>LR990969.1:0-1250000 GCA_905163465.1 Craniophora ligustri
GGCACCCCAACCTAACCTAACCTAACCTTTTTTTTTTTTTTTTTTTTTGACCGTGGGAAATGCATTTACGCACTGCCGCCGTCCGGGGAGACGACGGGGTGTGTCGGACTCCACCCATATTGGGTGACTACCGACTAAAACCACACGGGATGTTTCCCGCCTCACCACCATAGTGCCGGGGTTACGGGTACGCGTTGGCATTCTTCCGCGACCCCGGCGGTGGCGGACCGCCCTTGCGTCCCCTGCCCTTGTGGGAGGGTCCTCAGTGACCCTCCACTCCTTCCGATCCACCGACTGAGTGGGGCGCGGCAACATCAACCGCGCCGCCTACTCCGACCATTGCGGGGCGAGCAGACTCCCCCTAAGCCTGCCGCCCGCGGTCGTTCATCTGCCCATTAAGATGGCTGGGCAGATGTTGACGCCGTACGTCCATGGCCTGAGTGGCCGAGGACTGGGTATGCCGTGGGCCGCTTTCGGTGGCCCTACCCTTTTTCTTCTTTTCGAAAGGCCACGCAGGCCTTGGCGCCAACTCGGTGGTCGGCTTTTTTCCCAACTGCTGCACAGAGCGAGCAGTGTGGGTCCGCAGAGCACTCGCTCGCTCTGTGACCCGGCTGGCTGCAATTGTAGCATTGCTTGCTACGGTCCTCCCCCGACGAGCACGTGTGCTGTGTGTGCCCGCCGTATAAGCAACGGTAACATTGCATGGGCCGAGGCTCAAGCAATGTCACCCTCGCCGACACCCATCCCACCAGCAGACGACCAGCGCTGACTATGGCCTGGGCCGCTGCCACGGGGCACCGGAGCCAAACGACCCCCGCCCCGACGGCCCCCGCCGTATTTCTCCCACCTTAATTTCGTCGGCGGAACAACCGCCGACGCGCGCAGCCACAGCGGCAATCTCCTCGGACGTCACGGAGTCGTCCAGGTCCGACACGCGCAGCTCTGCGCACTTGGTCGGCCTGGAGATCCTGACGTCGTCCGCGTCGACCAACTCCCTCATCCTAGCAGCGAGGGAGTCGGCTTTCTTGTCAGATTCAGCCCCAGGCACCTCCAGGATTCGAGCCCCCGTGACGGAGAGCTTGAACCCAAGTGAGGAGATCCCTATATCCTCCAGCTTGATCCCTCCTCTTCGCCTCCAGGAGGACCGAGGCGTATGTGATGCCCTTCGCCTCAGCACTAGGCTGAAGGGCAATCATGACCGCCGAGGTGCGTGGCACTTGAAGCCTGGCAGCCCGCTTGCGCTGGCGGCTCCTCTTCTTCGCCGCCTTCTTTGCCGCCTTCTTCTGTTGGTGACGGTCTGCCACTCTCCCTCCCTGGGTTCGTTGGCAGACCGGACGCCCTGTGTAGAGGCGGCAGCTTCCTTGGTGGGGGGGGATGTCTTCTTCCCCTTCCCCTTTCCCTTAGGCTGCGACGGTGCAGCCTTGAGCGATGAGCCAGACGCAGTCGGGCTCTCGTTATTCACCACCTGAGTGGCCGTGGGTAACGCCACTGTAGACGCCTTGGCTGATGCGGCCTTGGCTGGTGCAGCCTTGGCTGGTGCAGCCTTGACTGGTGCAGGCCTTGACTGGTGCAGCCTTGGCTGGTACAGCCTTGACTGGTGCGCCCTTAGATGGCGCATCCTGCGTGGGCGCCGAAGTCGGCGCTGGGGCACGCGACTGTCCGCTCGCCTTGGCAGCGTAGCTTGCCGCCGTCGGCGGCTGCTCGGCAGCCTTGCGATCGCCGGCTAGGGGAGGGCGGAGTATTTTGCCCTCCAGGACACCAAATCGAGCCGACATGCTCGCCATCTCCTCGCGGAGAAGACGAACCATTTCCGACTCTGCAGGTGGGGCCACTTCCTGGCGCCTATGCGTGCCACCTCGACCTTGAGCCCCCCCTATCTCTTCACGCATCGTCCCCAAGTCGCGCTGCAGTTGGGCATTCTCCTCCCGCAGCGACGCTTCTCCTCTTGGAGGCGACCTGATAACCGCCTCCAGCTTGGCGGACTCCTCGTGGCCTTCAGCTCATGGAAACCCTCCGAACCCTTCTTGATGAGTTCGGTGGCCGTCTTAAGGGCCTTCGAAAGGTGCCCTTCAGGTTTCCAGACTTTCTGGCCACGTACTCCACAATCTCGAGGCCGTTCGTAATCTGATCCATCAGAGCGACGGAACAGGCCTCGTCGATTTCGCCCGAAACGGCCGGGCGGGCACCTCCACCGATTTTGTTACGGCCTTCTTGACCAAGGGCGTTGATGCCGTCCTCAGCTTGGAGCCCCAGCTCCTCCTTTCGGACGCCCATCAAATCGGCCTTCGCCTTGGCCAGGCCCGCCTTTTCTCCCGCTATGGGAGTACGGCCTCTACCCCTGCTTGAGGTGCCAACCTTGGGGGCTGGCGCCTCTTCGTCGCTCAAGGCCGATAAATCCGACCCCGAGCAACTCGTCTGCTGGGAGCGCAATCGCTTGCGCACCCCTGCTATCATAAGCAGTTTCTGCTCCAGGTCTTTACTCTCCTGGAGCAGCATAAGCCCACTGGATTCCGATCCGGAATCGGAATCGGATAAGGAATCCAGCTCCTTCTCTTCAGCCTTCCTACTTCTGGTTTTCATTTTATTTTTATTTTTGTCCATACTTGGTCCCACGAGTATGGGGGATAAGCGGTCCGCCCGGGCAGTGCCCCCTGTACCCGGGTAAGCCAAACGTAACCCGTCAGAGGGTCGGCCGGTACTCTGACGGGGGACGCACTAGGGACTGGACATCCTCCAGCCACTCATCTCCTCGCGGTGCGCCGCCGCTTGAGATTGGACGGTCCGGGCGGTTAAGCCAGGACCGACGGGAGGTACCTCTCGCTGAGCCGCGAGACATGTTCCACGACACTCAGCGTGGAACAGAAATACCTCCCGATTTGGACGACGGTGGCAGGGGAGACAGACTCCCGCCGCCTGCCCGGAGGTAGGGTGAGTACACACCGGGCCCGCCAACGTTCTGCCGATTGGCCTCGCGGCCGCTCGGCGAACATCCCTGGCCCTGAAAAGGGGCCGTTGTTGACTCCAATCGGCCTCGCGGCCTCATGGAGCCCCCTCCCCCCTGGCCCTGAAAAGGGCCGTTGTTGACTCCAATCAGCCTCGCGGCCTCATGGAGTCATCCCTCCCCCCCTGGCCCTGAGAAGGGCCGTTTCCCCCCCGAGTGGCCCTGAAAAGGGCCGTTCCCCAGTGGCCCTGAAAAGGGCCGTTTTGCCCAGCTAAGCCTCGCGGCCTCGCTGGGTTCCCCCCCGTGTTGCTCACCGATACACCCTCTGCCAAGTCAGAGAGGCACGGGAGCAACACCCCTGGCCCTGAGAAGGGCCACGTCAGACATTCGCCACGAGCAACAAGACTCCCCAAAACCGGGAAGAGTTATTGCCCGTACCCAGGGTGCACCGGCCCCATCAGCTGCTGTTCCCCCAGGATACAAGTATCCCGAAAGGACCAGCAGCCGGGGAGCACTCGCGGAGGTAGCTGACACGCACCCCAACCTAACCTTTTTTTTTTTTTTTTTTTTTTTTTTTTTTTTTTTTTTTTTTGTTTACGGGGTGGAAATCCTCATGGATGTCCCTCGCCCCGGGGAGGGCGAGGGGGTCTGTCGGACTCTTACCGACTAAAACCGAACCCCGGTGTTCCGACTCGCACCTGCGCCGGGGGCCTCGGGAACTGAATATTCGTCCGCTGCCCCCGGCTGGTGATGGCCCGCGTGGCGGGCCCCGTCTCGGGGGGAGTTTAGGGCACTCCCCCCCCTTGTCCATCTCTCACTGGTGTGAGGGGCGCGCGTGGAACACTACGCGCCGCCGCCTCGGGGTCTGTTGCGGGGTGGCGGAGGACGTCCCCGCGTCCACCGCCCCCGGACCCGTTTAGGGGGGGCGGAAGAGGGCATTGTCGGCCCTCCTCCGACGCCCGGTGCGTCTGCTGCGGCACGGGAGCGAGGTTGAGATTTCCCGCTCCCTCTCCGCGGCTTCCTTCTGCGACATGACTGTTTCGCAGAAGGAGATCACTGCGTCCCAGGACTCTGCGCCGCCGACCATGGATCGTACGACGGCCGGCGGCGACAGGTCGTCGCCTATCTCTGCGACGAGAACACGTCGCGGTTCCTCCCAGGCTGCACACTCAGTGAGAGTGTGCAGCGCCGTGTCCTCCCGACATTGGACGCAGTGATGACACCGAGCGTCCGGCTCCCTGCCTATGCGCCACAGGTATCTCCCGAAGCAGCCGTGCCCCGAGAGCACCTGCGTCGCCCGAAACGTCAGGGAGCCGTGCCTTCTCCCGAGCCACTCGTCGAGCACTGGCCGGATGGCCTCGATAGTGCCGAGGCCGGCGGTAGGGCGTGAGAGCCTTTCCCGCCATTCCGCCACCAGGACCCGCCGGAGCTGTTGACGCCGCTGGCGCAGCGTAATAGTCGCCGCGCCGCGCGTCCGCTCCTCCTCGCGCCACCGGTACAGTGACGCGAGAACCCTCGCGTCCAGGTCCCACGGCGGAGATCCGGCCAGTGCACAAGCCGCCTCGTACGAGATCGTGCGATATCCCCGTATGACTCTGACGGCCATCGCCCTCTGCGGTCTTCGCAGAACTGCGATGGTCCCGGCCGTCAGGTCAGTCGCCCACACTGGGGCCCCATAAAGGGCCATGGATCGCACGATCCCCACGTACAACCGCCTACAGGCGGAGCTCGGGCCCCCCAGATTGGGAAGCAGCGTCGAAAGCGCGCCCGCCGCGCCCATCAACTTGGGCACCAGCCGCCGGAAGTGAGGGCCGAAATCCCACCGGCTGTCGAGCACCAGACCAAGATACTTCATGGTGGGCTCGACAGCGATTCGGGACCCTCCGACCACAATGTGTGATCCCGGCGGCGGCGCGCGTCGGGGGCCATGAAAAGCGATGGCCTCCGACTTGTCGAGGGCCACCTCCAGGCCCAGGCGCCGGATGCGGCTCACCACCTGCGAGACCGCAGCCGTAGCCAGCAACGCTGCCTCCCTGTACGAGCTCCCGCGCGCCTCGACCAGCGTGTCGTCTGCGTAACACGTCAGGCCGACCCCCGGCGGGAGCTCACCCCTCAAAACCCAGTCGTATCCGATGTTCCACAGGAGCGGCCCCAGGACCGAACCCTGCGGAACACCGCACGACATTTCGCGCCGATGCGCGATTCCGTCTCGTCCCCTGTAGGTGACACACCTACTAGCCAGATAGGCCCCAACTATGCGGCGGAGGTAGGGAGGCACTCTGTGATATCGTAGCGCCTCCCTGATACAACTCCAGGGCAAGGTGTTGAAGGCGTTGGATATGTCCAAGGACACCGCCAACGCGACCCCGCCCCGAGACACCGCTTCCTCCGCCAGGACTCTCACCCGCTGGATGGCGTCCACCGTGGAGCGCCCCTGCCGAAACCCGAACTGGCAGTCGGCCAGGTCCGGCCCCTCTCGGTACAAGTGGCTGACGAGGCGGTCTGCAACAATCCGCTCGAAGAGCTTGCCCACCTCGTCCAGCAGCACTATGGGCCGGTACGCGGACGGAGAGTCCGCGGGGCGCCCTGCCTTCCGGAGCAGGACCAGACGACCTGTCTTCCACAAAGTGGGAAACTGGCCCTGCTCTAGGCACGCCGAAAAGAGTCCTCTGAGTTGGGGCTCTAGCTCGTTCAGAGCTAGGACGAGGGCCCGGCCTGGTACGCCGTCGGGCCCCGGGGCCGTGTTTTTGGCCCGGAGCCGCGTTATGGCCGCCCTCGTCTCTGGCTGTGTCACCTCGGGGACACCGACATCTTCCTCCTCGTCAGGCTCCGCGGCCGTGGCCAGTGCCATCGGCGGTGGGGCGAACTCCCCACGCTCCGGAAAGAGCGCTGCGACCGTCTGGTCCAGCAGCTCTGGCTGGAGACCCTCCGTGAGTGGGGGAGCCCAGGGGCGGAGTTTGCCCCGGACCATGCGGTAGGGGCGTCCCCACGGATCCGCGTCGAGGGTCCCCAGCATCTCCTCGTTGGAGCTCGTCTTCGACTCGCCGATGGCCAGCCACAGAGCCTGCTTGGCCGCGCGGTACTCGTCGTACAGCGCGGTCTCCTCTCCTTCGATCCGCCGACGTCGCCTCCGGTACCTGATGTACTGGCGCCTGATCGCCACGCATGCGATGCGCAGCTGGGCGATCCGAGCGGACCACCAGTACACCCGGCGTTTGGCGGAGTGAGCGAGGACCCGGGGCATGGACGCGTCACATATTTGCGTCATCGCCCCGCGGAACCACTGTGCCTCCAGCTCGACGTCAGCGGGTCGCTGCGTCGCCGACTCCCAGACCCAGGCCTGGAACATGGCGGCCTCCTCGAGAGCTTCCCTGTCGATGCGCGTAAGCGCCCAGCGCGGACCGTCCCTTTGCGGGGTCGGTGGACGGCGGTCGCCCGAAGTCTGGGCGGAGACGTCGAACCGTATATAGCGGTGGTCCGACAGCGTCTCCACCTCCTCGGCGACACGCCAGCCGCGGACGCGGTGCGCCACAGCGGGGCTAGCGAACGAAACGTCCACTATTGAGCCGCCCCGCTGCCGCACGCACGTAAACACCGAGCCCCGATTCAGGACGGTCAGGCCGGTCGTGATGGCCCACTCCTCCAACACCTCACCCCTTGGGTCGGTGACAGGGGACCCCCAAGCCGCAGATTTGGCGTTGAGGTCCCCGAGTAACAGCGCGGGGCGAGGGTGATGCCGGCCCACGACGGCCCCTAACTCGACAAGGAAACTCTCGAAGTCGGCGAGACTCTTGTTGGGCGAGAAGTATGCCCCGATAGTGACTATGCCATCCACGAGGGCGGCCACCCAGCCGCGACCTCGGGAGGCGTTCACAAGAGTCCCGCCGATGATGGCAACCAAACCGTCGAGGTCCCCCACCCAGTTGTCACGGGCGGGGACAAAATTCGGTTCGGCGACCACGGCCACATGGATCGACCACTCCGCCATACTCTGGAGTAAGAGATCCTGAGCTCTGGCGGAGCGGTTGATGTTCCCCTGGAGGAAATGAAGTGCCATACTTAACACTCCATTTCCTGCGATCCTCCTTCCCCAGGCCGGGAGTCGGCCGATGGGCAACTAGGCTGCTGGGGGTGTGCGGCTCCCCCCACAGGCCGAATTCCAAACTTCCGCTTGCTGGCGGGAGGCGCGCGGCAGGCTTCTCCACCTGCCTTGTGCCCCGCGCGCCGTCCTGCTGCTGCACAAAGGTAGCATTTTGGCTGCGCGGTGCACTGAGCCGACTTGTGGCCAGGTCGACCGCAGCGGTGACAAAGGTCACTGCGGTCCGCCTCGGCGGTGCAGGTTGCAAGGACATGGCCACTGTCCAGGCAACGGTAGCACCGCATGACCTTGGGTTTCAGCAGTTTGACTGCTGCCGAAACCCACCCCACCAGCAAGCGCCCAGCGTCGGCGACTTTGTTCGCCGCCTCTACTGGGCACCGCACCACAACGGTGCCGGAACCGTCAGACCCCCAGCGGATCTGACCGATCGTCACATCCTTGGGCGGGCACCCGCCAGCTTTGGAGGCGGCCTCCCTCACCTCCTCCTCCGACACGGAGTCGTCCAGCCCGACCACACGAAGCCCTGCGGTTTTTACGGGTCTGGACACCCGGACGTCCTCCGGCTTGAGGGCCTCCCTCAACTTGGCGGCAAGGGCGTCAGCCGTTTCGCCGCTGGCGGCACCTGGCACCTCCAGGACGCGCCCACCAGTCCGCGACGTCCTGAACCTGAAGCCGGCCGGTGTACCAAGGTCCGGGAACTGGACCTTGGCCTTCGCCTCCGCCAGGACCGCCCTGTAGGTGACGCCCCGCTGGACGGCTTCGGGCTGCAGCGTGATCACTACAGCCGCGGAGCGCGGGGCGCTAACTTTAGGCGGCCTATTGTTGGCCTCAGCAGTCCGGGCCGACTTCTTCTTGTTCTTCTTGCCGCCTCGCTTCTTGCGGCTCTTTTTTCTGTTTGTGACCGTGGTCCAGCCCTCAGCGTTCGGGCTGTCCACGGTCGCGGGCTGAGTCGCCCGGGCCCCTCGCGCGGTCCCTGCCGCAGTCGTTGTTGGCCTCGCGGCGGCCTTCGCAGGCCTCGCCGTGGCCGCCGCAGACGGTGCCGGTCTCGCGGCGGCCGTCGCAGTCCTCGCTGTGGCCGCTGCAGACTTTGCAGGGGCAGCTGCGGGCTTGGCAGGGGCAGCTGCGGGCTTTTTTGTGCCCGCTGCCTGGCTGTAGGTCACCGCAGCGGGCGGCCCAGCCGGCTTGGCCCCTTGCGCGGGCCTGGTCCTCGCGGACTCCTCCATCCTTCGTTTATCCGCCGCTAGAGGCGGCCGAAGGGTCTGGGCTGGGAGGAGTCGTGGCTCCAACGCCTCCAGCCGGGCATTTATCATGCCCCCGGCTTGGAGTAAGACCGCCCGCGCAATTTCCGCCATCTGATCGACTCCAAAGGCGGGCGTCGATGTCACCGGCGGACCCGCGGTCACTGAGGTGGGCCGAGCCTGTTGCTGGCACAGGCTGGCCCTGACCGCGGCAAGCTCTCCCTCGAGGGCTTCCAGTCTAGCCGTGAGGCGGCCATTCTCTTCACGCATCCGGACTACCTCCTCGGACGCTGTGCGGACAAGGAGGACCTCTACCGCCTCCCTGATCCCTTCTGCCGCCTCCTTTAGGGCACGCGTGAACGTCCCCTTCAGGTGGCCAGATTTCGTGGCCACCTTCAGGATGACGTCCACGCCATCCGCCACCTGTCGACTGAGGTCCTCCGCCGCGATGTCCTCGGCGGCGACAGCGAGAGCCGACCGCCTCACGCGGGCCTGACGGGCCAGCTCGGTGACCTCGTCGGAAGCAGCCGCCTGGCGCTCCTCGCGCCTCGCGGCTTTTAGCTCTGCCTTAGTGGCAGGCAGCGGCTCCCTCTCCCCCTCCTGCGCGGTGCCAGTGTCGCTATCGCACTCACTGGCGTGCGTGTGCGTCGGTGTTGGGGGCCGCTTCATGAAGCGACCCCGAATGTCGCGTGACACAACTGGCCCCGCCGAACGCCCCCTTCGTGCCGTGGGCATTTTGGCGGCTGGTAGGTTCTCCTGGCTAGAGGAGAGACCCACCGCCTCCATGTCCGACATGTCCTCCTCCATGTCGTCGTGCGTGCGCTTCCTCCAAAATGAGGAACGCTCGCACGACTCCGATCGGTCGGACGAATTTCGGTCCCCGGAGGGACATGAGCCTCCTCGGCTCTTGTTGCTGCTTGGGGCAGCAAACGGATGGCGATCTTTGCCCCCCCCAGAATACGAGGGGCAGACGGAACCCGAAGGTTCCGTGGCGGATTCTCCGACTGCGGAGCAGTCGGTACCGCCCTGGGGTAGATTCTCTTGGAGATCGGCCATGTCATTAAAGTTCCTTTGAAGGGTGAGGTCCCTATCTCCCAACACGTCTTTTTTTTTTTTTTTTTTTTTTTTTTTTTTTTTTTCCCCCTCCCTCTGGTAGTGGCAGCAGAATAATTCCCGCTGCCTGCTCGGAGGTTGTAAAGAGACCCCCGAGCCTACCCTTGCTACTCAGCTGTGCCCTCTGCTGAGATCAGAGGGACACGCAGAGCAGCGTACCCTTCTTCCGGGGGAACACCCCCTGGCCCTGAATATGGGCCCCCTCTCGTCAGACTTTTGCCACGAGCAACAAGACTCCCCAAAACCAGGAAGAGTTATTGCTCGTGCCCAGGGTGCACCGGCCCCATCAGCTGTTGTTCCCCCAGGATACAAGTATCCCGAAAGGACCAGCAGCCGGGGAGCACTCGCGGAGGTAGCTGACACGCACCCCAACCTAACCTAACCTAACCTAACCTAACCTAACCTTTTTTTTTTTTTTTTTTTTTTTTTTTTTTTTTTTTTTTTTTGTTTACGGGGTGGAAATCCTCATGGATGTCCCTCGTCCCGGGGAGGGCGAGGGGGTCTGTCGGACTCTTACCGACTAAAACCGAACCCCGGTGTTCCGACTCGCACCTGCGCCGGGGGCCTCGGGAACTGAATATTCGTCCGCTGCCCCCGGCTGGTGATGGCCCGCGTGGCGGGCCCCGTCTCGGGGGGAGTTTAGGGCACTCCCCCCCCTTGTCCATCTCTCACTGGTGTGAGGGGCGCGCGTGGAACACTACGCGCCGCCGCCTCGGGGTCTGTTGCGGGGTGGCGGAGGACGTCCCCGCGTCCACCGCCCCCGGACCCGTTTAGGGGGGGCGGAAGAGGGCATTGTCGGCCCTCCTCCGACGCCCGGTGCGTCTGCTGCGGCACGGGAGCGAGGTTGAGATTTCCCGCTCCCTCTCCGCGGCTTCCTTCTGCGACATGACTGTTTCGCAGAAGGAGATCACTGCGTCCCAGGACTCTGCGCCGCCGACCATGGATCGTACGACGGCCGGCGGCGACAGGTCGTCGCCTATCTCTGCGACGAGAACACGTCGCGGTTCCTCCCAGGCTGCACACTCAGTGAGAGTGTGCAGCGCCGTGTCCTCCCGACATTGGACGCAGTGATGACACCGAGCGTCCGGCTCCCTGCCTATGCGCCACAGGTATCTCCCGAAGCAGCCGTGCCCCGAGAGCACCTGCGTCGCCCGAAACGTCAGGGAGCCGTGCCTTCTCCCGAGCCACTCGTCGAGCACTGGCCGGATGGCCTCGATAGTGCCGAGGCCGGCGGTAGGGCGTGAGAGCCTTTCCCGCCATTCCGCCACCAGGACCCGCTGGAGCTGTTGACGCCGCTGGCGCAGCGTAATAGTCGCCGCGCCGCGCGTCCGCTCCTCCTCGCGCCACCGGTACAGTGACGCGAGAACCCTCGCGTCCAGGTCCCACGGCGGAGATCCGGCCAGTGCACAAGCCGCCTCGTACGAGATCGTGCGATACCCCCGTATGACTCTGACGGCCATCGCCCTCTGCGGTCTTCGCAGAACTGCGATGGTCCCGGCCGTCAGGTCAGTCGCCCACACTGGGGCCCCATAAAGGGCCATGGATCGCACGATCCCCACGTACAACCGCCTACAGGTGGAGCTCGGGCCCCCCAGATTGGGAAGCAGCGTCGAAAGCGCGCCCGCCGCGCCCATCAACTTGGGCACCAGCCGCCGGAAGTGAGGGCCGAAATCCCACCGGCTGTCGAGCACCAGACCAAGATACTTCATGGTGGGCTCGACAGCGATTCGGGACCCTCCGACCACAATGTGTGAATCCCGGCGGCGGCGCGCGTCGGGGGCCATGAAAAGCGATGGCCTCCGACTTGTTGAGGGCCACCTCCAGGCCCAGGCGCCGGATGCGGCCCACCACCTGTGAGACCGCAGCCGTAGCCAGCAACGCTGCCTCCCTGTACGAGCTCCCGCGCGCCTCGACCAGCGTGTCGTCCGCGTAACACGTCAGGTCGACCCCCGGCGAGAGCTCGCCCCTCAGCACCCAGTCGTAGCCGATGTTCCACAGAAGCGGCCCCAGGACCGAACCCTGCGGAACACCGCACGACATTTCGCGCTATGCGCGCTTCCATCTCGTCCCCTGTAGGTGACACACCTACTAGCCAGATAGGCCCCAACTATGCGGCGGAGGTAGAGAGGCACTCTATGATAGCGTAGTGCCTCCCTGATACAACTCCAGGGCAGGGTGTTGAAGGCGTTGGAGATGTCCAAGGACACCGCCAACGCGACCCCGCCCCGAGACACCGCTTCCTCCGCCAGGACTCTCACCCGCTGGATGGCGTCCACCGTGGAGCGCCCCTGCCGAAACCCGAACTGGCAGTCGGCCAGGTCCGGACCCGTCTTCCACAAGGTGGGAAACTGGCCCTGCTCTAGGCACGCCGAAAAGAGTCCTCTCAGTTGGGGCTCTAGCTCGTTCAGAGCTAGGACGAGGGCCCGGCCCGGTACGCCGTCCGGCCCCGGGGCCGTGTTTTTGGCCCGGAGCCGCGTTATGGCCGCCCTCGTCTCTGGCTGTGTCACCTCGGGGACACCGACATCATCCTCCTCCTCGTCAGGCTCTGCGGCCGTGGCCAGAGCCATCGGCGGTGGGGCGAACTCCCCACGCTCCGGGAAGAGAGCTGCGACCGTCTGGTCCAGCAGCTCTGGCTGGAGACCCTCCGTGAGTGGGGGAGCCCAGGGGCGGAGTTTGCCCCGGACCATGCGGTAGGGGCGTCCCCACGGATCCGCGTCGAGGGTCCCCAGCATCTCCTCGTTGGAGCTCGTCTTCGACTCGCCGATGGCCAGCCACAGAGCCTGCTTGGCCGCGCGGTACTCGTCGTACAGCGCGGTCTCCTCTCCTTCGATCCGCCGACGTCGCCTCCGGTACCTGATGTACTGGCGCCTGATCGCCACGCATGCGATGCGCAGCTGGGCGATCCGAGCGGACCACCAGTACACCCGGCGTTTGGCGGAGTGAGCGAGGACCCGGGGCATGGACGCGTCACATATTTGCGTCATCGCCCCGCGGAACCACTGTGCCTCCAGCTCGACGTCAGCGGGTCGCTGCGTCGCCGACTCCCAGACCCAGGCCTGGAACATGGCGGCCTCCTCGAGAGCTTCCCTGTCGATGCGCGTAAGCGCCCAGCGCGGACCGTCCCTTTGCGGGGTCGGTGGACGGCGGTCGCCCGAAGTCTGGGCGGAGACGTCGAACCGTATATAGCGGTGGTCCGACAGCGTCTCCACCTCCTCGGCGACACGCCAGCCGCGGACGCGGTGCGCCACAGCGGGGCTAGCGAACGAAACGTCCACTATTGAGCCGCCCCGCTGCCGCACGCACGTAAACACCGAGCCCCGATTCAGGACGGTCATGCCGGTCGTGATGGCCCACTCCTCCAACACCTCACCCTTGGGTCGGTGACAGGGGACCCCCAAGCCGCAGATTTGGCGTTGAGGTCCCCGAGTAACAGCGCGGGGCGAGGGTGATGCCGGCCCACGACGGCCCCTAACTCGACAAGGAAACTCTCGAAGTCGGCGAGACTCTTGTTGGGCGAGAAGTATGCCCCGATAGTGACTATGCCATCCACGAGGGCGGCCACCCAGCCGCGACCTCGGGAGGCGTTCACAAGAGTCCCGCCGATGATGGCAACCAAACCGTCGAGGTCCCCCACCCAGTTGTCACGGGCGGGGACAAAATTCGGTTCGGCGACCACGGCCACATGGATCGACCACTCCGCCATACTCTGGAGTAAGAGATCCTGAGCTCTGGCGGAGCGGTTGATGTTCCCCTGGAGGAAATGAAGTGCCATACTTAACACTCCATTTCCTGCGATCCTCCTTCCCCAGGCCGGGAGTCGGCCGATGGGCAACTAGGCTGCTGGGGGTGTGCGGCTCCCCCCACAGGCCGAATTCCAAACTTCCGCTTGCTGGCGGGAGGCGCGCGGCAGGCTTCTCCACCTGCCTTGTGCCCCGCGCGCCGTCCTGCTGCTGCACAAAGGTAGCATTTTGGCTGCGCGGTGCACTGAGCCGACTTGTGGCCAGGTCGACCGCAGCGGTGACAAAGGTCACTGCGGTCCGCCTCGGCGGTGCAGGTTGCAAGGACATGGCCACTGTCCAGGCAACGGTAGCACCGCATGACCTTGGGTTTCAGCAGTTTGACTGCTGCCGAAACCCACCCCACCAGCAAGCGCCCAGCGTCGGCGACTTTGTTCGCCGCCTCTACTGGGCACCGCACCACAACGGTGCCGGAACCGTCAGACCCCCAGCGGATCTGACCGATCGTCACATCCTTGGGCGGGCACCCGCCAGCTTTGGAGGCGGCCTCCCTCACCTCCTCCTCCGACACGGAGTCGTCCAGCCCGACCACACGAAGCCCTGCGGTTTTTACGGGTCTGGACACCCGGACGTCCTCCGGCTTGAGGGCCTCCCTCAACTTGGCGGCAAGGGCGTCAGCCGTTTCGCCGCTGGCGGCACCTGGCACCTCCAGGACGCGCCCACCAGTCCGCGACGTCCTGAACCTGAAGCCGGCCGGTGTACCAAGGTCCGGGAACTGGATCTTGGCCTTCGCCTCCGCCAGGACCGCCCTGTAGGTGACGCCCCGCTGGACGGCTTCGGGCTGCAGCGTGATCACTACAGCCGCGGAGCGCGGGGCGCTAACTTTAGGCGGCCTATTGTTGGCCTCAGCAGTCCGGGCCGACTTCTTCTTGTTCTTCTTGCCGCCTCGCTTCTTGCGGCTCTTTTTTCTGTTTGTGACCGTGGTCCAGCCCTCAGCGTTCGGGCTGTCCACGGTCGCGGGCTGAGTCGCCCGGGCCCCTCGCGCGGTCCCTGCCGCAGTCGTTGTTGGCCTCGCGGCGGCCTTCGCAGGCCTCGCCGTGGCCGCCGCAGACGGTGCCGGTCTCGCGGCGGCCGTCGCAGTCCTCGCTGTGGCCGCTGCAGACTTTGCAGGGGCAGCTGCGGGCTTGGCAGGGGCAGCTGCGGGCTTTTTTGTGCCCGCTGCCTGGCTGTAGGTCACCGCAGCGGGCGGCCCAGCCGGCTTGGCCCCTTGCGCGGGCCTGGTCCTCGCGGACTCCTCCATCCTTCGTTTATCCGCCGCTAGAGGCGGCCGAAGGGTCTGGGCTGGGAGGAGTCGTGGCTCCAACGCCTCCAGCCGGGCATTTATCATGCCCCCGGCTTGGAGTAAGACCGCCCGCGCAATTTCCGCCATCTGATCGACTCCAAAGGCGGGCGTCGATGTCACCGGCGGACCCGCGGTCACTGAGGTGGGCCGAGCCTGTTGCTGGCACAGGCTGGCCCTGACCGCGGCAAGCTCTCCCTCGAGGGCTTCCAGTCTAGCCGTGAGGCGGCCATTCTCTTCACGCATCCGGACTACCTCCTCGGACGCTGTGCGGACAAGGAGGACCTCTACCGCCTCCCTGATCCCTTCTGCCGCCTCCTTTAGGGCACGCGTGAACGTCCCCTTCAGGTGGCCAGATTTCGTGGCCACCTTCAGGATGACGTCCACGCCATCCGCCACCTGTCGACTGAGGTCCTCCGCCGCGATGTCCTCGGCGGCGACAGCGAGAGCCGACCGCCTCACGCGGGCCTGACGGGCCAGCTCGGTGACCTCGTCGGAAGCAGCCGCCTGGCGCTCCTCGCGCCTCGCGGCTTTTAGCTCTGCCTTAGTGGCAGGCAGCGGCTCCCTCTCCCCCTCCTGCGCGGTGCCAGTGTCGCTATCGCACTCACTGGCGTGCGTGTGCGTCGGTGTTGGGGGCCGCTTCATGAAGCGACCCCGAATGTCGCGCGACACAACTGGCCCCGCCGAACGCCCCCTTCGTGCCGTGGGCATTTTGGCGGCTGGTAGGTTCTCCTGGCTAGAGGAGAGACCCACCGCCTCCATGTCCGACATGTCCTCCTCCATGTCGTCGTGCGTGCGCTTCCTCCAAAATGAGGAACGCTCGCACGACTCCGATCGGTCGGACGAATTTCGGTCCCCGGAGGGACATGAGCCTCCTCGGCTCTTGTTGCTGCTTGGGGCAGCAAACGGATGGCGATCTTTGCCCCCCCCAGAATACGAGGGGCAGACGGAACCCGAAGGTTCCGTGGCGGATTCTCCGACTGCGGAGCAGTCGGTACCGCCCTGGGGTAGATTCTCTTGGAGATCGGCCATGTCATTAAAGTTCCTTTGAAGGGTGAGGTCCCTATCTCCCAACACGTCCCCTCCCTCTGGTAGTGGCAGCAGAAGAATTCCCGCTGCCTGCTCGGAGGTTGTAAAGAGACCCCCGAGCCTACCCTTGCTACTCAGCTGTGCCCTCTGCTGAGATCAGAGGGACACGCAGAGCAGCGTACCCTTCTTCCGGGGGAACACCCCCTGGCCCTGAATATGGGCCCCCTCTCGTCAGACTTTTGCCACGAGCAACAAGACTCCCCAAAACCAGGAAGAGTTATTGCCCGTGCCCAGGGTGCACCGGCCCCATCAGCTGTTGTTCCCCCAGGATACAAGTATCCCGAAAGGACCAGCAGCCGGGGAGCACTCGCGGAGGTAGCTGACACGCACCCCAACCTTTTTTTTTTTTTTTTTTTTTTTTGTTGTCCGTGTGGGAATGCATTTACGCACTTCCCGTCGCCCGGGAAGACGACGGGGGTGTGTCGGACTCCACCCAGAAGGGGTGACTACCGACTAAACCCACACGGGGTCTTTCCGCCTCACCACCATAGTGCCGGGGTTACGGGTACGCGTTAGCATTCTTCCGCGACCCCGGCGGTGGCGGACCGCCCTTGCGGTCCCCAGGCCCTTGTGGGAGGGTCCTCAGTGACCCTCCACTCCGTCCCATCCACTGAGTGGGGCGCGGCAAGACCCACCGCGCCGCCTACTCCGGCCAAGTGCGGGGCGGTCAGGCTTTCCCAAGCCTGCCGCCCGTGGCCGTACATCTGCCCTTACGATGACGGGGCAGATGTCGTCGTGTCCATGGCCTGTGTGGCCGAGGACTGGGTACGCTGCGGGCCGCTCCCTGTGGCCCTACCCTTCTTCCTCTTTTGGAAGGCCACGCAGGCCTTGGTGCCAACGCGGTGATCGGCTGGCTTGCCCTCCGCTTCGCAGAGCGAGCAGTGCAGGTCAGCAGAGCACTGATTGGCCCTGTGACCCGGCTGGCTACAACGGTAGCACTGCTCGCTGCGGTCCACCTCTGACGAGCACGTGTGCTGTACGTGCCCGCCGTATAGGCATCGGAAACACTGCAGGGGCCGAGGCTCCAGCAGTGTCACCTTTGCCGAGACCCACCCGACTAGGAGGCGACCAGCGTCAGCGATGGCTTTCGCCGCTGCCACAGGGCAGCGGAGCCAGACCGATCCCTGACCCGACGGCCCCCGTCGTATTTCCCCAATTTTGATGTCGTCGGCGGAACATCCGCCGACGCGTGCGGCCACAGCGGCCACGTCCCCTGACGTGACGGAGTCGTCCAGGTCCGACACGCGCAGCTCTGCGCACTTGGTCGGCCTGGAGATCCTGACGTCGTCCGCGTCGACCAACTCCCTCATCCTAGCAGCGAGGGAGTCGGCTTTCTTGTCAGATTCAGCCCCAGGGACCTCCAGGATTCGAGCCCCCGTGACGGAGAGCTTGAACCCAAGTGAGGAGATCCCTATCTCCTCCAGCTTGATCCTCCTCTTCGCCTCCAGGAGGACCGAGGCGTATGTGATGCCCTTCGCCTCAGCACTAGGCTGAAGGGCAATCATGACCGCCGAGGTGCGTGGCACTTGAAGCCTGGCAGCCCGCTTCCGCTGGCGGCTCCTCTTCTTCGCCGCCTTCTTTGCCGCCTTCTTCTTGACCAAGGCGTTGATGCCGTCCTCAGCTAGGAGCCCATGCTCCTCCTTTCGGACGCCCATCAAGTCGGCCTTCGCCTTGGCCAGGCCCGCCTTATCTGCCGTTATAGAAGTACGGCCCCTGCCCCTTCTAGATGCGCCAACTTTGGGGGCTGGCGCCTCTTCGTCGCTCCAGGCCGATTCCGACCCTGAGCGACTCGTGTGGGAACGCAATCGCTTGCGTATCCCAGCCATCTGCAGCAGCTTTTGCTCGAGCTCCCGGCTCTCCTGGAGCAGCTCCAATCCGCTGGAGTCAGATCCACTATCAGATAGTGAATCTAGTTCTACGACCTTAGCCTCTTTCTTCGATGTTTGTTTTGTGTTTCGTTCCATGATTAGTCCCACGAGTATGGGGGAAAAGCGGTCCGCCCGGGCAGTGCCCCCTGTACCCGGGTAAGCCAAACGTAACCCGTCAGAGGGTCGGCCGGTACTCTGACGGGGGACGCACTAGGGACTGGACATCCTCCAGCCACTCATCTCCTCGCGGTGCGCCGCCGCTTGAGATTGGGCCGCTCCCTGTGGCCCTACCCTTCTTCCTCTTTTGGAAGGCCACGCAGGCCTTGGTGCCAACGCGGTGATCGGCTGGCTTGCCCTCCGCTTCGCAGAGCGAGCAGTGCAGGTCAGCAGAGCACTGATTGGCCCTGTGACCCGGCTGGCTACAACGGTAGCACTGCTCGCTGCGGTCCACCTCTGACGAGCACGTGTGCTGTACGTGCCCGCCGTATAGGCATCGGAAACACTGCAGGGGCCGAGGCTCCAGCAGTGTCACCTTTGCCGAGACCCACCCGACTAGGAGGCGACCAGCGTCAGCGATGGCTTTCGCCGCTGCCACAGGGCAGCGGAGCCAGACCGATCCCTGACCCGACGGCCCCCGTCGTATTTCCCCAATTTTGATGTCGTCGGCGGAACATCCGCCGACGCGTGCGGCCACAGCGGCCACGTCCCCTGACGTGACGGAGTCGTCCAGGTCCGACACGCGCAGCTCTGCGCACTTGGTCGGCCTGGAGATCCTGACGTCGTCCGCGTCGACCAACTCCCTCATCCTAGCAGCGAGGGAGTCGGCTTTCTTGTCAGATTCAGCCCCAGGGACCTCCAGGATTCGAGCCCCCGTGACGGAGAGCTTGAACCCAAGTGAGGAGATCCCTATCTCCTCCAGCTTGATCCTCCTCTTCGCCTCCAGGAGGACCGAGGCGTATGTGATGCCCTTCGCCTCAGCACTAGGCTGAAGGGCAATCATGACCGCCGAGGTGCGTGGCACTTGAAGCCTGGCAGCCCGCTTCCGCTGGCGGCTCCTCTTCTTCGCCGCCTTCTTTGCCGCCTTCTTCTTGTTGGTGACGGTCTGCCACTCTCCCTCCCTGGGTTCGTTGGCAGACCGGACGCTCTGCGTAGAGGCGGCAGCTTCCTTGGTGGGGGGGGATGTCTTCTTCCCCTTCCCCTTCCCCTTCCCCTTTCCCTTGGGCTGCGACGGTGCAGCCTTGAGGGTCGAGCCAGACTGAGCCGGACTCTCAGCACTCCCCACCTGAGTGGCCTTGGGTGGCGCCGCCGTGGACGCCGCAGCCTTGGCTGGTGCGGCCTTGGCTGGTGCAGCTTTGGCCGCTACAGCTTTAGCCGGTTTGCCCCCGGCGGGCGCCGAAGTCGGCGCCGGGGCTCGGGACTGCCCAGCCGCCTTAGCAGCGTAGCTTGCTGCCGGCGGCGTCTGCTCGGCGGCCTTACGATCGCCAGCTAGGGGAGGGCGAAGTATTTTGCCCTCCAGGACGCCAAAACGAGCCGACATGCTCGCCATCTCCTCGCGGAGAAGACGAACCAGCTCCGACTCTGCGGGCTGAGCCGCTTCCTGGCGCCCTATGCGCGCCACCTCGACCTTGAGCCCCCCTATCTCCTCGCGCATCTTACCCAGGTCGCTCTGCAGTTGGGCATTCTCCTCCCGCAAGCGACGTTTTTCCTCTTCGAGGCGACAGATAACCGCCTCCAACCGGGCGGAATCCTCCGTGGCCTTCAGGTCATGGAAACCCTCCGAACCCTTTTTGATGAGTTCGGTGGCCGTCTTAAGGGCCTTCGAAAAGGTGCCCTTTAGGTTTCCTGACCTTTTGGCCACGTACTCCACTATCTCGAGGCCGTTCGCAATCTGATCCATCAGAGCGACGGAACAGGCCTCATCAATTTCGCCCGAAACGGGCCGGGCGGGCATCTCTACCGATTTTGTTACGGCCTTCTTGACCAAGGCGTTGATGCCGTCCTCAGCTAGGAGCCCATGCTCCTCCTTTCGGACGCCCATCAAGTCGGCCTTCGCCTTGGCCAGGCCCGCCTTATCTGCCGTTATAGAAGTACGGCCCCTGCCCCTTCTAGATGCGCCAACTTTGGGGGCTGGCGCCTCTTCGTCGCTCCAGGCCGATTCCGACCCTGAGCGACTCGTGTGGGAACGCAATCGCTTGCGTATCCCAGCCATCTGCAGCAGCTTTTGCTCGAGCTCCCGGCTCTCCTGGAGCAGCTCCAATCCGCTGGAGTCAGATCCACTATCAGATAGTGAATCTAGTTCTACGACCTTAGCCTCTTTCTTCGATGTTTGTTTTGTGTTTCGTTCCATGATTAGTCCCACGAGTATGGGGGAAAAGCGGTCCGCCCGGGCAGTGCCCCCTGTACCCGGGTAAGCCAAACGTAACCCGTCAGAGGGTCGGCCGGTACTCTGACGGGGGACGCACTAGGGACTGGACATCCTCCAGCCACTCATCTCCTCGCGGTGCGCCGCCGCTTGAGATTGGACGGTCCGGGCGGTTAAGCCAAGACCGACGGGAGGTACCTCTCGCTGAGCCGCGAGACATGTTCCACGACACTCAGCGTGGAACAGAAATACCTCCCGATTTGGACGACGGTGGCAGGGGAGACAGACTCCCACCGCCTGCCCGGAGGTAGGGTGAGTACACACCGGGCCCGCCAGCGTTCTGCCGATTAGCCTCGCGGCCGCTCGGCGAACATCCCTGGCCCTGAAAAGGGCCGTTGTGGACTCCAATCGGCCTCGCGGCCTCATGGAGCCGCCCCTCCCCCCCAGTGGCCCTGAAAAGGGCCGTTTCCCCCCCAAGTGGCCCTGAAAAGGGCCGTTCCCCAGTGGCCCTGAAAAGGGCCGTTTTGCCCAGCTAAGCCTCGCGGCCTCGCTGGGTTCCCCCCCGTGTTGCTCACCGATACACCCTCTGCCAAGTCAGAGAGGCACGGGAGCAACACCCCTGGCCCTGAGAAGGGCCACGTCAGACATTCGCCACGAGCAACAAGACTCCCCAAAACCGGGAAGAGTTATTGCCCGTACCCAGGGTGCACCGGCCCCATCAGCTGCTGTTCCCCCAGGATACAAGTATCCCGAAAGGACCAGCAGCCGGGGAGCACTCGCGGAGGTAGCTGACACGCACCCCACACGCACCCCAACCTAACCTAACCTAACCTAACCTAACCTAACCTTTTTTTTTTTTTTTTTTTTTTGACCGTGGGAAATGCATTTACGCACTGCCCGCCGCCCGGGGAGGCGACGGGGGTGTGTCGGACTCCACCCAGAGTGGGTGACTACCGACTAAAACCACACGGGGTATTTCTCCTCACCACCAGGGTGCCGGGGCTGCGGGTACGCGTGAGCATTCTTCCGCGGCTCCCGGCGGTGGCGGACCGCCCTTGCGGTCCTCAGGCTCTGAGGGTCCTTAGTGACCCTCTTCAATCATCTCTCCACTGAGTGGGGCGCGGCAATACCAGACCGCGCCGCCTACTCCGGCCTAGTGCGGGCGGTCAGGCTTCCCCAAGCCTGCCGCCGCGGCCGTGCATCTGCCCACTATGATGATGGGGCAGACGCAGACTCCGTCACGTCCATGGCCTGCGTGGCCGAGGACTGGGTGGGCCGTGGGGCTTTCCCATTGGCCCTACCCTTTTGTTTGGCCATTTTGCAGGCCTTGCCGCCAACGCGATGGTTGGCGCGCTTTCCGGCTTCGGCGCACAGGAAGCAGTGCGGCTTCGCTGTGCATTTCGTCGACACGTGGCCTGGCTGGCTGCAGCGGTAGCAGAGGCCGCTGCGGTCTACCTCCGACGAGCACGTGTGTTGGACGTGCCCGCCTTGCAGACATCGGTGGCACTGCATGGGCCGAGACTCAAGCAGTGTCACCTTTGCCGACACCCAGCCGACCAATAAGCGGCCAGCGCCAGCGATCTTCTTCGCCGCCCCCACAGGGCAGCGGAGCCAGGCCGATCCCTCGCCGGACGTGTTCAGGCGGATCTCTCCTACCTTAACTTCGTCCGGTGTGCACCCGCCGACTTTAGCCGCGGTTGCGCCGATTTCCTCCTTCGTGACGGAGTCGTCCAGCCCTGATACGCGCATCTCCGCGCACTTCGAGGGTCTGGACACTCGAACGTCCTCGCCGCTCAGGCACTCCCGGAGCTTCGCTGCGAGCGAGTCGGCTTTGTCGCCGCTCGTCGCTCCGGGGATCACCAGAATGCGGGCACCAGTGACAGCCCGCTTGTACCCTAGAGATGCAATACCGAGGTCCGCAAGGTTGATTTTGCTCTTGGCCTCGGTAAGCATCGAGGCGTACGTGACGCCTTTCTTCTCCGCCTCTGGCTGAAGGGCGAGGACGATCGCCGTGGTGTTGGGCTCCCTTAGCTGCACCGTCTTCTTCTTCTTGCTCTTCGTTGTGGTCTTCTTCGGGTTCTTCTTTTCCTTCTGCACGGTCTGCCATTCCCCCTCAGTGGGGTTGGCAGCCGCGTCTTCGTCTTCCTGTGTAGGCTTCTTTCCTTTCCCCTTCTTGGGCAGTGACTTAGCAGTCACAGCCTGCGACGGGCCAGGTTGAGTCTGTCCCTTAGGTGCAGTCGACTGGGGCTGAGATGCCTCAGGCGCTGCGTCCTTTGCCTGCTTGGCCGCCTGGGGCTGAGACGCTTTGGGCGGTGCGGTCTTCGTCTTGGTGGCCTTTGGCTGCGAAGCCTTGGCCGGTGCCGTCTTCGGTGGCGCTGTCGGCTTGGGCTCCTGAGTTGGAGCCGAAGCGCGCGACGTTGCCGCCTTGGCCGCGTAACTTGCGGCTGTCGGCTGCATCTCCTCGGTGACCCTGCGGTCGCCAGCCAGGGGAGGGCGAAGTATTTTGCCCTCCAAGACGGCAAACCTCGCCGTCAGACCCGCCATCTCCTGGCGGAAGAGGCGGAGCAGCTCCGACTCTGCAGGCGGAGCCTCTGTCGCTGGCGCTGGTGGGGCCTGGCGCTTGAGGACCGCCACCTCCACCTTGAGAGCCTCGATCTCCTCGCGCATCTTGCGATCCTCGTCCTGCATGCGCATGTTGTCCGCTTTCAGGCGGCTCTCTCTTTCTCGGAGGAAATCAATCTTCTCCTCCAGTCTGGCGGTCTCGTCGGTGAACTGGAGGGTGCGGAGATAGAAGTTCGACTTGAGAATCGTGATTGTGGCTTCCTTAAGGGCCTTCGTGAAGGTACCCTTAAGGTTGCCCGACTTCTTGGCGACCCACTCTATCACCTCGCAGCTGTCTTTTATATGCTCCGCCAGGACTTCTGCGCTGGCGTTTTCCCACTCCTGCTGATGCGATGAGCTGCATGCTGCCCCTGGTGCAGGGGGGGGCGGAATATCCGCCGCTTTTGCCGCGGCCGTCTTGGCCATGGCGACGAGCTCCTTCTCGGCCTGGAGCTTGAGCTCCTCCCGTTCGATGGCCAGCAGATCGGCTTTCGCCTTGGCTAGGCCAACGTACTGGCCGGTGGTGGGAGGGCGTCCTCTCCCACGCCTGGCTTTACCGACCTTGGTGGCCGGTGCCTCCTCGTCACTCAAAGCTGAGTCGGCAGACTCTGAGCAACTCCTCGTTGCAGAGCGCAGGCGCTTGCGCATACCCACGTTGCGTAGATCCTCGATGCTGAGGTGAGCGGGCACGCTGTGCTCCACCACCAAAACATCACTAGACGCTGATCTGTCAGACGCAGCGTCCATCTCCTCCTCTTCGACCGTCCTTTCTGCCTCTTTTGATTTGGTTTTCTTTTTGTCATTCATAATTGTTCCCACGAGTGTGGGGGAAAAGCGGTCCGCCCGGGCAGTGCCCCCTGTACCCGGGTAAGCCTAGCGTGACCCGTCAGAGGGTCGGCCGGTACTCTGACGGGGAACGCACTAATGACTGGGCATCCCCCAGCCATTCATCCTCTCACGGTGCGCCGCCGCTTAGGATTGGACGGTCCGGGCGGTTAAGCCAGGACCGACGGAAGGTACCCCTCGCTGAGCCGCGAGACATGTTCCACGACACTCAGCGTGGAACAGAGATACCTCCCGATTTGGACGACGGTGGCAGGAGAGTCAGACTCCCACTGCCAGCCCGGAGGTAGGGTGAGTACACACCGGGCCCGCCAACGTTCGACCGACGCGGCCTCGCGACCACGCGGCGAACTCCCTGGCCCTGAAAAGGGCCGTTTACTCCAATCGGCCTCGCGGCCTCATGGAGTCCCCACCCCGTAGCCCTGAGAAGGGCTGTTCCCCCCCGGTGGCCCTGAAAAGGGCCGTTTCCCCAGTGGCCCTGAAAAGGGCCGACTCCGCTTCAGCCTCGCGGCATCGCGGAGTCTCGACTCGTCAGCATTCGCCACGAGCAACAAGACTCCCCAAAACCGGGAAGAGTTATTGCCCGTACCCAGGGTGCACCGGCCCCATCAGCTGCTGTTCCCCCAGGATACAAGTATCCCGAAAGGACCAGCAGCCGGGGAGCACTCGCGGAGGTCGCTGACACGCACCCCAACCTAACCTAACCCTTTTTTTTTTTTTTTTTTTTTTTGTTGTCCGTGTGGGAATGCATTTACGCACTTCCCGTCGCCCGGGAAGACGACGGGGGTGTGTCGGACTCCACCCAGAAGGGGTGACTACCGACTAAACCCACACGGGGTCTTTCCGCCTCACCACCATAGTGCCGGGGTTACGGGTACGCGTTAGCATTCTTCCGCGACCCCGGCGGTGGCGGACCGCCCTTGCGGTCCCCAGGCCCTTGTGGGAGGGTCCTCAGTGACCCTCCACTCCGTCCCATCCACTGAGTGGGGCGCGGCAAGACCCACCGCGCCGCCTACTCCGGCCAAGTGCGGGGCGGTCAGGCTTTCCCAAGCCTGCCGCCCGTGGCCGTACATCTGCCCTTACGATGACGGGGCAGATGTCGTCGTGTCCATGGCCTGTGTGGCCGAGGACTGGGTACGCTGCGGGCCACTCCCTGTGGCCCTACCCTTCTTACTCTTTTGGAAGGCCACGCAGGCCTTGGTGCCAACGCGGTGATCGGCTGGCTTGCCCTCCGCTTCGCAGAGCGAGCAGTGCAGGTCAGCAGAGCACTGATTGGCCCTGTGACCCGGCTGGCTACAACGGTAGCACTGCTCGCTGCGGTCCACCTCTGACGAGCACGTGTGCTGTACGTGCCCGCCGTATAGGCATCGGAAACACTGCAGGGGCCGAGGCTCCAGCAGTGTCACCTTTGCCGAGACCCACCCGACTAGGAGGCGACCAGCGTTAGCGATGGCTTTCGCCGCTGCCACAGGGCAGCGGAGCCAGACCGATCCCTGACCCGACGGTCCCCGTCGTATTTCCCCAATTTTTATGTCGTTGGCGGAACATCCGCCGACGCATGCGGCCACAGCGGCCACGTCCCCTGATGTGACGGAGTCGTCCAGGTCCGACACGCGCATCTCTGCGCACTTGGTCGGCCTGGAGATCCGCACGTCATCCGTGCTAAAGAGCTCCCGCATCCTGGAGGCGAGAGCGTCGGCTTTGTCGCCGGACTCAGCCCCAGGGACCTCCAGGATTCGAGCTCCCGTGACAGAGAGCTTGAATCCCAGCGAGGAGATCCCTATGTCCGTCAATTTTATGCGCTGTTTCGCCTCCAAGAGAACGGAGGCGTACGTGATGCCCTTCGCCACAGCACTAGGCTGAAGGGCAATCACGACCGCTGTGGAGCGGGGCGCTTGGAGCCTGACGGCCCGCTTGCGCTGCCGGCTCCGCTTCTTCGCTGCTTTCTTGGCCGCCTTCTTCTTGTTCGTCACGGTCTGCCACTCTCCCTCCCTGGGATTGTTGGCGGACCGGACGTTTTGAGTAGGGGCGGCATCGTCCTTGGCCGGGGCCGATTTCTTGCCCTTCCCCTTTCCCTTTCCCTTAGTCTGCGATGGGGCAGCCTCAACATTAGCTACCTGAGCGGCTTTGGGCGGCGCCACTGTGGTTGCCGCAGCCTTGGCTGGTGCAGCCTTGCCTGTCGCAGCCTTGGCTGGTGCAGCCTTGACTGGCGCAGCCTTGGCTGATGCAGCCTTGACTGGCGCAGCCTTGGCCGCTGCGCCCTTGGATGGCGCAGCCGGAGCCGACGCCGAGCCTGGCGCCAGAGCACGGGACTGCCCAGATGTCTTAGCGGCATATGAAGCCGCCGGAATCTCCTCGGTGACTCTGCGGTCACCAGCTAGTGGAGGGCGTAGCATTTTGCCCTCCAAAACGCCAAATCGAGTCGTCAGGCTCGCCATCTCCGTACGGAAAAGGCGGAGCAATTCCGACTCGGCGGGCGGGGCCGCCTCTGTGGCCGGTTGGCTCTGGCGCTTAATGAGCGCCACCTCCAGCCTAAGTGCCTCCATTTCGGCTTGAAGCCGGGTGTTGTCAGCTTGCAGGCGAGCGTTGTCCGCCTGCAGCTTACTGACCTTCGCTTCTAGACGAGCCGAATCCTCGGACGCCGACAGCACGCGGAGGCCATCCGAGCCCTTCGAGATCAGGCCCGTTGCCTCCTTAAGGGCCTTTGTAAAAGTGCCCTTAAGGTTGCCCGATTTCCTCGCCACATAATCGACGATCCCAATGCCGGCAGCTATCTGCTCCCTCAGAGCAGCTGCCGTCTGGTCGTCGACCTCGCCCGAAGCTGAACGGGCGGGCACCTCCACCGATTTCGAGATGGCCGTTTTGACCAAGGCGCTGATGTCCTCCTCAGATTGCAGCCGGAGCTCCTCTCTTCGGACGGCCACCAGGTCGGCTTTCGCCTTGGCAACCTAACCTAACCTAACCTTTTTTTTTTTTGTCCGTGTGGGAATGCATTTACGCACTTCCCGTCGCCCGGGAAGACGACGGGGGTGTGTCGGACTCCACCCAGAAGGGGTGACTACCGACTAAACCCACACGGGGTCTTTCCGCCTCACCACCATAGTGCCGGGGTTACGGGTACGCGTTAGCATTCTTCCGCGACCCCGGCGGTGGCGGACCGCCCTTGCGGTCCCCAGGCCCTTGTGGGAGGGTCCTCAGTGACCCTCCACTCCGTCCCATCCACTGAGTGGGGCGCGGCAAGACCCACCGCGCCGCCTACTCCGGCCAAGTGCGGGGCGGTCAGGCTTTCCCAAACCTGCCGCCCGTGGCCGTCCATCTGCCCCTTAGGATGACGGGGCAGATGTCGTTGTGTCCATGGCCTGAGTGGCCGAGGACTGGGTACGCTGCGGGCCACTCCCTGTGGCCCTACCCTTCTTCTTCCTCTTCTCGAAGGCCACGCAGGCCTTGGTACCAACACGGTGATCGGCTGGCTTGCCTTCCGCTTCGCAGAGCGAGCAGTGCAGGTCAGCAGAGCATTGATTGGCTCTGTGACCCGGCTGGCTGCAGCGGTAGCACTGCTCGCTGCGGTCCACCTCTGACGAGCACGTGTGCTGGACGTGCCCGCCGTATAGGCATCGGAAACACTGCAGGGGCCGAGGCTCCAGCAGTGTCACCTTTGCCGATGACCACCCGACCAAGAGGCGACCAGCGGTAGCGATGGCTTTCGCCGCTGCCACAGGGCAGCGGAGCCAGACCGATCCCTTACCCGACGACCCCCGTCGCAATTCCCCAACCTTGATGTCGTCGGCGGAACATCCGCCGACGCGTGCGGCCACAGCGGCCACGTCCCCTGATGTGACGGAGTCATCCAGGTCCGACACGCGCAGCTCTGCGCACTTGGTCGGCCTGGAGATCCGCACGTCGTCGGTGCTGAAAAGCTCCCGCATTTTTGAGGCGAGAGCGTCGGCTTTATCGCCGGACTCGGCCCCGGGGACCTCCAGGATTCGAGCCCCTGTGATAGAGAGCTTGAACCCTAGTGAGGAGATCCCCAACTCCTCGAGTTTGATGCTGGTCTTCGCCTTCAGGAGGACCGAGGCATATGTAAAGCCCTTCGCCTCAGCACCAGGCTGAAGGGCTATCACGACCGCTGTGGATCTGGGCGCTTGGAGCCTGGCGGCTCGTTTGCGCTGCCGGCTCCTCTTATTAGCCGCCTTTTTCGCCGCCTTCTTTTTGTTCGTCACGGTCTGCCACTCCCCCTCAATGGGTTCGTTGGCAGACCGGGCGCCCTGCGTAGAGGCGGCTGCATCTTGGGCCTGGGGAGTCTTCTTCCCCTTCCCCTTACCTTTTCCCTTGGGCTGCGACGATGCAGCCTTAGGGGAGGAGCCAGACGTAGTCGGGCCCTCAGCAATTGCCATCTGAGTGGCCTTGGGTGCCGCCACTGCGGACACCGCAGCCTTTGCTGGTGCAGCTTTGGCTGAAGCAGCCTTGGCTGGAGCAGACTTGGCCGCTGCGCCCTTGGATGACGCAGCCGAAGTTGACGCCGAAGCAGGCGCCGGGGCACGAGACTGCCCGGCTGCCTTGGCAGCATAGGTGGCTGCCGGAGTCTTCTCAGTGACCCTGCGGTCACAGGCTAGTGGAGGGCGCAGAATTTTGCCCTCCAGAACACCAAATTGCGTCGTCAAGTTCGCCATCTCCGTGCGGAAAAGGCGGAACATTTCGGACTCTGCGGGTGGAGCCGCCTCTGTAGCCGGTTGGCTTTGGCGCTTAATAAGTGCCACTTCGAGCCTAAGCGCCTCCATTTCGGCTTGAAGCCGTGTATTATCAGCTTGCAAGCGAGTGTTATCCGCCTGCAGCTTGTTCACCGTCGCCTCCAGGCGTGCAGAGTCCTCGGAGGCCGACATCACGCGCAGACCATCCGAGCCCTTCGCAATCAGGCCCGTTGCTTCCTTCAGGGCCTTCGTGAAGGTACCCTTCAGGTTGCCGGATTTTCTCGCCACGTAGTCGACGATACCAATGCCGGCAGCTATCTGCTCCCTCAGAGCAGCTGCCGTGCGATCGTCGACCTCACCCGGAACTGGGCGGGCGGGCATCTCCACCGATTTCAATTGGGCCGCCTTGACCAAGGCGCCGATGTCGTCCTCAGCTTGGAGCCGAGACTCCTCCCTTCGGACGGCCATCAGGTCGGCTTTCGCCTTGGCCAGGCCCACGTAATCTCCCGTAGTGGAAGGACGGCCTCTTCCTCGTCTTGAGGTGCCAACTTTAGGGGCTGGCGCCTCGTCGTCGCTCAAGGCCGACTCCGACCCCGAGCGACTCGATGGTTCGAAGCGCAATCGCTTGCGCAACCCCACACTGCTCAACAGCCTCTGCTCTAACTCCAGACTTTCCTGGAGCAGCATTAAACCGCTGGATTCGGATCCGGAATCAGACGACCCATCCGTCTCCTCCTGCTCGACCTCCTTCTCAACAAGTTTTTTGTTTTTGTTTGTATCCATAATAGATCCCACGAGTATGGGGGAAAAGCAGTCCACCCGGGCAGTGCCCCCTGTACCCGGGTAAGCCAAACGTAACCCGTCAGAGGGTCGGCCGGTACTCTGACGGGGGACGCACTAGGGACTGGACATCCTCCAGCCACTCATCTCCTCGCGGTGCGCCGCCGCTTGAGATTGGACGGTCCGGGCGGTTAAGCCAAGACCGACGGGAGGTACCTCTCGCTGAGCCGCGAGACATGTTCCACGACACTCAGCGTGGAACAGAAATACCTCCCGATTTGGACGACGGTGGCAGGGGAGACAGACTCCCGCCGCCTGCCCGGAGGTAGGGTGAGTACACACCGGGCCCGCCAACGTTCTGCCGATTGGCCTCGCGGCCGCTCGGCGAACATCCCTGGCCCTGAAAAGGGCCGTTGTTGACTCCAATCGGCCTCGCGGCCTCATGGAGCCACCCCTCCCCCCTGGCCCTGAAAAGGGCCGTTGTTGACTCCAATCAGCCTCGCGGCCTCATGGAGTCATCCCTCCCCCCCTGGCCCTGAGAAGGGCCGTTTCCCCCCCGAGTGGCCCTGAAAAGGGCCGTTCCCCAGTGGCCCTGAAAAGGGCCGTTTTGCCCAGCTAAGCCTCGCGGCCTCGCTGGGTTCCCCCCCGTGTTGCTCACCGATACACCCTCTGCCAAGTCAGAGAGGCACGGGAGCAACACCCCTGGCCCTGAGAAGGGCCACGTCAGACATTCGCCACGAGCAACAAGACTCCCCAAAAACCGGGAAGAGTTATTGCCCGTACCCAGGGTGCACCGGCCCCATCAGCTGCTGTTCCCCCAGGATACAAGTATCCCGAAAGGACCAGCAGCCGGGTGTGTCGGACTCCACCCAAAAGGTGACTACCGACTAAAACCACACGGGATGTTCCACCTCACCACCATAGTGCCGGGGTTACGGGTACGCGTTAGCATTCTTCCGCGACCCCGGCGGTGGCGGACCGCCCTTGCGGTCCCCAGGCTCTTGTGGGAGGGTCCTCAGTGACCCTCCACTCCTTCGCTCCACTGAGTGGGGCGCGGCAACATCAACCGCGCCGCCTACTCCGGCCTAGTGTGGGGCGGTCAGACTTCCCCAAGTCTGCCGCCCGTGGCCGTGCCCGAACACTGTTGAGCCGAAGATGCTGGCTCAGTGTCGGGCTGCGTCGTGTCCATGGGCTGTGGCGCAGCTCTGGACTGGGATTTTCTCCCCTTCTTCTTTTTCATCGCGCGAGCCTCGCACGACTTTGCGCCGATACGGTGAGCCGCAGGCTTGCCGACGGCGGCGCAAAGTGAGCAATGGAGCTCATTTGGGCACTGGTTCGCGCGATGTCCCTTCTGGCTGCAGCGGTAGCAGAGCTCGCTGCGGTCCTCCTCCGACAGGCACGTATGTTGTGTGTGCCCGCCGTATAAGCAACGGTAGCATTGCAGGGGCCGAGGCTCCAGCAATGCCACCCCTGCCGACACCTATCCCACGAGGAGGCGGCCAGCGCCAGCGATGGCTTTGGCCGCTGCTACCGGGCAGCGCATCCAGACTGATCCCAGTCCAGAGGGCCCCATCCTGATATCGCCGACTTTGATGTCGTCGACGTTACATCCCCCGACGCGAGCAGCAACGGCGCTCACGTCCGCTGACGTGACGGTTTCGTCCAGACCCGTGACGCGGAGTTCCGCGCATTTGACGGGCCTGGAGATCCTGACGAATTCCCCATTGACACACTCCCTTAGCTTGCTTGCTTGCTTGCTTGCTTGCTTGCTTGCTTGCTTGCTTGCTTGCTTGCTTGCTTGCTTGCTTGCTTGCTTGCTTGCTTGCTTGCTTGCTTGCTTGCTTGCTTGCTTGCTTGCTTGCTTGCTTGCTTGCTTGCTTGCTTGCTTGCTTGCTTGCTTGCTTGCTTGCTTGCTTGCTTGCTTGCTTGCTTGCTTGCTTGCTTGCTTGCTTGCTTGCTTGCTTGCTTGCTTGCTTGCTTGCTTGCTTGCTTGCTTGCTTGCTTGCTTGCTTGCTTGCTTGCTTGCTTGCTTGCTTGCTTGCTTGCTTGCTTGCTTGCTTGCTTGCTTGCTTGCTTGCTTGCTTGCTTGCTTGCTTGCTTGCTTGCTTGCTTGCTTGCTTGCTTGCTTGCTTGCTTGCTTGCTTGCTTGCTTGCTTGCTTGCTTGCTTGCTTGCTTGCTTGCTTGCTTGCTTGCTTGCTTGCTTGCTTGCTTGCTTGCTTGCTTGCTTGCTTGCTTGCTTGCTTGCTTGCTTGCTTGCTTGCTTGCTTGCTTGCTTGCTTGCTTGCTTGCTTGCTTGCTTGCTTGCTTGCTTGCTTGCTTGCTTGCTTGCTTGCTTGCTTGCTTGCTTGCTTGCTTGCATGCTTGCTTGCTTGCTTGCTTGACGCCAGCAACACCAATGCCACTAATACCGACGCCACCAATATCGACGCAATCAAAACCGACGCAAGCAAAACCAACGACACCAATACTGACGCTATCTCTACAGACTGGCGTCTATACCGCCTTCAACAGTACCGACGCAACTGATACCGACGCCATCAATACCTACTCCAACAAAACCGACTTCATCAATACCGACGCCACCGATACCGATTCCACCAATACCAACGCACCTGATTCCGACGCCCATAGTACCGATGCTATTATACTGACGCTATCTATACTGAAGCTATCTATAGCGATGCTATTAATGCCGATGCATCCAATTCCGAAGCCATTCATACTGACTTCAACAATACAGACGCCACTAATAGCGACGCCACCAATACCGACGCCACCAATACCGACGCCAACAATACCGATGCTATCCCTACCGACGCTATTTATACTGAAGCTTTCTATACTGATGCTATTTATACCGACGCCACCAATACCGACGCCATCAATACCGACGCCATCAACACAGACGCCATTTATACCGACGCCAACAATACTGACACCAAGAATACAGACGCCACTAATTCCGACGCTACCAATACCGACATCATCAATACTGACATCATCAATACGGACTCCAGAAATACCGACGTCAACAATACCGACGCCACATTTAATACCGACGCCATTTATACCATCACCATTTATACCGACGCTATTTATACCGACGCCATTTATACCGACGCCGCCAGTACCGACGCCACCAATACCGACGCCATCAATACCGATGCCATTTATACCGACGCCAACAATACTGACGCCAGCAATACCGATGATATCTATACCGACGCTATCTATACCGAAGCTATCTAAAAAATTATATAAAAATTATTTTAAAAAAAATATACGTACAGAATTTAGATCCGGACATGAAGTTCTTCCGGTCACTACTTTCTTTTACCAGGGAATTCCAGTTTTGACACCGTATCAACCCCGATTTTACTTTCAACCATTTCAAGGTAAGGAAACGTTCCAAATTTTTACAAAAGGGCTTTCGGTTTTTTTTATGGTGATTTGGATGCAAGCGAGCAGGCGGCTCACCTAATGAAGTAATGACCGCCGCCCGTGGACATTTGCAACACCAGAGGCATGCAAATGCATTGCCATACCCCTGAGAAACCGTTCAGGTTTCTTAAAATAGGGAGTTACAGTGAACTGACAGCAAATGAAATTCCCATGCTGTCAGAATAGTCACTCCCCCAATGAGCTCTGGTAACCTTACTCACTCGCAGAAAGACAACTATTATCGATTCACTGCGGTTTTCTGTAAGGCGGAGGTACTGCCCCAGTCGGGCAGCTCAATTTGAACAAGAAATCTCGCTATGCCGTACCTGCTCAACTACATAAGCGATTCGAAGGTGAAGGTCTTTACCCTGTTCTCTACAATTCCACCTGAACTACACGAAAGGGTCAACGATATATGCTCCCCGTATGATTCTATGGACATGAATTTTAAAGAACTTATATCATTTTGGATAACTTTATTGATCCGCAACTCAGTACATGGGCGTCACAACACAATTTTGTATCTCGTTTATGCAATCGTTTATGAATCAATCGCAGTATAAACTGCGATTGAACTTCAGAATAAAAAAGGTTATCATTAAATTGTGAATTCAAATGTCTACATTGCAAGAAACTGACACTTTTTTTTTTTTATGCGGAAAAATCCTTTACGGACCTTCCCATCGCTTGGGGAGGCGACAGGGTGTGTCGGACTCCGTATGAGCGTATACCGACTAAAAAACCGCTCCCGTCAACGCCTTCAACCCTATTGCCGGGGCCATGGGATTCGCAAAAGCATGCGTTGGTCGCTGGACCCCGGCTAGGAGCGAGGCATTGTTCGCATCGCATCCTCCGCGCAGGCGCACGTGTGACGAACACGCGCTCCGCCTACTTGGGGCCATAATTAGGTCGGGCGGCGGACTCCCCTAGTCGCGCCCACCCGCTGGCCATAGCTCATGGAGGCCGGAGGTCTGTTTGCGCCCTCCGGCGCCCGGTGCGTCTACTGCGGATCGGGAGAGAGGTTGTGATTTCTCTCTCCCTTTCCACCGCTTCTTTTGCACGCATAACTTGCTTGCAGTAAGAGGCGGCGGCATCCCACGCGGTCCCGCTCCCGACCATGGATAGGATCACGGCCGGAAGCGAGAGGTCACCGCCGACTGCCGCTATGAGTTCACGGCGCTGCTCTGCCCAGGCCGGGCAGGCCTGGAGTGTGTGCTGCGCCGTGTCCTCAGGGCAACCCACGTAGTGGTGACAACCGAGCGATGGCTCCCGGCCTATGCGACACAGGTACTTCTTGCCGAAGCACCCATGCCCCGACAAGACCTGCGTCAAACGGAAGCTGAAGGCGCCGTGGCGCCTCTCAAGCCAATCCTCCATGATGGGTCTTACCGCCACTATCGTGGCGTGCCCTAAGAAACCGACCCTAGATTCGTTCTTATCGCTACAATTTATAAGAGGTCTTAAAGATGGTGATATCCTTAAGAGAAAAATACAAGAAAAGGACAATACAGAATTTCGAAAACTAGTTCACATTGCTACCTCTAGTGAACTGGGTAAAAAAGAAAATACTAGTATGTCAGTACGCACATATAAACCAAACACCGATAATAACATGAATACAATTTAAAGACCATCAATGTACCCCTGACCTCTGAAAGGAACTACACCAGTAAAAGAAAACTTATCAATTCGAGACCTTAAGGGTAAATGTTTTCCAAATAAATGCTCTCCGAAGTAGCTCTCTCGATGCTATCCGAAGTACATGCCACAAGTGCCAACAAGAAGGCCATTTGGCTCGAGTTTGTCTTCAGAGGAAAAATATAAAACAAACGGAACAACTCATACAGTTGCATCAGTATAGATTATAGATGGTACTGCGGCGATCAACCTCATTAACAGCGAATATTCTGAAAAATTCGTAGTACCAATCGATATTGAAAACAAGAAAGTAAACATGGAATTCGACACAGGAGCATCACCATATCATTAAGACTACAGGAATTTAGGGATCAATAAGAAAATATTATAAACTCACATAATATTTCGAACATACACGGGTTAAGTATTTCAACGAGTCGGCATGGTTTTCGTTAAATGCTGTTACAAAACACAACAATATAGCAAATTTGTGTGTTTTTAATTGTATCATTCACAGAATAAAAATATTCAATAATATAGCAAATTGTACTTGAATATCATCAGCCTATAGCCGTCCACTGCTGAACGTAGGCCTCCCCCAAAGAGCGCCAACCATCCCGGTCTTGGGCAGCTCGCAACCATCTGCTACCGCTAAATTGTACTTAATAAACAAAAATGTGGATCCTATTCTAGTGGATGAAAGAATTTTGTTTCAAACTCGCCGATATAAATATGTTAGAAGCATGTAAGGATATACCTGTACTTGACCAATTATTAGAACTCGAACTAAGCAGAACTTGTAATATGGGCACCTACTAAATAAAGGATATAATACATAAATTATATGTACTGCCATGAACCGGGAACATAGGTATGCACAAATAACACAAACTTTATTAAGCATCGTTATTCGATAATATAATAATTAAGTTATTTAAAACCTGGCAACACTAATAACCATCAATTGACGTATCTTTAAACATCAGATTCAAACAACAAAGCGGAAGTTAAAATTAATTCTGGCAAATATCTGATTAATTATAACTTTATACCCAGGGTGAAAATAATGGTCATAAATGTCATGCGTATAAAAAAAACCGGACAAGTGCGAGTCGGACTCGCCCACCGAGGGTTCCGTACCTAATTTAAATATAAGATCATCAAAGTGGCAAGAGGACATCTTAAACGAAAAACGAGCACATGTCTATAAGCTGTTTATTATAATGAATTATTTATCATCAAGTTGACATTTTTAAAATAGATTTAAGTTGTAACTGTTTTTAAAAGGATGCGAAAATCTTAAATAACCAGATTTGGAGGAAACTGCCAAATTTTATAGTTCTAGGTCAACGGGAAGTTCCCTATGAGTTTTGATTCCCTTAAGAGTGTCGAAAAATGCGTTTTTTGCTGATTAAACGGCCGTATCTTTTTTTTACGTAAACTTAGAAGATTGATTTTTTCACAACTTCAAGGGACCGAAAACTTGAGTATATGGTTTAAATTTCGACTTGATACCTCCACGTATTTTTGAAATAAAGTGTCTTGATAGACAGACAGACAGACGGACAACAAAGTGATCTTATAAGGGTTCCGTTTTTTCCTCTTGAGGTACGGAACCCTAAAAATCCAACAAATTTTTATGGTACGGTGTAAATAAAATAGTTTTGAATTACATGCATTATCCCTAAAGTAATAAGAAAATAAAATAAACGACATTCGTGATTTACTAATTTTAAAGTGAGTACCTATGTTGATAAGTCATCCGTGAATAAGTTGATAAGTCAATTATTACGAATACTAAGACAATTGGTTAAACTACTGGTTCAAATGAAATGAAATTTTAAATGTACAATCAACAAAATTGAATCATGACCCACCATAAGCTTATTTTCTTACAGACATTCAAATACGATTAGGTCGACATTCGCGTAAACATACGTGCCCATGGTAACAACCTTGTTATCTGTCATTAATACACAGAATTATCAGTTGCAGTCTCCATCTTGGTTAAGAGCTTTTACACACGAGTGCGGTATAAAGCTGAATGCATACACCGCACGCCATCCATACTTACTTTACTTACTTATTATTTATTAATATTTTTTATTATTATTATAAATGCGAAAGTGTGTCTGTCTGTCCGTATGTTTGTTACCTCTTCACGCTATAACCACTAACCCGATTAAGATGTTTTTTTATAGAGATAGTTTGAGTCCCGGGGAAGGACATAGGATAGTTTTCATTTCAGAAGTCATCCCTTAAAACAGAAAAAGGGGAGTGGAAGTTTGTATTTGGATAAAATTACTAATTTAACGCAGACTTAGTCGCAGGCCAAAAGCAAGTCCCAGGGCAAAAGCTAGTATAAATATAAAATAAATATGACGCGTACTAAAATCAATGTGTTTTTAATCTTACTTTTATTTTAACATGCGTTCAGCTTAAATATTTTCTCTGAATTTCGTTTGTAAAGTGCGTTAAGGCAATCATAGGAAGGGGAAGTAAAACGCTTCAATAATATTGTTTTATTTGTAATATTTATTTATTAACCAACTTATACGGTAATGCAATAGGATATAATATAAATTATAAATATATATATAATTGAAAATAACAAACAATTATTATATTATTATAGTGTTGAACACATTATTATTTGACAATAGTTAATATCGAGCGTAACCACCATTGGTTGTGTAGTGACACAGTACACAAATCACTTACCTTACCGTACCTCCTTCGAAACCATTACCACCGTTACCAGACACCATTATTACCTTACCACCGTTACCGAGTCCATTACCATTACCGTACGTTCTGACATGCTACTCAAGAGACAGCGAAGAAGCAGTCTTGAAAAAGACTATAACGTTTTTATGACAGCTGCATGGAGACACGACACCGTCTTGATAAAGACGCTTTCGCGGCAGCGACGCGGCGCGCATAGTAACACGCTACGCCGCTGCACGCGTCAGTTCGCTCTGATAAGAGCGGTTTGGAGCAAGCAGCAAGCACAACACGGAGTAACAACATGCACACAGGCAGCGATCTTCACGACAGCAGGCAGAGGAGCAGAGATGATCACGGAGCTACACTCGACGGCGACGCGCGGCGCGAAATGGAGGAGCCCGCGCGCGCGCTACCAATATTTATAGATTCGAACACCTGCATGCGACCTACGTCCCGCGCCCCGCGCCTCGCGCCCCGCGCGCTCGCTAGCTTGATTCTAATTGGTGTAAATATTTTGTAATAGGTTTAGGATGACTTGTGTTTGTACCATAGTGATTGTAAATATATATAGAGCATTTTACTGAATTAAATATACACTTTATGGTTGAACTTTGTCGTGACTATATTATTGTCCAACGACCCTCATCCTCCAAATTGGTGACCCCGAAGAAAACTGAAACCTGAAAAGAAGAATTCCCTGCAAGATGTCGACTAATGAAGAATTCACCGATGCGCAGGACGTCACGACCGTGAAGAGCAACAGCAACGTGGCTACAATATCACTACCTGCCCGACTACCACCATTTTGGCGCCAAAACCCGCGTCTGTGGTTCGCGCAGTTCGAAGCCGCGGTTGCTGCCAGTAAGGTTGGAGATGAGCAGAAGTTTAACCTCGTCGTCCCGCTGCTCGGCTGCAGTGACCTGGAGCAGATCGCGGACATCATCCTGGAGCCACCGGCCAGCGGAAAATACAAGACGCTGAAAGACCGACTCATCTCGACGTACCAGGAGTCAGACCATCGCCAGCTACAGAAGCTACTCAGCGGCCTCGAACTCGGCGACCAAAAACCGAGCCAGCTGCTGCGTAAGATGAGAGACCTCAGCGGCAAATTACTGTCTGATGAAGCACTGAAGGTTATGTGGCTCAACCATCTCCCCGCACAAGTTCGCGCTGTGATCTCCGTCAACACCGAGTCATCGCTCGAAATCTTAGCTGCGATGGCCGACAAGATGATGGAGCATTTCGAACCAGCTACAGTCGCCGCAGTCTCCACAGAAAACCCCCGGTCAACCAGCACATCGGTCAACGAGGGACACCAAAATGTAACAAATCTTCAAATCAGCGTGTTAGCAAAACAAATTGAAAAACTATCTCTCGATATCGCCGAGCTTCGAAATCAACAAAATTCCACGAATCACCGCTCCCGCTCGCACTACGCAAACCGTAGCCGCTCTCGCTCGCACTCAAGACATCGTAGACAAGACGCGCGCAAGCCCGGCGATCCCGATTGGCTGTGTCGTTATCACTACCGCTTCGGCAACGAGGCGCGAAAATGTGAATCGCCGTGCTCAAGAACCAAGCAGGAAAACTAGAAAGTGCATCGACTGTGGCGGGCGTCGATGTAAACCAAAAGTCTCACCGCCTATGTGTGATTGACATCATTAACAGAGAGAGATTTCTTGTGGACACGGGTGCCGACATATCCGTATTAGCCGCCCGAAACAAGAAGCATTTGAAGCCGGCAGAGAATACTTACAAACTGTTCGCAGCTAACGGCACAGAAATTCGAACCTACGGTGAGCGCACACTCGAGCTCAACTTAGGTTTACGAAGAAGCTTCAAGTGGACTTTCGTCGTCGCGGACGTGAAGACATCGTTACTGGGTGCAGACTTCTTAGTACATCACAAATTACTAGTTGACTTACACCAAAGAAAACTCGTCGACCGCGTAACCGAACTCAGCGTGAACGCCATCAAAATACATAACAACGAAGAATCGATCTACATTATCAACCGAGACCATGCATACCACGACCTGCTGAAGAAATACCCAGATGTACTGAGACCAATGTCACTGAAAACTCCAGTCAAACATGACGTCACGCACCATATTGAAACAACCGGACCGCCATTGTACTCTCGGCCGCGCCCTCTACCGCCCGACAAGTACAAAGCGGCGAAGCTTGAATTCGAGCGTATGATCGAGATGGGGATTTGCAAACCATCGAACAGTCCCTGGGCCAGTCCTCTGCATGTAGTCAAGAAGAAGGATGGTTCACTGCGAGTATGTGGGGACTACAGAAGACTCAACGCCGTCACCGTGCCAGACCGATACCCCATACCTCGAATCCAAGATTTCACGTACCAACTTCATGGCAAGAAAATCTTCTCTAAGCTCGACCTGAAGATGGCATATTTTTGGGTGCCCATCGCGAAAGAAGATGTCCAGAAAACAGCCATAATAACACCCTTCGGTTTCTTCGAGTTTACCTGCATGACATTTGGCCTAAGAAACTCCGGTCAAACTTTTCAACGCTTTATGCACGAAGTTCTTCGAGGACTAGATGACATCGTATTCTGTTTCGTCGACGATCTGCTGATTCACTCGAGAAACAAGGAAGAACATCGTCGGCACTTAGAAATAGTACTCGAACGCCTAAATACCTACGGCGTCAGTCTAAACATCGACAAGTGCGAATTTGATAAGAAAATAACAATAACAAATATCATTCACAAAAATAAATCAAATACAAACACGTTCGTCACGCCGAGCACATAACATAGTTTTACACAAACCAAGGACTAATCATGGTAAGAAAAATATTGAATACGAAGGAGTACAACTTTATAACTCTCTACCTAAAACCCTAAAAGAAACAAAAATATTTACTAAATATAAAAAACTTCTAAAGAACCACATCCTTAACTGCTACAACATAAATACATAATATAAGTAAATATATTATTATCTAAAATAACCTAAAACAAAAATGTAATAAAATTAAAATAAATATTGTACATTGTGAACGGTGCTTTAACAGAATAACAGAAGTGATTAGTGCAGCGCATTCGATGCGGGCGCACAAAAATTATTATTTCGGAATAATATCTTAAATCTACCCACTTTAGATTATGTTTCACTTTTTTGCGATATTGTATTGACATTGTATAAAGTAAAATTTTGTACTTTGTGTCTGTGTAAAGTTTGAGCTTAATTCTGGACTTAATGTTATAAATTATTTAGTTGCTTTGTTTCTCGACAAGTGATTTTTGTAAATCTTAGAGAAATAAATAATATTTAAACCGTAAATCATCGAGTTTCTCGGATACGAAGTTTCATCAGAAGGAATCAATCCCACTCAAGAACGAATTCAAGCCATAGTAAACTATCCGAAGCCACAGACAGTACAAGAACTTAGAAGATTTTTAGGAATGATAAACTTTTACCGCAGCTGCTTACCTCATCAAGCAGAATATCAACATGAATTGAATAAGTACCTACATAACAGCAAGAAAAACGATAAAACTCCGATTCAGTGGTCTCAAGAAGCCGAACAATCCTTTGAGAAATGCCGCCAAAGCATTCTCGAGGCAACGACGCTTACGCACCCGATACCTAACGCTCCACTTTGTTTATTTACCGACGCATCCAATACAAGTATCGGCGCTGTGCTACAACAGAAAGTCAACGACGTGTGGAGACCTCTGGCATTCTACTCGAAAACTAGGCAGCAAACGCAGCGACGATACAGCGTGTACGATCGCGAATTATTAGCAATGTACACCGCTGTAAAACATCTACGACGACTGATAGAGGGCAACGACCTGACTATATTCACCGACCATAAACCTCTAACCTACGCATTAACAAGATCACCGAATAGCACCGACACTCCAAGAAGAGAACGCCAACTTCATTACGTCAGTCAATTTTGTTCGAAGATTGAATATATTACCGGTGATAAGAACGAAGCAGCTGACGCCTTATCACGAATCGAGGAAATCAACCTATCTCATTCTACAATAGACTACGACCAACTCGCTCAAGACCAGGAAGCTGACGAAGAGCTGAAGACCTGCATGTCCAACCCGAGTCTCAAGTTCGTACGCATTACACTACCCGGAGGTCAGCGACCTGTCGTATGCGAAACATCAGCCGGCAACATGCGTCCGTACCTACCAGCGACTTACCGTTTTGCCGCGTTCAAAGCGCAACACGAGCTGAGTCACCCAGGTATAAGAACAACTAGGAGGATTATGTCAACAAAGTTCTTCTGGCCGAGCATGAATAAAGAAGTTGGTCTATGGGCAAAATCATGCATCGGTTGCCAGCGCGGGAAAGTACAAAGACACGTCATCGCTCCGCTCGGGGAATTTCAAAAATCCGCGCGGTTCGAACACGTTCACATAGACATCGTGGGACCACTGCCGCCGTCAAACGACTTCAGATACTTGGTGACCATGATCGACCGCTGCACCAAATGGCCCGAAGCAATACCTACACGTGACATCACTGCCGACACTGTTGCTAAGGCGATGTACGATGGTTGGATATCGCGATTTGGTTGCCCGTTGCGCGTGACCACTGACCAAGGAAGACAATTTGAATCGTCATTGTTCAACGCATTGATGAAAAAATTTGGAATTACAAGGATTCGAACTACTGCATTTCACCCGCAAGCAAATGGTCAAGTCGAACGCTGGCATCGAACCTTGAAAGCCGCACTCATGGCGAGAAGCGCCGCCACGCGCTGGAACGAGGAACTATATACCGTTTTACTGGGACTACGCACCGCTCTACGCGAAGACACTCAAGTCAGCCCGGCTCTGATGACCTACGGATCGACACTGCGAATACCGTCGGATTTCTTCGTGCCTACACAGCCGAACATTGAAGACGCAGATTTCGTCCGCCAGCTGACCGAAACTATGTCGAATCTATCGCCAAGCAGCAAATCACACAACAATAGCACGAGCACGTTCGTATACAAGGATCTAGCGACGTGTACTCATGTTTTCGTGCGTAATGATACCGTGCGAAGTCCGTTGACCCCACCATATGACGGCCCGTTCAAAGTTCTGCAACGTGGTAGCAAGCAATTCACCATACAGATGCCCTTACGAACTGCAGTAGTCTCAATAGACATAGTGAAGCCAGCCCACCTACTAGACGAAGAATCTGACACCAGAACAGTAACACGGCAGCAACCTAGGACAGCGCGCACTACAAGCGACGAGCCATCGGAACCTCGGTCAACGACCCTAGTGACGACGCGCGATACCTACGTTACTCGTTCTGGCCGCTCAGTGAAACCGAACGTACGCTTCGCTTAGGGGGGAGTGATGTAGTGACACAGTACACAAATCACTTACCTTACCGTACCTCCTTCGAAACCATTACCACCGTTACCAGACACCATTATTACCTTACCACCGTTACCGAGTCCATTACCATTACCGTACGTTCTGACATGCTACTCAAGAGACAGCGAAGAAGCAGTCTTGAAAAAGACTATAACGTTTTTATGACAGCTGCATGGAGACACGACACCGTCTTGATAAAGACGCTTTCGCGGCAGCGACGCGGCGCGCATAGTAACACGCTACGCCGCTGCACGCGTCAGTTCGCTCTGATAAGAGCGGTTTGGAGCAAGCAGCAAGCACAACACGGAGTAACAACATGCACACAGGCAGCGATCTTCACGACAGCAGGCAGAGGAGCAGAGATGATCACGGAGCTACACTCGACGGCGACGCGCGGCGCGAAATGGAGGAGCCCGCGCGCGCGCTACCAATATTTATAGATTCGAACACCTGCATGCGACCTACGTCCCGCGCCCCGCGCCTCGCGCCCCGCGCGCTCGCTAGCTTGATTCTAATTGGTGTAAATATTTTGTAATAGGTTTAGGATGACTTGTGTTTGTACCATAGTGATTGTAAATATATATAGAGCATTTTACTGAATTAAATATACACTTTATGGTTGAACTTTGTCGTGACTATATTATTGTCCAACGACCCTCATCCTCCAAAGTTGCAATGACAGCCAATAGTCTCGAACGCATTGATGCAATAGGATGACTGCAAATATCACTTCCTTTTATAAAATCCCAAATTTCATTGCTCAATTGCTTGCTTGGTCCTCTCATTCCTGTAATACCACATTTGGGCCATCAAACCCCATATTTTTCAATTAGATTCCAGACTTTAAATCCAGAGATTTAGACGGTCAGGATATTAGTGTAACTATTGGATGCTGGCTTAACCAGTCATTCGTTCGACACAACTCTGGTCGTGTGCACTCCACAGTTACCGTGAACATAATAAACTTCTTTCTTGCTTGGAAGAAGCTTGGAACTTCTTCTCGCGGGTAATCCATTCGCACCGTCGCGTCGTCGGTAACATAGTTTCTTCTAACAAATCCATACAACTCATTGCATTCGCATGAGACGAAATCTGACTCAGCTCGCCTACAACTCCGGCTCTCATCATCGGTCGACTGTCTTAGCGTGATGCAGTCCAGTAGAGTGCAAATGATTCCTTATCTTTTGTAGACAAACGACGTAACGTGCCGCAAAATACCGAATGCGAGTAAACGGATGCTCTGCCATTATACGATATAAATATGAAGGAATTATATTTTATTGTCATATAAATTCAATTCAATTCAATTATTTATAATGGCAAACTATGCCGATGTCGACAATATTGACACCAATTTCAGAGTGACTTTTTGACTCTGTCATTTTATAATCGAAAGAGTTCCAAAGAGTTTGGATTCAAAATACGATTATTAATGCCATAGTAATGACAAAGATTAAAATTGCATGGACCTAGACACGTATTGATATGTCTTGCTTAATATTTAAAACGTCTTAAGTGCGACATGCTCTGTAAAGGAGGGAAATCTTTGTTATTTTGACGGTTGCAAACGGAATATAGTCAAAGTGGGTCATGATTCAATTTTGTTGACTGTACCATGTTTATACACTGCGTGCTTGAGTAATGAAAATTCAAGCTTCTAGTTTAATCCACAACGAAGTTATAGGGGGTCTAAAATGGCCTGAATTGGTTCGAGAAAAGTATAGTACGGCCGTGCCGCTTTTTTTTTGCTCGACTTGGCGATTCTCTAATCTGGGGGCACAACTGTGCCCCCAGATTATTGAAAAAACCACATAGAATTACCCTTATAGCAATTTCAATATTTCAATTATATAGAAAAACTGATTTTTAGGGATTAAAATTATACAAAGTCTGATTTGAGCACTTATGTATGGGGAATAAGTTGATAAATCTAATATCACACAAAATAAGATGATTTCACGAAAATACGTGAAATAACTGAAAAGATTCCATAACATTAACCTAGAATCAAACTTTAAAGCCGAGCTAACGATTAAATTTATTTAGGAAAAAATGTCTAACTTTAAAATCGCCGCCCTGTAAAATTGCTATTATAGACTTGTCAAGTTCTTCACGCCGTACACGGATTTAGATAAACAACATATAAAAACTAACTAACATATAAAAAAGAATGTGATCGTGATTTAAATATATACCTATATAAAAAAACTATTTGAATAATTTCAAAAAAAAGTTTCATCCTAATCAACATAATTACAATGCCGCGGGAGGCAGCTAATCGAAATATCATTTAAGTACTAATATTATAAATGTGAAAGTTTGTATGGATGTTTGTTACTCTTTTACGCAAAAACCGCTTAACAAATTTGCATGAAAGGAGAATGCCCTAACATTAAAAGAGAAACGAGCATACACACACCTAAAAGGCCGGCAACGCATTGGTGACAGCTAACATGTCAGCAATGTCCATGGGCGGCGGTAGTCACTTACCATCAGGTGACCCGCATGTTCGTTTGCCCCCTTTTCCACATAAAAAAAACATGGGTCCCTTTTGATGTATCATGTCCCGATTCAAATATATACCTAAAAATCGGATCTTTTTAGGGTTCCGTACCTGAAGAGGAAAAAACGGAACCCTTATAAGATCACTTTGTTGTCCGTCTGTCTGTCTGTCTGTCCGCCGTCCGTCTGTCTGTCTGTCAAGACCCTTTATTTCAAAAATACGTGGAGGTATCAAGTCGAAATTTAAACCGTATACTCAAGTTTACGGTCCTTTGAAGTTGTGAAAAAATCAATCTTCTAAGTTTACGTAAAAAAAAAGATACGGCCGTTTAATCAGCAAAAAACGCATTTTTCGACACTCGAAGGGTGTTAGACTTTTCCCTATACGATGAGGGCAACGATGTCTTTAAACGTAGTAATTTAAATAAGAACGTATATTTTAGTTAATTACTATAAAAAATGTGGGAGACTCACGCGATCGTAAACGATTTTCTTCGGAGAGTGAAGTTGTTGCAACGGTGGCGCCACCACGGAAGATTGCACGATGTTCACGTCACGAAATGTCTTACACTAGTATCCGCTTGATGGCGTTGTATATTGATTAAATATAATTATGTACACATATTGAACAAAGGGAATCAAAACTCATAGGGAACTTCCCGCTGACCTAGAACTATGAAATTTGGCATTTAACATCGTTATAGACCAACAATACAAGGAAAAATCTCAAAACTGTACATTTGTAACTAAATCTTAATTAATAGGGGTCTGAATTTTGTTATAGGAATCTGAATTTCTAGTTGAAGCTATTAGTTCAAATGGGGTATCATATGAAAGAACTTGATATGCATATTGCAAAATAAATTTTATTTATTTTTTCCGACGCATTATTAATATATTTATCAATGTCATTGATAAATATATTTATTAAAATAAATCTACAAAATACAGCAATCCGCCATGATAAGTTGATGTCAGTTTTTAAACACCTACGTCGGGTACTGATTATTTGAATTTTACTTCCGTTTAGGAATAAGGCAAAGGAATTTAGGCAATACAGCCAAGTATTATTGTACTCCAGTAATTTTATAATTTATTTATGATGGTGTTTTTTTGTGTGGAACGTATTTATATTTTGTTGAGAGTTGTAATCGATGTATTTATTGCATTGAGGGGCCGCGTATCACTTATATTAATTTAGAGTTCATATTTAACACGCAAAATATATTAGTTTATTAGCACCTAATGAAATGACGTCACAGGCAGACGCCATGACACCAGCGAGCGTTTTGGCGTGAATTTAGAACATAAAATTAAAATGTCAATTTCATTAATATTAAAAAAATCAAATAAGGTGAATCGATTGTTTAAAATCTTAATCAGTACGGGTACAACCACGGGTACTAGTTGGTTGATATACTACATATATACGTTTTTTTGTAAATACATACATATTACAAATAGATATATCCATGAATCGGATACAAATGTTTATGCTCATCACACAAACATTTGTTCCTACCGGGATTCGAACCCGGGACCCATAGCACAGAAGGCAGTGTTAACTACCGCTGGACTAAGTAGGTCGTCAAATAGTAATAGTAGGTATATTTTAATAGGATATTAAAAAAACATACGTCACGTTTAATTTTAACGTTATAGCAAACTTTAACTAAAATACCTATTAATAATTAAAATAGGTACCTATCGAACAATTTATCATACAAAGCAATTGAAGAATATTACATATATTATATAAAGGCTACTCGAAACTAGTCCGTTTCGAGTAAGAGGATCCAACGATTTCAATCCAAGTTTTCTCCAAATCTTACTATGTTAAGATTTTCGCGTCCTTTTAAAAACAGTTACAACTTTAATCTATTTTAAAAATGTCAACTTGATGATAAATAATTCATTATAATAAACAGCTTATAGACATGTGCTCGTTTTTCGTTAAGATGTCCTCTGCGCCCACTTTGATGATCTTATATTTAAATTAGGTACGGAACCCTCGGTGGGCGAGTCAGATTTGCACTTATCCGGTTTTTTATAGTTCATCTTAGTATTTTACAATTAACTATTTTAAGTAGCATATTTTTGATGCAACTAAACGTAGTCTAAAAACGTATCGTTTTCAATAGTGCAGGTGGTGATGTCAACGTTCATGTCTCAAAATGACACTTATATTGTAAAAATACTTTAAATATTATTAACATTTTATAATAACATTGAAATTATTAATTATTATAATATTGTAATTTCTGCTTGACATTCAATTAACGACAACAAATAAAACACTTTGGCAGTAACGAGCATTTGAATTGTAGTAGAAAAATGTATGCTTCATATTTTTTGTGAGCGGCATACAGCACCTATGTATGTACTTGAATTTATGTTTAAATAATTTTCTTGAGTTGATAGTACCTACTGTATTTTATTGCATTAAGTGAACAAACAATTCATGCATATTCCCTATTCAAGCGCATATTTTCAAGTAATTAGAAATGAAAAATGTGTCATTCATAATTATAATTATGTGAGTCTTTTATGTCGGAATCATCTACACCGAGATCAGGAACAGTGGGAGTAGAATGCGTGGTCTTGTTGTTCAAGTAGAAAATGCGAAATGGAATTGAGAAATTGAAATTGTATAAAATCCATTAAATCTATATTGTCTGAGCTAATTGGCACTGGCTGGCTAGATGTCTGAGTCGATTGGAAGGTATCTATTAGATTCTTCCCTCTTTTCTTTAAATTGACTGATTATCTCGTCCTATAAATGTGATTACTACTAAGATAACATTAGATGTAATAATAAATATGCATTCAATAAAAAAATATTTCGAGAGTACCGGTTGACCTTAAATGATGCTCTAACCGCGCGCTCTCCGCCCTCTATCTCATAAACGGTTGTAAAAAAATATTTGAGACCGAAGTTGTACGGAATTTAATGTTCTCCACTATTGGCAGTAACACCAATAGCGACACACTCATAGGAAACGAGATATTTGCAAAAAAACTATTTTTGAGACTTTTGACCTACGATTTTTGATCTTCGCGAACACCCTACCATATTTGGGTTTCGAGACAACGTTTATGATGTCATTATATCTCCAATTCCGACGTGAATTCACTAAAATTACTGGACTATTGGTTGTTGACCTCAATTACAAAAAAAGAAGCGAGATCTAAATGGGTGCCAAGTTCAATGGACAGTCCTGAAATTAATTTATAGGAACATAATATAATATTTTATAAGAACTTTAAACATTTTTGGCTGACTTGGCTAGTTCTCACGTACGAATTATAATTAAGTACCGACTAATACAATCATGGGAGACCCTATGTTGGATGGCTAGTTTCTACCAGCAAGCTAAATTTGCGGAAAATTAAAATAGCAACTTACACCTATAGAACTTGCGAAGGCTATAATATAATTAAACTATCACATTATCAAAACACAGCGTAAACAGTGGCAATGAGTAAGCGGAACACCTCAGCCAGAAAATATGAATACACAGGTAGTTATGTAGTTTAAATTACAACAATAAACTGCAGGCAATATAAACATAATAATAACGGTCTGAAAACAAAGATCAATGATAATTATGTACTATTTCAAAACAAATCACGCAGCCTACGTAGTTTAAGTAATAGCAGCTTAATAAATAATTTTTACTTGCATATTAAAACACCAACACTGACCTGATTAGTACAGGTTATAAAGATCTATTTAATATTATAGGTATTAAATAGATCACTTTCACTAAACTTTCGAAAAAAGTGTGTGGTTTGATGTTTACCGCACGAGTACCTACATTCTGTCTGTAGGTAATCAGTAGCAATTTGAATTTCGAACGAATTCGTCATTTGCAATCTAGAAATAAAACTAAGATCTGACCTTAAACATCAGAGATCCACCAAACATCAGGAAACCACAGCATCTTCAGGACGTAAAATTTGTCACTTCTGACTGCTACAAAAACTGGTACTGTACGAGTATAAAGGTTACGAATGCAACTAGAGTCATAACGTTTTATAAATGCTTGAAAAAGTTCATATGAAATAAACACCTTTTGATTTTGATTTTGATTTTGATTTTGATTTTGATTTTGAATGAACACACCAGTAAATAACTCAAAATAATGTAACTCAAGACAACCTTCGAAGTCTGTAGCCGCGCTAAGAAGAAGGAAGAAACGCGCCAACGTTCTATTATATTGAAGTAAACTGTGTTGCCAGGGCAAACGAGTTATGAACGATTTTATAATTAGTCGATTTTACTTCATTAACGTTTAGGAGTTAGGTGGAAAAATGAAGTTGGCGATTGATTGATGATGAAAGAAATGTATAGGCAACTAGGCATGATGACAATAACCTAGAATCACTAAAATAATATTTTTTTAAATATTTTTTTAATATTTTTGCCGAATGAAATAGGAAATACAGTTATGCGAATAAATACAGTTTTGAAACCCCTTTTGAAATTGTATTTCTTTTTCATGTTTTAAGGTGAGACTGATAAATATAAATATTAAATAAAAATACAAAATACAGCAATCCGCTACTACAAGTCGAAAACCAATCAGATCGAATTAGCCATTTCCATGTAAAGACCTACGACTAATGATTAATTTTGTCATTTTTTTCTTCCCTTTAAGGACAAGGCAAAGGAATATAGCCTATACAGCCAAGTCTTCAGTAATTTTGTAATTAATATAATTTATGATGGATGATAAAATTATAATAGTTCAATCAATCAAATCTTTATTGCTGAACTCAGGTTACAATTAGGTACATTGCATGGTATTAGGTGAATGCGCAGTTCTTGGCACCGACTTCATACCTTTAAAACTAAAAAGAAATTAAAACTGCATTGTTATTCTTAACTTTTTAGTTTTGAAGTCGGTTTTTTTTAACGCAGTTTTTTATTTTATTTTGTGCTTTTTAGTGTCTGTAATAGGTTCGTTGTAATAGGTCTTGTTTGTCTAGTGGTTGTACAGTACGACTGCCGAGCAAGAGGTCCTGGGTTCAATTTCCAGGTCGAGCAGTGTTATTGTGTTTTTATGTGAAATTCTCAGTAGCAGCTTGGAGTTCGGATTCGTGCCCGGTTAATGGCAATAGGCTCATCCCCTATTACATGGGACCTAAAACATACCGGCAAAACGTGGGTGTACATTAGTACACCTCTAACTAACCTTTCGGGGACGACAGGCGTGATGGTATGTAATAGGTTGAACAATAAACGCGTCATCTACGTAGAAAATTTTAGGGTTTTTCTCTATTTCCCAAGGATCCACTCATCACATCCTCACCATTTTTTATCAAATAGACCACACGGGAAGCATCAGCTTTCATATAAAAAAAGAATCATCGAAATCATTTCATATCATCATCAAAATCATCATCGAGTTATTTTTAGCTTTTTAGTTTTGAAGTCGGTTTTTTTTAACGCAGTTTTTTATTCTATTCATATTTTGACTAAGGTATAGAGTTTGTGAGGCAAGAAGCCTTGTAGAGTTAGGGCATGTAGAGTTAGAAGTTTATAGCATCATTTTTACGAGATGAGTTTTTTATTAGCGGCGTTATTTTATACTAGCCTCTCTTCACAATGCAGGACCCAATACGTATCATATGATTACGTATATATTCCCCTAAAAGGGTAGCCTTTTGTCATAGGCTTTAACATGTCGGTAATAACACACTTATAACCGAAGCTATCAGATGGAACAACTAACTATGTATATATCATACAAATATTTTTCCTTAGAATATGCACGCTGAAGTGGAAGTGGGCCGGCCATGTCTGCAGACGGACGGACAGCCGATGGAGCAGACAAGTGTTAGAGTGGAGACCGCGATTAGGCAAACGTAGTGTAGGACGACCTGCGACACGATGGACCGACGATTTGAAGAAGGTGGCTGGTAGCGGATGGATGCGAGCTGCCCAAGACCGGGATGGTTGGCGCTCTTTGGGGGAGGCCTACGTTCAGCAGTGGACGGCTATAGGCTGATAATGTAATGTATTTTTCCTTTGTGCGAGGATCGAATCCGCAAACTAGATGATATGGAGGTAAAATTATAATACAACATCTATATATATAAAAGGAGAAGCTGACTGACTGACTGAATGACTGACTGACTGACTGACTGACTGACTGACTGACTGACATATCAACGCAGGGCCTTAACTATAAGGGTTAGAAACTTGAAATTTTGCACAGGGATTCCTTTTATAACGTAGGGGAGCACTAAGAAAGGAATTTTGAAAATCACCCCCTAAGTGGGTAAAACGGGGGTGTAAGGTTAGTATGTAACTTTGCTGTTTTTGAAGTTATTCAATTGAAATTCGGTTTGAAGGTTTTTCATTGAAAGTTATGAAACACGTGTAAAATATTTTTTCAAAAATCATCCTATAAAGGGGTAAAATGGGGGTGGAAAGTTAATATGAAATTTCTTTGATTTTCAAAGTTATATCAATAAAATGTTATATTTGGGTTATAAGTTCCTTATCATGATTATTTCCGATATCCCTCTTTGAATATCATCCCCTAAGGGGGTAAAACGGGGGTGCAAAGTTAGTATGAAAGTTCTTTGATTTTCAATGTTATTTCAATAAAATGTTATATTTGGGTTATAAGTTCCTAATCATGATTATTTCCGATATGCCTTTTTGGAAATTCATACCCTAAGGGGGTAAAACGGGGGTTAAATTAAGTGGGCGTAAAAGTTTTTCGTATTTACCTACATTATTTTGCACAGGGGTTCCTTTTATAAGGTAGGGGAGCACTAAGAAAGGATTGTTGAAAATTAAATGATAAACAAATAGCATAACCACATAATACATAGTATTTTCATCATATTTGAACATACAAATATACAATCATATTTGAAAGTCATGAAATATAAGTCATAAAGTCATAAATCTTTTTTCGAAAATCATCCCTTAAGGGGGTAAAAGGGGGTGCAAAGTTAGTATGAAAGTTCTCTAATTTGAAAAATGAAACTTGGCGAGTGTAGTCTTTGTATGACGTAGGCAATTAGGCATTCGATAAGAAAGGATTTTCCGAAATTTTGCCCATAAAGGGGGACCAAGATTGTACGAGACACCATGATTCACCTTCGTCCAGACTACTTCAAATTTTGCATAAACATTCTTTAACCAAATTGATGGAAGACGTATATCGTATTTTATCGAAATTCAATCCCTGACGGGATTAAAATGAGATAGAGAATTATGTTGGAGGTGATATCAATACTCAGTGCTTTTGATTTAAATTACTTTTTATTTTGACACATGCTTGAAAACTCAATCCAATTTTATTCAAAAGAGGTTGAACTCACATAAAAGCTTGATGCAATGCAAATATGTTATACTCCTTAAAATTGGAATTTCTGTTTGTAATTTCATATATAAAAGTATGTATACGGTAATTACACATAATAATTTCTGAAATGTTTGTCTGTCTCTCTCTTCGTTCCTTCTAATTGCTGCAACAGCTGGACCGATTTTGTGGGTACTTTCACCATCGTTATAAGAAGTAACTTAGGCTACTTTAATTTAAGAACAAGAAACGAATTAGAGTTCCTTATGACTTAAAAACGCGGGAGCTGACCAATGCATGAATATGAACATAAATGTTTTCGTTCAATTTCACGCGAACGAAGTCGCGGGTAACAGCTAGTGATATAATAAATCAGGTGAACAAAATGGAGATGGAGGAAGTAGAGGCTAACGGAGCCTTCGTAGTGCACACACAGCCGAAGCAGTCGTTCATGTGCCGGCCGCCAGGGGGAACGCGCGCCGACTGCGTCGCCACCCTCACCAGCATCCTCACGCTGCAGGACTTCGGAGTTAACATTTTTCATTTTGTTTGGTTCTTTTGAGATCTGATAACTTTTTGAAAGTGCGAGTCTTGGCGCCATTTTATATGAAAATGTTTTTGGTGGGATTATATTAGTTTCGTGTAGAGCTGCGGTAGCCTAACGGTGTGAGACTAGTGGACTGAGATGTCAAAGTTCTTGAGTTCAAACCCAAGGCACGCACCACTGATTTTTCATAAATTATGTGTGTATTTATCACAAGCTCAAACGGTGAAGGAAAACATCGTGAGGAAACCTGCATACTTGAGATATTTTCTCGATGGAATGTGAAGTCTGCCAACCCGCAGTAGGCTAGCATGGTGGACTATAGCCTAATCCCTCTCAAATGACAGGAGACCCGTGCCCAGCAGTGGGACGTTAATGGGTTGATGATGATGATGATTCGTGATAGATCTATACATTCAAAAAGAAAACATTATATTTGGGAACATTACGACTTCAACATTCGGGACCCATTATTAGGTAGTCGGACTTTTGATGGGTTCCATTATTAAAATGAAAAAAAACCGGACAAGTGCGAGTCGGACTCGCTCACCGAGGGTTCCGTACCTAATGTAAATATAAGATCATCATAGTGGGCGTAGAGGACATCTTAAACGAAAAATTAGCATATGTCTATGGTGTTTATTATATGTACCTAATGAATTCTTTATCATCAAGTTCACACTTTTAGAATAGTTTTTAAGTTGTAACTGTTTTTAAAAGACGCGGGTGCAGTAGTTAACACTGCCTTCTGTGCTGAGTCCCGGGTTCGAATCCCGATAGAAACAATTTTTTGGTTGATGAGCATAAACATTTGTATCCGATTCATGGATATATTACGTGTAATTTACGTGGCTGATAGATATTACTTGACACCGTTGCCGAGCAACGTTGTTAATTTTGCAGCTTGTCATTATAAAAATATAGGTACTCTTTAAGTAAAGATGATTACGTTCTATCATTTATTTAATAATATCTATTTAGGATTATGTTTAGTTACAGAATTAAATAAATAGTTTGTTAAAATAAATAAGTTTTATTTTAATAAATATATTTATCAATGAGATTGATAAACATATAAATACTGCGTCGGAAAAATTTAATAAAATTTATTTTGCAATGTCCACATCAAACCCTCTCATATGATACCCGATTTGAACTAGTAGCTTCAACTTGAAATTCAGAGTCCTATAACAAATTTCAGACCCCTTATTTTTTAAGATTTCATTACAAATGTACAGTTTTGAGATTTTTCCTTATATTGTTGGTCTATAACGATGTTAAATGCCCAATGAGTTTTGATTCCTTTGAGAGTGTCGAAAATGCGTTTTTGCTGATTAAACGGCCGTATATATATGGGTTCCGTCCGCTACCGTGTCCACGAGTAGACGTGTGCTCAATTTATTTAAAAAATATTAATTAGTACGCACGCGATATTAGCCCAAAGTTAAATACCCATAGTGCCTAAACTTACATACACACTACGCGCACCGTAAATTCGCATCGCCGCGGCCGCGCCGTCTAACCGACGCTGCAAGCAGTGAGACCCCGCTCCGCACCCGCCGCCTTCACCTCCGAGCAAGCAGGTTTAGTGGTCATAATTGCTGTCTCGCTCCAGCCAAGATTACTACGGCCGCCTCTCGGCGCTAGCGCAGCTCCGTTGCTACGAGCTTCACACATAACGATATTATTTTACAACCGTAAGTACTTTGTTACGTCGTACTGTTCGGCCGTTCAAGAATACCCGCTTACTACAAATCTACAATGCCCCGCATACAGCGCTCTCCGCCACCTATCATGCCTACTAATGATATAACACAAACATCGTCTGACTCCGATATTCCTCACCTGGTATCGAGTACCCCAAATGAGGATATAAATAACATAACAATGCGTCACAAGCGCCCTCGTACGAGTTGTTCTCCGGTTTCTGAATTGCATGAATTCAAACAAGAACTCCGTCAAATGTTACAGGACTGGAAAACGGACCAGGAAGCTTACCTTGCGAAATTCTGTAACGAACAAAGTTCAACTCTAAAGAAACTGATATCTGAACTTGCCGAAGTCAAAGCACAAAATCAGGCCATCCAAAAATCATACACGGAGATGGATAAAACGGTCACATTTATAAGTAACCAGTACGACGATATGATCAAACAATTAGAGGTTTTCCAAAAAGAAAAACAAACATATCGGCAGAGTATATTGAACCTTGAATCAAAACTACAGGATTTCCAGCGTGCCTTATCTCGCACTTCTAGCGTCGAAATACGGAATGTGCCTTCTGTGGAGAACGAATATCCCACGGATCTATCAACAATTGTAAGCAAAGTCGGCTCCGTTATTGAAATGCCGCTTAACAATAGCAACTTACGTGATGTTTACCGACTGCCGGGTAAACCGGGCACAATCAGACCTATCGTCGCAGAACTAACTAATGTCATTATGAAAAACCAGTTTCTCACAGCATCTCGCAACTTCAACAAGAAGCACAGCAATGAGAGCCGCCTCAGTACCCTAAGCATTGGTTTGACCGGTGAGCACCGTCCGATTTACGTATCGGAGAATTTGCCTGCAAGTTCGAGAAAGCTTTTCTTTGCTGCAAAAGAATTTGCCAAACTCAACAAATACGAATTTTGCTGGAGTAGTAACGGCAATATATTTTTGAGAAAAGCCGTGGGTCTCAAGCAAATTCTTATCAAATCGGAAGATACTTTGCGCGACCTAGAACAGCACTCCGACCAATGACTATCCTTCGAGTCTAATATTGCATCACTGTATAATTTCTTCTATTATATTTGGCATAAAAATGTACATCTGCAGTATAAATCCTTACATTTAGTTTTAGATAAGTTTCTCAAGGAAATTAAGCTTTTAAATAAGCAACTACTAAACATATCGTTACGTATAGTTTTAATAATGTTTTTTATAGTAATGTATTTGATTAACCAACAAGCAAAACAACTCTTTTTCACCCTCAACCATTATACTTTCTATCACACTCACACACCTCGCACCACACACATCATTACTTACACAACACTGAATAAATATACTTATCCTACCACAGTTATCACACTTAACTTTACACTACCACAAAAACACAACTTACGCTCTTGTCACATCTTTCCCTACATTTTACACAACCCGAATTGCGATTTAAATCGCCCCACACATCAATCACCCCCTTACAAAAATCCCCCATTACCAATAATAGCCATTAATCTGTGCAATAAATTAAAAAATTAAATAAATGGCTACCATAAATGAAATATATAAAGACTTAGACAATGTTTCTGTCTCTCTCTCGTATACATGTTCTCCAGACGATTGTCAAAGTTACATTAATACTGCGAATGCTTTTAATATTCTTCACATAAATATACGAAGTATATATAAAAACTTCAATGACTTTAATTGCCTTTTAGTGGCGATGAAAATCAATTGTGACATATTAATTTTATCAGAATGTTGGCTTAAAAACTCAATGTCAATACCAACACTAGTTGGCTATACAAGTCACCATACTAAGAACTTAATTAACAAGAACGATGGGATTGTCATTTATATTAAGGACCATATAAGTTGTAACGTCTCCGAACCACAATTTTCTGACTCCAGCTGCATTATATGCTCCATCGAAAACAAACTGGCAATAGTTACACTTTACAGGTCACCGTCAACCAAAAATACCGATAAATTCTTGGATAGTTTACATAACGTGCTATTTGAATATAAGAACTACCATACTACGGCGGTGATTGGCGATATCAATATAAATATATGTCCAAATAGCACCGATCCCCGATCGCAGCAATACCTCGACTTAGCCGCCTCTCAGGGTCTTTTACCAGCACATCAGCTTCCAACCCGACTAAACACCTGTTTGGATCACATTTTACTAAAAACCAACAAAAGAGCGACTACTTTAGTACTTGAAACCACTATCACAGATCATTCGGGTGTCTTATTAAGTATCGAGTCTTGTAATCCAATAAAAAAAGAACACAAATTTATTTCATCTCGCTTAGACCTCTCAAATGCCAAAAAAGACATCGAATGTTACGACTTCTCAATACTCTTCACAATGAATGACCCTAACCTGGCAACAAACAAGTTGATCTGTATATTATCAGCCATCGTAGCTAAAAATACTGTTCATAGAACTATCTCTTGTAAAATAAGAATTATCAAGCCTTGGATCACTGTCGGTTTATTGCGGTGCATACGAAACCGGGACAAAATGCATAAAAAAACTAAAAAAGAACCCGAAAACTCAATTCTCAAACTCACCTACCTACGCTATCGCAATTTTTGCAATAACCTTTTAAAAAAACTTAAAATTGCGTATGAGAAACAACAATTTTGAGAAACAACATCTGAAGAAGAAGTCGAGCGTATAATCAAAGAGCTTCGCTCGGATAGCGCCTCGGGTTGGGACGGTATCCCATCTAAGTTATTAAAATCTACCTGTCACATCCTAGTACCTCCAATAACTCACATCTGCAACCTATGCTTGTCTTCAGGCATATTCCCAAGAGCTCTTAAGCGCGCCTTGGTCCATCCCATCTTCAAATCAGGTGACAGAGGCAGTGTCAACAATTATCGCCCAATCTCGGTATTACCAGCTATCTCAAAAATACTGGAAAGAATATTATACAAGAATCTCAATAACTATGTAAACAAATTCAAACTAATCTCGAAAAATCAATTCGGATTTCAAAAAGGCTTATCCACTGAAGATGCCGTGTCGTCACTACTAAATTGTGTTGTCGATAAAATCGACAATAAGTACAAGTGTCTAGGTATATTCCTGGACCTCTCGAAGGCATTTGACACTGTCTCTGTCCCTATTCTTCTTTCCAGGCTGGAATCGATTGGGGTGCGCAGTACTGCTCACGATATTTTCAAAAGCTTCCTCTCTGAGAGAACACAGTCTGTCAAGGTAGCGGATGTCATTAGTGGGGAGGAGTCAATTGAGTTCGGTGTACCACAGGGAAGTCTGATAAGTCCTCTTCTCTTCTCCATCTACGTGAACGAGCTCTGTGAGCTCTCACACCCCTCAGCACATATAGTAGCTTATGCTGACGACACTGCAATTGTAGTATACGATCATGACTGGCAGACCACAATAGACACCGCAGAAGCAATATTAAGGCAGATTACTCACTGGCTGTCCAAAAACAGCCTCACTTTAAACGTGGACAAAACTAATTTGGTTACGTTTAGCTCTCGACCCTCAACTCAACCGCCCGAACATTCAATCATAGTCAAGGTACACCAATGTAACACATCATGTCGAAACTGTGCGTGTCGTATCTTGAACAGAGTTCCTGTGGTAAAATACCTCGGACTCCAGCTCGATGCCTGTCTATCATGGAAGACCCATCTGAAATCTTTGTCATCGCGCATCAGAAAACTCTTATTTATGTTTAAAAAACTAAGACTATCGGCTCACATTGATACTTTGAACATGGTTTACAGCGCTCTTTGCGAATCGATTGTAGGCTACTGCATCACTGCTTGGGGAGGAACCGCAAAGACCGCGATTATAGAGGTGGAGCGGGCCCAACGCGCTGTGATTAAGGTTCTCCTGGGAAAACCCCGTCGCTACCCGACACTTCAGTTATACTTGGAGCACAAATCTCTAACAGTCAGACAGTTGTTCATTCTCCGCTTTTTTTTTTCAACGCAGTCAATGTATTATGTATTAAAAAAATAAAAAATAACAACCTGAGCTAATTTAACCTGTAGGCAATGGAATGTGTGCTCCAAGACTTGAATGCGAAATAGTAGATTGTTTATCTAGGGAGCAAACAACTATTTTAAAGGCGAGAGTGTTTTTTTTAATCCAGAGCGGAGCGAAGGATTCTAGAGTAGAATCCCGAGCGGAGCAAGGGATTCTTAACTAGAATCCTGAGCGCAGCAAGGGATTAAAAGTATGTCACTCGAGCTTAAAATAGTGTTGTTCCCGAGGTGGACACTCTACTTTTTATCACCCTCTATGAGAAAATAAGTAAGTGTATAATACTTTCACTTGAGGAAGACGCACTCATTTTTTATAATTAAAAAATCTGAATATGAATCAACTACGAACGAAAGCAGAATGCATTTAATTTCGCGCGTTGTTTATTTTTCATCAACTTTTTTTAAATTTGGCGCGCTCGCAGTTTTTCAGCCAGTCACATATTCAATACATTGTTCCCGCATGGTTTGTGATTCACCTCTTTGCTGATTGAAACATTTACTAACAATATCCACATTCCAAATTCAAATCAATTTTGGTCCCTACGGATTAATGAGCTATTTTGGTCCCTGTTTACGAGGAATAAACTAGCTCTTTTTGAATAGATGTGATAAAAAATCCTTTGAGGCACTTCCTGTTTAAGTTAGGAACTTATTAGAACGTAGGCAAGGGACGGTACCTGCGCGACAGATTCTACCTACAGTTTAATTTTTATATATCACTGTTCCATGTTAAAGCTTATTTAAAAAATATATATCACGTCAAAGCATCTAGCGAAAACGGGAGTCGATTTACCGTATCGTACCTAAAAAAACGTGAGAAAAGTCGCGGGCAATTGCTAGTATAATATATTAATAAGTTATTAACCTAAAATCACGGGGTACTTTCTGCATGTAAATCAGTACACTACCTATACGTATTAAACTTTATTTAAGTATACATTATCAATATCATGTTTTATGGTCTGTGATTACAATATTTGAAGCGATTAGATACTCGAGAAAAAGATATAAGCTTGTTTAATAAGTGACGGGTCCCAGTTGTTGTGATAGCCATGAGGTCAGTGCTCGCGATAGTAGCGGCGCTCGTGGTGTGCGCGCGCGCCGACCGGTACCACCCCGCCGAGCCGCCGGCACCCGCCGCCGCCGCCAACCACGCCGAGGCCACCACCGCCTACTGGCACCGCGAGGCGCAGGCCGCCATCGCCGCGCGCGCCGCCCGCCAGCCGCCCGCCGCCGGCACCAAGGCGCGCAACGTGGTGCTGTTCCTGGGCGACGGCATGTCCGTGCCCACGCTGGCGGCCGCGCGCACGCTGCTGGGCCAGCGCCGCGGCGCCACCGGCGAGGAGGCGCAGCTCCATTTTGAGTCATTCCCGACGGCGGGACTAGCTAAGGTCATTATAACACCGAACGTTTAAATATTTTAATTTACTTATACTGGTAGGTATTGTATTCAAAAATTAATAAACTCAAATTACTGACTCCCATTTGACAAAGTTAAACATGTAGAAAAATTTTCGAAAAAGCTCAGTTCGGCAGCTTAATATGTAGTAGAAGCAGCTCGGATAGTGTATTTCAGTTATTTCCTTTACTTTAAAAATAGCTTCCTACCTTACAATACACAATTCGGCATTAATTTTTTTTTAAATTTTAATGGAACTATCTTCTAAGTATATCCCATGCAAAAAAATAATATAATAAATAAATATTCCTGGACATTATGACACAGCGCCATCTAGTTCCGAGCTAAGCAACGAGGCTTGTGTTACGGATACTATTATAGTCGGTTGATATACTTTTTTTTTTGTAAATACATACATATTGTACATAGATACATCCATGACTCGGATACAAATGTTTATGCTCATCACACAAACATAATATTTATCCCTACCGGGGTTCGAACTCGGGACCCATAGCACAGAAGGCAGTGTCAACTTCCCGTGGACTAATTGGATCGTCAAAAATTATAGATTTATTTAAATAATTTTTGAGAGGTAGGGCATAGTGAGATTCTTCACTCAAACTGAGCTGCCCGACTGGGGAAGTACCTCCGCCTTACAGAAGACCGCAGTGAATCAACAATAGTTGTATTTCTGTGAGTGAGTAAGGTTACCAGAGCTCGTTGGGGGAGTGACTATTTTGACAGCATGGGTATTCCGCTGTCAGTTTAATAATTCCCTATTTTTAGAAACCTAAATGGATTCTGCAGGGGTTGATCCATTACCAAATGATGTTATGCTTTTCAGTTTTTTGGAGTCGGTACCATGCCAATATATATAGATTATAGCATGTATGTATAGTATTTTTTTTGTTAATTATTTAGTGAGTTATATATTATAAGTCTTTAAATTATAGTAATTAAACGTTTATTTGCTTGGCACCAACTCCAAAAATAATTAAATTTGATTGTGTATGTAGATTAAAGGTAGGATAATTTTATAGGTGAATGAATCAAGATTTGGTTTATTAGATTATGTATTATTTTTAACTTTATAGTTCTTTTAATTTTTTTAAGTCGGTTGTATTACAGTTAAAAAGTTTTTTATTTATTTATTTTTATTACTGAATTTCTTCTATTATCCCTGACCTTCTATTATCAAGTGAATCTAATAGCCTGAAGAATACAACTATCGGTCCATATGTACTTATAATTATGAAAGATTTTTCCTTCAACTCCTAACCGTTGAGGAGTTGTGCCTTCTATAGTCAGCTCATCAACATCAAATCATGATTATTAGACGCAAATACTGGAATCATTTTAGTAACTGCATTTAAAACGTGATAATTGCCTATTAAATTTGAGGGTTGCCCTCGATTTTCCTGGGATTCCATCATCAGATCCTAAAGTGGTCGTAATGGGACCATCTGTACAATCTACCCATTTAAACAAAAAAGAATTTTGCAAATAGGTCCAGGCATTTTTATGTAATTCGTGAACATAAATAAAAGAAAGATTCTGACGAATTGAGAACCTCCTCCTTTTTGAAGTCGGTTAAAAAGAGTATCTATGGACTGCAGTTTCTTGGCGGTTTTTCTCCATAAGACCTATTTTTAGGAACCATGCAACTTGTTTTGACATTTCGATGGTCTACTTCAAATAAAAATAATATGATTGTAATGTTTTTTTTTATTAGAATAGTATTTATGGAACATTTCAGACGTACTGCGTGAACGCGCAGATCGCTGATTCTGCGTGTACCGCTACCGCATACTTGTGTGGTGTGAAAACGAATTCTGGCGCTATCGGTGTGAACGCGGCCGTGCCCCGCGGCGACTGCGACGCTTCCACTAACTCCGCCACACACGTTGAGTCCATTGCTGAGTGGGCGCTGGAGGACGGCCGCGACGCTGGTTGGTATTACACGATTTCGTACTTGAAGCTTTTTTTTAAATAAGACATACCCACCACCCAAGTCCCTCCTAATGTAACTCCTGTTAGCCAGGATCAACAGTAGTAACAATCCAGAAAATCGTCGACACCATTAAGCTCGACGTGTCCCAGGGGAATGATTGGAACCCGCAAATTATCTCCCCGGGGGAGTGACTATTCTGACAACATGGGAATTCCGTTTGTTGTCAGTTCAGTAACTCCCTATTTTAAGAAACCTGAATGGTTTCTAAGGAGTTTGGCAACGCATTTGCAAGCCTCTGGTGTTGCAAAAGTCCATGGGCGGCGGTCATCACTTACCATCAGGTGAGCCACCTGCTCGTTTGCCCCCTTATCACCATAACAAAACAAAAATTGCGTTCACTTTGCTATAGACTACACTCCCACAGGATATGATGTGCAGATTGCACGTACTCACAGTTAAATGTTGAACATGGACACAGTGGTGAAGAAACAAGCTTAAACGAAAATAGGTAACTTACATTTAAAGTTGCCATGTCCTGTCAGAAATTGGGCAAACCAGTCGTCCTCCTCCAACCAAGTCCTCTCCAGCCGCTAACGGACGGATGGAAAGAACTGGTGGATTGACGGCCCTTAGTAGAACAATCCCACCTTAACTGCTATTCGTCTAAAAGTCCCCCCAAAAGTCTACCAGGGGTTTATATAATCTAATAATCTTAGCCCGGTTACGTTCTACAAGGAATTCATTTTTCGAATTGCTAGACGATCTTGGGGCGTTTAGCCTCAAGATCGACCGGCAGCACTCCCGCGAGTACTGGTAGTGCTTCCGTGCTAACAGTTCTAAATGATTTATGTACATAAGAATATCCAGTTTTCTACATCAAGTTGGTTGAATTCAGGTATCGTAACGACGACGCGTATCACCCACGCGTCCCCATCGGGCGTGTACGCCAAGGTGGCGGATCGCAACTGGGAGAACGACGCACTGGTGGAGGAAGCCGGCTTCGACACCGGCCGCTGCCCCGACATCGCACAGCAGCTGATACACCAGCACCCTGGCAACAAATTCAAGGTTTGTTACTCTCCGAGAAAGGGGCCTGCAATAAGTATCATTTGTGACAAATTATTAACTACAAATATTTTGTGCAGGTTATTTTAGGAGGCGGTAGACGAAACTTTTTACCAACTAGTATTCGCGATGAAGAAGGAGTATTGGGCAGACGCACAGATGGACGAAATCTTATTGAAGAATGGCAGCAAGATAAAGCAGGTCGCAATGTTAGCTACAGATATATTTGGCACCGCGACGAGCTCATGCAGGTTAACAACGACCTGCCCGAGTATCTGTTAGGTTTGTTTGAAGCCAATCATTTGCAATACCATTTGCAATCGGATCCAGTGTCGGAGCCCACTCTCGCAGAGCTCACAGAAACGGCTATTCGCTCATTGAGCCGCAATGAGAATGGATTCTTTTTATTCGTGGAGGGCGGTCGCATCGACCACGCGCACCACGACAACCGGGTAGAGCTGGCGCTGGACGAGACGCTGGAGATGGACGCGGCCGTGGCGCGCGCCGCCGAGCTGCTGTCCGAGGACGACTCGCTCATCGTGGTGACCGCCGACCACGCGCACGTCATGTCCTTCAACGGGTACTCGCGCCGCGGCAATGACGTGCTGGGCCCCTCAAGAAGCGTCGACCGTAGCGGCGTGTCCTACATGACGCTGTCCTACACCAATGGTCCGGGCTTCCGGTCGCACGTCAACGGCATTCGACCCGACGTCACTGCTGAGCCCACTTATCGTGAGTTTTTTCTTCTGTTGACATTATGTTTATTATTGCCTTAATATTTTTATCTGTTTTGTTGTCACGATCTATCTATGCGAAATAACAGACATAGGCATAAATGTTCTCTAAATAACAGGTGCGCTGTGAGACGAAAAGTAACCGTTTAGTTAAGTATTTGTTGTTATAGCGGCAACAGAAATATATCATTTGTGAAAAATTTTATTGTCTTGCTATCACAGTTTGATGACAGACAGACAGATAGACAGACGGACGGACAGCGGAGGCTTAGTAATACGGTTCCGTTGGCAACCTTTGAGTACGAAACCCTAAAAATGTGCACCTTTGCATATTACTTCCAAAGAATATTGTTATAGTGGTCATATTTCACAGGCGCATTGAATTGGCGTTCGCACGTGGACGCGCCGCTGTCGTCGGAGACGCACGGCGGCGACGACGTGGCGGTGTTCGCGCGCGGGCCGCACCACGGCATGTTCACGGGGCTGTACGAGCAGAGCCAGCTGCCGCACCTGATGGCGTACGCCGCCTGCATGGGCCCCGGCCGCCACGCCTGCGCAAACGCCGCGCCCGCGCTCGCCGCGCCGCTCGCCGCGCTCGCCGCCGCCGCACTGCTCGCCCTGCTCGGCGTACACTGATCTTATGTTTAGAACGTTATTGTTAATTACTAAGTATGTCTAATAGACTAATGCCGACAGACAGGTAGATCTGTCCTTGTATCACACCGTATATTTTATATGTTTGTATGTGGCGGAAGTGATAATAATAATAATTAATAAATGAATGAATTAATAAAAAAAAATGGTCATTGATCCTCGTACGCTGTGTTGCGTCGCACAGGTTAACCCGCTATTGCAGTATTGGTGACGCCCGCGCCCATTTAATGCACCGAGATATTTAATGGTAGATTTTTCAAAATATTTTAGTTAGGTACTGTTATCTATGAAAAATCATTATGTTTATGGACAACATAATATTATGAAAGATATTTAATCACAGCTCGTTGATTTGCAGTTCTCAAAAAATTTGAAAATACTACATTTTTACACAAGTATATATTTTGTTTAAGAACACACAGCAATCAATATATATTTGTAATTATTTATTATAACAAATAGTGGCATCTTACCTATTAATAAAAATAAAGTATAAATCTCAGATAGGCATTGTTTAGACTTCCCGCAGCGAAATGCGACATAAACCTATCCGATACAGTAAACATGTATACATAGCAGCGTATATGGAGTAAGGTCTATCGCCACTCCTGCCGAGCCGCTAGCCGGCCAGGCTAGCGGGCGCGGGCGTGACGCCGACAGCGGCGCGGCGCGGCGGCGCGGCGCGGCGGCGCGGCGGCGCGGGCGCGCTGGTCACGCCGGCTGCCGGCTGCGGCTCTGCGGCTCTGCTCGCTCGGCGCCGCGATTTCTCTTTCATTGCACTTAACTCATAAATATATAGAATGTAGTGGTGTTTTTTTATGATGGCATATTTATATCCTTCCTTGTATATATTGCAAATATTTTGTATTGTAATATCGTCATCAATCGCATTCAAAGTTACAATCTAATCCGATGAGAATGCATGAAAATTATGTTTCAATATTCCGTTATAATCCTATTAATATTATAAACGTGAAAGTTTGTAAGTATGGATGTATGTATGGATGTTTGTTACTCTTTCACGCAAAAACCGCTTAACAGATTTGAATGAAAGGAGACAATTTTTTTGTATGGGGAACAGGCCCACCACAATTTGTAGCACTAACTAATGTACCTAGTCAGGTCATAAGTATTGTCACACAGTAATGTAATATACCTAGTCAGGTCATAAGTATTGTCACACAGTAATGTAATATACCTAGTCAGGTCATAAGTATTGTCACACAGTAATGTAATATACCTAGTCAGGTCATAAGTATTGTCACACAGTAATGTAATATACCTAGTCAGGTCATAAGTATTGTCACACAGTAATGTAATGTAGAATAGGGATCGTGGCGAATGAATAAAACTGCTAAGTTGACTGTTGTTTATTATTTCACAGTTTAACAATGGAAAAATAACACTGGCGACTTTATATTAATTTTAATCTAATTGCACGTCTTTCGCACACACCACACAATCCACGCTCTTCCGCCATATCCTTTTTCACTCTCCCCCCCTCTCTTTCTTACAATCTATCTCTCACTCACACCTTTCATACGTTCCGTTCTTCCGCATCCTACATTCGGCCGTCCTGCACTCATATCTGCTCTCAGATATGCCTCCTCTTTGTCCCTGACATGCTTCCTTACACCATACACTCATACAGCTAGCATTTACTTCTTATAGCATTAAAATTTCTTTACTTATAGATTAGGTACATAAACACCGCATAGTATTTAACAAATCCTCTATGTTCAATTACTACTCTTAACAATTACATTACAAGGAGCAATACACAGTATATATGCTTACAACATCTTATAACGAAATGATTTTGACACTAACCTTAACTTATTTTTAAACAAACAAAAATAATTAGGTAGGTACTGCTTAACATATTACATTGTAGTCTTAAACACATAACCTAATATTCGTGAGAGTACTGGGTAGTATTTAATTATTGACACCAATATCATACACACTCAATAACAAACAATCAAAATCATTCATCCCTACCTGGCCATTTCTTCATATTATCTGCAGAGCTGGTTGTCCTTTTTGGCCCTTCGGTGGTATCATACAGCTTCTCAACATCATACCTATCATTTCTTTTAACTTTGACTATCCTGTAAGGTCCAAAGTAATTGGGTTTAACCTTAAGTCCTGGGCCGAACTGAGTTCTCTTAATGGCTACTAAATCATCTAACTCATAAGTTGAACTAGGTTTTCTCTTATGGTTATAAGTCTTCTTATTTTCTTCTTCTACCTTCTGAATCTGCTGCTTGGCCTTCAGCCTTAAATTTTCTCTATCTTCATTATAATTATCAATTATTTTTTGTTGCAAAAGATTAATAACATCTACATCTTCTTTACATCTCATCTTTGTTCCTGTTAGCAATTGAAATGGTGAAGTACTTATTGATCTCTGGTAAGTACTATTTAAAGCTTGCTGGACACGACCGACATGCTTGTACCACAGTGATTTATCTTCTATACACAGCTTGGTTAACATTGGGATCAAGATACGGTGAACCCTCTCCACCTGTCCATTCCCTCGAGGAACACCTGTGGTAATCTTAACATGCTGTATATCTTCTTCTTTACAATAGTTCTCAAAATCTCCACTGGTAAACGCTGTACCTCTGTCTGTTATGACTCTGGATGGGTTACCAAAAGTCTGCTGATGAATACGCAACTTGCTCAACACTTCTGCACTTGATGTTGACTTAGTAGGAAAAAGCCATGTAAACTTCGTAAATGCATCAATCATTGTAAGAATATAGTTGTACTGTTTCTTTGTTTCTGTAAATGGTCCAATGTGATCCAAGTGTATAGTATGCAGTGGGGTTCCTTCTTTATCAATGGGGTTCAGAAAACCTTCTTGTTTTCCTTCTTTCCTTGTTGCTAATAAACAAGGTATGCAGCTTAAAACTACTTCTTTAATTCTTTTTTCCATATTTTTGATGTAGTAATCTCTTCCAATAGCTCATTTTTCTTACTGAAAAGTGACCATTTAGATGAACTTTCTTAATAATTTCTTTTTCCATAGTCCTTGGAACTACTAATTTCTTTTCTTCCCCTTTGTACAGGATGCCATTATCAATCCAGAAGTCATGATAACTACCTTCTTTCAATATGAGCTGTCTGATAGCATTGAGTTCTTCATCTGACTCCTGACCATGTTTGATTTCTTCTTGTAGGCTTACCACCGCTGCCACAAATGGATTCCTGCTAAGAGCATCAGCATGTTGCATTCTACAGCCTGCTCGGTGCTCGATCTCATAGTCATATTCATCTAGCATAAACACCCATCTAGCTACTTTTGGTGTCAAATCTTTTTTCTTCAGCGTCTGTTCGAAGGCTTTACAATCCGTGACAATTTTGAAATGGATCCCATATAAATAATGTCTAAACTTCCTTACAGCCTCTACTACTGCAAGCGCCTCCAGTTCATAGCTTGAGTATTTGCTCTCAGCTTCTGTCGTCTTATGACTCATGTAATGCACAGGATGCAGCTCACCATCTGGATGTCGTTGCAGCAGTATTGTAGCTAACGCTTGACAGGATGCATCTGTGTGTAGCTCTGTTGGTAAATGAGGGTTGTATATTTTCAAAACTGGATCACTGGTCAACTTTTGCTTCAGAAAATTGAAAGCACATCTTTGTGTATCTTCAAATATGAATGGAACATCCTTCTTTAGTAAGTCCGTCAATGGTCTGGCAATCCTGGCATAATCATTGATATATTTCCTGAAATAAGATGTTAAACCGATAAAACCCATGACTTGATTAATATTTTTAGGTTCAGGATACCTTACCACTGCCTCAACTTTCTCCGGGCTTGGCTTAACCTCACCTTCTCTGATTAAGTGACCCAAATATTCTATTTCACGACTAATAAGTTTCGCCTTTTTCCAATTTACCTCAAGTCCATATTGTGCTGCTACCTCTAATACCTGGGTGAGTCTTTCCAAAGCCTGACTCTCTGAATCTGCAGGTATAACAATATCGTCGATAAATATTGCCATGATGCCCCTTGCTATTAACTCTCTGAATATTATTGTCACAAACCTCATAAAATATTTAGGTGATATGGACAGACCAAAAGGTGCACGCAAGAACTCAAACTGTCCATGATGTGTTATAAAAGAAGTATAGGGCACCGATTCCTCACTTATTTTAAGGTGAAAAAATCTACTTTTGAGGTCTAGCACACTGAATATCTTAGCATCTCTCAACTTGTCTATTAAGTCATCAATAATTGGTAGTGGGAATTCATCTTTTACTATCTTTTTATTTAATAAGCGGTAATCCACACAAATGTGAGTTGAGCCATCTTTCTTTTTAACCAACACTAACGGGCTAGAATACTCGGAGAAACTAACCTGTACTATTCCCTTTTGTAGCCACTCATCTACCTGTTCTTCTACTATCTTTTGTTCCATGTGAGATATTCTGCGGGGTCGCTGAGCTATTGGCACATCATCTTTTAACACTATCTTCATCTTAATAGGAGCTTCTTTCGTCTGCATGGGCTCGTACTCTTCTATCAGCCGCAATGCTTTCGCCTTTATATCGGGGTTAGTGATGTGACCTGTAACATCAACCTCTGTCACACAACAATTCACCCGCGACAACCATTCATCACCTTTCGTACATAACAGCACAACACCCTCACGAACTACCATCACAACATTTCTTAGGAACTCTTGTCCTATAATCAACTTATAAGGCATTGCCTCATTTGGTATTACATGAAATATTACATCAGAATAGCAGTGATCATCAATAAGAATACAAACAAAAACTTTTCCGTACGACCTTACTTTAGAGAGTCCAAGTCCAGATAAAATCGTGTTATCATAGCTACACGGCACGTTTAACTCATTCCATAGATTCTCCGACATTAAGTTAACATCACTGCCCGTATCTATTAACGCACTAATTGTTTTATCACCTATTTTCACTGACTTTAACGCTTTGTTTTGGTTATGTTGCCGGTGACATTGTTTGTTTATAATCTGCATGACGTCGCTGTCATTACAGATGTCATCCTTCATCTTGCAAATTTCATCATGGCCGCCTAGTCCGCTCTGATTGGTCGCCGACACCGCCCCGAACATAGCTGATTGTTTCTTCGTTCTCGGTCCTGAATCGGACTGTTTCACCCGCTGATCTGCTACTCCGCTCGCTCTCGGTATCTGTTTCACCGACGTCTTTGTATCACTCGAACTTCCGCTGCTCCCTGCGCTAGGATTGGTGCACTTTGAACTAATATGACCGAATTCATTGCACCGGAAGCACTTTACCCCGTTTCGGCATGCACTAGCTCGATGATCTTTTTCTCCACAGTTATAACAATATTGGCTGGTTCCTGATGTGGAATTTCTAGCCGACGGCGTCTCCGTTCTTTTAACAGGTCGTTCAGCGTTCTGTTTGGCAGCTTTCTTCTTTATATTTTCGTACACCGACAACTTTTCCTTTAGCGCCGGGTAGGTGACTGCACCGTATAGTATCGCCTTGTATGTTTCCAGGTCCGCGATGCCGTCTATGATGTACTGAATGGCGACGTAATCCGGGAATCTGGCTCGTTTACCCATCTCCCTCATAATCAGCATGTATTGATAGTATGACTCGTCCCTACGCTTTCTGCGCGCCGCCATAAGTTCGTGCATTTCTTTACTATTCACGACATCGGGGAATTCTTTAATGACGGCCGCCTTTAGCTCTTCATAAGTTTTATGAACTTTCTCCGTCTTCAACCACAACTGTGCTGTTCCCGTTAGGGATCTACGGGCTACGATAAGTCGTTGTTGGGGTGACCATCCGAATATTTCTGCGTTATCGTCAAGATCTTGCGCCCATTTCGTCGAGGTGTAGGTGTGATCGTCGCCACTGAACTTCGTCATATCAATGAAGTTGAAAACTCCGTCTTTGTTTTCAGACATCTTGTAGGTATTTTACCGTCGTTCCTGATCAATGTGAGCGTGATTCGTCTTCAAATAGCGTCTTAGGTCTTTATTATTCGTCTTGGTCTTAGGAAACTTCGTCTGAGTCCGTCTTTTTTCGTCTTCTCCAGGTGCACTCGCCACGGTCGTCGTTACAAGTTTTGAATGCACGTGGCCGCGATCCCGGACGAGCCCCCAAAAATGTAGAATAGGGATCGTGGCGAATGAATAAAACTGCTAAGTTGACTGTTGTTTATTATTTCACAGTTTAACAATGGAAAAATAACACTGGCGACTTTATATTAATTTTAATCTAATTGCACGTCTTTCGCACACACCACACAATCCACGCTCTTCCGCCATATCCTTTTTCACTCTCCCCCCCTCTCTTTCTTACAATCTATCTCTCACTCACACCTTTCATACGTTCCGTTCTTCCGCATCCTACAGTAATATACCTAGTCAGGTCATAAGTATTATCACACAGTAATGTAATATACCTAGTCAGGACATAAGTATTGTCACACAGTAATGTAATATACCTAGTCAGGTCATAAGTATTGTCACACAGTAATGTAATATACCTAGTCAGGTCATAAGTATTGTCACACAGTAAAAACTTTTCTTTTAGAATGCTGGCCTTCAAAAAGTTTATTGAATTCGAATTTCGAATTGTTCATGAAAATAAAAATGTATGCTTTTTAGAATTTTACTCATTTTTAAATATGGAGTGGACGCTTAAAGAAGACCGTGTTGCAGTTATTGCGTTGCATCTTTGCGGTTACGCACCAATTCAAATTTTTGACATACTGAAAAATTTGAATATCACCAAAAGATTCGTTTATCGTACCATCAAACGATACAATGAAGACTCTAGTGTAGATGACAGGTCAAGAAGTGGTCGCCCTCGGTCTGTTAGGACTCCAGCAGTGATAAAACCTGTGAAGGCGCCAATTCGTCAAACGTAAGCAGAAACTGTTGGCCCTTCAGATGGGGTTAAGCAGAACCACGGTGAAAAGGGTGTTAAATGAAGACTTAGGGCTTCGGGCATATCGAAGAAATACAGGAAATCGTTTAAATGCTCGTCTAATGGACCTGAGACTGAAGAGATGCCGCGCTTTGTTGAAGCGGTACGCGGGAAAAAAATATCGGGAAATTCGTTTTACGGATGAAACATTTTTTACCGTGAAGAGAGCTACAACAAACAAAACGATAAGGTGTACGCACACAGTAGTGAAGAAGCGAGCAACCATATTCCACGTGTCTAACGAGGTCATTTTCCATCCTCGCTCATGGTATGGTTGGGAGTTTCTTATTGGGGCTTAACAGAGGTACATTTTTGTGAGAAAGGTGTAAAAACGAATGCAGTTTTGAAAGTCACGTTACATTGCGTGCCAGTTACATTCAAATTGTCAAAGTCAAAGCAATGACATGAGCGATCCGTTCTACGGTGATTATAACATAACAAAAACACTGATAAATATTATTGTAATTTCCAAAATATTTGTCGGCGCAGGAAGGCCTTCATCAGAATTCATCGTGTATTCAGTTGTCGTGGGCGTATTTTCGATCGGGAGGCATCATAATTATCGCTTCTGACTTCTCATTATAATCAGATACTAGGGCACACTATTCGGGCAGACTACAAGCGATTCGTCGCAGACGTGGCGCGCTTGCGATTCCCGTTCAGCTTGTCTCCAAAACAAGATATCCGCACCGCTTCCATTCACACGACGCTCCGCTAGAGCGACTTTTTGACAACAGCCACTCTCAAATTTGACATTGACATTATCGACGACGCACGCATGCGCCGTCATATTCATAGATTCTACACATTTAAATATTAATAAACAATAATAATATCATAAATAATAATAAACAATATTCTCACTTTATTTATTTACTGTATTCGTAGGTAGAGGTACTGTATTTGAATGTGATAGTTTTTACGTTCATTTACATGAATTAAACAACAACGATTTATTGAAAGTCAATACAATAATGGATTTTTAAAATTTAATAATTGCGGTTTCATTTTTACTTCGCATTTCGTATTTTTCGTCTTGAAAAATAAGTTATTATTTTAGAATATAATGCGATCGTCCTGTGATACCGTTCGTAGTGGGCCTGGAAAAAACTGTCTCCTTTAGCATACAAATAGTTTATTACCTGGATTAACACATAGGCTACTTTTTATACAATATAAACGAATATCTTAGGAGTAATCGTAAAAAATCATCACACTGAGCTACCACCTCTTTATCGCGTTCGATGTGTCATGTCAGTTTTAATAGCTTCTCCGTTGCTATGTAAGTTGTTGCTATGTAGCGACATAGACGTCGCCATACACATAGTGGATCATCTAGATATATTTATTTATTTATTCTATGGAAGACTTACAGCTAAAACAACAAAGTAAAAGTAGTTTTTTAAACGTTTTCTAATTCGTTGTAAAAGGTTTATAGGGAAAAAAATGTATTTAAAAAAAATACAGTTGAATTGATAACCTCCTCCTTTTTGAAGTCGGTAAAAAAAATGGGGCAGAACATTAAAAAAACATTGTAACGATAAGGTATATTACGGCTTTTAGTATAACCTTTTCTTAGCAGTTTATATTAGAAAAGAAAAAGAAGAAAACTGACATAACTGTCATTTGTATGACTGTTCGTGCGATTGACAGATCGTGTGCTGTAAATATCTGCATAGATCGGAATATTTCTTTACATTTGATTTCCCGCGTCCTAGAAGATAATGCATATATGTATATATAATCGTCCTGACTGATTCATCAACGCAGAGGGTTTACAAACTTGCAATTTTGACAGATGATGCATTTTATAATGAAAACATCCGCTAAGAAAGGAATTTAAAAAATTCGACCCCTAAGAGGGTAAAATAAGGGACAACATCGACTCTCTAAGAGGGTGATATAGGGGTTGTAAGTTAAGAAGTCCGTTATTTTTAAATTAAGACAAATTAAATTTATAGAGAAATTAGTATTAAATTGCGCGGGCGAAGCTGCGAGCATCAGCTAGTAATACACAAGGTGAGGCTATATGACGAGACAGCCCATGACTATCCGCTCATAAATCACGAGTTCGAGTCGAGTCCTGTGACTTTTTAATTGCATGTGCGTACTACTGATTATAAATTATATACATTCATTTATGCATTAAACAGCTCGAGGTTGCTCTCTGTCCAACATTTGTTCTCTACCAGGAATGGAAAGTACTGACGGTCTGACCTTTAGAATAATATCCCTAAACAACTACGATGGTACCAAAAATATCCTCACAACACTAAGACAACCATGACCCATTGACAATACATCTCGAAATCAAATATTGAATTGCAGTGCAGGGTACTGCACGCATCCGCTGTATCGCACTCACGCACAGTATTGATTATTATCTATCAATGTTGAATACTTATTTACAACTTACAACAGTCTAAGTATTTAGTGTTATCTTTTCTGGGAATACGGGCTGGTGGACCCTAACACAGACTACTACGGGTGTACTGTAGGCTAGCTGACGTCGATACGTCAGATGCCATTGGTCACAACATCTGCCTGATTTCGACCCAACTTGTGGCACAGATAATTGTACCACTATTTTTAAGGAAATAATTTATTATTACTAAAGATTTTCTCGATAGTGTGTGTACCAATCCAATGCATGCCATCGAGATCGGTAGATTATAGGTATATGTAAAAATATTTATATCACTATAATACCCGATATCCGATGGTTGAAAATATCCCACTGTAATAATTGTATGTATTTGAAAAATAAAACACAGTTGATTAAAAAAAAACTGTTTTAATTTAATCAGATCTAAATTATTGTCGTCTCAGACCTATCGAAACGAAAACTGCAGCAGCGACAGCAAACGCAAGCGGCGCGGCGAGCGCGGGCGCGGCGTTTGCGCAAGCGTGGCGGCCGGGGCCCATGCAGGCGGCGTACGCCATCAGGTGCGGCAGCTGGCTCTGCTCGTACAGCCCCGTGAACATGCCGTGGTGCGGCCCGCGCGCGAACACCGCCACGTCGTCGCCGCCGTGCGTCTCCGACGACAGCGGCACGTCCACGTGCGACATCCACTCTAGGGAGCCTGCACAACATAACAACACTCGTCACTGCGTGTTATCTACTGATATGTCTTAACGACTGGACAACATTATACATAGATACTTACGATAATTGTCCTCAGCAGTTACGTCCTGCCGAACACCGTTCACATGCGAACGAAAACCTGGCCCGTTGGTGTACGACAAGGTCATGTAAGGCACGCCGCCACTGTCTGAGTCCCTGGACGGGCCCAGGATGGCGTGACCGCGGCGCGAGTACCCGTTGAACGACATGACGTGCGCGTGGTCGGCGGTCACCACGATGAGCGAGTCGTCCTCGGACAGCAGCTCGGCGGCGCGCGCCACGGCCGCGTCCATCTCCAGCGTCTCGTCTAGCGCCAGCTCCGCCAGGTTCTCATGATGAGCGTGGTCGATGCGCCCGCCCTCCACGAACAGGAAGAATCCTTTCTCATTACGACTCAACGAGCGAATCGCCACCTCAGTTAGCTCAGCAAGGGTAGGCTCGGTAGTGGAGTTAGCTTGCAAGTGGTACTGTAAGTGATTGTTCTCAAACAAACCCAAGAGGTAGTCAGGGGGTGATGCGGACACCTCCATCAACTGGTCTCGGTTCCATATGTATCGGTAATCAACGTTGCGCGCTACCTTGTCGCTCTGCCATTCATTAATTAAGTTGCGGTCATCAGTTCTATTACCAGGAGACCCTTCCTCGTCGACGTACGTTGTAGGAATGAATTCACGTCTTCCACCTCCTAAAATAACCTAGTAGACATGATTTGGTATCAATAGATATACAAACAATTGGTGGAAACGTATGTACAGTCGAACAAGCTAATTGGTTTACATCCAAGTATAAATACAACACGAATGGGAACAACAACGTTTAGGAACGATCGCTTCCTTGTGAGTTTGTACTAACTTTGAACTGGTTGCCGGGGGAGTGGTGCACGAGCTGGTGTGCGATGTCGGGGCAGCGCTGCGGGTCGTGCCCGTCCTCCCTGACGGCGGCGTCGTTTTCCCAATGCCGGTTGGCCACCTTGGCGAACACGCCGGCTGGCGAGGCGTGCGTGACGCGTGTCGTCGTTACAATACCTACCAATCAATAAAATGTTTCATAAATTATTTGTTTCTCTTTTAATTTAGACATTATGAAACAAACAGTGATAGACAGAGACCGGCGTCGCGGCCATCTGCAAGCGCCCACTGAGCGATGGATTGTACATGGAGCGAGGTGTCGGTGGAGGCGTCGCAGTCCCAGCGCGGCACGGCGGCGCTGACGCCCAGAGTGCCCTGGTTGGCCTTTACGCCGCACAAGTACGCCGTCGCCGAACACGACGAGTCCGCCACCTGAGCGTCCACGCAGTACGTCTGGAAAACAAATACAGCTCAATATGAGCTTATTTATCTGGGGGTTGTCTAAAGTCATTTAGTTTCATTTCGGACATCTACCTTGACTAAGCCGGACGCAGGGAATGACTCAAAATGGAGCTGCGCCTCCTCGCCGGTGGCGCCGCGGCGCTGGCCTAGCAGCGTGCGCGCGGCCGCCAGCGTGGGCACGGACATACCGTCGCCCAGGAACATCACCACGTTGCGCGCCTTGGTGCCCTGAGGTCGAGCGAGGCGCGCTTCGATGGCGGCTTGCGCCTCGTCGTACCAGTACTGAGAACCAGCCTCGGAGTGCGGCGCGGGCGCGTCTGGGGCGGCGGCGGGGCGCGGCGCGCGCGCGGGGTGGTAGCGGTCGGCGCCGGCCGCCGCGCCCACCAGCGCGACCGTCAGCAGCGCAAGCTGTCGCACGAGCATGCTGGAGGCTCTAGAGGTCGAGTAAGACTGCTCCTCCAGTGCCGCTATTTATCACGCACACCCACCTGCGTGCAACTATCTAATCTCGAACACTTGGTATTATAAATACGACGGGTATTTAGTACCATGTTCTCTATTCATGATTGGAGATAACATTTGGACCTGTATAAAGTAATCTACCATCATCCGATAAAACAATTATGGTGTCAACGGATATCTATCTACTCGTGCTGTTCATATGAGTACAATTGTTATATATTAACTAGTTGTAGCGGTTCTACTCGCATCCCACGAAGGGATACTCTTATTCGCTCACTAAATAAACCGATGCGAGAGCGACACACTGCCACAGGACTGACATTAGAAATTTATGATGAGTGATGCTGCGTGTGCTCCATTCTAGTCTACATTTCTGTCTTTTTTCATCTGCCTTATTTCTGTATGTATAAATACATTAATATAATTATGGTGAATTAAAGACATACGAGGTGAGTTAGCCTAGTGGTGTGCTAGTAGCCTGTCAAAGTAAAAGGTTCCAAGTTCGAACCCAAGGCACGCAGCAGTGACTTTTTAGAAGTTTTGTGCGTACTATCACAAACGGTGAAGAAAAACATTGTGATGAGCCTGCATGTTTGAGAGATTTTGTCGACGGCGTGTGAAGTCTGCCAACCTGCACTAGGCTAGCTTGCAGAAGATCCCAGTGAAACAACAATTCTTATGTTTCTGTACTCGAGTGAGTGAGGTTACCAGAGCTGTTTACTGGGAGTCACTGTCATCGTAAGGGAATTCCGTTTGCTGTCAGTTTAGTAACTCCTCTATTTTAGGAAACCTAAACGGTCTCTACAGGGTCAGCAAAGTTACTCCGGTCTTGCAAACATAGTTTACGGGTTACGGTTATCGCTTATCATCAGGCGGACAGTAAACTTGTTGTTGTTGTGCCAACCTTATTATACACAAAAACCTTTGTGGTACAAAAACAAGCGGGCTGGACAATAGCCTAATCTCTCTCAGATGAGAGGAGACCCGTGCCCAGTAGTGAGACAATAATTGGGTTGATGATGATGAGACATATTAAACTTAGAACGAGTCGGCAAAGATTATTTTTTTTTGTAAATACATACATATTATACATAGATACATTCATGACTCGGATACAAATGTTCATGCTCATCACACAAACATTTGACCCTACCGGGATTCGAACCCGGGACCCATAGCACAGAAAGCAGTGTTAACTACCGCTGGACTAACTGGGTCGTCATGAGAGTATAAGAGTTCCGTGGGAAAGAAAAATGGATGGAAATTGGCTACTTTCAAAATTGCTCTCTGAGCTCTTTCAAGTGGAAGAATGTTTGTTTTTGGCGCTCCGCCCCACGAAGTGATGCAGTAACTAATTATTGATTGCCCTAAAGCCAAGTAAACTTGTGTAATCAATTTCGAATCCGCGATAGTTCGTAGTTTTTTGAATACATAAATTAATTTCCGCATTCTTTTAATCATGTAATCAATGTGTTGTTTGAAGGAAAGAGTGTCATCAATAATAACCCCTAGGTATTTAATGTTACATGTTTTAAATATATTAGGGCAATTACACATGCCGACTGAACGGTTTTCGCAATGATGTGCGTAGAGGTGAGGGTTAGTTATATTAAATTGAGGCTTACGCATAGAAAAGTGAATATATTTTGTCTTGTCAGCATTTAAAGTTAGTAAATTATGTTTAAGCCAGTTATTTACATCATTAAAACCTAGTTGAGCGTTCTCATAAAGTTCGCTGCTGGTTTTAGCAGTAAAAATTATCGCCGTATCATCAGCGTACGAAACAATCTTGCCATGTTCAATATTTAGATTACATAGGTCGTTAATGTAAATCAGGAATAGGGTAGGGCCCAGAATACTGCCCTGTGGGACTCCAAAACCAGTAGTTTTTTGATCATCGCTAGTAATGTTATCTATTTTAACACACTGGAATCGATCGTTTAAGTAGTCAGAAAGGAGTTTTAGCGGTGTACCTCTGATACCCATATTCTCTAATTTGTCAACGAGCCTAGGAATTGACACTGTGTCAAAAGCCTTTGCTAAGTCAAGAAAAATGCCCAAGGACTGGTTTCCTTTGCCAAGTTCTTGCGTTATATAATCTGTCAGACTATGTACTGCATCGGCGGTGGATAACTTGGCTCTGAAACCAAATTGTGCAGGAGAGAGGAGATGGTATTTTTCTAAGTATTTAATCAATCTATTGTTTATGATTTTTTCTAGTATTTTTGATAAAGACGTGAGTATTGATATAGGTCTATAATTTGTAACTAGACCTTTGTCTCCAGATTTAAAGATAGGAATCACTACTGCTTTTTTTAGGCATTTAGGAAAAACCCCTGTAGAAAGACAAAGTTGAAAAATATGCCTTAAGTGGGGTACTAAAATATATTTAAATAGTTTAAGAGTCTTATTACTAATACCATCCCATCCAACCGCACAATTGCCCTTTAATCCTGAAATGATACGGGAAATTTCGTCTTCATCTGTATCTAACATAGCAAAAGATTTCAGACATTGTTTCGCAATCTGTTGAGCTAAGTTTTTCCCTACGTTTACAAAATAGTTATTTACGTTATTAACCGATAAAACTGGTGAGGTATTAGTGTAAAGTAAGCTCGAATTCGATTCATGCTGTTTAGTAATATATGTGACATTTTTTATATGTTTCCAGAGAAGCTTGCTATTGTTACCTGCTTTGTTCAACTCACTTTTGTCGTAATCAGTCTTCAATTTTTTTAGAAGATTATTACAAAAATTGCGGTATCTTTTATAGGTCTTTTCAAGTATTGGGTTATTCGGGAATCTTCTAGAACTTAGATGAAGCTTATCTCTATGTGTAATACATCGAACGAGGCCAGGTGTAATCCATGGTTTAATATTATCCAGTTTTGTATTGACTGTGCAAACAATTGTGTTATGTAATACTGCTTGTTGCACCTGTTGTATGAAATACGATAATGATATATTAGCGTCAGCAGTTTCATAAACTGGGCTAAAGTCAATATTGCATAAATCATGTTCGAGTTCATTTATGTTTAATATTATTAATATTATTAGTGTACGCCGAGCAGGGCGAGCAGTGTGGCGGCGGCGAGCGTGGCGAGCGGCGCGGCGAGCGCGGGCGCGGCGTTTGCGCAGGCGTGGCGGCCGGGGCCCATGCAGGCGGCGTACGCCATCAGGTGCGGCAGCTGGCTCTGCTCGTACAGCCCCGTGAACATGCCGTGGTGCGGCCCGCGCGCGAACACCGCCACGTCGTCGCCGCCGTGCGTCTCGTACATGAGTGGGACGTCTACAGGTGACTTCCACGTTAAAGTACCTTTAATGTTATAATATTGAATTAAATTATGGTCAGAGTTTCGCATTTAGGGTAGAGTAATAATTGTAAAATAATGCGACAAAAGTAACATAAGAGAAAGTATGTACCAAAGTCTTCTTCAGCAGTAACGTTAGGGCGGCCGCCATTGACGTGTGGGCGAAAGCCAGGCCCGTTTGTGTACGATAGCGTCATGTAGGGGTTGTCGTCCCATGTATAGTCCGCATAGGTCACAGACAGGCCAAGGATATCGTTGCCTCGCGGCGAGTACCCGTTGAAGGACATGACGTGCGCGTGGTCGGCGGTCACCACGATGAGCGAGTCGTCCTCGGAGAGCAGCTCGGCGGCGCGCGCCACGGCCGCGTCCATCTCCAGCGTCTCGTCCAGCGCCAGGTTCACCAGGTTGTCGTGGTGCGCGTGGTCGATGCGACCGCCCTCCACGAACAAGAAGAATCCTTGCTCATTCCGACTTAGCATGCGAATGGCAGTTTCTGTCAGTTCAGCGAGGGTAGGTTCTGTAACTGGATCTGATTCTAAGTGATATTGCATATGACTACCCTCAAATAATCCCAAAAGGTACTCAGGTGGATTATCATTTACGCGCATTAACTGTTCACGGTTCCAAATATATTCGTAGCTGACGCCACGCGTCGATTTATCTGTCTGCCATTCTTCAATCAAATTTCGATTGTCCGTCCGACTTCCCGGAGATCCCTCTTCATCAACATTGGTTGTAGGCAAAAAGTTGGTCCTACCACCACCTAAAATAACCTGAAACCAAATTGACGCATATGAGTGAGTAGGTACCAGATTTTTATAGCAAAGAGAGATATAAAAAAAAATGTCTACCTTGAGCTGGTTGCCCGGGTGTCGGTGCACCAGCTGGTACGCGATGTCGGGACAGCGGTCGGTGTCGAAGCCGTCTGCTTTCACATTAGCATCGCTTTCCCAGTTGCGGTCCGCCGCCTTCGCGTACGCGCCGGACGGCGACGCGTGCGTCACTCGCGTCGTCGTGACAATACCTGCACACAACACACGCCGGTATAACTTAGAAACGGTTGCCTTCCGCTTCCTTCCTAGCTTTCAGATATTTACTGACCGGCGTCGCGGCCGTCCTGCAGCGCCCAGTCCACGATGGACTGGACGTGTGTGGCGGAGTCGGTGGAGGCGGCGCAGTCGCCGCGGGCTACGGCCGCGTTCACTCCTACAGCCCCGGAGTTAGTTTTCACGCCGCACAAGTACGCCGTGGCTGAGCAAGCGGAATCCGCGATCTGGGCGTCCACGCAGTATGTCTGAAATAAGTTTTAATAATTGATTTGTAATTGTTTCTTAACTTTAAAAGCCAGATGCCTTGACGTATAAGAAATATTTCGGTCAAAGTGCAGTGAAACAATAATGGTTTTGTTTCTGCGAGTGAGTAAGATTGCCAAAGCTCGTTAAGGGAATAAAAAAATATTAAAAAAACACTAATATATTAAAAAAACATAACATAAAATAACATATAAAAAAAAAAACTAATAGTAAATATATATAATTGCAAGATGGGTAACGCGAGAGCAAAACCTCCAGTGTTGTAAACTCTTATAGGCCGCAATAACTGCTTACAATTGGGGTTTGTGGGATTGTGGCAGTTATGATATAAAGTATAAAAAGCTAAATTAACGTCATTATGAGTATACCGAGTTGTCACTTCGGTCTTTTTCTCTGAGAAGTATTGTGAATATCAATATCACATAGCTGGTACAGCAGTAGCAGTAACAGTAGTAGTAGTAGCTTCAAGATACCCGAAATTTATTTCCAGTGCTGACAACAAATCGTGTTCGTTGAGGACATGGGATATCGACGAAGTTTTGTGGAGGTTGTTGAGCATTACTAAGCTGTTCAGCGGGCTCAGTGAAGATGAGTGAGGTACTCGCCTATACGCTATCTATACTGATGCTATCTATACCGACGCAATCAATACCGACGTCAACAACACCGATGCCACTAATACCGACGCCACCAATACTGAAGACAACAATACCAACGCCACCAATAACTACGACATCAATACCGACTCTAACAATACCGACGTTAACAATACTGACGCCACAAATACCAACGCCGCTAATGCCGACTCCTCCAATACCGAAGCAATTAAAAACCGACGCCACCAACACTGACGTCATGTATACCTACAACATTTATACCGACGCCATGTATACTGACGCCATTTATACCGATGCCATTAATACCGACGCCATCAATACTGACGTTACCAATATTAACGCTATCTATACTGACGCCAACAATACCGACGCAACCAATACCGACGCCACCAATACCGATGCCATCTATACCGCTGCCAACAATACCGACGCAACTGATACCGACGCCATTAATACCTACTCCAACAGTACCGACGTCAACAATGCCGACGCCACAAATACCGACGTCGACAATACTGACTCAAACAATACCGACGACACAAATTACGACGCCACCAATACCAACGCAACCAATACCGACGCCACCAATATCGACGCTAATAGTACCGACGCCATCAATACCGACGCCATCAATACAAAAAATACGGTATAATACTAAAAAAAAAACTTACAGAGAGAGGGCTTTATGAAGAGTTAGCGGAAAGAAAAAAATTCGGTCAAGTGCGAGTCGGACTCACGCACAAAGGATTCCGTACCATTGACTAGGTAAACAACAGTGGGCACACAATTGAATGAAAGGTAAATTGCGGTTTACGATTTACGACCTATTACAAAAAAAATTACTACCAAGATCTTGTTCAAACCAATATTCGGTGGAAGTTTGCATGTTAATGTACTTCATATATAATTTTTTAGTTTTACAATTCTCTTATTTTAGAAGTTACATTTTACCACTTCGGAAGTGTCTCTCGCGCAAACCATTCATTCAGTTTAGAAGTAAATGATATTAGAAACCTCAATATCATTATTGAACCTATCCATAGGGGGGTATCCACACGTATAGGTTTAATTCGATTTTGAGTTTCAGTTCTAAGTATGGGGAACGCCCATAATTTATTGTTTTATTCTATTTTGTGTGAAAATCTTAATGCGGTTCACAGAATACATCTACTTACCAAGTTTAAACAGTATGGTTCTTATAATTTCGGAAAAAAGTGGGTGTGACATACGGCCAGACAGACATGACGAATCTATAAGGGTTCCGTTTTTTGCCATTCGACTACGGAACCCTAAAAAGTAGGACTATCTAAAAAAATATATGAGATGCCATCACAACCATACTTGTAAAAAAACCAAGTCGCGCTACTCAGTTCTTTTACCATACAACGTTGTGAGATCCAAGAAATACCAAGTCAATTGTAGAATTAATTCGATCCCTTCTTTTAGATTTAAATTGACTTGATGGAAAAATGTAACTTCCAAGATCTAAAACAAAAACTACGCTATTTACAATTTCACAAGTTTTCACAAGAAGTTAGCCACATTGATAGGTTAATGTAAAACATTTTTTTAATAAAGAACACAGTTCATATAACCAAAGTGACATGTAATTCAATGGATGTTATGGATACTAATTAAAACATTAAACTTCACCCAACTTCAGACGTGTAACTTAAGGTGTAAAAGTGGGTGGGTACATGAACATTAAAAAAAAAATTCAATGGCGTTGCGCGGGCTGTTTCACTTAAAATAATTCAATAATATTTTAAAGGGTTTATCGATAATGATATCTAACTTCAACATTTTTTCGCTATTAGAAATCAATAACTTAAAAAAAAAATTTGACTCACCCTAATGTACGTACCCATACTATACAGTTCATATTTATAACTAGTGTCTGTTTTTCTGTTGTCAAATGTTAATACAACTAATCAATAAAAAAACATACTTGTACTTTGTCATGCACATCTAGTCGATAAAATGAAACGAATTGATAATATCTCGCGGATGAGTATTGTATGAAAATAGAGATTTTCTGTTAGGTATTTGCTTTTGTCGGCGTTGCTTTAGATGATCAATTATGAATTAAAGTATTACAATAACACTATGTACGAAAGGAAATGATTTGTTGTGAGGCCCCAAACTTATGATCATTTTAAATTAAATCGTCACGGAATATTGTTATTACCGTTGTTATTGTAAGGGTAAAATATTAGTTCAGGGTTTGAGACTGAAAAGTAGCCAACCAGGTTGGAAGTGATTAACACCCTGCCAAACATAGTTGAAGTACAGGCGCGAGCGCGAGCGGTGCCCGGAGCCAATACACAGACTGTACGTTTAGAGTAGTACTCAGTGTTTGGGACGTTTGATGTTAGGTATATGGTTTGTAACTCATGCGGAGCGAGTTTAAAATAATGTAGAGCCTCTCTATTAATAGAGGAGCTCTTCACTCGAAGATAATATCCTACTGGTTATGTTGAATTGTTAATTATGTTATGCTAATGTACTTACTTTGGTGACTCCTACTGTGGGAAAAGCCTCAAATGACATTTGAGTCTCCTCGCCGGTGGCGCCGCGGCGCTGGCCCAGCAGCGTGCGCGCGGCCGCCAGCGTGGGGAACGACATGCCGTCGCCCAGGAACAGCACCACGTTGCGCGCCTTGCTGTGCACCGGCGACTGCGCCAGGCGCGCCTCGATGGCGGCCTGCGCCTGCTGCACCCAGTAGTTGGTGGAGGCCTCGGCGCGGGTGGCGGGGGGCGCGGGGGGCGGGCGGCCGCCGCGCGCCGCCGGGTGGTAGCGGTCGGCCGCCGCGGCCGCGGACACCAGTATCACGAACAGTAACCTCATGGTAGTCGACACCACTGGCCGCATCAGTGTATTTACTTGCTTATATATTTATCCCTATATCTAATCTTGCAAAAGTTAATCAAAGGGCAGATGAAATAAATGATTAAAAGGTAAATACAGGAAATTCTAATTGCCTTGTTATAAGAATGCAGTGCTATTTCCGACTACCTAAGGAATGTTGATTGAGTAACTCATATCGGATTTGGTTTATCTTGCTGCCCGCTCGCGCGCACGTGCGCGCCGCTCCCGGCGGACTGAATAATGTAGTTGAAGCATATATAAACAAACACTTGATACACTTGGGGATTTCTGTACGACAGCAGCTCTCGCGAGCCACAGGCTGCTGTAGAGTTGTAGGTTGGGCAAGTGGATGTATGTATGACTCTGGAATGCCGCGTTCACGCTCAAAAATGATGGGTACGCTCATGATTGGAATTCAAATTGAGAATTGATAATGGCTCATAATTAAATGAGCATTGGTATCAGAGCAGTGGCAGCCTAGTGGTGTCACCAGTGGACTGAGATGTCAAAAGGTTCGAGTTCAAACCCAAGGCACCACTAACTTTTCGGAAGTTACCTATGTGCGTATTTATCACAAGCTTAAACGGTGAAGGAAAACATCGCGAGGAAACCTGCATGCTTATGAGATTTGTCTCGATGGCATGTGAAGTCTGCAAACCCGCGGTAGGCTAGCGTGAGGGATTATAACCTAATCCCTCTCAAATGAGAGGACACCCGTGCCCAGTAGTGGGACGTTAATGGGTTGATGATGATGATGATTAAATGCGGATAAAATACGACTTATGTTAACTAGCTGGATCTACAGCACCCGAGCTAGGTGTATAAAATACACTTGTAGTTAACACAGTGCAATCATTTCAACGACGGTAATGTACGCAATGTTCTTGGAATTATCGTCAAAACGTTCTAAGACTTCGTTGATTTATGAAGTAAATAGTGTTAATCAATTAATACAATTTCTTGTTTTGTAATTACAAAAAATCAGTGTTTATTTTTCTGCTAAATAAAACTACTAGCTCGCTTGATCATACATACATACTTACATACATACCCTCAGTCGGTGCCAGTGCCTGGTTGTACATTGCGCGATGGGAGTACATACCTTTACATTTGGCTTGGCACCGACTTCATACCTTTAAAACTAAAAAGAAGTTGAAACTGTATTAAGTTATTTTTAACTTTTCAGTTTTGAAGTCGGTTTTTTTTAACGCAGTTTTTTATTTTTTTAGTTTCATTAGATTAGAATAAAATATCGTTATAGGACGTCACACGTGTGTCATGGTATCTTAAATTTATCTAGATGATAGTCGCCGTTATATCACGTTTCATTTTTAATCGAGCCAAATCTGTGATCAGCGATATCAGCGATATCGGCGGGAGGCTGCGCGCGGGAGCGGCGCGCAGTCAGTCGCTCGCCAGAAGCCGCCATGCCGCGTCCCGCCCGCGCCATGCCGCGTCCCGCCCGCGCCTGCGCCGCGCTGCTGCTGCTGCTGCTCGCGCCAGCGCACTGCTCTTACGGTACTGCTCTAAACTATCCAAATTTGCTCGTTCACTCCCCATGGCTCCGTTACACGCGTACTGAACTTTTTTTCATCAGAACCAGACACATACCACGAGTTTTTACGAGCTGCGATGAAACCCAAGTCCGTCAGTTCGGCCGCGGAGGTGGACGCGCAGCACTGGGCGGAGGAGGCGCAGGCCGCCATCGCCGCGCGCCTGGCGCAGTCGCCGGTGCATACCAAGGCGCGCAACGTGGTGATGTTCCTGGGCGACGGCATGTCCGTGCCCACGCTGGCGGCCGCGCGCACGCTGCTGGGCCAGCGCCGCGGCGCCACCGGCGAGGAGGCGCAGCTCGCATTCGAGAAGTTTCCTACCGTAGGACTTGCAAAGGTAACCCCAGGTTTGGTAACCACGGCACCGACACCGTGAACACGTTATTGCCGCTAAAATCTAAGCTAGCATCTAAGCTAAAGCCGCTAAATGCGACTGCTGAGCTTTGCTTGACTAGAGAATTGAATCCAAGCCTCTTGTCTTGGGTAATTGCCAAGCAAAGTGTTATTGGATTTATCTATGAAAATTTCAGTAGCAGATTGTTGAAACCGGCAAAATGTGGATGAGCGTGAGTGGAGAGAGTGATTGGTACACTCCTGCTTAACCCTTTGCGGAAGACAGGGGTAATGGTGTGATATGATATCTTATCATCTAGGTTTCCTCGGTTAGTCGCCGATGGTATTTGTTTGGTTAAACTCCGACATCTAGAACTAACTACTCATGTTTACAATATGAACAGTGTGTCGCTCATACGTCAGTTTTTTTTAGGTTTTACTACTTTTTTACATTCATCAGACGCATAGTTTCATTTCTAATATGCAACCTCATCATCCTGTACAATTTTGTAATTTTGACTGTTAAGACAATATAAATACGTAATAAGGTGTAGGTATATGTGTAGGTTAAAATAAAAAAGTAAAAAACATTATACGTCTTTAGGGACGGCCGATAGATGTGAAAACGCACGGAGGTTGGTATATGTACGTACATACACAGCATACGTATAGTTCATGGGAAGCGTGCGGGGAGGTGACGCTAGTTTCACATTTGCTGTTCACCCAATAAGCGCTCAACGCGCCTAAAGAAGTTTTCACTTGAAAATAAAAGAAAAATATCATAATTATCCGGCGCAGGACATCCCTCGCCGTGTAGCGTGTAGGTATAGTCCAGCCATTTTAGCTTTTACTTTTATCTGCGGGAAAAATCTCTTTCTCAGCGTTCTACTCCGAAAACGGTTAATTTTACTGAAAAATGCAAAAATATTCATTACTATGTCGTAATAAAGGTGTATACAAAAATTCAGCTCATTAGGACTTTTTCTGCGATTAGGGTTTAAAATGCCTAAAATTACTGGACTAGGTACGCCTGTGCTCATTATTATGTCTGTAGGCCTGCCTGTAGGTACGGCTTCAATCTTCCGGGCCCAAAATAGTTATATGGAACAGTACTCACGTCCAACTTTCCGATTCTTTTGTGGGCACTGATGATAACTGAAACAATTGCAAGCTGGCATGTCATACTATTGTCAATGTGTCTAGTCCGGAATGCTTCCTTCCCCCACACGTTCCTTGCCTGATTTATTTTTCTCAGGATTGTAATTCTAGTAGTAGTTATATATATGGAGAGTGTTTTGTTTTGTTGCGTGCTGCAGACGTACTGCGTGGACGCCCAGGTGGCAGACTCGGCGTGCTCGGCGAGCGCGTACCTGTGCGGCGCCAAGGCCAACATCGCGACCATCGGCGTGAGCGCGCGCGTGCCGCGGGCGCACTGCACGGCGGCACGCCACGCGCCCCACCACCTCAGCTCCATCGCCGAGTGGGCGCTGCTGGACGGCCGCGACGCCGGTAACTCACACGCTCAATTAGTACTCCACCTGTGCACAACATTGCGACATCGGCGTGAGCGCGCCCCGAACCTCGTTCGAAATGTAGAAGAATTAAATATTTTCAGTCAGCATTTATTTCTAATCAAAATTGTGTATTGAAACGACTGAATGTGTCATGCTTTTGGAGTAGTTTACTGAGTGGGCGCCAGTAGAGCAGGCAGAGCAGGCTACAGCGTGGTGTGTTGCAGGTATCGTGACGACAACGCGCGTGACGCACGCGTCGCCGGCCGGCGCGTACGCGCACACCGCGCACCGCGACTGGGAGAGCGACGCCGACGTGGCCGCCAGCTGCGGCGCCGCCGCCGCGCCGCAAAGTGACATCGCGCTGCAGCTCGTGCACCACCACCCCGGGAACCAGTTCAAGGTACACTCAACCCATACTATACCATTACCGTAACATACATATTTACACTTATAACATTTTTATTTGCTGTAGACCGGTTTATGATTGACCGATTAAGCAAGATACAATTATTTTTAGGTGATTTTAGGGGGCGGGCGGCGTGAATTTTTACCTAATTCATCAGTCGACGAAGAAGGGTCGAGCGGTAGAAGATTGGATGGAAGGGATCTAATCCAAGAGTGGCAGGATGACAAAAAGGCGCGTAACGTCAGCTACCAGTATGTATGGAATCGGGAACAGCTGATAAACACCTCGGCCGAGCTGCCTGAATATCTACTTGGACTTTTTGAGGGAAGTCACATGCAGTACCACATGCAAGGGGACCCTAAGACCGAACCGACCCTCGCAGAGCTTACCGAGGTAGCTATTCGCTCGTTGAGCCGCAACAAAAATGGATTCTTCCTTTTCGTGGAAGGCGGTCGTATCGACCACGCACACCACGAGAACCTGGTCCAAATGTCTCTGGACGAGACGATACAGCTGAGCGAGGCGGTGACGCGCGCCGCCGAGCTGCTGCCCGAGGACGAGTCGCTGCTGGTGGTGACGTCCGACCACGCGCACGTCATGAGCATCAGCGGGTACTCCTCCCGCGGCAGCGACATCATCGGGCCCTCGGACGACGCGGGCGACGACGGCGTCCCGTACATGACGCTGTCGTACGCCAACGGGCCGGGCTACCGCGCGCCGCCGCCCGGCGTCCCCCGAGACGATGTCACTCGCTATAACTACCGTGAGTACCGTACACCTGTACTGCAACGGCCCAACTCGACATTCTATTACTGTTGTTTAGTTGAATTACTAGCATTAGCACTAGCCGTCTGGAAGGCGGTTAATATTATTTTTATTTGGAATACTCAATGCCCGGAATGGTTCCGCCCGCATCAAATGGATTCCAGCGACCTTTACCAGTACCTTGCCGGGGCCTACCCACGCTGCGTCTTCTAGTACGTGGTCGCCACTCGAGTCGCCGCGATACGTACGGTCTATGATATATTATAACAATACATATGTGTCACAGACTGCATTTCATGTTTAGGCAACATTTTGTAAACTTTCTAGGCGATGTGAACTTCGCGTTCCCCGCGGCTGTGCCGCTGTCGTCGGAGACGCACGGCGGCGACGACGTGGCGGTGTTCGCGCGCGGGCCGCACCACGGCATGTTCACGGGGCTGTACGAGCAGAGCCAGCTGCCGCACCTGATGGCGTACGCCGCCTGCATGGGCCCCGGCCGCCACGCCTGCCAACATTGATGGAAAACATAATATTGACATTTGCAGTCTTCTAAAATCTGACTGAACTAATATTAATACATATCTGTGAACTTACATGGTTCCACTAATATATCCCAAATAGAGCATACTTCAAATGTGGAAAAATTTATTGTACGTTATGATTGAGTTATGAATGTGAATGTTCTAGAAACCTGTCCCTGTGATAATTGATGAAGCACGTAGCTATAATTTTGAAATCAAATAACTCATTGATTTCTTACCTATGGGTTTTCTTTCGAAACATTGTTTTACTCTAGGTAAGTGTTGTTGACTCAATAGTAAATTTTATTTTAGAAGGCGTCATAACTGTCGTAAGAAGGCACTGAACGGAAGCTGTTTGTGGAACTTACGCGCTATAGGCATGTGCATGTCTGTTTCTTGTACATGTTAAATAATGCCGCCATAAATATTGGGAGGCACTGGACTTCACTGGAGGTCCCACAGCCACCCGCCACGTGCGTGTAGCTGATTATTCCACAATAGATAGCTTGATGCTAGGCAATGTTCTAATATTGTTTAATATATTAAGTATGTCGGTTTTTCTGATTTATCATATTTTCTATGTTTTTTTTATGGTTACCTAGATACATTCCAATGTAGTCTTCAACTAGTAACAACGTATATAATTACAAAATATTAAAACTAACCAAGGTTCTCTGCTAGATGTAGGCGCTTAATGTGTATGTGTCTTTTTTTTATTTGTTTGTTTTCGAGTAACTGAAAAAACGTTCAAGCTTATTTGCAAAAGCGAGAGGAACACGTGGGACGCGGTGTGACAGCGTGCACTTGAATGAAATCAAATAAAAGTCGCGGGACAACTGCTGAAAGTACACAAACTTTGCCAATTACGCAAATTGCTGTTCGCTCATTACGATGAGACCCCGCGGGCAGCACCCCTCGCGCCCCGCGTCCTCACCCCCGCGCACTCCTGTGTCACATCAGTATTCATTAAAAGCGCAATTAGTGGAGTGCATAGCCCCTCGTGAAGGCGCGGCGCTCCTCTCGAAGTGAAACATTACGAAAATGTCATTCGTCGATATTTCCCCGAAGACTGTGGAGTCCGGGCGAGCTGTGTCAGCCGGGCGGCCCTCCCCCCGGGCCCCGCCGCCCGCGCCCCTCTCCCCGCCGCCCGGCCGCGGCGGGGCGCGAGGGCTGCACTCCGGCAGTGGCGAGCGTCCGCCCTCGCAGCTCGCGCGCCCGGCGCCGCCTCCCGTCACTCCGCGACTCGAGAGCGACAAACTTTCGCCGCGCGAGCCTAGTGAGTTACTTTGTTGCCGCAAGCGAGTGGAGCTCGGCGCGAGAGGTCATACGCGCTCTACACGCGTGTCGCGTGTGCGCCGCACTGGAACAAGTGCAATCTGTTATCAGTGCTAGTGTACCTATTAGACATAAGTTATGTGATAGTGACTTTTGGAATAAACCGGACGGATGTTAGTGACGTGACAGGTAGCTACATATTTTAAGACCGTTTTCTCGTATTGCAGTATCAGAATATTATACAATAATTAAATGATATAGATACACAAAAATGTAAGATTGTCAACACGACACACACAAATGCAAACTGTGCAAATAATACGTAATGTTTTGGTGCCCACTTGCACTGGAGCGGTTTTAGCGAAGTAGAATACCACTCTACTCAAAGTCTTGCGGAAGGTCCCCCGGTAACAAAAAAAAACACGTTAGTTACGAAGCGCGCAACGTTGTACCGACGTTGTTTATTGGCGCCCAATGTGGGACACTGGAGTGGTTGGCCAGCTAAGCTGAGCTGTTATCTTAATTTCAGTACCAATGCAGTATGATAGACATTTCCTACACTGACGAAATCATATATATCATTTGACCATTATGTATCTAATAAAAAATCATTAGGTAGGTATATTGTATTTAACGAGCACTGTTAAGTAATTCAGTTTGATAAGGATTATTTTAATTATACGCACCTAGTAAGTAGCAGGAGTGGTCCAGATCAGGGCAGTTGGCCAGCTAGTAACATATACATACCGAGCCGCATGTGGTTGCTATTTGCTTTTCCTAAAAATCTTATTAAGTCCTGATTTGATAAAACGTACCATTCAGGCACGGTGTCCGGAGGCCGAACATGTCCCAATATAACTATGCAACAAAATAGCCACATCAAAATTATGAACCTCCCACTAAAGGGCGCGGTTAGCGATGAGCACGGAGAACGGTAACACCAGGAAAAAGGAGCTTCAGAAGCGTTATCAGGGTTGATGAGAGCCAGCTATACACTACACACAGCAGTACACTACACACTTCTGATTTCTATAAAGTGAGGCCGCGAACACTAACCAAACGATGAAAACAACGCGAACGCTAGATTGAAACAAAACTACTTATTACGGACTTTATCGTCGTGTTTTGATATTATTTAATCTCGACGGTTCGGATCCTTTACAGAATCCGCGTTTTGTCTGTGAGTGTTATTTGAACCGGTAACTGTCACCGAAACGGGTACAATACTATTTACTCGTATATATTCGTAACTATATCCAGCCTGCTATAAATAAAACCGCTTCGTTGGTCTAGTGGTCCTAAAGTGCGGCTGTAGATTAAGAGGTCTTGGGTTCAACTCCCAGGTCGAGTGAAGTGTTATTGGGGTTTTTTAGGAAATCGTCAGTTGTTCGTGCCCAGTTGCCGGCAATAGGTTCACCCCCTATTACATGGGACCTAAAACATACCGACAAAATGTTTGTGTACATTAACACCTCAGCCTAAACTTTCGGGTACGACAGGCGTGATAGTATGTTATATGTTATAACAGTCGATGTCAGATTATATCTGTCATCAACTCTAAATTTAACAATGTATAATAGGTAGCCACCGGTGTAGGCACTGCATCTCGTGCGCCAGCGAACGTGTCGACCTTCACGAAGGTCGCGCCGAGGCCGCGTGACCTCCCCGGTCTCTGGTAACAGTCCGGCTCGTGTCGGTGCAGCACTTGTCACTATTTTCTACCTTCAGTCTACTTTCAGTCTCTTACAAAGACTCGTTTCCTACGTTTTCGTGAACTTGTTACATAATTTGTTTTTAAACTGTCCTTAAGAAGTGATGTTCTCGCATCAGGATCTCCACTACGGTTTTCTCTAGTTTTTTCTTCGTCAGTCTGTGTAGGTACTTGTTAGTAAATATGTCCGTAGTTACAAAATAACAATCAGTAAACCGCTTATAACTGAATTCCCTACGATTTTTAGTTATAGCATCATCAAACATTCTGCAACAACGCCTGTCATTATTAAATTCCATTTTAAAAATGACTAAAATATAAATTTATTCTGTTGTTATACATGCTTAAATATTTTTGAAATATGCAAGACGCCTCTATTAAAAAGAATACATAAAATAAGTAAAACTGTTCTTTTCAAATTCCTTTCTATAATTTTATACAAATGTAATTCTCATACAAATTTACGTTTCCAATATGTAAACACCTACTTCCATTCCTCTTCTTTCCACGACTGATTGATTGACTGACTTATTCATCAAGTCAGAGACCGAATTCATGCATTGTGAATTCCTCCCCTAAAGGGGTATACATGTATAATAAGAGATATTATAATATACAATTAAATCTAAACTGAATTAACATAATATTGTAGAAATTATACTATATCACTATATAACATAAAACAAATAGCCTAAACAAACAGGTTTTCGTCTCTCTCTTACTATACTTTAGTTGTGCCGACTGGGTCAACAATTTATTCTAGCACTAAGCATTACCACCTGTATTTATAACATTATGGAATGCAATAAATTTGGATTGAGATGGACGCTGACATGGAAGTCCATATATTTTAAAGTAAGAACCAAGACATTTGATAGATTTGTATGTACTTCTAGATAAAAATATACGTATACTATTTAGATTTCCTTCTGTTAGGCTGAAATTAATAGGGGTTATAAGTTTATATGGGGAATTTGACACTTGAAACAATAACCATGAAATTGAATATCAAAGAGCAAGAGGGGATTATTTGAATGGAGATAAAATGATTAGTAGGTACAGTATAAGTGAATTAAAATGGAAGTTTTGCAGACGTCACATCAGTACAGGCCGCAGCCGGCCATTAGTAAACATTAAACGTAGGAAATATAACAAACATTGCATCTGAAACATATCTCTTTCTTCTAAATTATTTATTATTTGACGGGTATTTACTCACATGTTCCCACAACATAGATTGAATATTTGAACACAGTTGCACAAAACTTGGACATATACTATGTAACCAGGATAATTATTTCAAAGCATAACATGTTGTAGTTGGGATATAGGTATAAAGTGTGGTATATAGGTAAGTACAAGTTACGCCTAGAGACGTACCTAATGTGTCGGTCGTGGCAACATGTTGGTGTATTGGTAGCAATGTGTCGGTTGTTTCACTGTATTGTTTACCACCGCGTGGCTTCGGCTAGGTGTTATGGCATATCTGGGATCACGGTAGTGGCCCCGCCAAGACGAGCTAAGCGAAGCGCAAGGGCACTACCTACCTTTTGTCGAACCATGTCGTCGTTTTTTTTGCATCCACATAACTTGGGTTTGCATTATACCAGATAAACAAAATTCTCAGAATATGTTGTCAATAGCAGATTTATTAAAAATATAAAGTTTTAATTTCATTGCTTTTATACTTTAGATTTTATTGATATCTAAAAAACGAAGTTAAAACTGTATTGTTGTTTTTAACTTTTTAGTTTTGAAGTCGGTTTTTTTAACGCAGTTTTTTATTTTATTTTTTACTTTTTAGTGTCTGTAATAGGTTCGTTGTATTATATGTCTCGTTGGTCTAGCGGTCATACAGTGCGACTGCCGAGCAAAAGGTCCTGGGTTCGATTCCCAGGTCGAGCAGTGTTATTGGGTTTTTCTGTGAAATTCTTAGTAGCGGCTCGGAGTTTGGATTCGTGCCCAGTTAATGGCAATAGGCCACCTATTACATGGGACCTAAAATATACCGGCGAAATATTGGTGTACATTAGTACACCACTGCCTAACCCTTCGAGGACAATAGGCGTAATAGTATGTAAGAGGTTGAACAAAAAAAAAATACAGTCGAATTGATAACCTCCTCCTTTTGGAAGTCGGTTAAAAAAAACAAAAACTTGAATGATTTATCCCCCAACCCCTTAAACTAGAGAATGAAAGTTTGTATGAAAAATTAGTAAATTTTAACGCTAGAGGTCTGAAAAAGTATACAGAGAATCTTGTTATGATTAATAATAAAAAAATACTTTTTTTTTTTTTTTTATGAGCCTGTAGTGTCCCACTGCAGGGCCAAGGCCTCCCCACTCTTCTTCCACTTCTCGCTGTCTGTTGCCGTAGAGGACCAATCTTTTTTATTTAAGTCCAGCTCATCCCGCCATCTCCGCCTGGGCCTGCCGCGCTGTCGTCTGCCATTAAGTGGGACCCATTGGGTGGTCAGTTTGGCCCAGTTTTCGTCTGACATGCGACAGATGTATCCAGCCCAGTTCCATTTCAGCGTGGCAGCTTTCCAAGTGACGTCTGTTACTTTCGTCTTGGCGTCATTTTTGGTGGGATTATATGTTTCTGCTAAGACCAGACATACTCATAATTGATCCAGTGCACAGTGGTGTTAAGGGCGAATTCTGAGTGTAAGGCCTTGCCACACAATGATTTGATGGGACCTAATAATCCGATCAATGCTCAGAGGAGTATTGATATACAGTAACAATTTATAAAGCAGAGGCTTGGTCCCCTAGACATATTGAGTCGTGAGATCGTGTTTTTTCACTCGCTGTGGCATCGAGATCTTAGGAGAAAATTCTTAAAGGTGCAAAGCGTACAGTGTTGCTAGGGACACTGCGAACAGTTCCTTCCTTTATATAAGTTTATTTCGTTGTACTAAAATTCTTGATGTTTTTAGGTTTTAGATGTCTCGTAGTTTATTTATTCAAATGGTCATTCTCGGTTCATTTAAATACTTATAATTTGTCAGTTAATTATTACATGCTTTGTGTAGATCATGTTATAATAATATTTTTTATACACGATTTTAATAGTATAATCGTGTATAAACATTGTCCCATAGGAGTAGGTACAGAATGCCACGCGCTACGATCTCTGCATACCACTTTTGCCTCGTCCACATATGAGTACTGCGCTCCTGAGCTTTTTAAAGGAGTTCACCAATTAGGTCGATGTATATCCTTAACATTGTTTAAATAAACACTTCGAGTGGAGTTCTGTGCCTTTGTCATTCTTACCTTATCTACCTACATGTGACACAAAGGGTTGAAGACAAAAACACTGATTGTTACAACTTCATCTTCGAGATCTCAATGTCAGCACTACGGTAGTACGGTAGCCAGTACCTGCCGGCGAGTTAGCTTAAACAATACGTAATAGGAATTATGTTTGTTTCAGACGCGTGCTTGTAATGTGAACCAGTGAACAGTGCTAAACAAGTGTCAGTGATGAGTATAGTGCGACAGTGAAGGTGGCGCGACTGTGGTGCAGCTGCGGCGCAACTGTGGCGGGACATGGCGGACGATAACACTATCATCGAAGGAACTGTCAAGTTCCGCGATGGCAAGAAGGTGAGCATCAAACCACGTGGGCATGCACCGGGGCCCGGCGCGGCGGCGGCGCTTGTGCCGCGCTCCAGTGCTGTTGGACAGTTGTAGTTGTGTCGGGTGTAGTTGCACGCAATCGCATCAGATCTGGCGACATTTACAACATAATTCTGTCCAGTCAGTACTTATAGCGAGTAATGTGTAATGTGTATCGCGCGGAGTGCAGTGAACTAACGCCCGTTGTCTGTTGTCTGCAGTGGAAGTCGCGGTGGTGCGTCATGCGCAAGCTGTCGCCGGTCGCAGGTGAGCACTCCGCACTAGTACGACATCACGTCGCCAGTAGCAGTACATAGCTTCACGTTAACCAACGATGCCAGCTGTGTCCATAGTGTATGCCACAAATATAATAATAATAATTTGTTTATTAAATATGACAATTCTATGACCTTCCCCGGGACTCAAACTATTTGTATACCAATTGTATGTGAGTAAATCACTTCCGCGGTCAAAGCGTGAGGAAGTTACAGACAGGTAGCCAGACAGACTTTCGCATTTACAATATTAGTATGGATAGGCATAACATAAATTGAATTAGTAATATACCATAAATGTCCACTAACGAAATAAATACGGGATTTCCGACGAATATACATTGATAAGTAACTATAGCGCCGGCGTGGCACAAATCCTCCCTAGTTGATCAACATAGCGCACGTATTCTCGATACGAGATAATCAATGACAGCTACTGTGAACAGTCAGAGTATTGAGCATTTAACAACTGCCTAATATTATGTTGTATTGTGAATTTCATTTCATATAGAAATTACACTGTAGACACACAATCGGGGTTTTATTTTAGTTTTATTATGTGGTTTGATGTGTGGACTAATGAAAAAAAAGTTTCTGTGTTATGGGTCTTGCCTTCAATTCCCACACGGCAATTAATAGTGTTTGCATGGTTTATAAACCATTGTTTCTGATTAGTATGTCAGTGTGGCCAACCTTAGCAACAGCTGGTTGTGTGTACAGCGGCGGAGTGGCGGTGGCGGTGCGTCGTAACACTTATCAAGTTATCTGCACGTTGGAACTAGATACGTGTGCCGGACATTAACTAAATACCTTCTTTATCTATAGTTAAACAACACTGATTTCAAATTATATCTATAATGTTACTATACACACTGAATAAATAGATATAAATGTATCCAGCCATTATGATACAGCGCCATCTAGTTCGGAGCTAAGCAACGAGGCTTGTGTTATGGATACTAGATGGTTGATACACTACATAACTTTTATACCTATTCTATATTCTATACCTACTGGGCCCCTACCGGGATTCGAAACCAGGACCCCCACAAAGCAGCTCATATTACTGCTGCAAAAATAACACACTATCAAGCTTGCATTCCTGAAGGGTGAGGAAGAGATGTACCTATACGAACCCGCGTGCTCTTGCTCTAATAGGTAATAATTAAGAACAAAATAATATGAATAAATACACACGCATGAAATAATACAATTATATGTTATGAGAACTGGGGCTGCAATTGAGAACAATAAATCCTGAATCTTTTCTATTGTAATTGCGACATACACACTCGCGATATCCCGAAGTGACGGCAGAGAAGGAACCTTTTTTGTAGGACTGTACGTAGCGTAACCTTTAAGTAGTCATAATTGACAATTTGCCGATGACCGTTCTTGAGCTAGTTTTTAGTCGGTAGGAGTTTGATATAATTATCATTTTGTATAATCGAGATAGACTATAGGTAGCCTAGCAATTAGAAGCATCTCGAAGGAGAAGAGACCCGTGCCGAGCCGTGGGACAATATTGTGTTGATGATATTCGAAATGGAAATTGGAGGACAGCCACTAGGTTTTACCTACAAAAGACATACAAATGGAATAAATAGGAACAAGCCGCGACCCCGTTACAGATCGCTACAAGTGGATGTTCTGCGGCTAGTGTTGTGCTCTGGCACGAACCGACTCACCAACAGCCGCAATTTAACTCGTCAGCACAGTTACTCGTATTTAACCCGCTAATTGATCTCCACACAATTTTAAGTAAATTTTACATTTTGTATTTAAGAAAGGCGACAGTTACATAAGAAGGGCAGTCGTTCTCCGCCATAATTAGTGTAACGAGGTGCAAGTGGCTCCCAAACGCTGAAGCCAGCGGAGGCTGCGCTCGTCAGTACATTCACATTTAATTGTATTTCATTGTTATGCGCTCCAAAATTATAAATTAGCAAATATTATTATTTTAATTTCACAATTTCAGAAAACTAAATAAGAAATGAAAGCTGGATATCCAACCCGTAGATCCATCGATTAGAAAATTATTATTCAAACTCCGAACACAAAAATTTAAATTTCTTTATTGCGCGCTATTTCTTTGAATTGCGTAATAGATTTGTAAACTAAAATCTATGGGCTCCGAAATTCTTTTATTGTTTCATTACCTATTTGATCATTTTCCATTGAAAGAAAGCCGTTTAGAAATTACCAAAAATGTGTCCGTTTACGACTACTGAGCACTTTGTTTCGGCGTGAACACCCGCCTATCCTTTGCATTTTGTAAAGAAACGGTGTGATGTAGGTTATTGTAACATAATGCCGAACTGTTTTATATAGACACTTAAAGATTTGCACTAGTTCGGTACAAGTACTTCCCTCAAATAGTTTTTCAACAGCTGTGTGTGCACAGCGCTCCAGTTTGAACTCGTCACAGAATGAATAGAGGCGTGTCGTAATTAAAGCATTAGTTAGAACGCAGCGACATCAATAAGTGAGTGTGTTGTGGTGTCGGCGCACTTGTGCGGCGCGTCGTGTGCGGCGCACTTTATGGCGCGACACTTCCGCGGCGCCGCCACCGGTCACTGCTCGCGCGCAGTGCGTCACGCGCCTAATGTATACTTCCGACAACTTACTGCCCATAAATTGCTGTGAAAACAGTGTCTCATGATATCACCGACGGACCTGGCGCTTGCAACATACGAACTAAATTATTTAAAGTATATCTTAAAAAAACTTGAAACAAATTAATCAAATTACAGTAGATAGACAAGTGCGGGCTTAACTGGGTTAGAGAAATCCTTAAATCCGGCCCTTATTATAATTTATTTAGTATGCGCGATTTGACTTTGACTTCTGGATTTGATAATGCGTTGGTTTCAGTCTAGCTCGCATGATAATTTGTGTGAGCCTTGCATGGCTTGCCTCAAGTACTTACCTGTACAAACACATTGAATCTTGACGAATATTTCATATTTGGTGTCTCGAGCTTGAAACTAGAGATGCAACGGATAGTTGTTTGGCCGGATATTCGGCGGGTGGTCAGGCCGAATATCCGGTATCTGGCCGCCGAATATTCGGCCGGCGGTACTATACCTACATTTTGAGTTTTGCAGGTGCGCGTCGGGCAGGTTTAGACCTGTTTCGTAGTGAACGTTCGCGTGGACACATTTCTATGCAACCAAACGAGTTTTATTATGTCAGTACGGAGTAACTTCATTCAAAAGTACACACAAGCTCGCGTATTTTTGTGTTAATTATGACTAACTTTTTTTTACATTTCATTTTTTACCCCCAAAATCAAGCAACTTTACTATCCGGCCGGATACCGGATAGTAACCGGATATTCGGTGCATCTCTACTTGAAACCTCTTATCTTGCATCCAACTTCAAATTTCTATATTAAGTGGTATATTTGTTCCAAAACGTTATCTTTTGCTTGTTACTCAAGTTAATTTAAGTATGTTGAAGTGGTTTTTTTTAATTCAGCATAATTGTCAAGTGAAAGTTTTGTTGAAGCTAGACCCGCTGCCACCCGCTGCCACCCGTTGCCACCCGCTGCCACCCGCGCCGCCCGCAGTCGACTGTTTTATGTTCTTGTTAATTCCCTACAATAAAACATGGATACTTTGATGTGGTGACTCTCAATCTATGTCAGTTTGCTGACTCTAGGATCATTGTCAGGATTATGTACTTTAATGTTTTACGGAAGTAGCTTTGGCGTTCTCATTGAGTTCAACAAACTTCCTCTGCGGTTCAATAAGATAGATTAAAAACTACAACTACACTACCCCACGCTGGCTTAGTTCATGTATACTTTGTAGAAGTTTAAGGAGTACGATTCAATTATAATGTTTAGCGACAGTGTTGGGTATATCAAAACAAATGTAACAAGCCGGCAGTGTCCCCGCGGGCGCGGGCGGCGCGCGGCTGGCTCGGCGGCGGCGGCGCGGCGGCGCGGGTGCTGCGACTACAAAGGATTCCATGCTTATTTTCGACTCCATAAAATACGAAGAATGTAAGCCGATCCCCCGTGAGCGCCCCTTTATTGCCCGCAATCGATAAGTTGAAATGTTACGAGCCCCTGCCGTATCGGTTTAAAGTGCAATACGCTCGGGAATTTAAACAATATTCTTTCTGGCCTCAGTCTATATACATTATACATATTATAAATAAAAGGGTTACTTTCTGTCAGGACGGTTGTAGGTTTATCACTCGAAAAGTAACTTATGAAATTGACATTGTTCTTGTTTTTGTCTAATGTATATTCTCGAATACTTGTCGTTTATGTTGATGCCAAATCCTGTCCAGTCCAAAATATTAAAAAAATCGTAGGCAGCTGTGAAGATTCTTATACTTACGCGAATATTAGACATTAAAATAAAACTACATTTACGGATTTTATCGCGGTATATTGATAATATTTTAACTCGACGTTTCAGATCCTTTACAGCATCTATCGTCACGGGCAGCCAAGCAAGAGGTCTTGGGTTCTATTCCCAGGTCGAGCAAAGTGTTATTGAGCTTTACTGTTAAATTCTCAGTAGTAGCTCGGAGTTTAGATTTGTGCCTCGCCCCCTATTACATGGGACCCAAAACATACCGGCGAAACGTGGGTGTATATTATTACACCTCTGCCTAACCTTTCGGGGACAATAGGCGTGATGGCATGTATTTATGTTATACGAACTCACTAATCTATATAAATAAAAATGAATCACTGAATGTGTTGCTAAGCGCAAATCTCGAAAACAGTTGAACCGATTTAGATCATTCTTTTTATATTCCTTGAAGTACGAGAATGGTTCTTACAGAGAGAAAAAAATAAAAAAAATCCTGAAAAAGTCTAAAGACAACACTTTTCTATACTCCCATACAATCGATTCTAAATGCTTAAACGTCAATTTGTACTTTAATACCATAAAGTTGAAGTGTTAGTGGAGAGGTTCCGGGAAGGGAAAACAATTGAGTGTCGTTAGCGTCGTATAAATATTAATGTCAATATCCACGGGTGGTTTTAATATTAAAGAAAAATACTATTAACTTAACAGAACGAAGTCTGTCCGGGCAGCTAGTAATAGTATAACAAAATCCGAAAGTGTGTCTGTTTGTTTGTTACATCTTATATGACATATATGCCATTATGTTGTTGCTCGCAGCACAGGAAATTGACCTGTGGATTACATAATTTACACTAAGATTTAAAATTAAGATGTTTATTGCAGCTAAGTCATTATGACATAAAGCCATTGCGTATAAAGCTCTATTCGTACACATAATCATCCACGAGACATTGTTATCAGTTATTGTATTCTATCAAGTTAAGAATTCGCTATATTTACTTTCGCTTAGCATCTAATTTCTCTTATCGATACGTATTAATTATATTTTCAACGAAGCAACATGTTTAGAATATGTTTTGGTGACGATTAAAGGCCATTTGGATTATCTCGTACCCCGTCACGGGCTGTCCGGCTCTTCTTCATGTTTAATTTTTGATTCCTGGGAAATATACAGCTAACATAACGTAACGTAGATAAGTTCCGTTTTGATAGCTTGTGATGTAGTGCGTCATGTTGAATGTAGCACTGTATATGTGTGCGTGCAGACTGCGTGCACCTGCAGCTGTACCGCGACTCGAAGGCGCGCTGCGGCGGCGCGGGCTGCAAGGCGTCGCTGTCGCTGCAGCACTTCCTCGGCAGCGAGGCCGGCTTCACGCTCGACAAGCACTCCAACACGCTGGCGCTCGTGTGCCGCGACCTCGTCGCCATACTCGCGTTCGAGACGCGCGAGCGACTCATACAGTGGCAGGTGAGTGCTGCGGCTGCCCTGTAGTGTTCAACATATACTATGTAACATGTTACAACGTATACTATGTTTATAATATTGAAATGTTAAGGTAAAGGTGAGTGCTCACCTGGGCGAGCCGCGCCATTACCTGGTGCTGGTGGGCGGCGCGGCGGGCGCGGCGGGCGGCAACAAGCGGCTGCCGGCGGGCCCGGCGCGCCTGCACCTGCACGAGCGCCGCTTCGCGCTCACCGCCGGCGTGCCGCCCAGGCTGCTGGGCATATGGGAACTGCCGCACCTCAGGTACCTACACACCACACATGATATCGCCAACCATTGATGTGCCAACAGTTGATGATTATAGATTATATTACCATCAACCCGTTATCTGTCCCACCGCTGGGCACAGGTCCCCTCAGATCAAGAGGGGTTTGATTGTAGTCCACGCGTTGGCCTTGTGTATAATTGACATAATCACAAAAAACAAGCAAAAATTATGTTCACTATGTTTTCCCCAGAAACATACGTACGTATCTCTCATCATTTCAAAAACGCGAGCGCCTTGGATTCTTTTTCAAATTCTATCTCTTAGGAGACCGTGGTCATTTTTGGGCTATCTTTTGTGAATGAACCAATCCTTGAATAGCTTTTTATTAAAAAGGGATATGTTTCCATAGAACGTGTATGTGTGCAGGCGATACGGCGTCGTGGAGGGGCGCTTTTGCTTCGAGGGCGGCTCGCACTGCGGCAAGGGCGAAGGCCTGCACGTGCTCATCTCCGACCAGGCCAAGGAGATCGCGCGGGACTTCGACCTCGCCTCGCAGGGACGGCTCTCGCCCAAGAGGAGACCTAACAACTTTAAGAAAAACGAAGGTATTTAATATTACATGCAGTTGTGAACTGTTCATATATATTTTTTATCTGATATCCTTATAATGTTATTGTTCAGATACAGATAGTCCGAAATCACAAAAGGCATACCGACCGGATACGCGACTCTCTGAGTTAAACACGATAGATTACTCCCTGCCACCAATCGACCTCCACAATTATGAGGAGGGGTGTGAGGAGACAGGCGCCATCTCTCCGTACTGGCCGTCTGCCGAGAGAACACACTTCCAGGATATGGGGCATGGTGACACAGCGTCAGTTAATGAGACAGTAGAGGAAACAGCAGCGTGGAACGGCGTCGGCAACGTGACGCTGGAGCGGTGCATGAGCTGTATCTCGAAGTTGGGTGCATTATCGCGCTCGTCTACAGCAGCGCTCACTCCTGGCGCTAAGCATTTCAACCCCGCGTGGACCATGGAACCCGTACGCGAAACCCTTCCTACTGAACCCACAGAGCTCACTCAACATTGTGATATTGAACCTAATGCAACCGATAAGACTGACAATGCTTGCCGCTGCCCGACGCTCTCGGAGCGGGCGCCAGAGAGACCCCCCAAGCCCACGCGACTAGAACTTAACCTGAGCCACAAGCCGGCGCCGCTCTGCCGCTGTCCCCGCAGCGTACCAGACGACAAGACTAGCAGAGTGGGCCCCTACGAAAACTATGACGTACCTAAAGTTCCACACCAAGAGGTAATGTTTATTAAAAGCTTTTTTATATTATAGAACGCCGAACTGTTCTTTATTTTTATTGGTTATATTTATAACGTTTTGATTTTCTACAGGTTGATGGAGAATACTACGATACACCGAAGCGACTCAAAGAGTGTCTCAATGATGAATTATTTAAAGTTACTAAGAGTTCGTCGTCCAATGCGGTTATACTAAAAAAGCCTTGCGGCTGCTTACTGAAGTTTGGTAAACGACGGAGAGAGCCGACCATCGTCGATTCCGAAGAGAACTTTCAGCCCGCCAGCTGTCCTTGTCAGCGCGTTACTGACTGGGCGAACAACTGGATGAAGCTTCCCTATTGTAGAAAAAATACTGTATCCAGTGATAACTTGGTGCCAAATAAAGAAAATGTAATGCCAAACAGCAAAGACCGTAGTGCACTGTACGCAACCATAGACTTGTCGCGGAAAACACGAAGAAAACAAGGGCCAAGCGAAAGACAAGACGACGCACTGGAGCATGAGCTTATCCATAGTCTGAACACGCAGCCAGTGGAGGTGGACGACGGACCACTGGCTAACTATGAAAATCTCAGTTTTGCCTTATCTTTAGAGCATTACGAAAATGCTAAAGATTTATTACGAAAAGTTGGAGTTACACAGCTAGAATTAGATGCAATTAGTGTTAACCTGAAACCCATTTCGTTTTCCACTGTAAGCGGTAAACACTTATGCACTAAGTGCGGTCACCCCCAAAAACAACAGAGATGTGGAAACAACTTTGATGGTTTGACTATCAACACTAACGATGACTACTTGATGATGGCACCTAACACCACTAACAAATTGGAACAAAGTAAACCTTTACCAGCTGGCTACACCCCGATGTCACCGATTGGCGGGTTCGCGTTCAACACGTTAAAACATCCTGCCAGGAGTCCAATCAATAGGTTGCTTGAGGAGAAATCGGCGAGTAATCCGACTCTATGCGGACCTAAGGAACAACGACGTTCCGACGCAGAGGATGCCGAACAGACGCGCACATTACAAGCAGCCGCTGAGAGAATCGAAAGAATTGAATATAGAAAACGATCTAGTTCTGCGGATTCCTCACGATTCCTTGAAGACGTAAAAGAGTTTGAAGGCAGCGTCGGAAGTCACGGCTCCACCTCTTCCATAGAGACGCTCCGTAATATTACCCTGGAAGCGGATCGGACTTCGACGCCATGCAACTGTGCGGCAGACAATAAACACTCGGACGCGGATAGCTCCGAAGCATCAAAAGGTGCACGGAGCAGACTGCCACCTGCGAAGCGATCTTCCTCGGTGCCGGGCAAAACTGGCGGAAATAGGGACTCCTCGAGCTCTAACGACTCGGGCGTTTCAAGCTGCTCGGTGCGGCGCGGCGAGCTATTTGAGCTGCCGCTGACGACGGCGGCGGCGCGGCGCCACTACCGCAGCGCGCGGCGAGCGGCCGCTGGCGCCGGCACCACGCTGCCGCGCCGGTCCCGCTCCACTGACCCGCTCGGCGACGCCGCGGCCGCACAGCGCGAGCGCGTCCCGGCAAAGTCATCTTCTGCCGAGGCTGAAGTGCCCGTGCTTTCGGCCAAACCACTAAGAGGTAAATATCTAAACCGTTATATATAAACCGTTCAAAGAATATATGTCTGTGTATATACGACATGTTTGTATCTCGCAGGTGTAATGGACACGCACAGCACATCAAGCGGCACGTCTGACATGTCGGACTACATCGAGACGTTGTCGATATGTTCTTCACATTCGTCCACAGACACTCCAGTTACTATGCGGTAAGCTGCTAAATCTTTATCCAGATGTATAATATTTACATCAGGTCATACTGGTCCTGTACAAATACTACTTAATTCGCGATTGACCTTTGGCTCTGGAATGCTATGACAGCTGGCATCGTTTGTGTGCGCAGGGTGGTGCGGCAGACGACGAGCACGTTGCGGCCGCGCTCCGGCAAGGAGTACGGCAACCTGGACCCGCGCCTGGCGTCCGCGTACCGCGCGCCCCCCGCACACCCCGCACACCCGCCGCGCCCCTCGCACCGCTCTCATTTCTACACCAACCTACCGTAGAACACGACCAAACAAAAAGCTCCATAAAATACATGTGCATCTCAGTTTTTCTTTCTGTAACCCTTTAAAATATCTAAGCCATACAGCACAATGAGGCAATAAGATGAAGCTGATTTTGTGACAAATAATCCAAGTGCTGCCCTTAAGTATGACACCTTGAGCTTTGTATGAAGTGTGTCTAGTTCGCACTTGTGTGTACTGACGCCGGCTGCTTGCCATCCTTCTGTGTTGTCTGTGTATTGTTTTCCTGGCTGTTGTTGAGTGTGTTTGGTTAGTATGAGTACATATGGTACGATCTCTGAGCGACGTGGCGTTACTTCACGTGTGTATGTTAAGTGTGATCCGTCCATGGTCTGTCCTGAATGCGTCAGTTTATTTGCGCTCTGCTCCGAATATGACAGTTTCAACGTATTTAGGAGCGAGCTATTGTTATTTTAGTCCACTTCCTTCCATCAAAACTATTTTATTACTTAATGTATTATAGTCAGAGCGCGTGGCCACTCACGTGGTTGTCAGACGGGTCGCTGACACGTGTCACGTGACACACTGACGTCGCGCCAGATATGCACCATGACGCGGCTGCTTGATGGCGCCAATACTATTATAAATGTTAGTTACCTTCACAGTAGGAAACTGAACGAATTACAAGACAGGTGAAATAAGATAACTATTGTTAATAATTTTTGATTGCGTTTAATCGTGTACAGAAGAACGTGTAGGCTGTGTAAGAGCTAGGAGTGAGCCAGGGGGCGCGGCCGACACGCGGCTGACGCGCGGCTGTACATAGTGTAACAGATAGTTCGCGTCGACTTGTTTAGATACGATGTAAATTATATATATATAAATTATTATAACTAAAGTAATTGATATATAAATTTAATCTCTACAACGACTCTCTTGTCTCTACTTTGTTACGACGATGTAATATTTTGATATTCGGAGTTTATCGGTCGCGCGCGTGCGCGGCGCGTCTCTCAGTAAGCAATAAGCAGTGCAATCAGAGGTGATCCATGTATTGTATTGTACATTTAAGTTAGACTATTGTACTCGATACTCATTGGCGGAAGCGCGGTTGTGCGGAGACAGCGCGGCCGCTCCGTGCGGTGCTGAGCGCGCGCGGAGCGGCCGCGCGGGCGGGCGCGGGGCCCGAAGACTGGAATTGTAAGCAGGTTGTTTAGATATTACGCTAGCAATGAATTTATATTATAAAACTAATGTTAATAACTTGGAATTTCTGAATAAAAATGAATAACAAATTTTCTGGTTTTATTTGAATGCTAAATTAATCAAATCTTACTTAATTAATTATTCTACTGTTACGACTGCCCTCGGTAAGTAACATCACTACAACATTGACGGTTGCCTTGTAAATTTACCAATACTTATGAATTAGGAGAAGCAACAATGTTAAATATCGTTTTTTATAACATAACGTTGCCGAACAAGCTTACGGCCCGCCTGATAATAAGCGGTTACCCTTACTTATGAACGTTTGCTATACCAAAGGTGTCGCTTGCGCGTTGCCGATCCGGTAAAAACCGTTTCCGTTTTCTTAAAATAGGGAAATTTTTACAATGACAGCAAATTAAATTCCCATAACATACCATCACGCCTATCGTCCCCGAAAGGTTAGGCAGAGGTCTACTAATGTACACCGACGTTTTGCCGGTATGTTTTAGATCCCATGTAATAGGCGGTGAGCCTATTGCCACTAACCGGGCACAAATCCAAACTGCGAGCTGCTACTGGGAATTTCATAGAAAAACCCAATAACACTTTACACAACCTGGTAGTCAAACCCAAGACCTCTTGCACTCGTTTTCGGCGAGTCGCAATTGTCATAAATTGTGCAACAAAATTATCGGATTTAATGTCAATGTGTTTATAAGAAGCGCAATAACCATAATCTACTGTAATGATAACACGAGCCGATGTCGCCGATCACACCTGTGATCACGTCAAGTGGCGACAACAGCGTGCGAACAAATACACGGAAATAGCACAACAACATCACGACCTTACACGAGTACACGGTGATGTTACATAATGTTTGTGGTTATTGTACCGCGATTAGATGTGCCGTCTTTACTGATACACGGGCAAGAAACATCATCTACTTCGCCGAGATAAGCGCGTGTCTTCAACAAACATGATAATGATTGGCATTACAAGGTCTCACGTTACAATTTTATAATTTAAGAACAGTCAAACTCAACGCCATCGTACCTTCGACGCCCTCTTTTATTTGTTAGCGTCGTCAGTGACGTCGTGCGCGACAAGTTGATATCATGTGGTGCAGGTGCACTGTCCTGTGAACTGTGTTGTTGACATTATATACACACCGGTAAATTGTACAGCTAAATATTATGATGTTTGTTTCTTTACAACGGAGGCAATGGCCTTATGTCTTCTTCCGTGCTTTTTATCTTATTTATCATCTAGATATTTCTGTTGACAGGTGAGCTTGTCAAACCACCTTTGTATCAGCCGACCACGATATTGCTTTCCCCGTGAGTGACGGCGCGTACACGAGAGATGAGTTTACTAAATGATTAACTTCGTCACTTTCCTAAGACAACTGATCCCAATTAAAAAAATATATATTATTTATATACATAACATACAAAAATGGGGGAGGCTTATGTCCAGCAGTGGACGTCCTCCAGCTGATATGATGATGATGATGATGATACAAAAATGTACACTGTGAACAAAATTTTTCATAACTGTATAAACCATTAAAGGTATCAAGTGAATCGGTGGCTCAATCAAAACATTTATTAGAGCAACTCATTCCGCGGGAGAGTTTGAGCGCCCACAGTCGACTAAAGAGCCCGAGGACCACGGAATATGGTAATTTTGTAACCATAGTTTTTCAAACATGCGAAAGACGCTTTTTAGTCTCTTCCAGTAAAAAGTGGATCACAGAACGGTATGAGCTAAGGGCAGCCCTCGAACAGATCAGAATACATGCCATCGAACGAGTACGTATATCGTATGACTGGGTGGGAGGAAGTTAACGTTTCAGGTACAGAGGTAATCTAACTTTTCTGTCAATCATTTCATTGAGTTAAAAGTCTGCCTTATTTGTTTTTGGGGTGAGCGAGTTCACTAGGGTTGACATTACAAATGGTGTTGTTAGGTGACACTCGGAGCACGAGGTACTTTACGAGCCGCTCGGTTCCACCACCACAACCATCGGGTGACTGGCGCGTACTTGTTATATCGCAATGTCATGTGCACGTAGTAGCTTGTACCGGCCGACAAGCACTGACCCTCCAGCTACAGATGCTAATCATCATTCGCTATCTTATTGACTGCCCTTATCAGTAAGTATTGGCAATCAAATCATGCTTATTTTTAATTATGTTGTCGTTTCCTATATATCACAAAAGTAATATCTAAATTACTCTGAACTTGCAAGTATGTCCATACGTGGGCATTTATATTACAAAACCATATATATGTCAACGTAAAATTGTAAATACCGTTAGATTATAATCTATCTCGCGAGATTGTAAACTGCCGCGCAGAGCAGTCTATACTAATCGCGCGCAAGAGTCAAGCCCTGTTTAGTGGCAGGGTCGCCATGTAAGGTCGGCTGTCAGATTGAATGAAACATCATAAAATATTGCCTTTAACACGAGTTATATATTGGTTACACACATAGAAATAATAGATACTTACACACTACATCACAAAAATCTGTTTTATGCAATAATCGATGTGAGTCAGATTTCAAATAACATAATTAAAACTTTAACAAAAATTAATTATAACGATGACTAATGGAAATAATTGACCAATAATAATAATACGTTACGAAATATCTCGCGGTTGCCAGAGAACAGTCACGGTCGGCTTATCGCCTGCTATCTCTCTGATAAGTGCTGGAGAGGCTGATTACTGTAATCTTAAATCCATAGCTGATGCACAATGTCATATCACGTTTTTAATATATTATTCAAATTCATTTAAATGGAATAAATTATTATGATACATTGATGCATGAGAAATTTAGTGTAAATGGCGTGGGAAGTCTGCCTTTTAGATGAGAGGAGATAAATATATATGACAATCCAAAATGGTTTTTATTTTTGGACCGTTTCACTTCACACTGCATTATTCTTAAAATGGTATAACCTACATTGCAGCCAGTCAATTCATTATAGTATTTATTTCTTAAAAGATTATATTCATAAAGTTCTTGTCGGCTGTTCACCACAAGACTTATATTTTGGAATTGTGCAACTAGTTTTGAGATGAATCACATTTTGACTTTGACAACGAGTGTTTCCCTTACTTACTGGTCGTGTTCAACACTACGTGCGTGCGTGAACGTGTGTACACAGTCACAGAGCGTAATCGAGGGGAGAAGAGGGGGGGATACCAACCTTTTGTTGAGACGAACATCATCATCATCATCATCAAACCATTATTGTCCCACTGCTGGGCACGAGTCTCTTCTCATTTGAGAGGGATTAGGCTATAGTATACCATGCTAGCCCACTGCGTATAGGCAGACTTCACATGCCATCGAGAATATCTCTCAAGCATGCAGGTTTCCTGACGATGTTTTCCTTCACCGTTTGAGCATGTGATAAATACGTCAAAGTCAGTGATGCGCGCCTTGGGTTTGAACTCGAGACCTTTGACATCTCAGTCCACTGGTCACACCACTAGGCTACCACAGCTATTTAGGCAGCTACAGCAGAGACGAACATGTGTGAGCATTATTTTATGACGGTATACAAGGTAACCAATATGGTATTAGGGTAGCTCCTCACAGCCTCACCAGCCGTGCGAGCAGGTGGCGGCGCGGCGTCGGCACCTGCTCGTGTAGGTACAGGCGGCAGCTCACCAGTCGTGACTGTGCTCGCCGTGAGTGCTCGCGGCGGGCGCGGGGAGCCGGTATCGCGCAGTAGCCGCGTCCGGACATCGGTGCTGCTAACGAGACCAATCACTGACTAAACGACGGCGGGCTTGAACTTCTCAATTACATATAATTTATGTAATTAATTATTATGAAACTAATTATTATTAACTAAACTGCCTCGTTGGTCTAGCGGTCGTACAGTGCGACTGCCGAGCAAAAGGTCCTGGGTTCGATCCCAGGTCGAGCAAAGTATTATTGGGTTTTTCTGTGAAATTCTCAATAGCAGCTCGGAGTTTGGATTCGTGCCCGGTTAATGGCAATAGGCTCGCCCCCTATTACATGGGACCTAAAACATACCGGCAAAACGTGGGTGTACGGCCAGTTCCAAAAGTGCATAGGCATTCCCGCAAAGCGATTGCTTGACGTTAAGTTTGACTTACGACCGTCTATTTTCAAGCATCATCTTACTTGTCTAACAAGTGATTCTAGTTCATATTTCAACGTAATATGAGTGAAAATGACCTAGCAGTAAACTGTTTACACACACATATTAGAATCAGTGAGCTGTGAGTTCGAATCTCACGCGGTAATTATAAACTTTTTGTAAGATTTTACTCGATTGGTAGTAATGAGACAGAAATATAATATTCTTTATCTCGCACGCTTTATGCACACATTTCGTCAAGTTAGTACGGTAGATCATAAAAAACAACGTAAAGATTTAGATTTGTGTGGGGTAGTCATGAATATCAGTTATACAAATATTTAACGTGATCGATGTGAACGCTGGCGTTTGGTCGCAGTTGTTAGTGTTAATGTGTAGCTTTGTTTAGTGACGTGTGGTTTAATAAATAGCAGTATCATATTTATTCTCAAAATGCAGGCAAATATAAATAGACAATAGGGCGAGAACAAATATAAATAGACAACTATTATTGCATTGCATAAAAGTGTTCTTAAAAGAACACAAATATCTGATGAAACCGGACTGAATGTGAGTATTGTAATATTAAATAATTGAAACTTAAGCTAAACTTTTATTTGGAATGTTACTAAGATTGTCAATCATATTATCATTATCATGTCTGTAACTAGTGTGTAATATAATAATATATTATATATTTATTGCATTTGTAGATCAGTTTAATATATATATATATATATATATTCTAATATATATTTATTCTATTTTGTTTTAGAGGAATATTGTTAGTTTGTGGATACGGTGAAGTCGAAGGCCGTCGCTTATTACCAACGAGACACTGCGAAATTATTAGACACTTATTGCAAACCGTGCCCTCCACGCTGAGGGTTTACATCACAGAAGACCAGCTATTAAGAGGATAGATAGAAACAAGAGCGATTACGAAACAGTTAAAAACCCATTGTATGGAGGTGTGGGAAAATATAAGGAACCGAAATATGTGCTAACATTTTAGGGTCCATGCGAAATCGTTTACTTGAAAATAATGGGGGTTATACAGAATATTAATACCTAGATGTTTTGGTTTAAATAATTAGGTGTTAATAAAAAATTGTAATATTAACATAATTATCTGTAAAAAATTAACAATCCTAAATTGAGGTTTAGTTTCAATCCTCTTTTCGCTAAGAAAATGAACACTTAAGCTATAACCTCAATACATTTATTATGACGTTACATAAGAAATAATTTTCATTAAGTGTAAATCATATATTAAACCTATAAGAAGTGTGTATTAACAATTATATCTGTGTTATTAGAATACCCTTTTTTGTTAAGGTATTATTTTGACTATGTGGGTATACAACAAAACTGTTATGAACGGTTACATATGAGCTATTTTTATCTAAGTAGGAATGTGACGTCACAATTATCATAGAAGATTACTATTTTTTTAAATAAATAAAACAAATAAAATTGTTTGTTTTCATTCAACAGACTTTCTTATTTCCACCCCCCCCAACACCAAAAAGATAAATAAAAATCATATTTAATACTAATATTTAACTTCTTAATAATAATAAGAATAATGTATTCATGCTTATTATTAAAAAATAGTATTAAGTTATTTATAATTAATACATTAAACATATAAAACAAGTTTCTGCCTAATACTAATATTTTATGATTTCAAAGAAACAAAAACATCCTCACGTTGTAAATAAGATTTGAACTCAGATAGGTTGGAATTTGAATCCATTGCCTAGCGCAAGCAGCTATGAGCACATATTAAGTTTCTGCGAATTTTAGCAATGCAATGGTTAGAACACCGTGACGTGGATTATAAATGCAACAGATATATAGTGATATTTCGCGTAGTGTAACGACAGTTCATTTGTGTTTGTTATCTATGTTGAGACATAGACTCATACACGCCCACGCACACACACACTGGTTTGCTAGTTCGTACAGTTCATAGCAATGTAATCCTTAGCGTGCTTATGCACTATTGGAGTTGTCTGTACATTAGTACACCTCTGCCTAACCTTTCGGGAACGACATGCGTGATGGTATGTATATAATCATTATGAATGTAATTAAAATAGAATGAACGTACTCCAGAGACTATCATTATTAACCCAATTACCATCCCACTGCTGGGAACGGGAATCCTCTCACTTGAGGAAGGATTGGGTTGTAGTGCATCATGCTAGCCCAGTGCGGGTTGGCAGACTCCCAGACCGGGGAGTTTAAATTACCTAAATTAAAATATCTTGAACTACTTTCAAACAAAGATTAATCAGGTAATCCAATATTAATAACACTTAGATATGTAGTAGATAGCGCGGAGGGCCGATGTCGGCGATAGCACGCAGCGAGCACTAATTGTGTTCCAAGATACGGCGCGACATACTTGTTAAATGATTTACAAGTGGAATGGTGTTGATAGCTTATCGAACAATAATGATCGCGCAATCTGATCGGAGGCAGTTCAGTGAGGTTGGTGGGATTTATGGCTGCCATGTCCTCCTTGTATGCGTGCTGGTGGCGAAACTGTGTCGACACGACATCACATTAGGTACCTAATGTAGTTCTGTTATCAAATGGAACAGCTCAGAGTAGTGAAAAGTATTGACATTGTTCATCGCGGGGTCTTGTTGTAATCCCAATGTTTCGGCTTGAACGGTTAACAGCATCCGCGGTCACGGTCAGACTGAGGCGTTAGCTGTGTAGATGTTATAATTACTATAATAAATAATAATTATTCCTGGACATTATGACACACAGCGCCATCTAGTTCCGTGCTAAGCAACAAGGCTTGTGTTACGGATACTAGTTTGTTGATATACTACATATATTCTTTTTTTTTGTAAATATGTACATATTTTACATAGATACATCCATGACTCGGATTCAAATGTTCATGCCCATCACACAAACATTAGTCCCTACCGGGATTCGAACCCGGGACCTATAGTACAGAAGGCAGTGTTAACTACCGCTGGACTAATTGTGTCGTCAGAATACTAATAGTTACTACATATTTGTTAATTTATTGACAATCCAATTTACGCAGTACGAGATTAGCATATGCTTTGTTCGTGTGGTTCTATGCTTAGGTTCAGATTGAATAGCGTCAATAATAGGAAACCAAGAAGGTATACCGTATGTTGTCATAACTATGTAGTAACGTATCGCATTGTTATCAGAAATTTTACTGTAACTGAATTCACGATGATTTTAATTTTAGGCTGGAAACCCAACAAAACAAGTCAAGAGCCTACGTTATGTTGATGTTCCAATAAATGTTATACAACAAACTAATGATTAGGTGTGAGGTTCGGATAGTAAGAGCGAGTCGAAGCTTGTATATGTGTGGGTCGCGCGGACAAAGTGGCGCACAAATGTATTAGATGTTGGGTGATAGTCGCGGGCGGCGGCGGCGCGGGCTGGCGGTGGCTGGTGGCTGGTGGCTGGTGCTTCTAGTAGTATGTAGAGGAATTTTAAAGTACTTCCACATTTTTCCGTGTGTTTGAGGTATGTAAGCCTATCGCCCTTAACCCAGAACAAATACAAAGTCTGATAAAATAAAGATTAAATAGGCAACTTGTTGTGTTATAATATGTAGATTCAATATTTTTCATAGTAATTAGATAAACAAATTTCAATCACGCTTAACTGCAATACAGAGCATTCAAAAATGTCTTGTGGAAGTTATATTCCCATTTGTTTTATGAAGTTATTATAACTTGATTGTCCGATATTTATGTATTCTCATAGGCACTAATATTGCCGATGTGCTCGAAGTGAACAGGGTACTCTGTAGGTACATCCACGCCGTTTCAATTCAGTAAAATGTAATCCCGCGCCAAGTCCGGAGCCGCACGTAACATGTAGATAAGAATAAATTATTTGTGAAATGATAACGTCACGATGTTCCGCGCACTAAATTAATTTAAAAACAGTGTGTGCTGCACCACGATAAATTAGCGAAGCGAGCGCTACGAGCGCTGCAAGCGGTGCGAGCGGTACGAGCGCGGTGAGCGCTGGGGCTCGCGGAAGCTGCCGCCTAATTTGTTTATTTCACAAAGCGAAACTCATTAAAACTCAAATTTGTATGTGAACCCTTGTAGCGAAGAATTTTTGAAATATAAACCTAAACTCAGCGCATTCGTCGTTGCATGAAGTGAACACTTGCGTCCACAACGAGCACAACATTTAAAGTTGACCGCCAGATTGCGCCTCCAGCATAAACCGGTATTCGCGTTGAGAGTAAGCAGCGAAAATTCTCGAAAATCCTCTAAATACAACTTTCTAGTTGTAATTACCGTGATTTACTGCACACAAACATATATGCAGGAATACACGCATGCAAGTTAAATCTAATCCAGACACCACATTAGACGTCAAAGCATATTATTCCAAATGAATCCAGAGCTTAGACAACACTTTAGGTCTACTTCTAAGAGTTTTAGTAACTTTATGCTACTTTATTTACATTTATTGAAATTAAAACAACTGATTTTATAACAAGTGGAAAAAAAAATTACCAAGAACCGATCCCTCATAAATTTGATCAACAGCGACGAAAAAAACAATCGAGCGTAATTGGATAGGCTCTCCTCCGACGTAACATAATTGGGTACACTTACTCGTACACGCACACGCACACAGGCACGCGCGGGCGGCGCCGCAGCATCTCGCGACACGCAATTAAGATAAAAACAGGTCATTTATTTAAAGAGCACATTCGTTCCAAATTAATTTCATACCAATCTGTATGTGTAGAGTGTGGATAAATCTAAATACTCATTAGTGTGGGGTACATACGCGGGGGCCTCATTTAGCTGCCTGAATCGCACGCGCTCGCCGCCACATCGCGCCATGTCCCTTATTATTCGCTACGCGTCGCACCGTAGCGCCGTAGTACCGCACCGTATTGCCTTCGCGTCCGAAGTGCTTTAGCGCCGTAGCGCGCCAAAGAGCGACGTAGTGGAACCTGCAGAAGCAGTACCGTCTGGTTAATAATTGTTAACAAAGTAGCAAGCAACAATAACAGTGCGAAACCTCCCACATGTAAGGTTAATAATGGTGGAGTTCTAAATGACCTTAACAGTGGTGGTCCGTGGTGCGACCATATAATTGCACCACATTCATCCAACTAGCCGTAGCCCGAGCTCCTGGTCATGCGCCGCCCACATCCAGAGGATTCCAGTGACAAGGCAATACCAGGCCATGAAATCGTTACTTACACTGTCTCGTTGAAGTCGTGAAGAAAATATGACGGGGAAACCTCCATGCTGAGGGATTATCTTGAATGTCGTTAGAAAATTATTCATATTTAAACTAGTTACTGTGTAACTCGTTGCATTGCTTTGATCGCTGGTATTTGATGAATTTCCGTTTCTGAAGTGAATTAAAATGTTCCTTGAGCAACCGTTAGTATCATTGAAGGCGGCGCTCAGGTGATACGAAAATGTTAAGGCGGGTTTATTTCTGTTGTCAAGTGCATGTGTGCAGTCAGTAGTGATATATAAACCCAGCAGCTACTAGTTAACAAACGCCATTACACAAACAATCTTGTTAATGAATGCAAGTCCTATATATAGTACGAGTAAACTGAAACTCACTAACTATCACAACTGTGCTCGTCAAATATTTGGACCAAAACTTCTACTTAATGACTACAATTTATTAATTTCTGATTACAAGAAAAACTTCGAACTAGGAGAGAAGTATTTATAGCGTGGATCGGTTCGCTCAACCGGAGCGCTCGGAGCGCTCGAAGCGCTGAGCTGGTATTTGTCGGTGCGCCGACAGCCAATACTTGTCGGTACTTTGAAATAAACGCGCGGCGGACTCTCATTAACTGATGCCAAGTAAGTCTGAACTTATCGTCAATAAACTTAATATTTTATTTAGTAATATATTAACGAGGTATATGAATGTGGACGAGGCAAAAGTGGTATGCAGGGATTGTAGCGCGTAGCATTTTGTAGTTTCTGCCTTTCCCGATGGGAAAAAGGCGTGTGTGTTTGTATAGTTTCTGTGAGTATGTAAGGGTGCGGATACTTATTACTCACCTTAAATCATAAGGATCTCAATGATTCTGAAACAATTTCGAGCGAAAATGCGAACAAAAAAGCTGTTTAGAAGTTAACACATTAGTACTTTAGGCTCTAATCACTTCGAAGGCGCTTTATTTTGCTAACGTGTAGGCCGGTCGGCTCTTCATTGCTTTTGAGCATTCAATGGACCTTATTAAGGTAAGCGTCGAGTGTCGGCGGAGCGGGCGGCGGCGCGCGGGGCGCGGACGCGGGGCGCGGGCGCGGGGGGCGCGGGGAAGCTAACCGCTCCAGATCTAATTAATATAATTTAGTTCGGCTTTGATCCGCCGCGGATACTTTGTTGGAATCTTGTATGAAAGAGTACACTTTAGTGATGGGCCGGTATCGGCGCCGCGGAGTGCAGGCCGCACGGCGCCGGTACTACACCGTATCCTTATAATGTGCCTGAAAACCGTATTAATGTGAATTTATGTGATCAAAATACAAAATTGTAATAGAAATGAATATGATTTTGAATAATGAGGTTACTTTGGGGAACTAATTAGAACATTTTAAAAAGTGTACTTTTGACATATCAAGTGAAGCGACTTGTGGTTTTAAATAAGTCGTTTAGTCATAAAAACTAAATTAGGAGATAGCTGGGTGGCCTTTTTTCGATACCGTTTATCTTAGTACAAACTGTCTAGTACTGATCCAGTTCATTCGATTTAATTTGATCACCCTATACATAAGTACAACGGTAGACAAATGCGTTTAATAGACAACGTGCACGCATTTTTTAAATCTTGTATGTATCGACATCGCAGAGTGGTACACGTCACTATCCCGCGCTGCCGCGGAGCCTGATACTTATCAGAGATTTGCGCCGCCCGCCCAAACAACTCCAGATAACGGCCCCTCACGATGCCCGCCCTTGATCAACACATCAGTGTAATTAACACAGCATTGTAAAAAGGCTTCGTTCAAGTTACATGACCCGATTGAGCCGGTTATCGTTTTGTTTGTGATAATAAATAAATAACAAACCGTCGCGGCGTCGCCGGCGGTTCCATTATTCATGGTGCTGCTGTCCCGTTGTTGTTGACGACCGTGAAACAGTTGTGCTGCTGCTCATTTTTAGAAAATAAAATAATCATTACTCAATTACTCAATTCTTTATTGCATCATTTAGTCAACATGCACGACAAGCCAGGAAGTCAGGTAAGGTATAAGATACACAACTCATCGGATGATGTTCAGTATGATGATGCAAGTATTGCATGGGAGGCGCGTGTGTGTGTGGCGGCTCGTGCAGTAACAGCTGAACATTTGGCGCATCATTTTTAACATTCGGCCGTTGTGCACAGAGCGCGCGGCGGGCGGCGGTTAACGACTTCCGCTTCCGGCGGCGGCGGACACCGCTACGCGGCACGCGCTACGGGCGGCGTAGCCCTCGCTGCGAGTGTATAGTAGCGACTCCGCTGAATGGCCACGTCAGAATGGAAGTCAGAATTATGAGTTTATTTCGTGAAACACGAGTGTTTTTATTACGTTTCGAATGTCATAACGAACTATGTCAGTCGCGTTCATCGCTGAGAGCGACGGAAGTGACCGACGCGGACGTGACGGGGCGACTGTGTGTGAGTGTGTGTGTGCCTCGTCATGTGTATCAGACGTTCATTTGCCAATTCTGTATTGTTCAGCTATATTAACATTTCATGCGCACTGCTTGCTCCACTTCATACACAAAGTACTCCGTAACGTAAATAATAATTGAAATATCATTTTCAATAAAGATAATTATATTATTTAATATAGGCGCGTGACCCCTCTGACGTCGTAATCCACGTTCAAATCTCTAAACCAAAATTCCATCCCCATGCCGAATCTCTCAGCCGCCGTACTGTACAGCAGAATGTAGCGGGGGTGTCGGGGAGTGGAGGGGGGGGGGGGCACTGAATATTTATGCAGCTTGCGAGTGACGCGACAACTTTCCTCCATGAATACGACAATTGAAATTAGACCGAGCAACGAAACAATTTTGTTATTCAAACGCGGTGCGGTGCTGGATAGAGGGGGAGGGGGGTGGGGGAGGGTGTAGGGGAAGCGGCACGGCCTAATGAAAACAATACGTGATTGAATACAAACATTGATGTAAAAACGTCAGTTATCTGTTGCGGCGCGGCGGGGGGTGGCGGGGGGCGGGGGCGCGCGGGGCATCCGCTGTCCTACGCACATCGCCAACGTCTTACAGCCTCAACATCGGCACGGAGAAGATGACTATATAAGATGCATCTGTTCACAGTATAATACTGTGATATAACGAACTAATAGTAACGTAATTAAAAATCAAAACAGTAACTAATAATAAAATATTTATAAACAAGGTAAAACAACTTCTCATTACTAAAGCCTATTACAATATTAAGGAATATATAAATGATAAAGAAATAGAGTAAATTAATAAATATAATTAAAACATACTACAATATAATTACATTCACAATAACACTAAACTATGTACTTACCACAATATATAAAAGAATATAATATAAAATAATAATACTAGGTATATTAAAATAACAATATTTATACTAAATTACAAATACATATTTTAATAACGAATATAATACACTCAATTACTTAATTAAATTAAAAAATATATACTGTATTATAGTAATTAATACATAAAAAAAAGTATTGAAATACATAAATAAAATAATTTAATTACACTAAATAGTTTCATAAAATAAAACTACAAAACTACCTTTAATATAGAAAAACTAAACAAATCTAGTCATCATCACATAAATATTATATTATAACTTACACAAACAAATATTATATTATATTACAGATATCTTCTATATCTTTTTATATAAAAATACATTAATGCAAATGCGCGATATCGTAATAGTCAAGTATCCTCCTCTCTTTTAAATTGCCGTGCCCTGCAGGGTCCATAATGTACCATATGTGACAAACAATATCTAACATGTTTATGGAGCGCAATAAAGAATTTGAATTTGAATTTAATTATCGTAATATATAATATATATAATATCATACCATGACGCCTGTCGTTCCCGAAAAGTTTGGGCATAGGTGTGGTAATGTACACCCACGTTTCGGCGGTATGTTTAAGGTTCCAGGGGCGAGCCTATTGCCATTAATCAGGCACGAAACCAAACTCCGAGAAACACTCCCAGTATGTAGGTACTTTACTCGACTTGTAAATCGAACCCAGGACCTCTTGCTCGGCAGTCGCACTGTACGACCACTAGACCACGACAACAAGGCAGTTATATAATTAATATGAATTCATGTAACTACGCCGTTGGTTTACAGGGTAGCTTTTAGTCGAGGACATCGAGAGTGGTCTCGGGTCTTGTGTGTTGACGCAGTCTCCATGAACATAAATGGATGTCGTAACAATTGCGCCGGGATTAATAACCTGAACGTACAACATGTTGAAATATATTATGTGCTACTATTCCAATGGCGCGGCGTAGCTACACACAGTTTATGTACGTCTAGAGAAGCAATCGGTTCAATGCTTTGTAATAGACATGGCAGGAAATTTGTATTAGTTTGAGAGCATTAGGAATTATAGTCTCAATGTAACACGATACGGCAAGCTTCAGCCGACACGCTCGTTGATGTCAGACCAGCCGCCTCGCGCGCCGCCGGCACCGGCGCGTACACACTTGTAGTCACAGCTCTTACCTGACCCCATTTTTTTTTATAGGTACATTATCACCATAAAACGGGTTTCTTTATTTTATATATAAGTGACCCAATTGTACGACCATTTATTTCTAAACAAAGGACTACATCTTGTCGAAAACAGAACAACTATTTTTTAATGTTATCAAAGGGGCTATTTCTTTTGAAGCATTCTTTGCGCCTCACGCACGCACGGACGGCGGCAATCCCTTCAAGTTGAAGTGTATCCCTATCGGGTGTAATCATCCCTCTGGTCCTCCCCCCCCTCCCTCAGCTCACCCCGCCTCTCCAATCCGCGGCTTATCGCGCTACAAAAAGCGAGAGATTGTGTGCCCGCGGGGCAGCCCTGCCGCGCTCGCGGATCACAATCGAGTTCAAATAAAAAGTGAGCGTTTGTTTTTCACGTGAGCTGAGACGCGCCGCCGGCATATATATAAAACAAAAGCTTCAGATGTAACTATTAACTTAACATGCACCACAACACTTCAAAGGCAACTGTCACAACATAACAGAATACAACACGCGCACAAAGAATACGTGAGATGAGAAAAAGTAAGTGTCATGACTATGTTTACAATTTTTTTATACATTTAAGCTCGTAGGGCCGTCACGCGCCAGTTTACACTAACGGCGATTAACGAGACGAGCGTCACGCGGCACCCCTGTGGCCGCCGACCACTGCCGGGCGCACACACACACACACTTACTTACTTACTTACAACCTAAACCATATGAACAAAATAAAAATAATATGGACAAATTATAAAAAAAAATTATCAAAACAAGTACACGCAACAAAAAGTGACATTTATACAACATAATTTTGAACAATTTAATAATCATCGATTTCAAGAATAACGAGAACTTTATATTATCACGAATTAAAGAAGTTGTAATAAAGTAAAGTATTTGAACATGACACTGTATCATCTAATCTATGTCGTGTTTTCGACGATGCGATGTGCCTAGTTATCAATAAATTATATAAAATTTAAAAACAAACAGTTTAAGTTAAGTTGGCGGCCGATTGTGCGGCTCGAATATCACAATACTTACACTTTTGGATGTCCAGCCCCCGCCACACTCACAACTACATCGGCGCTGCGCTAGTGAAGTGCATTTAAATGCTCAGTAAGTGATGTGGACACGCACGCGGAAGTTCCGCAGCCGGCAGCCACAGCGCCGCGCGGGGCCGCGGTGTTGGTAATTGTTGCAATTATCTGCGCCGCACCTGCACGCTCCGCGCCGCGCCGCGCCGCGTCTCGCCGCGTCGTGCCGCGCCGCAACTGATCGGTATTCGGCGGCGGGCAGTGCCGGCTAGTACATAATATGTAGACTCATTACATTATGTGCCGCGTAACATTCCGAGTTGCTATAAGCTGCGGCGCAGAAGGTCTTCGATTGAAGCTCGACGTACATTAGTTGTCGACAGCTAATATCGATATCATTGTATTCGTATATTCATTAATCCAGCACTTATAGTGCTCCTAGAAAGAAACCCGTGCCCGATGTGGGCTGCGGATGATAGTTTTGTGACGGAGCAAAGGAAGAAGCGTCGGAAATGGACCAACAAGAACCGCTACGGCGGCGGCGCAGAGTCTAACGTAACTGTTTGTGCTGCGAAGCCGAACACTTCGGTGTACATCTCCCAGCTGCACGACACCACTAAGCTCTAGTCCGCGCCGAGAGTGCAGTAGTAGGAGTCGCTCCGTAACGTCAACTTCAAGGTTTTCGCTCGTCTTGGAAGAGGAGGTTTGGCCGCAGGATGCGGTGTACCGTCGCTTCCGCGGGCAAGTTCCACACGATATGGTGATATGCAGTGAATTTAACATATACTTAACTTTACATACTAACACTACATTTATATTTATTCTATACATATAATATGTTAGTCCGTAAGGTATTTATTTATACATACATACAATATACGCCATGAATGGCAAAACATGTAGCTTCTTCATTTAATTATTACACCCAGGAGTGGGGTATGTTTTTTTACAAAATAAATATGATATAGGTAGGTATATGAAACACTATTGTTTAGTGCAAGTTCTAACGTTACTCATTAGAGGCGGCGCGCGGGTGACACTAAGCTTCTTTAAACGTAACTTAGTTCGCTTAGTGTGCTAATTATGTTCATAATTAGTTGTCACCGAGTTGGTGTCGCCCCCCTCCCCCCGCGCGCCTGCACCCGCGTGCACCCCGCTCGCGCCCGGCGGCGGGCGGCGGGCGGCGCCGCGACACACAGCTAGTCACTAGTGTTTAGTCGGCGCTAATTAAGACGATGCTGTACAAATATTTTACACACTAATTGTTGTTACCGATGCCAACAGTGGAAGGTTTGCAGAAATACGAAATCATTATAATAGTTCATTAATTAGTGAGATTAGAGAGAGTGATGTGTGTGTTGAGGCTTAGAGCGGAGCATCGTCACATACCATCACGCCTGTTGGCCCTGAAGAGTTAATCAGAAGTGTACACCTGCATTTGATCGCTATGTTTCAGGTCTAAGGTAATAGGGGGCGACCCTATTGCTATCAACTGGGCACGAATCCTAACCCCCAGCTGCTACTAAGTATTTCGTAGAAAACTCCAATAACATTTGCTCTACCTGGGAATCGAACCCAAGACCTTTTGCTCAGTAGTCGCACTTACGATCACTAGACCAACGAGGCGTTACATCATTACCAAACATATACTTGAGGAAAACCGCAGTTCAAGCGAATGTTATTACAGGTGCTCTCCTATCCGCCTCGGTGGTAACACAAGCTATATCTCTCGAGTAGACAATAGACCTGTAGACTTGCAGCTCATGAACAGCTCTCGATCGCATTCCGAATGCGTGAATAGTGAAGTGAGGCGGAGGCCGGGCAAGTGTTGAAGGAAAAGTCGACTGGGAGTGACTCCTCACTCCCAGTCGACTTTTTGCCAACCGCGCCATTGTCAGTTTGCCGCTGTTTACCGATGTCAAAGTAAGTGTTTTATCTCAATAACACCAATATTACAGACGTACTTTTAAACTGTCTAAACTTGTTGCGATGTTACAAAAACTAGGTCACGCTCTTTAAATACCCAATACAGAACAATTAGCTTCGCTAACAATATTCGTTATTTATTTTTGAACTATCTTTCAATAAAAAACAAAATAGCCAATTTGGATGGCTATAACATGTTCGAGGCGACCGGTTGCAGCTGACAGGGCCGTTCACGAGCATGACGTGTGTATCGACGTCGCTGTGTGATGTGACATCAGTATAGTAACAATGTATTTATTTAGTAGATGAGCCCGCGATATGTGTGACAGCTGTACTATGTCAATATTTTATGTTCGCTAGAGCTGTGACACGACATGTAGCAGCACGGTGAGTTCTCGATGTCGGTAACTTTACGTTCAAACCATCAAACTAGATTATTAGGGTTTATGTCTTGAGGACTGCACTAGCTGAACTACGCGCACAAGTAGAACTACAGTAGTTATTGAAGCATGATTGCGCTGCAACAATGTGATGTAGGTAATAATATAATTAAATAGCCGTTACAAACAACACTGTAATGTTCTGTTAGGCTCAGTGGTGCGGAGACGGGCCGCGCTCGTCTTTTCTCGAAGAATATGGATATAGAAATAAAAATTAAAATTTAATCTAAAAATAAGAGAAAGCCGCTCGCTCGCTTTATTTCGAAAACAATTTTAAGTTAGTCGAAGTTGGGACGTTCGACGAGAGCAAAAAGGCTAATCTACGAAACTCTGTCGAATGTAAATCGGTCGGAGGGACAAAACCCGAGCAGCGGGCTTAGACAACAAATAAAACGTGAAAGAGCAATGAATAGATTAACTGCGGGTTAATATTTGACCTGTATAATTGACAAAGTTGTGAACAGACCCGCGGCGACCCCCCCCTCCCCACGCGCCCTCCACCCCGGCGCCACAACACGCTGCAACCTCGGACGAGATCGATCAAATAGAACTTCTCAAAGTTATTGGAGTCGCTATAAAAAGCTACAATTGTCTCGCCTATTATAGCATAAAACCGGATGCAACTCGTGAAAACTGTTTCCATTTTCAGGTAAATTTACCTGAAGATATCATACAATGTTAGTGGAAAATTTATATAAGAAACTGCAATGCGAGACCCCCACGTGGATATACCTCTTTACTTCACTTATACTGACCGCCGCACTACAAGTATTGCAAACTTGCTAATATTTTATAATATTACAACAACATACATTACATTTAATTGTTGCCATGTGCCACTTTGTGGCCACAAAGTACCGACAGCACTACATAATATACGCGAACTTACGTTTTATCACGCTCATGGCTAGGGTTGCCCTCCGGTCCATCTGTGGGCATACAATAAATACTCTTAATGTTGTTTTATCTTACTTTCGTTTTTGTTCCCCCATTGACCCTTTATAGACAACGAAAACCAAGTTAGTACATTGAGCGGCGAAGTAAAGTTATTGTGTAAAGTTATTTGCTACCCGGTGCTAATGTTTAAAGCTACCTAAATTCTGTGGAGTAAAGTGGTCTGGGTTTGAATCTAAAGCACGCACCTTAGACTTTTCCAAAGTATGTATTAAAAAAATTGTGACGGTACCTACACGACTCAGTTAAACAACTGTTAGTGCTATGCCAGACAACTTTTAGACAATAAGTGTTCAGCGTTACGTAACAAAATGGATGAATTTATTGAAAGGCTGTTTGTTTTCGAAAATTAATTAATAGTCAAAACCAATTGGCAAGTTCAATATCTTCGTTAAATAAATGAGCGGCGCTGAAGCGGCGACATCAGACAAATTAGTGTCGCGTCTGAGCGGAGCGCTCCGCGAGCGATCACTCCAGCGGTCACACTCATTAATTAACTCACTCATTCAGATATAATACACTAGAAACTCTTGGCTCCGTGTCTCATCCCTTCTGACCAAAATAACGACAGTGACACAACGGATGGATGTGGATCCGGATGCTCGGATGTGTCACAAAAGTCTTCTTTGAGAGTTTTTCTGCATCAGAATATTCTTAAATGAGCCAAAACTTAAAAAGAACGCTTCGCAAGAAGAAGTTATTTCGTCTCCTTTATTTAATTGTAACCTCTTTTGGACAGGGAAAGATTTTTTGTGTCAGTTTTTATTGTTGAGCTCATAGGTTTGCGACAGGGTGACAACAGGAGGCCGAGACGGGGCCGACACGATGCGTCCGCGACCCAAAATAATTTGTACACCGACTTGTTAATCCACAGACAAAAGCCTTTGATCTGGAGCACAAACTTCCGCACATCCCCCCCCCCCGGCCGCCCGCGCCCCCGCCCCCGCCGGCGGGTCGGCTCTACGATTAATGTTAGTAGGAATTCGGACGCTTTTATCTCCAAAAAAGGGAACACTTTTGTGGAGTTTTTAATTCTTAGGCGGCACTCGCTCACTTGTGGATCAATTGATATTATTTTCTTCTTGTGCACTTTGAGGCATTTAAGCGAACGCCTTTAAGTTCATAGGAAATGTCAACTAAGTTTGATAATGTAATCGGAGCGAATAAATCAATATATCTACAACACATTGTAGCAACACACGTGTCAGGGAGCACTCGGTCGAAGAGCAGTCGTTCTAAATCAAGTGCAAAATTTTAACAAAAGCCTTATGATCTCCACGACGTCCTCTCGACCAGCGGCCAGTCACCAAAGCCGAAGCGCACTAGATAATTGTGTACAGTACACATCACTTCACATCAGTCTTGTCGTGCAAATGTGTACTGTACTTAATGTGATGCTGACACTGATTCAGTATAGTTTTAACCGATTATTTATTTTTTAAATGATAAGGTGGTAATACATGTAAGGTCCACATGCATATTATCAACATGTTGTGACGAGCGGCCTGAGCACCGCGATCACCTGGCGCTGGCAATGTCTCTGGTGAAACAATCGCCGGGAGGCCACGAGTTGACACCATTTAACAGAAAATATATTTGAAAAAAAAATGACCATTACCTACTGAAATTAACATTCCTGAGACCAATCTGCCAGCATCAATGTGATCTATTTTTACCCGTGTTTTTTCCTCTAAAAGTAAAACCAAAGCTTTTAATTACATCGTAGCAATTCCTAATTAAACTAGTGCGGTGCGGCGCGGGTCCGTCGGTCGCCGGTCATGTTTCCCGCGAGCCCTGGAGACGTCCAGCCAGTTAACCACTTAATTACGGATCCCCTTTCCTCGCCCCACCTCCCTTTGAAGTAAGCCGAGGTAGATAAAACGTGTACTTTTGTTTCAATATTAGCAATTATAACATTTATGGGGTGACGGCTATCGAATATTTTGTTAATATGTCGGCACGACACGCGGCCGCGGCGCTCACGTGCACCACAGTTCACGTGACCGGCGCTGTGTATGTTAATGTAACGAAGTGTATGACTTAGTTCACTGCATACAGTTTAGACACTTAGAACTGTAGACTACTTAGCCGACTGATTCTGTAACGGATTACTTAATCAACAAATGATTGATTCTTGTTCTTGCAATTATGTAATACCTCATTATATTGGGTAATTTTTCAAAGTTACCTTTGAAAATACATACCTATGTATTTGAATGTGGCAAAATAAAATAACGTACCGGAACGTAGCAGCGGCTACGATGGTTACGATTGCTACGAACCGCTGCGCAGGCGAGGCGCATCGGATTCGTAGCAATATAAATCAAACATCGGTTACACTACCGAGTACACAGTATTTCACAAATTATATTGTTACATTCCTTCTAGTATTGAAACTCTATAAAAAAACAAGCAAACAAGGTACTTGTATTATGTGATACGTGCATCAGGAATGAATACCATACTGACATAGCTCAAAATATTTCTTGTTTCTAGTTGATGTGCACGTGACCAAGTGATTTAATGACACTGCCGGGCTGCGAGTCAGTGGAACGCGCGTACAATTTAAATGTGATCAGCGCCAGTGTCGGCCGCGTCCCACGTCCGTCCCGCGGCCGCCCCGCGCCCGCACCGCTCCCGTAACGCCGCCGCTGCGTCGCGCCGTGAAAGTAATTAGCTACTGTAATTCTACTCCAACACAATTTCAATTAAAACATATTAGCTGTGCTTATGTGCTGCTCGCAATATGTTCAGCTAATCGCTTTTCATTTGCCAGTTTCGAATCCATTCATTGTACTAATTAGTGAGTTTGATTTTCATTACCTGCACTAGTATACACCGAAGTTTTATAATTATACAGGATTGCTAGTGACAAGCTAAATTTGTCACCGATCTGTTTTTGATGGCGACCACAGCAATCACTCTCTAGTTTGTGTTGTAACAGTATTTTTGGAGACCCGTATGGAGTGCTATAGCATATATTAGAACAGTTATCATGAGCAGAAGGTAGCTTAATGCTAACTAACGTATGGTTGTTTTAAAAGCACAGTAGCAGTCTCTTGTATGTGTAGTTTAGCAGTGAGGTCGGCGGTGGCGGCAGTGCGTGCCGCGCGGGATGCTGCCTGTAACTGCGCGCTGGAACACGTTCATTATGTTGTTCGAAAGCGTTAACGGGAGAACACTGTATAAACCCACAAAATTGTTTGCACTATTACTATGTCGGCGCTATTTAAGTTTAACAACGAATTAGACATCGCGTTTCGTACCGATGTTTCATAAATAGAGAATGTACCAAGCGGTATCGGTTCGCGTTGCAATGGTATCATCATCTTTCGATCGAAATTTATAGTGTCCTCGTGATCATTTCTGACATAATCTATTACAATGAGATCTTGAATAATAATATTCATAAAAAAATATTGTCGGGCATATTTAATTGTGTCCTGACAAAACCACAGCAATGAAATTAGCTGTTATTTATAGTACAAAGCTTGTATTATGTCGGTGCGATAGTATCGCGGCGCGTTGTCAAAGCGCTCGAGATTACGCGGCCGACTCGCGGCCGGCGCGCGCCGGGAAATGAGAAATTATCGCACAATACAACCGCCGAACGCTCGCGGCTAATTCGCTCAGACGACGCCGCGCAGCCTCCAGCCGGGACGCACTACTTGTTGACGAAAAGTTTTCACAAAACAAGATTATCTGACAATCTGATCGCTGTACTGCGAACACACAGGTAGCTCTGTCTGTACGATGTCGAAGTAATCAAAATAGCGAAATCAGATGAAGATATCAATTTTTGAATTTCTGCTTTAACAGTGATATTCATTGCAGGATGCCATCAATATGGCACATGCTGCAGCGCTGGAAAACGAATGAATTTTATTATGTCAGTTTTATGATCGCTATTCATACTTAAATTAAAGTCGTTTTAAACCCTTCGCGAAAATAAGCATTCATATGAACTATTATTCGGAACGTAAATCTTTTATTTACTACATCGATATATCGCTTTCATTATTGAAACATTGCGAGCATTAATAAAACAGATCCGATAATGAAATGCGATGCATTATACACGTAACCATTACAGAAGAACCAAATGTCACTTACATATGACCATCAACTAAAAATAACTGCAGAAAGGAAAGTGTTTCGAATGACGAACGTATCGAGCAAAAAATTTACTTCGCTTTGCTAAGCTACTGAACAAAACACTCTGCTCAAAAATCACAGTTACTGCGTGTACGGGGCCCTGATCTGACCGTCATAATAATATTCTAAAAATGGACCTTCTGCACTTTGATGTAGATAGATAGATAGAATATTCTTTATTGTACATAACCAAAACAGACAAAATATGAAATACAATCAGTAATACAGCGGTAAGTACAATTGGCGGTCTTATTGCTAAGAGCAATTTCTTCCAGACAACCATTGGATGGACAAGAATTGAATGAAGGAAAAAAACGAGTAGTTGGCGATGTACCCAAATAGTAAATATATATTTTAACATACACTAGGATATAATACACATACATATATACCTATTACACTATATACATAATACATACATAAAATATACCTAATGCTAATATTAATAAATACAATACATACTTAGTTTCAATTGTCTAAACAGTCAAGTAATGTTCTTTTACCAATTTCCTAAATGCAGCCAATGTCTGTGCACGTCTTATAGATAGTGGCAGTGCATTCCACAATCGAGAGGCCTGAACTGTAAAGGAGTGGTCAAAGAATCTTGTGGAATGCGCTGGTATCTTCAAATTTAGGTTTAGGTAGAATGTGGTAGAATGTAGGTAGAATGTGTGTCACAGATGAACTCGAAACGTTCTTTAAGATATGATGGGGTTGTAGGATTGAATAAAATACTGTAAAGTAATGAAAGGATATGAGCATTCCGACGAAGGCGTATTGGAAGCCACTTGAGTTTAACACGATATTCTGACACATGATCATATTTGCGTAAACCAAATATAAATCTTATACAAAAATTTTGAAGTCTCTCAAGCTTATTAAATTGGTCCTCGTTGAGATCGAGATAGCTGGCATCGGCATAGTCAAGTATTGGCAAGAGAAGTGTTTGTGCAAGCGCAATCTTGGTGGCAGTAGGGAGGAAGTTACGTAATCGTCTCAAAGAAGCTGCTGACGCAAATAACCGACGACTGGTTTCTTGAAGTTGTGGACCCCATGACAACGTTTTGTCCATGAAAATTCCCAAGTTCTTGACCTTGTCACTAACAGGTATTTGGACACCATCAAAGATGACGTGTGGGAGGTTAAACCAATCGATCTTGGAAACCATTCGTGAGCTGCCAATAATAATGAGTTGGGATTTGGTTGGATTAATTTGAAGGCCAAAGGACCTGCTCCAGTTAGATATCTCAGCAAGGTCAACGTTTATGTTACCGACGGCCTCTGTCAACTGTTCTAGTGGGGCTTGCGAATATATTTGTAGATCATCTGCATAAAGGTGGTAGGATGAAAGTAATTGGTTGGAGATAGAATTAATAAATATTGCGAAAAGTAACGGGGATAAAACGCCACCCTGAGGTACACCGGCTGTTGTATTACACCACAAAGAGTATGTATCTTCGATACGAATACGCTGCCGGCGACCAGTCAGGTAACTACGAAACCAATCAATTACTGTTGGAGATATGTTAAGAGAGCATAGTACGCCAAGTAAAATGTCAAAGTCAACGGTATTAAAAGCATTACTAAAATCTAGCAGTGCAAGTACCGTTAACTTGCCACTTTCCATGCCTAAACGTATATCATCCGTAATATTAACTAGTGCAGAGACAGTACTATGACCAGGACGAAAACCGGATTGGAAGGAGTTGAGAAGTCTATTCTTACAGAGGAATGAACTTAGCTGATTGTGAATAAGACGTTCTAGGACTTTGGATAGGAATGGTAGTATAGAGATAGGACGGTATTCAGAAAAAGAAACGGGATTGGGTTTTTTGGGTAAAGGAGTAATCTGGGCGTCTTTCCAGGCATTGGGAAAAACACCACTAGTTACGGAATGATTCAGGATGTGACATAATACAGGAAGGATTTCATCAAGTATGGGAAGGATCATATTACGGCTGACTGTGTCGCTACCAACTGCGTTGGAAGTTATGGATAAAATGCTTCTTTTAACATCACAAGCAGTTAAATGACTAAAGACGAAAGAGGAATAATCGGGGATCGGGAGTCTAGAAAGATAATGTAAAGTATTTGTTTTAGCTGTCCTATCAATATTAGACGAAGCAGAGAAATGTTGGTTTAGTGAATTGATATCTAAATTTTTAGGAATTGTATCTGACCGCGACTTCCCGATTCCCATTGATCTTAGGAATTTCCAAACTTTTGCTGGATCTCCATTTTCAACAGAAGTATGGATGAAGTGGCGTTGAGCATTCCTACACACCTTGTTGCATTGATTTCTAATACCCACATATTTATCCCAATTCGTCTGGCTAGGTATAATGTTATATTTAGATTTAGCTGCCACTTTTCTAGCCATAACAGATTTTATGTCGTCAGTAAGCCACGGTGACGGCAGGTGCTTAAACTTGACTGGTCTGACTGGAGCGTGGACGTCATAAATATCAATCAGGTTTTTGATAAATATCGCCAATTTTTCATCTACTGACTCAGAACTCATTAGAGATGTCCAATCAATGTTACCAGCAGACTCTTTAAGGTTTTCAATATTCATACCACCAAAATTACGTTGCAAAAGAATTCTTGACTTTGCCTTAGGAGGACGTACTTTATACGAAAGGAATATTAAATCGTGATATGAAAAAGCATCGGCCATGATTTGTCCGTGCTTAGCCACATGATCACAAGAAGAAACAAACATTAGATCAAGAAGTGATGGGGCAGAGTTGGGAAAATGGTGAGTCGCGTTTAGCGGTAGAATAGACAAATTAGAAGATTCTATAATATAATGAAGAGAAGAAGATCGGGAATCGTTTTTAAGAAGACATGTGTTGAAGTCTCCCATGAGAATAGTGTGACTGTAAGATGCAACAAGGTTTTCCAAAATCTATTCTAAAGAGGAAAAATAATCTATATGTAAGGAAGGACAATAATAAACCCCAAGAAGAATTTTTGTGTGGTGTAGCTCAACTTCTAAGAAAAGATGCTCACCAGCGCTTGACGGAGGAGGTTGTGCAGAAGCACTGACAATAGTATAAGCAATATGTGATCGGAGATATATTGCAACACCACCGCCGCCGCAACTGGTGCGATCGTTTCTTATTATTTTAAAACCTGGTAAAGAGTAAAGAGTAGAAGGAAGAGAGGGTTTCAGCCATGATTCAGAAATTAGAAATTAGATATTAGAAATTAGATGTAGTGTCACGATACACTACGTATCAATTGGAATCAATTGTCGGGCACCTGCATTGCGATGCGATAAATCCGGTGCAACAGACGAGGTGGAGGGTTAAGGGGGACGTCATACCGCGTGGCGTCACGACACGTAGTGACGTCACGACGTGTAGTGACGTGGCGCTCACCGTGCACCTGACGCCAGCGGCATGCTGTGCTGAAAGGAGCTGTGTGAAGAGTAACTTTTTTAATTAATTTATTCACAGGTATAATACAGTACAACATATAAATCTCCTCGCCAAGCTACACCGCTTGATGGCGAGATACGCTCGTAATTATATTACCATATTTACTTACAATATATACCTAAACTAGCGGACCCAGCAAACGTTGTTTTGCCACATTACATTATAGGGGTTGGTGGACTACCCCTAACTTTTAGGGGGATGAAAAATAGATGTTGGCCGATTCTCATAGATACCGGATAAGCACAAAAAATTTCATCAAAATCTGTCGAGCCGTTTCGGAGGAGTTCGATTACGCACCCCGTGACAGAAGAATTTTATATATTAGAAGAAGATTAAATCAAATTCGATCGCATCTCGGGTATGGACATCACCAATAAGTGGCGTCACAATCCCCTTCAATTTATATAATATTTTTAGGCAGTTTTTATTACTTTTAAATTCAATTATTAACAGTTCTGTTATTATATATTTTACGTGTGCCATGTATTCATTCATTCCCTTGAACTTTCTTTCGTGAGTTCACGCGGCCGTTAAGATAGCTTCTATTTTTTCACGGCGTGTTCATAATTATATAAGTAAGAAAATTATCGACATAATAAAATATCGAAGGTTATTTAATTATGTAGTCGGCTAAACGATTCTATTAGTATCTGCGATAGAATATTTATGAGTGATCTTATATGGCCTTATACATCAAATGAATGAAACAAACTATCCCTGACGACAACTGACGAGTGTGCACAGCGCGGGCACTATCTCTTAGCATTTGCTATCATTTGCAAATACTCTTCCAATTGTATAAAGTCTCACGAACTTCAAAGAAAAGTGATATAAAAAGTTTGGTTGAATGTTCAAAAGTTTTTTAATAATTGTCGGTTGCATGAAAAATATTTATTTCAGTATTTTCCTTCTGCGGCGAGTTTCATCAATAACGGTGGGTTCAATAAGCCATAACTTAACCGAGACCCATTCACAGGAACAGGCGCCACTTTCAGCGATCCGTTCTGAATAACAATATATTTTGCACAACTTTTATTTCAAATGAAAACAATCGCGGCTGAAACGGGCGTCTCGTCGGGACCAATGTACATAATCTATCAGAAGGTTTATGTAAAAAAATATTGTGACTGTCCCATATGCCAATTTATACAAAAAATATAGAAAAATTACATTGATTTAAGTATTTTAATTGATCAGTAAGTATTGTGAACTGTATATTTTTCATTCTGTCTATACACATATTTATGCTTCCTACCAACGGTTACTGCCGACTTTCGCTCTCAGTTGACAGTTCACGCGACGTAAGTGTTCGCGGCACAATTCACCGCATGCAAGTCTAACTGCCCGATGGAAATCAACACGCTTCGTTTATGTGTTTGTTGTTTGTCGTACCATTCAAATCAAGAAACTTGCTATTAACGACAACATTACTTTTTAACTGACTTCAAAAAGGAGGAGGTTCGCAATTCGTCGGAATCTTTTTTTTTTTTTTTTTTATGTATGTTCACGAATTACTTCAAAACGCCTGGACCGATTTGCAAAATTTTTTTTTTGTTTAAAATGGTATACTTCACAGATGGTCCCATTGTAACCACATCACGATCTGATGATGGGATCCCAGGGAAATCGAGGGCAACCCTCAAATTTTATACGCAATTATCACGTTTTGAATATATTTACTAAAATTGTTCCTGTATTTGTGTCTGATAATCATCATTTGAGGTTGATGAGCTGATGATGGAAGGTAGAACTCCTCAACAGTTAAGATTTAAAAGAAAATTCTTTCAGTTATAAGCATTTATTACATTTGCATGTATTCTCCAAAGCTGTTCAAGTATTTGCATCTGAAAATCAACTTCTCATGTAATGATCTGATGATGGAAGGTACAACTCCTCAACGGTTAGGAGTTGAAGGGAAAATCTTTCATAATTATAAGTATATATGGATCGATAGTTGTATTCTTTCAGGCTATTAGATTGACCTGATATGAAAAGTTTAATATATACAACACTAAAAAGAATAAAATAAATTAACTTTTAAAAAATAGAAAAACCAACTTCAAAAACTAAAAACTAAAAAATAACTTCATTCAGTTTTACCTTTTTTTTAGTTTTAAAGGTATGAAGTCGGTGCCGATGATGTGGTGGTTGTAACCACCCCGCTCAAGGTCACTCGCGGAGTGTACTTACTATTACGTTTGGCTTGGCACCGACTTCATACCTGTAAAACAAAAAAAAGGTAAAATTGTATGAAGTTATTTTTTGCTTTTTAGTTTTTGAAGTTGGTTTTGCTTTTTTTTTAAAAGTTAATTTTTGTACCAACTTTTTTTAGTTTCTCATATTAATTTAAAGTTTAAAGTATAAAACTTTAAATGTATTTAAAGTTTTATTACACACAATAACTTTAAATGTATTTAAAGTTTTATACTTTAAACTTTAAATTAATATGAGAAACTAAAAAAAGTAAATGTATTTAAAGTGAATGAAATTCGTTATATCCAAAAAAAAGCTTACTATGTAAACAAAAGATTAATTTTGTTCACCATTTAAGGTAAGTGCAGTTAAATCTTAATAGTGAAATACAGCGTTGTCATTGCATTAAGGTGAACGAGCGAGCAAATTAAGTGGTGAGCGGTGAGAGCGGCGCAGCGAGCGAGCGAGCGGAGTCGCGCGAGTTTATCATAATCCTACTATTTAAAGAGCTCGACTCAGGAGCATACAGCGCACCGGGCGGCCCGCAACCTCCGCTCAGTAGGTATTGTACTTTGTTTTTTCTATGGTACTGGTATCATATAGCACCGCGGTGGCCAGCGAACACCGCACCGGACCTACACACGCGTCACAATAATAAAACACATATATATACAACAACGTCAGATATCTCTTCCAGTTATGTCCATACAATATAAGGTTTAGCGACAAAGTAAAGAGATAAGTATCGTCTAATTATTTTATTTATTTACAAGTACATAATATACATACAATGTTTTAAATGTAGTTATGGAACAATATTATACACCTATGTATATCTATCTAATGCTAGGTGACTTAATGTAACCTTCTCAAGTTAAAGTCTAAGTATAAGAAAATAAATGTCTTTAAACCGAAGTTCCGCCAACGTTCAGAATGTTAATTGCTGTAACAAGTGGTGTAAACTTCAATATGTTTGTGCGACTATTCTTGTGAGTTAGATGTTCGTTTTAAATGTTCTATTAAATATAAATATTAAATACGAATCTGTCGCTGTTTAAAACTCGACAAAATAAACCCGCGAAATCACAGAAGAATGACAATTTTAAGATCACATTAGTATCTCAAGAAGTCACGACGGTTTAACGAAAGTAGGTCTGTCTGTTCTCTGAGTACACAAGAGTCATCACGATAGTACAGGTACTATAGGACAACGTGATCCTTCGATATTAGTATGTTGGCAGCGATTCAAGCGGCACTACATCCCGAGAGGATGGCACTCCCAGCGGCTTAGTTCGGGAGCGACTAAATCGATGCCTACCGTACATGCACGGCCTTTAGCTGAACGTTGACGTACGCCGTATAGCTGCGGCGCTTTATGATGTCCTGGTATATCTGCGATGGCGCAACACTCAGCACTGTATGTACCACTTACTTTAAGTATTGCTGTATGTACGTTTAGACACTTTTCAGCAAAAGTACCTGAAGAAGCCAGTAAGGACCAACTTTTTACACTTATTGAGGCCGTTTAATGCAATAAAATTTTGTTAGTGGAGGTATAAATATTTTATACTTTTTGTTGATAACTGAGACGCTCAATGGATAATTGTGCAGATCAGTATAAGTTCACGTGTAAGTAGTTTTCGTACATCTAATGTTAGTTAAATTCATTGATTTTTTTAAACCTATTAATAGTAAATTCAACCTTTTTCACACAAATTGACGTATGATTTGAATGAATCACCATAATTACCATTTTATGATACATACGAGTACCTTAGCGCCGGACTGGCGTCCAACAGTAGGCCGCAGCTAATCCCGCGCATAACTTGGGATGTAGTGATGTTATTAGTCGTCAGGTGGTGCTCACGTGTAATACCCGCGCCGGGTCGCGCCACTCGCGGCAATGGATGGCACCTCCTGGATCCTGAGCCGTTGCCACTTGAGATGGTACCGGCCAAAAGGGGCCAACACTAAAGGTGGAATACCAATACTTCGTGCAATATTATAAAAAACAAAGCAGCAATTTCTCATTAACGTTTTAAAAACTATAAAAATATTAGGGTATTTATATTAGTATACTGTTTTAATACACTTTTTCGATATGATACATAATTTAAAGTCGTACGTTATAAAATCTACATACGTGTATTAAAATGTAAGGATGTTATCGTGCTATTATACAATATTCATTGTACACTAAATTATTCTGCACACTACATGCATTGCCTTTTACCGCGTTTTGTTCGAAAACGCGAGTAGATTCGACTGGCCGCCAAATGGGCATGTAGCACAAGTTTAGTCGTTGAGTGAAAAACTAAATTTGAAACTTAAGCCGCCGACTGTTGAGCAAAAAGCAAAACGAGAAGTGCGTACAATTAACAAGTGTAGCCCCACATATTAAAAACGATTAAATATTTCCGAATTATGTAGTGTTATATTATTATACGAGGACTTCCACATATGCAAATACATAAAAGGATCATTATCAAAATGTTTTTGAGGCATTACCTGTTAATGTAACTCATCTAGTGACTAACAGAACTAGGAACCCACTACAGAGTTGTCACGAGTTAACGACAAGATTTATGTTTCGACATATAACTGTGTCTGTACATACATACACAATACAGTGAAGCCATCCAATTGATTTGATTCCATTCAATGAATCCCTAAGATATAATGTTACAATATACACGTGGAGGCTGACAGCCGTATCGCGCGAGATGGAGCCGTGCGCCGGCACGACGCGACCGTACTTCAGATGTCACACCACGCGACACGACTGATGACTTGCCGCGCGAGATAAAGCATTCGCGAGATACAACACGACACCCGCGAGATATAGAAATTTATAATAATCATGTTACTGAGATAGGAGTTTGAGAAGGTAATTATTGATGCATCTGACTAATAGTTGCTCATTAAGTATACACATCAATTGTTTTTCTTGTCAACTGATAGGGTAGGTATTATTAATTAAAAATACCTGGACTTGCATGTCAGAGCGAGACGGCCAGAGAATGTTATATTGAGTGGATCCTCTGCGGTTGGCTACCTACTGTCGTCATTGCACGAAGTATGCGTGTAGCCCGGGTCAGGTGTCGTGTCGTGTCATGTGTTACATACTGTGTGCTCTCGGCGGCTGCCCGCTGCTCCAGCAAACACGGCGACAGCTAACTGAGCACACAAGCAACAACAACACGATGTAATTATAGCTCAACACTACGTGACTCGTCTTCTGACAAAGGCCAGTGATCTGTGAGAGCTGTGAGCTTACTGTTAAGGAGGAAGATTTGAGCCCTCCGGTTGCACCCGTGAATATAATACCAGCTAGTACTCCTATATATCAAGATTTTTGCAGAAATAACATTAATTTAACATTGCCGAAATTAATTAACAACATTTAATTGTTAAAAACTGAAAACTGTTGAAACTTAATTGGTGGAATTAATACCGTTTATATTTCTTTTTCCATTGTAATAATTATAGTACTGTATGTTTCTATTACCGCAATAAATAAATAAATAAAATTTCAAATAACTGAAATCGTTAAATTTTGTGGAGTTATGATACCCAACTGTACCTATTGTAATAATAACCAATAAAATATGTACGGCAAGTGACGGAAGGACTCATCCCTACGTCATCGTGTGTTAAATATTTAATACGGTAAATATGTTATGCACAGCACTACACTTAGGTTTCATAATGGATCAAGCTGTGGAACATCTCAAGCGAGGGTCGCGGGCGGCGGCGCGGGGTCGCGGGGCGCGGCGTGCGGACAACACTGTGAACACATACGCACGAGTATGTTACAGCACCGTCCGCTCACAGTGAGCTGATATTGTTCCTACAAGGCGAACCCGGCACATAAAAGCGCTGCGAACAGGTTCATTAGCTAAACATTTCGCTATAACTTTCCGGAGGAGCCGTGCGGCCGAGCGGTATCGCGCGTGGCGGCTAGTGGCTGCGTATTGTTCGCTCACCTCGGGTTGCTAATCACCTCACTAACCTGTTGTTAATACTTAACAACCTCCCCCCACACCCCGCCACACCGCCCGCAGCTGTTTGATTTTCAAGAAATTGTTAATTTAATAACGTTGAAGGTAAAGATTTGATACAATGACAGCGCTTAGAGTTTTAGTTAACTGGCGGTCGCGGGGTGATGGCGGTCGGTGTCACCGAAGTAAACATCGTTAAGTAAAATTACGTTATTTTTGTTGTTTGTTTGTGTAGACTGCTGTTTACTGCATGGTACACATCACGTGTCGTAAAAGTTTATTAGCTGTTGGATCACGACGTCACCCACCATCCGTGCGTGTAAAATAATTTTATAATCTTTCTTTCTTATTATGTGCAATTTCAATATACTTTAATGTGCGAAATAGAATCAAACTAGTGCATGGTACGTTAATACAAATGAAACGAGTTTATGGGAAGAGTAGTCATCGATAGTAGACTCAACTGTTATTGAAGTTACTAGACCGAGCTACCAAATAGAACATGTTACAAGTAGCGCTTATATTAATTTCCGTTTGACATGGTTCTCCCAACGGTGAGGGTCGTTATTAAGTGCGATCGCAAATGGATCGACATGAGTTCATAAATAATTCGTGTAGACGAGACACGGGCACACCCTGTACCTGCGAGCTGCGGCGCCGAGCACCGCGCGGCACCAGCGCTGTGACGACAACACACACACACGCGCACACATTCTACACGTAGCTGTGTGTGTGTCGGAAAGCGTAGCTACATCAAACGTGAAAAGCTGGCATCATTAACAATTCAGATGACGCGCAAGAAAATGGAAAACAGATTCACGTGACAGTAATTATCGTAATGTATACGCTCACGTTTGACATTTCAATGACTAAATGTAATTCGTTTTTGAGCACTCGTACTTGTTGGAATTGAGCCAGTTCATCGGCAAGAGATTGTAAGACAATGTCCTTAATGTACCTACTTATTATTTATTTATTTATACTATCAAATTAAAAATTTCATTTTAAATAGTACGTATCATAAAATTATCATGTTGATAATTTAATTATCAACATTACTATAAAACAAGCGCGACTCGGTATAAACGCGGCATCCGCGCGGCGCCGCTGCGGCGCGGCACGAACTACCCGCTACACTCTCCGGTTTTTTGCATAAATCATTAGCTCTAACAGTTTCACGACCCCGTGTTTGTTACCAAATTAAGTAACTACTAAGAAGAGTTTCTTGAACACAAAATAATGTTTAACATTTAGGCACTGTTTCGTGTTTTCTGCTGTAAAACTTTGTAAGTAGGCAGGGGATATTGCTCATAAAATACATATTGAATATATACATAAGTATGTTTTTAATAGATTACGTCATACCTTTTCAAAATAATTTTTAGCTATTAGTTGTGATACAGTAGCAACTGAGCGAGCATTCAGTCTTAACCTATAATCACGAAGCTCGTCCGCCCGCGCGGCGGCGGCTGTACATATTTAATGGCAGCCATCAGCGACCCCACTCGCGCTAATATTTCTCTTGTATAAGAGAACAGATTTACTGACATTACGGCCGGATCAGACGGAACGTTTAATTGCAGCTATTGAGGCGGGACCGTGCTCTGTATGTATCGTACTTATTTGAATGTTGAGAGAAAATTAACATATAACAATGGATTAACTATTACAATGATCGTAAACATGATGGGAAACAGAACTGTACTGTATAGAATACTCTGAATCTTTTATGTATATTCTAATTCTAATATACCATTTACAAACGTCGGGTAAAAGCGCACAGAAATGGGTCAAAAATCAACAGTTGAAACTGACGCCTGTTAGCAGCGCACAGGAAATGAGCGCGATTTATATTAAAATTCAACGGAACCGTTTGACTCTCCGCAGGTCACGCGGGGGTGCGGGGAGCGAGTGCTGCCGGGGGGAGGGGGTTGTAATCTCACCTAATATAAACTAAATAATAAATCAGCATTGTTTATTCTCTTTTGCGCTTGTTATGTTATTTTATTCTTACAAGTTATAACGGCTGATACAGTGTAACATGTATTGATAATTTGTGAATAATCAAAGAAGACATAAACAGTAACTTATATCACATTGCAAACGTGTGACTCTCGCCGTCGTGTTTATAGCGTACCAACGATGCACTCCGCGTTCCAATTGACTGGCAACGAACGAACTCTAACTAAAAGTCAACAATACTAGCTAGTACTAGCTAGTACTAGATGGTACGATGTTCTCCTTAGCAGCACCTCCATGCGTAGACCGGGACCATATCATCATCATCAACCCAATAATTGTCCCACTGCTGGGCCCGGGTCTCCTCTCTGTATCAGATAGCACCGCATCGAGTCTTACCATCCCGTCTGATTGAAGCCCATTTCGTTATTATATTCCAATCTGTAGGAAATTATTTATTGTCTCGCCGTCACGATTGCGTCCGCAATCTATTGCTCGGATCTTTCAATCACGTATTACGAACTGAGATTACATTTATTTTTTTCCTCAATATTATTAGCTATATTATCTGTTACGTCGCAAAATGTAATATCGAATTGTCTGTTGCCAATTGGGACAAATCATATTGAGTAAGCTTCTTGTCCTAAAAAGCTAGAGAAGGAGTTTGACGGCGAAAGTAATTTTCGCTTGCGTTTTTCCTATGTTAACACAAGTTCTTCGTCCTATTAAATATAAACACGCATTGTATGAGACCGCACCATATCAGATAATTGCTTGTAAGACACGAAAACCTCGTTACGAGACCGAAGATACGGATCGCAATATTATTCATGATTCAATTCGGTTTCAATAACGCACGGAATCCGGCGCCGGCTCCGCACCGTCTCCGGGCTCTCCAGCCCGTAAGACACTCGTGAGATACTGCTAAATAATTCTCTCTGTGTCGTCCCGTGGCCGCCCCCCGCCCCCGCGTGCCCTGCCCCGCGGTCGCCCGCGCTGGACGGATGGGACAGAGACGCGTGTAATTGTGCTAACTACAGGAGATAGATTGTGTGCGCAAACCAGAGGGATAAGCGAGCGAACCGTTTACCCGCGCCCGCACCCGCCGCCGCCGGGCACCGGCACGGACACGGCTCGTTACGGGCGCAGCTCTCAATTGACAAGACGCTTGTCCCGGCACGGACGCGGCTGTCGCACACAACATGTGTTTGTTCTTGTAATTGTTACGGAATGTATGGGCTCACTTTGAACTGTAAGCAATGTTTAACAATTGAATGTAAACATAGTTGCTGTAAAATGGTTTGTTAATTAAATACTATACTATCAACGTATGGTCAAGCGTTTGTAAGCTGAATACATAGAACTCGACTCTACGGCAAGAAATCATTATTCATGATGCACTTTTTCTATAAATAAACTTTATTGAATGGTCTTGTTAGCGACGTAGTTGAGTACGAACTCCAAAGGCACTTTACTTAAGTAATGTACGCGAACATCAACAGAGGCCGAAATTAGCGTCAAACCTGGTGACGCCGCTCGGCTCCAATTCTTTGACGTTCCACGTAATCAAATAAAGTGTCGTCAGATCGCGTTACGTCGCACAAACAGGCCGAGCCTCCACTTTAAGCCGGAGTTATTTTAAGCTTCTGAACAGCATCATAACTTTTAATGAGGCCCTCGAATAATCTTAGTTTAAAAAAGTTAAAATATACTATTCAGACTAGTTTGTTATGCTCAAAATCTACATGTAATTCCGCCACTACAATTAAGTCATGATCACAAAATAAGAAGAAATGATCATCATTACTGTAGCCGTGGAAGCCTGCGAGCGCGGCCCGACGCGGCCGGGAAGCGGTCTCACTAACAAGCAGCGACACGAGTGAGGAGGACGCGCCGCGGCAACTGATATTAGTTGAGAAAGTAAAAGCTTGTAGAGCGGAGGGCGCCGCGACGTGACTTGAGCGTTTATTGTAAAGTGTTTCATTGAGAAAAGTGGCTGCTTCTTGTACAACATATTCATGCAAATAATAACATTTGTAAGTATACTACGAACCATAACAGGAAAACCTTTGACACTTCTTACAGGAAGAAAAATCAGTACTGCTGTGATGCAAGTATCATTATTTATGCTACAGTCCAACTTAATGCGAACTATTTTTCTCAGAGAGACGACGCACTAATAAAAAAACTATTTTATGTTTATCATGTTGTGTTATTGTTACCTGTGTTATATACTAACCGTGTTAGTCTGTCTAGTTGTACACAGAACTTATGTATTGTAAGTCAGCTTGTATATTCAGGCCGCTCAGCACGTAGTGTCCCGGGCCCGCAGCGCAGCGCGCATTAATTATAACTGCGCTAATACGCTCGCCGTGCAGTTGAGCTATAACTTGATCTTGTTCACTGCACTGTGATGGTTATTAACGCTAGTGAATTTTTAGTGATGCAATCATGGCGGCCTAATTTATATAAACATGAACATTTGGAACAAGACACGTGTTTCTTAAGTTCGTTCTTCTTATATCCGTATCATGTACTTCAACAAAAGTTGAAAGTATTCTCCCATAGATGTTTACTTACCAGTTTACATAGCGTTGTATTAAAATTATAATTTTGTAGATACAAAATATAACTTACAACAAAGTAGTTACCTCTCTTTCCCAGCGGATCATATAAATGGTATCCGCGGATGGCAGGCGCGCCGCCGACTTGATGACTGCGAGGATTATGCAACGCTCTCACCCGCGCCCGTGTGCCGCGTCGTGCGGTATTCATATCAACGTTTGCTAAAAGAGTTCATTAAAAAAGTTTCGTTACTAAATCGCTAAATATTGCGCGACACGTAGATCTGTGACGCGGCAAGTTTGTGCCAAAAGTATACTCCGAGGAAACTTCGATAAGAGCTCGCGAACGTAAAACGCCAAGAAATATCCGCGCGCCGCGAGCTAACTACTTCAACGCTTTCTATTTTGCATTAAAACTCATAGCGCACGCTAAGAGATAATAATTTATACAGTCTTAGTACGTCCACGGGAAAAATGTTGGTCGTTTTTGTTTTTTCCACTGTTGTTGTTACCGAGCTAAGTAGCTCGTAAGGTTTGTTCTATTTCATAAAAATTGTATTTACCGTCTATTATACTGTTATTGTTAGTACTTCTGGATGTTTTTGTGTGGTACCCGGTGCTCGCTAACCGAACATTTTTAACAACCGCGTGCGACCCGGCGAGGTTCATTAGTGGGCTGCACAACGGGTACGCATGCCTGGGAGCTGCCTGCATCGAGCCGCATCGAGCTGCACAGCACAGCACCACAAAGCGCCGTGCTGCGCCGCCGCCGCGCCGCACCGACTTGGGAACGTGTGTCTCGTGTATACTTTTTCTCTCCTGCTACGGCCTGAGTACTGTAGTCTCTAATTATATACCTACCAGTTCCTGCTTATTATAATATCTTCGTCCAAAAACGCCATTAGTAAATGATGGATGTGACCAATTAACCGAAAAAACATTGCGTAAATGTAATTTTAAGATTTACTAGTCTTATTAACTGTTTAGTACAGTATGTTATATAAATAAACACTTAAATAATAGCTCGTAATTAAATCCGAAAGCTTCCTTCAAAGAAAGGAAACCGTTACAAATGTTAGTATTAGTATAAACTTAAACCAATTATCTCGCCGCAAGCGGGAGGGGTTATCCGAGCTGAAACCTTCCTTAATGTAATTTGATCACTAATCGCGGTTCATCGCACATCCTGGACAGACAGAGAAGACCTCACCCAACACAATATTATAATACAATGTACATACAGTGAAAACTGCTTTCTTTATATAGTAATAACTAAGTTGTTGATCAAAAATAAATGTTAGTAGAACTCGCTACAAGTCTTACGCTTCTAAGCTGTAAAGGGGTTGGCAGGCGTTTACATCTTCATAAAGCTTTGATTATCTAACAATAACAATAAAATGAGCTGTTACATTATGTGTATACAATATATAAGGGATATATTTTTTTATAAAAACGTTGACCAACACTAGGATTTTCTCCTGTCGTGGGTGCGTTTACAAACACATATTTTCACATACACAAACGCCCAGACCCGAAACAACTACTTGCAGAGTGTACAAATATTTGCTCCGTGCGGGGATCGAACCCGCAACCCGTGACGCACAATCCGATCGCTCAGCCACTGCGCCACCGAGTTGTCAACTACTAATAGTGACAGGAACGTTATCCAGTCAGACGCATCCAATATTCGTCGATTGTAATCGTACGGTAAAAATGTGTTCTACTAGAGGAATGCGCTGGAAGTAAACAAGGTGTTCCACAGAAACAGGTGACGCCATCTCCAAGTGTCCGCGACTCACCGAATTGCATTCCTGAGATGACACACGTCAAATCAAATGAGTGTGCGTCTGTAGCGGTAGTGATGTTATGAGACAAAAAGCTGTTCACAGGTCACCGCGCGACTATATTGCGCGCCGCTCGCGACAATTTGTCACGCCGTGTCGCCGCACTACATTCCGATGACGGAAACTTTATGAGTTTCACACAAAAAGATTCTCGTCTCCTCATTCATATAAAGAATGATACGAGTGTCATACACATTGTACGAACGTGTCGCTTTGTTGCGTCGTTTCTGAGACGTGCGTTGATAAGAACACGCAATAACACGCCGGTGATAAATTATACTAACGCGTGACGTACCTAGATACTGCTGTGAATCTTACAAACTGGACACTATATCTGGTATATTTTAGGCTTTTGGAACTATATTTGTAATTTATCTATAATTAGATTATTGTTCTGAGCTATTAGACTAGACTTAGTTTAGTAATTACAACAATTAGTCCGACGACAAGTAATATATGTATAATAATATATCAGGTAATATTTTTCAAAGCTAATGTCCTGTAAATTCCTTGTCGTAGGTATTCAAACAGGAATGCGATATATCCGGCAGCTGCCCGTGTCTCTGTGTGTGTGCGTGTTGTGTGTGTGTGTGTGGCACAAAGGTAACGTTATTCCGGTCTTATATTAGAGCGGACAATGGTCTGCGAGTGGCCTCCTGGAGGTCAGCGCCGGCCTTTACACAGACTTTGATCTTAAGAGAAACGTTACAAATTCACAGCAGTTGATTGGATATTGTTTTGGAGGTATTAGTTTGCGCATAATCCGGCGGGAAAATGAGAATACGAGTATTGTTTGTGTAAGTTCTTGTTCGAAGATTAGGAGGTACTTGGTTATTTTTTCTAATATGTCATTGAGAGTTGTAAAGGAGGGTTAAAAAGAAACGACGCTACAAGAGCCTCGAGCCGCCAGAGGGCGCCACTCGTGTGTCGTACGTTTCCGCGACGTCCCGCGGAGGCATTAAGTTAACACGCGTCCTCGCTTTGATATGCTAATATTCGTCGTCCGCAGCGGAGCGGAGCGGTGCGGAGCGGTGCGGTACGGAGCGGAGCGGCGCCACTCGATGTTTTTCTCTTCGCCTGTTTATTTAACTCCTTTATTGCCTTCAAGGAGGAATGTATAAAGATGTTATTGGGAGCGTGACGTCACGCGGTGCTATACACAGCGCCGTTTGGAAAAGTCTCCATTTAGGTAATTATTTTTGAAATCTGTTTGTAATGTAATGGGATGGCAAATATGTTTCTGTTTCTGCGATTTACAGTCATTACGTTAACGTTGATGTAAGGTGAAGATCAAAGCAAGGTGAGCTAATATGAAACATTATAATATTACTAATGTTTCTTAATATTTACTTCAATTTCAACAATATAAATAAAAAATACACGCTAAACCAGAGTGGTTTACTCTGGTTTATTCCCAACATCAAGAACTAGAACTGCCATAATATTCACCATTCATAACAATTTTGTCAATAATACATACATAATATGTAATTTTTTTCTTGCAAAGTGCCAAATTAAATCACTTTTCTTAAAGTGTTCTTTGAAAGTCGTGTTATCCGAAACTAAAAAATACCTGCTTACAAAGGAAGGTATCCAATTTTCCGATCGACCAACTCAATTTAGTCTCAATATCAGCAAAAAACGGCGAAAGTCGTAGTAGTGAAGCGTCGTAGCGCTCGTAGGCGTTGTAGCGCTCGTAGACGTCGTAGCGCCGTAGATTGCGTAGCGCAGGATTACGTAGCCTCAGTTACGTCACGATTAGTGGGCAACACAAATTAACTGGAGTCTCGGGTCGCTACGAGCGCCTCTTCTATGTAACGTTTTTTATATAAAGGTATTACTTGTAGAGGGAACTCGGTAAGGTTGTTAACTTACGTAAATAAGAAAATTTACGTTTTTCTTTTGGCTGGGATTAAAGGTCTCGTAGAACTATATTACAAGAAACAGAACATAACAATATAGAAAATTTGGACCTAATGAAATCTACTTATTATTTATTAGGAAAACCTCTGCAGGGGGGAAGCCTTCGCGATTTCTTATTGCTCTCCTCTTATAAACATTATAACAAACAATTGTATTGATTTAATGTAAATTGTAAAAAAGGCCTCCATTTTCTTAGTAATTGTTTAAAATTTGAAGTTTAAGTATTATTGTGAAGTTGTTGAAACTTTACCTGTTTACTGGTTCATTCAGTTCAAGGACAAGCGGTGATGAGAGTTGTGTGAAGCTCTTTGTGATTACTTTGGCCGGTCCCGGGGCTTATAAGTCTCGCGGTCCCACCGAAAACAGGAGAGTTAACTTAACAGATGTCAACACTACCATTCATATTTGGAGGTTAATTTTATTTAGATGGTTTCTGCATTTAAATACACATATAATTGAAAGTTTTATGTTTAAAATTGGCTGGATGAATTAGAAAATTAAGTACTTTATTTTGTGTTTTTTTTAGTACTGGGAAATACGACTGTCAATAACCACTGTTCCTGACGTCACATCGAGCCGCGCCAACGGGTCGACGGGGACCGACCCCTACCAACAGAATCAACCGAGACCCCCACCTTCGGGTCACTCAGAAGACTCGCTTCGACGCTAACGCACCGCGCACACGCATACGGTCGTCTTCACTATTTTTGCACTTAGCGCCTACAATAAATTACAGTCTTATCGAATATCTTTTATTACGAGCCGAGACCCCCAGCGACACAACTGGAGCTTGGCATTCAAACAGTGGTCCTTCGAATAAAGAAGATCGCCGTCTTTTTGCTGTGCGTGCCGCCCGTCAACCTTCAACTGACCCGCCCGTCCGCCTACACCGTTGAGGACACTTGGAGGGCACTTAGAGGACAGTTTACCCGGTGGATACTGAAGTGGTTCCAGCGGTCTTTTGATGAAGAAGATCGCTGTCTTTTACTGCGCGTGCCGCCCGTGGACTTTGGACTGACCTGCCCGTTTGCCTGCGCGTAGAGGACGCTTGGAGGACAGTTCACCCGGTGGATACTGACGTGGTTCTGAGTGAGTCCGTTCCAATCCTTATATTCCTGTCTTGTTTTTCTATCTTTCCGGGAATTTAAAATAGTGCGATACGGATCAGGCATATTGATCTCTTCATCATAGCTTATTCATTTTAGTTACATATCTGTTCATTCCCTTTTTGCCTAATCTTTATCATCAATCTTATAAAAACTGTACAAAATCTTTAAAAACAATATTACTTTTTATTATAATCGTAAGCCGTAACAGTGCATTCCTTTGTTCGCCAATCCCATTGTTCTCGTTTTTTATATACGATTAACAATAACAAGTCACACCTCATTAGTAATTGTTCATATTTTTTGCTACCTGAACCGGTTTGCTACTGGGTCATTAGCTTCATACCAGCTGATTTGTAGTTTCTTTAATAAAAATCACGCTTTTATAATTACTTACGCATTCATATTTCTCATTTCTTTCGCCTTGTTTGCACTTTAGACTCTTTAATCTTGCTGAATTATGTCTGAGGCAAAGCTGAGAGAACTTGTAAAGAGGCGTGGTGGCTTCAAAGCTAAGCTTACACTATTTAATAACTTTATAAGGTTAATACCTAGCACAGGCTTAGATACATTCCAACAACTCGAATTACAATGCCGTCTTAGCATAATAGAAGCGCTGTATAAGGAATTCGACATGTTACAGACTGAGCTGGAGCTGTTGTCGGAGAATACGGACGAGATGTACGCCGAGAGGGAACAGTTCGAGATGCAGTATTACGGGCTGGTGGCTCGTGCGAAAGCTATGCTTGCCCTCGTACGCGATTCTTCGCCTGCGCTCATATCTGCAACGTCCGACGACGACGGCCCCCATCACGGCTCTGGCTGCAGGCACGACTTTGTCCGGCTGCCCAAAATAGACTTGCCTCACTTCAATGGGGACTATCAGCACTGGCTTGAATTTCGAGATACGTATATTTCGCTCATACACAATAATAATAGTATATAGGACATAAATAAATTCCACTACCTTCGCGCGGCCCTAACAGGCAGCGCATCTTTAGTGATTAAAAGTATAGAATTTAATTCCAACAATTACACTGTTGCTTGGCAGTTATTGTGTGAAAGATACAACAATGAAAGACTACTTATTAACAATCATGTACAATCTTTATTTAACTTTCAAAACATTCAAAAGGAATCTTGCAGCTCATTACGTAACATGATTGAAGTTACAAAGAAAAATTTAAGAGCACTGTACACTCTCGGACAACCCACAGAATACTGGGACACTCTAATTATTTACATGATGTCCAAAAAATTAGATGCCGTGACAAACCGAGAGTGGGAAGAATTTAAAAATAATTTAGATATGTATCCAATATTAAAAGACTTTATTAATTTTTTATCTAACAGAGCCGACTTATTAGAAACGTTAAATGACAACACTACTAACATAAACTTAAAATCTACACATTGTACAACACATACTTACGAAACTAATAAATCCAAAAACTATCTTACAACTACAAAACCTAAAACTATTTACAATTCAGATAAAATATCATGTCCTATGTGTACACAAAATCATTTTCTATTCAGTTGTCAATCCTTCAGAAATCTTGATGTTGAATCTCGCATTAAAAAAGCTTCAGAAAGCAACGTTTGCCTGAATTGTTTACGGTCAGGTCATACAGAAAATCATTGCAAGCTATCACATTGCAAATACTGCAAAGATAGGCATAATACTCTTCTACACAAAGAATTTACAGAACATCAGAAAAATGACAACATGGCATCGTCAAATAATATTGTTACATCATGTTGTTCAAATAATCAGGCCAACGTACTTCTATCCACAGCCTTGGCGAAAGTGGCAGATATCAATGGAGAGTTTCACACTGCTAGGCTCCTGCTAGACAACGGAAGCACTTCCAACTTCGTCACCCAAGACCTTTGTGAAAAACTTGGCCTGGTAAAACAGAACACTAGCTCCACCGTCTCAGGTATTAACGGTCTAGTTGCAAAATCTTCAGAAAGCTGCAGTCTTACCTTGCAGTCTTGTTATGGTGGCTATCGGGTGAGGGTAAATTGTCTCGTCTTACCGATGATCACACACTCGCAACCTGGCACTTATGTGGGCAAACATCAAGTTGCTATACCGCCAGGCCTTCAGTTAGCAGACCCAACATTCAATATACCCTCAGCCATTGACATTCTTGTTGGTGCTGAGGTGTTCTGGGACGTCTTAGGTTCCAATACAATTAATTTGGGTAAAAATCAACCTAGATTACAATCTTCAAAACTAGGTTGGCTTATTTCTGGTCGCATAAATCAGTCTCATCCTCATACACAACCTTCTGTCTGTCACTTTCTCTCACAGGAGTCTGATCAGTTCACTCATCTTTCAAACTTATATTACAATAGCTGTGGCTACTCAAATGTAATTAGGATGAAGAAGTACCCACAGAAATAGTTTCTTGTCATCAACATTTAATCACAGTTTCTTGAATTTATACATTCACTTCCACACACACATTTATACATACAACTATCTTCGGATTCCTCGTTGGATTTCATGTAGTAATCCTTCTAAAATTGAATTACATACATTCACAGACGCTTCTGACGTGCTTACGGAGCGTGTGTTTATGTGAGAACGGTAGCAGTAGACGGGACAGTTTGCGTTCGTCTTTTAGCTTCCAAAAACAGGGTCGCCCCAATCAAACCGACAACCATACCACGCTTGGAGTTGTGCGGTGCCTTACTTGGTACACGACTCTTTCTGAAGGTACGTAAGTCTCTTACTCTTGATTTCCATCACTGCTTCTTTTGTGTGACTCAACAATCGTGCTCGGCTGGCTCACTACACTGCCAAGTCGACTCGATCAGTTCGTACGCAACAGAGTAAGTGAAATACAAGAAACTACGACCGGCCAGACGTGGAGCTATGTGCCTTCCAAAAGCAACCCGGCTGATCTCACTTCCCGGGGGGTGAAGGCCGATTGCATCAGCGATTCCACTCTTTGGTGGTCCGGTCCCGACTTTATTAATAGTAGAGAGATACTCTTTCCCACATCACCCAACACACAAGTGCATTCATTATCAGAAACCACTTTACATACAAATACAAACATTGACATCAACACTGACAATAACAATTCAATTTTAATCTTAATACACAAATTATCTTCATTTACAAAATTAATTAGAGTAACAGCATATATACAAAGATTTATATACAATTGCAGAAATACATATAATAGAAAATCATCTTATTTAACATATACAGAATTACAATCATCGCAGAACTTTATTTTACAGATTGCTCAGCAGGAAATGTTCCCTGAGGAAGGAAAGCAGGAAATGTTCCCATATACTTGTCTTAAAAATAATCACATATTACATAAAAAGAATAGATTAATAAGTCTTTCTCCATTTATTCATTCAGAAAACTTAATACGTGTAGGTGGACGTCTTAATAATTCATTCTACAGTTATGACGTCAAGCACCCAATATTATTATGTAGCAAACATCACATTACAAAACTCATCTTTGAAAGAGAGCACAAAGCACTTTGTCATGTAGGGCCTCAATAGACTCACATACTGGCCTTTAGCAGGAAAGAACCTAGCTAAACAAACGGTGCGTAACTGTGTTCGTTGTACTCGCTTAAAAGCTCAGCCTGTCCAGGTCATCATGGGAAACCTGCCTAGTGACAGGACGCATCTTGAGTTCCCCTTTTTGAATACAGGTCTTGATTACGCCGGGCCAGTGCTGATAGCCGACCGTAAGGGTAGAGGTTGCAGATTGACAAAGTCTTATATTTGTGTTTTTGTATGCTTCGCAGTCAGAGCCGTGCATCTGGAACTGGTCTCCGACCTCACCAAGGAGGCGTTTCTCTCGGCTTTCAACAGATTTATCAGTCGTCGGGGTAAACCTCAGCGCGTGTACTCCGACAACGGCACCACATTTGTGGGAGCTTTCAATGAGCTTTCACGCCTCTTGCAAGCTTCATCTAGCAACATACAGTCTGACATTGCAAACCAGGGCATAGAATTTAAATTTATACCTGCCTATACCCCCTATTTCGGTGGCCTTTGGGAGGCAGCAGTAAAGGCAACAAAACATTTATTGAAACGAATCATGAGCCTAACTCACTTAACGTACGAAGAGCTTTCAACTTGTCTGATTCAGATAGAGGCTATTTTAAATTCCAGACCCTTAACGCCTCTATCCACTGATCCTTCAGATCTTTTATATTTTTCCCCTTCACACTTCCTTATCGGACGACCTCTCACGTCAGTTCCTCGTCCTCAAATCACTGATGCCAACATGCAGCGGCTTCATCGTTTCGACCGCATCGAGAAACTCAGGCAACATTTTTGGCAGCGTTACTCACACGAATATGTGTCTCTTCTGCAGCAAAAGACCAAATGGCAGACAGCTGAACAGGACCTTAAGATCGGTGCCATGGTCTTAGTGAGAGACGCCAATCTTCCTCCTCTCCTGTGGCTGCTGGGCAGAGTGACCGCTGTCAAGCCTGGATCTGACGGGCACAGCAGAGTCGCCGACATCCTGACGAAGAAGGGCATCATCACACGGGCGTACAACAATATATGCCCTCTTCCCATCACATGAACTTCTTGAAGCCTTCTATACTTCAACCCGGGGAGTCTGTTCCTGACGTCACATCGAGCCGCGCCAACGGGTCGACGGGGACCGACCCCTACCAACAGAATCAACCGAGACCCCCACCTTCGGGTCACTCAGAAGACTCGCTTCGACGCTAACGCACCGCGCGAAGACGACCGTATGCGTGTGCATACGGTCGTCTTCACTTTTTTTGCACTTAGCGACTACAATAAATTACAGTCTTATCGAATATCTTTTATTACGAGCCGAGACCCCCAGCAACACAACTGGAGCTTGGCATTCAAACAACCACCTTTGAAATCAAGTGATTTATTTTATACAAAAAGGGAAATTAATATAAGCTAACTGAATGAATAGTTAATATTATTTTGGAGCTGAAAATATTGCTGAATTTAAATTCCTCCCGGTAAATAAATCCCGGTGAGAAGTAACATATAATAGGAAGTCATTATAAAGCTCAGATATTGGTAAAAAATAAATTAAATTAAATCAATTTTGATATTCTTTGAAACCGAGTATGCGTCAGTTTATCTCAAACTTGTAGCGCAATTTTGGTGTCAATGACCAGATTATATGTCGACAAATAGCTCCGGCAAGTGACGGAAATGAGTGTAACTGAGGTCAGGTAACTTAATTACTTCATTATTGGCGATTAGTGTGCTTTTATAACTATTAATAAATTGGCATACAATATCGTACAAATAGGATGACATACACCTACCACTACTCGCAATACCAATTAGAAACAAATGATGAGCGCCACTTGTGTCTTGTCATATTGCATCCCCCGCCGCCCGCACCCCGCTCCCCCCGCCCCGCGCCCCCCGCGGCTCACACGAGCGCCGAGCGGGCTAAGCTGATCCCTTTAATTGAATCTCAGCCCGGGACAGAACGTTTTCTTTTCATATTTCCATAAGTAGTGAAGGAAAATATTATACCGTACATTGAATCAGTTTAAAGTTTTATTTGAGATTAATCAAGTTGCGTAACTGTAAAAAGAGTAAAGTTGCTGCGTTTCTCAAAGAAACTACGACACGACAAAAATGTTCACTTTCGAAAGAGAGAGTTATGAAGTTATAAATTAAAATATAATAGTATGTACAGAGGCAGACAAGAAATTAAGTTACAGACAAAAACTACTTGACCAGTACCACTATACAAAATTAGATGAGAATGTTACGTGGCGGTGGCGAGTGCTGCTGGAAACAAACACACTGGACCACTACCGACAGTAGGTACATAAATCTCCGGCGGGCGGCGGCGTGGAGGCACCGGCCGCAGTATTAAGACGTCCTCGTAATAATATAGGCTCATTAATAACGCGAGTCGCCCGCAATCGCGGCGCGGCGCGGCGCGGGACACGCTGCCTAACTACTGAACCGGGACTTTCACCAACATGAGGTTAACTCTCTCTAAAACAGGGCTTGTAAGTGCAATGTGAAATTAATTATAATATCCACCATCTGAAACGGTGAAGTAAGACCCGTTGGCAACATTTTTAATTATTAGTAGTGTCAATTTCGACAAATCACAAGTATCTATAACTACGCTAGAATTTGTCAAGAATTAAGTATCATACATGGCCAATGTCACCAATCATAATATTCTAAGTTTTACAGACATTCACCCTAGAATCAGAGAATCAGCAGCCACTGCATCAGTTCGTGCGTTCCGTGTGAAGTGTGTAGTGGAGGCACTCGCTCTGTATTATTTGTGCGCCGAGCACTTTGCGCGCACTAGTGCAAACTGCTGTGAGCAAACACTCGCAGTAGGCGCGCATCTCCCCGGCTCGCCCGGCCCGCACCGGCGACGGTGGTGCCTGGCGAAATATAGGTACAAGAATTTTATACCGGGTCGGAATTCTAGCGATTGACTCGATTCTATTGATTGAGTTTTAACGATGGAAAACTGTAAAATAATTAAAATATGGCTGGGATTTTGAGCTCTAATTATTATCAAAAATTTATAGCAATATTAATTGTTAAAGAGTTCTTTCACGTAGGTAGTTAGGTACCAAGATAAAATAAATCAAGAAAAGGCGTGTGAGCACTTCTTAAGAAATGATTTTTCCATTCCTTTGGCACTCGGAACCTCTTTCTTGTCTGTTGCAAGCGAAAATTTCTTTGTATATTTCTTTTTACAATTTCTGTCACAAGAGATTGCATAATAAAAATAACACAAAATAGAGTTGTAACTATTGTAAAAGAGCTGAAGAATGTTATGCAAGCAGCGACGAGTCGACGAGTAGCTCTTCCGATACGAAATGCTCAAACGTACTCGTTACAGTTTCATTGAGCATTATGACAAAACAACTGCGGCCAGCTGAAACTGTTCCTAGCAATAGATATGGTCGCATGGACTCGACTCGGTTCGGCAGCACTCGGCGCGACTCGGCACGGCTCGGCGCGGTGCTGTAATGAATATAAGAAACAAAAGGCGCGCGAGTCTGATTGTCGCCCTCCGCGCGTGCCACACGCGTGTGTGCAGAATCACAAAGTAGGACGACTTAGTTACGACAAAATGTATTGAAATACTTTCCTACAACTTTATTTGAAGGGCTTAACTAGCTACAATAACAATAGTGAAACTGTATAACGCTATACAGAAAAAAAAAATAGTTTTCCTTAGAATACTACTAAAATTTTTAGCTAAATGTTGTTTGAAAGATAAATATGTTTATTTTATTTAGACAGTGAACGAACAATTTTAGTTACCCAATGGAATGTCATTTGGTGACATTGGATGAATTGTTAAAGCAGCAAGCTACGAAGTTACTGAATTACGAAGACCTATATCAACAAATAATTGTGTCTAAATACCTGATATCCACTATACAAGGCCGCCGAGCCGCGATGACTGCGTTAAGAAGCCGTTTACCTCGCTAAGAATCAATTCATACAGAAATCAGTTTAATCCCCGCTGCACGTCGCTGCTACAACGTTGTCATTCTGCTGAGGTTCGCGGGCGACGGTTTATCACGTCCGAGACGCGCGCGGAATACAGCGGCCGCGTTTTATCTCGCGCGCCGTGTTTGTGCGACGCAAATACACGTCGCCGTGTCGAGACTACACGCGAGCCTGCACTGCGACCCTACTTCATCAATATTCATACATTTTTCTACGTTTAATCGTTGCATTTATATTTGATTTGACATTCTTTTTGATAAAAAGTCACAGGACTAGAGTAACCAATTACTTATTTTAAGTAAAACAATATTACAATACACCATTTCGGTACTTAATGCTGTGGTATCATAAATAAACCTTTTAAGCCTCCAAAGTGAGTCCAATTAATATAAATAATCTGTGAAGCACTTAATTAATATAAATTTATTCATATTTATCAGCGTGCACCGATTGCGGGTACTTATGGGAGATGTAAACATTAGGGGCGCGCGGACGCCGCGTAATCCTGCCAAATGAATGTTTGCTGAACAAACGTCGTGCCAGCCCTGCGCACAGCGCGCACAGAATATTACGTGCAAGAAGACCAACACTTATTTAGATATAACGAATTCGAAAATCTGGGGGCATGCTTATTGTTATATGCTCTAAATTCAAAGCAGATTAGAAGCTTCGGAATAGATTTCCGTACAGAGACACATCACCGCTCCTTTATTTTAATAACCTTTAAAATGATAAATCATGACATGTTTATAAAAATAGTTTTTTTACATATACATATATCTAGTTTCATATTCTTAATACCCATATGTATTGGTAACCGGGTGCTAAGAATATGAAACTGGATACACATATTTTATTATGTACATAACTTAAAATTTTTGGACGTGACAGAACTGTCATCATGAACGTAACGAATAGAAACAAAAAATATAAGCATTATGTAGTAATTACACGTTACTCTTAGTTATCAAATTAAACTTAAAACAAATAGGTACCGATTTGAACCACAAGATGATTCACTATTCATTATCAGAACTTTGTGGAACTCCGCACCACATTAAGTGAGCCACAGAAATGGTCTCTGCGCCTAACAGCTGTGCGTTGTCCCGTGACAGGGGTCAGTGGCGCCATCTGCGCTCAATGTAGCGGAACGCATCGCGCTAGTTATTAACAAGTGCAACTGCTGTCGGCCGGTAAGTGATTAAGGTCTCTCACTTACCAGCTTGCGGCTGCGGCGGGGACACCCCTCGTGGCCACACTTACTTTGAATTAGCTGACCCGCAGATGATACAGTTGGAGCAATTTGCTGATTGAGTATTGTTTTGTGTAGTTGCCAAAGTCTAACTCTAGTTCCAATGTGCCTACGATGAACGTGACCCTAAGGGTAAAGAAAAGACCAATATCGTCGGTTTTTATACGCATAGCGAGGGAATGGAATCGGCTGCCTGATTCTGTGTTTCCCGATGAGTACAATTTGGAGGTCTTCAAGTCACGACTGAATAGGTTTCTTCTAGATAAGTCTGCTTTTTTTAGACTACATCGTCACTTACCATCAGGTGAGATTGTGATCAAACGCTTGCATAGACTAGATAAAAAAAGAAAATATTTCCCATCAAATTACAGTACTTCGGGCGGGTGGACGCCAGTTCACTAAGTGTTTATTCAAATGTACCGCCGTCCAGTGGTCACAAATTCCCTGCTTACCACCGCCGGCGACGTCGTGAAGTGCCCCTAACTACCTCCGCCGCCATTACGGGGAAATTGAATCAATTCCCTGCCTGCCTTCAGGACATATTTCTTGACAAGCACCCCTTCACTTGACATGGAGCAATTTTTGTCTCTTTATGGAGCTTCGAGAGTTCGGAAGTTATTTTGTGTGACCCTCGCCTTGGAGTTCTGTTACCTACTCTGGCGGTGGTCACTGAACTCATTTAATTAATTTGGTTTATTTGACTCTATGTCTTTGTCACCATCTGCTCTGCCTGTATTCAACCACTGCTGGATATAGGCAGTCTCATGGCAGTTTTTAGCCATTCACTACCATGTTTATTCACGAACCTTTGTGTTGATAAACTATCACATAACATATGTGATCCGAATCTAAATTTCTTTGGTATTTTATTCGTTCATCATGTTTATGGGGTCTTAGAAATAATTGCACCAGGTTAAATGTTATGTTCTTAACGGTTTAGGTATAGGTAATACGAGCTTGTTTTCTTCCTTACCTCGTAATACTCAGACGTTATTGCACAGTGTGAAGCCGACACAACTGCAACTAGGTTACTTCACACAGATTTTTCCATTCCCCCGGTTTACGTATACAGTTATCATATTCTCGCATAAATATGTATAATCCCAGTACGTCACGTCCGGAGCTCGTGTAGTTATTTAATTTAGCGTCAGTCATTACGCTGAATGTTTAGCGCCGCGCTGTATGCATTTACGAAGGTATCTGTCAGCTGGACGTAACAGCGGCGGCGGCGGCGGGTTGTGGCCGACGCTGGATTTTTTAAATGTTAATGCTCGTTTCTACTCATAATAAATAGGGTGGTATTTAATACTTTAACTGTAAATCCCCTTTTTTCAATAAAAATATTCGAAATTACCACTAAAAATACTGAATTGCACACTAAATTTTCTCATCAAATAAATCAATTATACTATACTGTTAAATCTTTAAAGCTTAATAGGACCGATTCGGTTCTGGCATTGTGGTCACAGTACTAACCTAAACTAATAATTATGAATAGGACCGATTCGGTTCTGGCACTTCGCCGGCCGCTGCCGCGGCAAGCTCGCTTCGCTCGCTCGGCTCGTCCGTTGTGGTCATAGTTCTAACCTAACCTAAACCAATAATTATAAATAAGACCGATTAGATAATCAAATAGTTAATTTGTAGTACAGTCATTTATTTGATATGCAGTAGGTTATTAGCGGAGAAATTTTGTTTGCTTAAATTTCTAAATAGAGGTGCAGTTAAAAAATCCCCTAATAAAAATGTATAATGGGACGACTCCGATCGCATAAAGAATCGTATATTTTCGCAATGGGTCGACATCAGTTTTCAAAGTGATGAATAAATAAGATAAATGTTGAACTACGAACGATCAGGGAGAAGGACATTTAAAACAAAATAATCTATTTTTATACTTGGGTCTAAATTGGCCAGATTTTTAGCGGCTCAAATTGCACCTCACTGGCTTACCTGAGTGTGAACCTGTCCGAGTCCCCGGGGCATTCCCGCGACGTCCTGAAATTGATATAAATGTGCAAGTCTGCCGCCCGCGCCGCCACACAATAAATCAATATCAGTGACACGCTGACGAGCCGAGTCCTTGCGACGTGCCGCGTCCATTGCCCGCGGGACAGCGGCGCGCGCCCGTGAAATGAATTCCACGCCGCGCGGATTGATACATGACGTTATAGTCTGCCGGCCGCCGCGCCGCGACCAGGCGAATTGTTTCTATTATTTTTTGTCATAATCTCGGATGTGGTCGGAAATGAAAAAGGACCTTTTTAGATCGGGTGACATGTGACAGGTTTGTTACGCTCAACACGAGGATGAATGGAAAGCTTTACGCTACCAAACTGGGGACGGTGATGTTGCGATAAAGTTTTGCTCCAAATACGTAAACTATAGCTGAAGTTACTAAGGCTCTACCATACCTACTAATGAACAGACGTTATACAGCTCTGAATTAATTGTTCGACGCCACTAAAATTGTTATAGAATCATACTCTATCTTATATCTTCGCAACATACCTATAGATCCTTTCGTGTTTATTGCCCATGTAGGACAAAGCCCAAAAGGATTTATTGGAATTCAGACATCTGTCTGTTTACAATATGAAGTACAACAGCGGATGTGGTCGGGTCACAGGCATTACAGCGTAAGCTCTGGGGACACGCTTCATCTCACAGCGGCTCCCTCTGACGAGGGTCTAAATTACACAATATGGATAATAAGTTGTGTTGTCGGTAAAATAATTGAATCGGAATACAATTATTTTAACTATGGCCAGAGAATACTTAAAAAAAATTACAATTCGTTCAGCAGATCAACCTCTAACATTTTCCAAGTAAGAATAGTAAGCTTAAAGTGGAGTGTAAGGTGGTGCGCACTGGAGTGGGATTACGTGTAATTGATATATAACGTGTACGTCGCGGTCGCGGGGACGCAACAGTTGAGCTCACCCTCGTAAGCCGCGGCGTGGTGGCGTGACGTCATCGCCGTATTCATGAGCTACAATAAGAACCCGGCTCCACTCCAATAACACCTTATATTTTCTTTCAATAAACGCGCCGCTGAATCCATCTGTTACTTTTTCATTACAGGCATAGATACCAGTATTGAGACGTGACATAGATCTTTTGGTAAATATATTTTATTGCCAATAAGCCTCATATCAAAGTCGTTCAGAATTGTTATTGACCTTTGACAATATTTTAGTATCTGATATTTTGCCTCATTGAACTGACGAAGTTGAAAACACCTAATGTTTGACGACCCAGTTAGTCCAGCGGTAGTTAACACTGCCTTCTGTGCTATGGGTCTCGGGTTCCAATCCCGGTAGGGACAAATGTTTGTGTGATGAGCATGAACATTTGTATCCAAGTCTTGGATGTATTTATCTATAATATGTATGTATTTACAAAAAAAGTATATATGTAGTATATCAACCACCTAGTATCCATAACACAAACCTCGTTGCTTAGCACGGAACTAGATGGCGCTGTGTGCCATAATGTCCAGGTCCAGGAATGTTATTTAAATTTCAGTAAATTGGAATCATTAATTGTTGTCATGTAAGTGTATTTGTGTACAAATTAGTATTCAAATGTAATGTTGATGCGACGCATTAACGTTATACTTATGTGATTCGAATAAACGCACTTTTTTTGCGTTAGCAACACTGTCAACTAGACGTCTAAAATAACGTCTCCGTAATTAATTAAATTTAAAATTAAGAAATTGTAATCTTTTAACTAGCAAACAATCAATTATATGTATCACTTATTGTAACAAACGTGACCAGTGAAATCTGTATATTTTTGACGCAAGAACTTAGTCTGGTGTGTTAACTTGTACCGGCTGCCAACAGGTGGATTTTGAAACTGACAATCCCGGGGAGTATTTTGTTTTATTTAAATATTACTTGTATTGTGGCTAGGATAACACCCTACCTGCTATTTATGACACTATTACACTGCTCATTTTTATGAGCTACGTCCATTACACAGCGGCTCAGTTTATGTCTCCTTTTGCTTGACAAATTGTGGAAGCAAAATCGACGACGAAAACGTTTGCCTCAGACCCAATAACACGTCAAAACTTGCTTTTGTACACTTCACACTATCATACATGAAATATAGCTGTCAATGCATTGTATTCTAGCCTTTTAATAACTTAAATAAGCTAGTAAATTTATGTCCCTCTGACCTACCCACTTACTTTTGTTCCTTTAAAACTGTTGAATATAGTTATAAAATTTAACATTATAATAATTAGTTACCTTGTAAATTTGCCTATGGAATGATTAATTCACTTACCTTGTGACTTTAATTTTTAAAATCCCTACTTTGTCTAATTTTTCAATTTTATCCCTACTAACATTTTTTTTGTATTTTTCCTACTCTTAACTTAACTCAGCAATAATTTTACATATTTTCTTGTCTAATTAAAATCCACTTTTCTTTAGTTTGTTCTCAGTCCCCTTCCTTTCAATTCCAGGCTTAATATGATGACCCGCAGGACCGCTGCCAAAGATATGGAAGTCCAGTTAAGAGCAACATTAAAGGAACTTGAATCTTCAAAATCACTATGCAAGCAACTGCTACAAGAAAGGGATGACAGTGAAGTCGAAGTGAAAAATATTATAGACAAAAACACTTCTCTCAAAAATGAGTTAGCTGAGCTGCACATAGAACACATGGACCTACTTGACCAACACAATCAATTAAACCAAATTATGTCAACTTTCCAACAATGTAGTGACACTCATGATCTAGCTCTTAAACGCATATCTGTGCTTGAACAAGAATTGAGTGCGGCTTACACCAATATTGCTCAGATTGAATCAGAACGAGCCTGTGAACAGTCTTCTACCACCCAGAGGCTGTATGATAAGTTGGTTGTTGGTATGTCTTCTACTTCTATGTGCTCAACGGCTGTACCAACTATTGATTTAACTGGTGATGATACCATTATTCATAGGCCATTACTGTTAAGTCATAACAAACTTAAAAAGTATATTAAAATTAATAAAATTATTAAAAGATATCGAGTAGCTAACAAAAAAGCTTGCCTCCACAAAATTAACATAGGACTACATAAGGACCGTATAAACTTAGTTAGCCAGTTGAATAAATGTATTATAGATTTAGAGGATTGTCGAGCTAGTTATAACTCTGATACTCAGTTGTTACAGAGAGAATTAATATGTAAGGAAAGTATGTTGCAGGAAATTTTTACTAAGTATGAACACTCACAAAACCAACTTAGTGAGCGCATGCTGGAGGCCAGTGAGCTGATGGACATTGTTAAATATAATGCTGAGAGGATGGAATCCCTATCCAATAACTTTTCTTGTAACTGTGGTGACTCTGCCCCACCTCCTGAGCTCCAGCATGGATCTAATTGTAGTACTTTGTCCGCATCTACTCAACCTGTAATAAATTGTGATGGCATCAAGTCTTATAGCAAATGTTTTGTCTTCTCTGATAAAATAGGTGTAGGTTTGGGATCTCTCATCCATAACCATATAACTTGTAGTGTAACAAACCATTGTTACCATAATTTAAATTTTAATCAAATCATTGATAAAATTGTGAACACAAAAATGTGTGACCAAACATGTATTGTGTTATTGTTAGGAAATAGCATTGGAGTTAAGAGAGGAGACATTGTAAATGGTATCACCACCTTATTAGGATTAAATGTAGGAAAAATAATGCTATGTGCCTTGCCTTATTCAGACATGCTATCTGACTTACAGAATAGCTACATTTCTAGATTAAACAGTGTTTATCATTTGTTAACGTGTCGCCATGAGGATAGACTACTGTTTTTCGACACAAATAGATTTGTTAGTGGTTTTAAATTGACTGGTGAAGATATGTTTCTTCCCAAAAGATGCAAACACTTAGTAGCATCTTTAATTGCATACAATATTCAATCTGTGATAGTACCCATACCAAAGACTAGGTTAGTTACTGACGAATCAGTATCAACTAGTTATTCTACTGATACTGAGATAAATTGTTTAAACTTTTACAACCGACAATAGAGAGGCAGAACCATATTTTATTATATCACCAGAACATAAATCGCTTCCCTGGCAAAATATTAGATATTGAACTTTTAGTGGATAAATATTCTATAGATATATTGTGTTTTTGTGAAACCTGGTTGAAACCAGATACCATGCAATTTAATGTAAATGTCTTCACGGTGGCCAGTGCATACAATAGACTTTCAGCCATGGGTGGTGGAACTCTAATACTTTGTAAGAATAATTTTAAGTTTAAAGAACGCAAGGACATCACCTCTTGCTCTGTTGATCGCCTTTGTGAGGTAGCATGTGCAGAAGTAGGTAACTATATTATTATATGTGTGTATAGACCGCCGGCCTCAAACTTTGCTACATTCTTGTTAGTAATGGAAGAAGTTTTCAGAAAAGTTTTTAAATGTAAGAAACATATTGTTGTTTGTGGGGATTTTAATATTGATATTATAATTGAATCGCCGGAAGTAAGCAAATTTCTTGCTTTATTTAATTCTTTTAATTTAAAGCATATTTTTGATAAACCCACTAGAATTACCCCCACTACTCGCACTTGTATTGATAATATTTTTGTGAATTGCGCAGTCCAAGGCTCTTCTTTAGTTAGCGGTGTTAGGTCGGACCATATGGGACAGCTAATTTCGGTAGAAAATGTTAAAAATACGCGGCTGAGTAAAACTATATCAGTTAGACCTTTAACGGAAAATAAATTAGACTCTCTGCAAAATGCTATTAAAATTAAATTACTCAACACAAAATTCACATTGAATACCCCCGATAAAATGTACTGTAAATTATTCCATATAATATGTGAAGCATTTAATAAATCATGCCCCATAATAAAGGCTCCATTACGCAATAAAACTAAATTTAATCAATGGGCCACTACAGGTATTAGGAAAAGTAGAGATGTGCTTTATAAGCTATATTATGATAAGTCATTGACCTCCGACCCCAATTTTCATAATTATGTTCGGAAATATTCTAAATGCTTTAAAAAAGTATGTACGCTAGCTAAATCAAAACTTATTAGTAATAAAATTAATAAATCTGATAATAAAATTAAAGCTGTGTGGAATATCATTAACACGGAGACTGGAAGGGGGAAAAAACAGGGCTCCGATCTGATTCTTAAAATAAACAATAAAGTAGTCTCAGATAAAATTGAAGTCGTAAATTCGCTCGAACAATATTTTACCAATATTCCCATCGAGGTGACAAAGTCATTGCACTCGTCGTCTGTATTAGCTGAATCTCTAGTGAAACAATTTGTTGCTAGAGATATACCAAATTTTGATTTCTTTCAAGTTTCAGCTCATATGGTAAAAAAAGCATTTAAAAGTATAAATATGAAAAAAACGGAAGACCTATGGGGCATATCTGTTAAAGTAATTAATTCAATCATAGACAATATTGCTCCAATACTTGCAAATATATTTAATGTTAGCGTCAAGTCGGGAACCTTCCCTGATTTAATGAAAGAAAGTAAAGTTATTCCAATTTTTAAATCAGGTTGCAAGATGAATCCCTCAAACTATAGGCCGATTTCTGTTCTTCCAACGTTAAGTAAAGTCTTTGAGAAACTGATGCTCGAGCAAATGGTAGCACATTTTCAGAAATATAATATTTTGCATGACAGACAGTACGGCTTCACCAAAGGTAGATCGACGTCTGATGCAGGCACGAAGCTAGTCTCTCACATTTTAGATGCTTGGGAGGGATCGCAGGATGCTATAGGTATCTTCTGTGATCTTTCTAAAGCTTTCGATTGCGTTGATCACAACACGCTTGTCCGTAAACTCGGCTACTACGGAGTACGAGGGCTTTCTCTAGAGCTTGTCTCTTCCAACCTTTCAGAAAGACGTCAGAAAGTTAGTATAGACGGAGTCACTTCCTTAGGGTCTATTGTTAAAATGGGTGTTCCCCAAGGTTCAATTTTAGGTCCTTTTCTCTTTCTGGCGTACATAAATGATCTTCCCTACATGATGTCAGATTTGTCTAATATTGTATTGTTTGCTGACGACACCTCACTAATCTTTAAAATCAATAGGAAAGATCGCGTACTTCTAGATGTTAATAAGAGCCTAGCAACGCTATCTAAATGGTTTGATGCAAATAACTTACTTCTAAATGCTAGTAAAACAAAATGTTTAAGATTCGCGTTACCGAACGTTCCTCAAGGCGAAACTAATTTAATGCTCGAAGGCAGCAAACTCGATAACGAAACTATATTCCTTGGTATTACAGTGGATTACAAATTACAGTGGGGGCCTCATATCTCAGCTCTTTCTAGTAGGTTAAGTTCTGCTGCCTATGCAGTAAGAAAAATTAAACAAGTCACTGACATACCTACAGCTAGATTGGTATACTTCGCATACTTTCACAGCATCATGTCATATGGCATCATTCTGTGGGGTTCAGCTGCGGACGTGGATTCTATTTTTATCTTACAGAAAAGGGCCATCCGCGCAATCTACGACATGGGCCCCCGCGAATCCTTAAGAGAAGTCTTTAAAAATATTAATATACTCACACTTCCGTCACTCTATATACTTGAAAATATTATGTACGTCCGGAAAAACCATCTACAGTTTAACATCAATAGTGACTATCATAACATTAATACTAGGAATAAACATAAATTAGTAGTGCCTAAATATAGACTTACAAAAACTAATAAATCATTTCTAGGGAATTGTATACGCTTTTATAATAAACTACCTAAATGTGTCACCGATCTCACCGGCAAGAAATTTAAAAATCATGTGAAATCTGTTCTTGTCAAGAAAGCCTATTATAAAATAAAGGACTATGTTGACGATAGGAATGTGTGGATGTAGATACTGTTGTGCATGTGGCCTCCCTGGTACCGTGAGGTTGTTTCTATTACAAAAACGTTGTCTTTTTAAAGACATAGCTTGTAGCATTTTATTATGGCGTATTTCACGCTCCTATTCAATTGTTATAATTTTGTAAATGTGAGTTCAGTGTATTGTTCAGTCTAGAGAATTATACTTACCATATCACTTTTTTTTTATATCTTTGACCATTGACATCTCAAGACATGAATTTTTTACATTGACCTCGCATAATTATTACCAAAATAATGTAACAATACCTTCTTTTTAAAAGAGTGTCTATGGAGTTTCTTGCCGGTTCTTCTCCATGAGATCAACTTCTTGGAACCGTGCAACTAGAGTCATAACGTTTTATAAATGCTTGAAAAAGTTCATATGAAATAAAAACCTTTTGATTGATTTTGATTTTGCAGTTAAGGAATCGAAACCGCGCCCAACAGCAAAGAACGTTTGTACGTCTATAACTTCAAATATTCCCTATTCTCTTGTTTCGCTTACAGTTGGGAATCTACTGAGAGTATAAAAGAGCCACGACGCGGTTGGCTGCATTAATAAATTAGATAATGTTCATTGAAGTAGGCGGCGCATAGAGTCGATCCGCCGACTCCTTTTAGTTGATTGAGTGTGCCGACCTGGCACCCGCTGAGCTATTGTAGCGCTGCGACGCTCTCGGTTAGATCTCAACTTATCTGTGGAGGTGTTATTTGGACGCGCGATTTTCGTTTTCGTTGAAAGCTTTATATAACTTGTATTTTGTAAGAGTAATATTAATGGACTATAATATAAATATAATTTAAGCATATTTATTTGGAATCAACAACGTTCATACATGTTTTTTAGTTAAAAATCTTAAAAACATTTATGAATGTTAAATTATAAATTGCAACTTGGTTAAAAATGGAAATTAATTCTAGATAGAAAGCTGGATTATTTAAGACAGCTTCTTAACATTACACTGCTCACTATTGCGACTTTAGACATGCCAAACGACGGCGATAGACACGATGGATAATGTAGACTGAATGATAATACCGGGGATGGTACTGAACTCGTACTAAACAACACGTTGCGTGCTGTGGCTGCGCCGCGCGCCGTGCCCTCTATGGGCTAGTCACCGATTGCGCGCGATTATTCCTCATCTATACTAATATTATAAAGAGGAAAGATTTAACTGTTTGTTTGTATTGAATGGGCTCCAAAACTACTGGACCGATCTGAAACTTTCTTTCACCATTAGAATGCTACGCTATTCGTGATGAACATAGGCTATATTTTACTAATGAAACAATTAAGTGTCCGTATGAAAAAAATATTTTTTGTTTATTATTTCTTCAATATTTATATAAATTAGCGCTATGCCGTGCGAAGCTATTAATTACACAACTACAATTAGTAATAATTAATAATTACTAATTGTCAAGGTATTTAAATATGTGATTATGCTTAGAAAGTAAATAATATAATTGTAAATATATTTAGTATTAAAAAAATTGGGTTCCAATGGGTACACTGTAGAATATGAATAGCGACGTGTGCCTCGGGGCGTGCGTGTGAGCAGCGATACCGCGCGGCGGCGGCGGCTCTTTGTAATTTTTCAATTCAGCGCAGCCGCGCTAGGAAAAAGCGTTTCAATCGCATCGGAACTATTGTGTGCCCTGAACGCGAATATTTCAAAGGAAATCATTCTGTTGCTCTATTTCAACAGCAGATCTGGCTTCAGTCGCGGCATGAGGTAGATTTTCATTTAGTTAAAAAAAATGTATAAAGATGGCTATAACCACTGGTCATATTAACCTAGCTTTGGCACTATAACTGATGACTTAGTTTTGTTATTATAGCTGAAGTTTGTCAAATATTTTGTCAAAGGCATTGGCAGCTTACGGCAGATTCCGGCGCTGATCATGATATTATTGAAGTTTATTTCTTTCAGAGAAAAAATTAAGTGGCAATGTTAACAAAATGGCAGAAGGCGTCTATGAAGTGCGCGGACGGGAGGTGCGAGCAGTTTGTGTTGCGGTTCGATGCGGCACAGTTTTATTGTGCAAGTTCGGCCGCTGTCTGTTCCGCGCCGCCGCACGCGACGCGCGGGCGCCACTGCGCGCGGGAGCACGTTAGCCAAGACCATAGCTATTATTATCTGTTTCAGGCAAATGCGTTTGGAGAACAATGATAATACGATCCAATTTATGTTCATGTATGGGAAAATGTTGTGCAAGGGTGGGTTGTTATTTGATGATAAACGATGCTCAATTAAAGTCCAAAAGCTCTCTCATAGTATATTGGTACCTATATCCAATCCAATTTTTTTTGAAAATAAATGAATATGAGAAAATCTTTAGTACATCATAATATATAAAAAAATAATAGTTCACTTCTAGGAAGAACCAGTAAAGAACGCTAACCATTAAAAGTTTATTATACTCTTATCTTTGCTTAATAAACGTTATCCGCTCGTATAGGGACCTAGTCCTATTTGCAGCAGAACATAAAAACAAGGCGTAGAGCGTCACTCGGCCCGTCTAATGCGATGTATTGAAATCTCCCGAGTCCCGACTCTCGATAAACACGCCTAGGGCTTACACGTAACGGTTAAGTCACCACATTTTTATTTGCCGCTCTGTCACTCACCACTCGGCTGGGCGTCGAGGAATTTAACGCAGTGACAACCTTGCGCTTTGATTTTTATTTGTGGAGTTTTTTTAGTTCTCTTTTCATATTCACACACGAGTCAACGAGTGCAGGCGATTGTGACTGTGTTGGCGGGTGTGTGGCGTGTGTGTGACGTGAATGTGACGTGTTTTTTTCATTGCATGCATTCAATTGGTAATACTTATAATATGTATTAATTGATGTGATTGATGAGTAAGTGAAGTTCTTACTATTGGTTTTTGTTGGCTTTGGCTTTTTCTAACAACAACTTTTGAGAAGTTAGATACTAACTAAAACGAGCACCTTGAATATTGGCCATAAAATTAATTATCTGGTGTTTGCAATCAAAATTAATTGAAGCCCTAACGATGAAGTGTCTTTTGAAGCGTGCGATAACAGTTTTGAACTGAGCTGTCTCAACTCAAGGCACGTAGGCTTTATTGTCGCAAGACGATACCAGATCGGCAGGACATGTAGGTCATCTACTCAAAAGCCTCCTATAAATCTTAGTATAGTTGGATGGAGTTAACGACACAGTTATATTGTCGCACTGAGCACTATAAAACGTGATTTGAGCGCAATATCTTCGGCAGCCCTGTCCGCGGTAAGTTTCCAGGCGATGTTTTTGCCAGCAGCGGCGGTGAGTTATGTGCGCCGCGCGGCTCCGCCCGACTTCCGACACACTCACACATAATGACTCGCCGACAACTGTTTTCGCAATATCCACCAGTTTTGTTACACAATGTAAACATCTACAGAAGACACACAAGTTCCTAATGTTACCAACCAAGTACAGTAAAATTTTTAAGTAGGTATACATATCTATATTTTGTAGAAGTTGAATAGCATGTGTCTTGTAACTGCACGAACGGAGCATTTTCTTACGTCTGACGATTTTGCACTCATTTCTATTATCAGCATAATTTTCAATTCAGATTAATCAAATACTCAATATATGTATATGGTCATATAATAATAATTTATTCCATTTATCGACAACTTACGGATACTCGGTCTGGTAGTGGCTAGCTGGTAGAGGGCGGAACTTCTGCATTTCCCTATGTAATGCGACTTGAATATGCACAAGTTTATTTGAACGTTATATTTTGTTGCGCCGAGACACTCGGCTCCACTTTGAGCGTTTATTTCCGTCGATGCTGGATGGAAGAATAATATCGAGTGTAGTGCTGCCCGCTGTGTACACACCGCCTTATGAGCTTAGGAAATGGGATATTTGGAGTTTTGAGACAACTATATACAGCAATACGTTAGGTTATTGCAGCCGCAGTGTAAACATCTACAGCCGCAGTGGAGATTGCTGAAGTACTTCTCATCTGAACAAAGTCAAGGCGCACGTACCTACTGGGAACATGTAAGATGAGAAGAAAAAAGTATTGAGGTTGATGCAATTCTTATTTACTAAATTATAATATCACGATATTATGAAGGAAAACATTGTGAGTAATATCCCCTTGTTTGAGAGATTTTCTCGATGACAATCACAGTCTGTAGGCCTGCAGGCCGGCGACACCTAATCCGTCACACATTGTGTGGGATTAGCGATTAAGCTGATCTCTCAACCAGTGGAATGGTAAATAGGTAGTTGATGATGATGAACAATGAACGTCTAGTGACTCATATTCTTCAGGTATTGGACATGAATCTAAACGCCGACTGCTTCTAAGAATTAGGGTAATAAGGAGAATTTTTCAACTACGTTCTAGTTTGGAAATTATGCATTTCCAAACTAGAACGTAGTTGAAAAATTCCCTTTAAGATCTGTGTTCTATTTTCAGATTGGGTCATCTATAAATTATATGAATGTAAATATAAATAAACATTATCAAACTTAGACAATATCAAATTGGCTTTGAATGTCAAATATGTAAAGTTGTCAATTAAAATTACAAAAGATGGTCCAGCCTTACTGCTACACTATGTTAGCTGAGATCTACCAGAATGCCAGATATTATTATCTGCTTCTCTTTAACCGTTGTTTTTTTTATTACAACCGAGTTATTTTCTACATACCTAACTAAGTTATTGTAAGAATGTTGTGATATATTGCGTGTCAGCGTGTAGCAAGTCGAGCGCAGTTAGTAGTTCTCGCAGCATTCCTAATAACGATAACGTTCGTGCTCACAACTCGGAACAACTCATAAAACGTGACGTGAACAGATCTCCCGCCCGCCCGCGCCGCCCGCCCGCGACAACAACGCGCTTTTATTACAACTCAGCGGAACATTACACTGCGATTTGTTCGCACTAACTAGTTATTAAAACTTCCGAATACGAGCGCTTTCTTACGACGATATTTCCAACGCCGAGATGCTCAATATATCAAAAACTGATAATAATAAAAGCACACGATTAAACAGTTTCTTACAACGACATCCTAATAATATTCCATGTGAGCCGTTATGTTAAGTGCAACTAATACTTGTAGTGGTCACAACTAATCACAAGTTACGCTAAAGAGCAACAGACGAAGAGTTTGTATTTAGTTAATAATTATCTGCTACTGTACTATTCTGTTTGTTAAGTTAATACAACTCTAAGCGCTTCGGCAGTAGAGTCCGTTTGTAAAAAGCTTAGCATGCCTTTAATCTGCCGTGAGCCGCACAGCCGCGGCGCGCAGATAAACTCGGCAGGTACCCGGCAGGCGGGACCCGCGGTGACGTCACTCTACCAAATTTATTTAATCCGTCAAAGCGGAGACGCGAATATGTTTATTTTCAATTTGCGACAGCGACAACTAAACGCGACGAAAAATTGCGACAAAAACTCGCGCCTGTTTACCTAAATAAGTTAGTTTGAGATCAAAAGGCCTTTGAAACATCCAATTAACTGATCCGCGCCGCCTACACAGATTATGTTATGTAAGCGACCTACGAACGTTGTGATTTAGGTACACAGAACTTCGTCCGATCACAAAGAAAAGTTGCTTAACTTACGTAAGTTTTAGTAACCTACAAAATGAAACTGACCTGAAACCTTTGTGCTACCCAAGGTTGTTTAAAATACTTGTAACAATTAAAGGAGCGCAATACAGCGCTCTCTGAGAGCTGCAACAACTTCATATTACCATAAGAAAATGTATTCTCTTTGACATTCATTTATACTTCATAAAGCAGAGCACAGTTCCCCAACAACTTGTGCCGGAGTAGAAGCGAAAAACACGCCGCAGTCAGCACATAAATAACTCGACACAATTGTAACTACTTAGTTATGTGGCGTGCCAACACATTAATAAAATGTTCATTGCTGCTCATAAGCGGGGGCGGTTTTGGCACAGGTTTAGGGCCGGCAATGAATTATGAATGGCTCGGATTACCTACACGTCAGCGCTACGTCGCCGCCACACACGGCATCGCTAATACGCCTGTTTAGTACACTAACGGCGATGAATATGTTTGGAATTCATTTAGCTGATATTGCACCGGCATCGTGGAAACTCAAAGGCGGAGATTATATCTAAGGTGATCTCAAACATGATTTAAGGTGATGCCTTGAGTTCATCATGTTATTACCATTTAATGTAAACTAATGTGTAGCAGTAGAGTTATGTTAATGGGTGTGAATATTCAGTCTTCGAAATGTGATGTACATAAATAAATATAGAGAGTATTGGATGATCCTCTTAGCCAGAAGCTGTGCTAGAGTTCTTCTCCAATAAAAATGATGTTCCGCGAATCTCGATCGTGAGTGAAGCACTTATTCAGTAAATTACTCAAGTTAGTACAAATTGCGTTTGTGAAACATTTGCGAATTAGGACTAGTCTTAATTGATTTTCGTTAATCTGGGACGCGCTAACTTAGTGCTTAGTTTATTCAGTAATCCATTTTGTGCGTGAATAGGAGATTTACTTACGATTATTAAGCAGAAGTAAGGAGGTTATATGAAATTGCAGGTTATATGATTTGGGTACACTCTGCAATTTAACGTAAATAGACTAGAAATTATTCACATTGGCGAATTTTAATGACAATTTAGTAAATTTAAAAAAATACACATATCAATCTGATGTAGTATTTTCGGCAAAACCTAAGCTTAAATCAAAATAGCTCGTTTGTTTGCCTTAACTTTAATTATACCTATTTACATTATGTACATGTAATATATCATGTACGGTAACTGTATCACGTCGGGCTGAACCTGAATGAGATGGAACTGCCGAGCTCGTTAGTTCGCCTCGCGTCACCTTTTTATACTACTCACTATAATTATTTAAAAGATTTCAAAAACAGAAAATAGCTGTAATTAGTACACACGTACTCATCTTTAACTTGTAACAGAATTAAGATGTGTTTAGTATTCCACCGCCGCCTCGTCTGTAAAAATGTAATGAGATCCAGACTAACGAGGGACAAAACTGCATTCACACCACAAACACTGTCAGAAGGCGCAAACCTATCAGTTAATTAGAAGCTTAAAATAGACTTGTTCAATACTCTATTAGTTATTCTACTAAAATTAAATAGGTACACGTCTTTATAGATGGCAAAGTTCGTTGTCAAATTCAAAGAATGGAAATCTACGTCCCAATAAGTTATAAATAGTGATACCTTCAACAAAATTTGTATTGAGGATATAATGTAGTAGTTATTTATATTACATAATAATATATGGAAAAAAGATACCTATGTTGATTAACATTTTTTTCAGTACGAATTCATGCAGTCCCGTACAAAGAGTGGACCTTCTGCGTCAAACGTTTATGCACGATGCAGCACTGTATAGCACCCGGGGCGTCGACGATTGTCACATGTGTAATATACATTACCGACTCACAAGGCCGGCCCCGTTCAGCGACGCGATAACAACAGTAATTGGATAATGAAGTCGACGCATGCATATTGTATTAGTGACCCGCGCCCCGAGCGGAGTGTCGTGTATTTAATTATTTATCTGCCCCGCTCGCCGCATCACTTGCGATTCGCGGCGGGATCGTGTTCTCTTGTAGCATTCATAGTTTTATGTTTTGTATTAATACAATCTTTGAGTTTATGTGTCACAATGTCGCAAGTTTATTCGTTTATTTTGTAAGTGTTACAATGTGGATATAATGAAGATTTGTTCAGTACTAGTAACAGAGTTATGGTAACACAAGACGCAAACAGCACACCCCTTGCAATGATAATACGTTGCAGGAGTATGAGGCAGGAGAGCCACGTTATGATAATGAGAGCGCGACAGTGACGAGGTTGTCGTACATAATTAATTGTTGACGACAAACAACAGACTATAGACACACGCTGTAATACTCCCACAGATTACAGGTTGCCGTGAGGGTCCCCTGTCGTCACTTAGCGACCAAAAATGTATCAATATGTCCAGGACTTATGTACTCCAATGTGTGATGCGCTTTCTGTGTACAACAGGGTTATGTCTAGCTGGCAATATCGTTGATTTACAAGAACTAGATATACGTATGTATGTCGAGAACAAATACAGTTTCGTAGTTTAAATTATGTTTTTTTTTAAGACAGTAAAACGAAACATAAAAAAACCTAGTAAGTTATCCTGCCGTCAAGAAAATAACTTTTTTGTTTTCGATTTTTACGCTTTGTAATGTCGGAGTTTAGGGGAAATGATGGATTTCATGAAAATTTAACTATTTATTAACTACATATTTTAATTATTTTAACTAATTTGGAACTATTTAAATTAATATAATAAATAAATTTACTAAGCAATCTAGAACAATACCTGAACCTGAACTTAAAGTCAAATATTTGATCCGTGCGGGCCTTGATCCTAAAACCCTTTCCCCAGAAGTTGAAGACTCAGTCACTGCGTCAACGTGATGTCAAATCTTATCATCATCTGTACTGTTATAAAACTAAGAGCGTAAATTTATTTTCCTCATTCATTACGAGTATTGTCCGTAGATAGTACGTACAGAAGCAACCCAGTGCGGGTGACGTCATAACTCACACACGCAAACAGCACAATAAACAACCAGCTCATACATTTAGTACACAGATGTACCGTAACGTGCAGGTAAACGTTACGTTACGTTACGCGACGCAATGCATTTTGCTAGTCTCATAAACTTTAGGCACTATCGTAATATATAGGGCGATATACATCACACACATTTAGTGATGTCACAGAATAAGTGATGAAGCATGTACATTTAATTTTATAGATATAAATGCCAGGCGAATGCAGAGTCTTTCGTTGGTAAAAATTAAGAAGATAAAATGTACAAATACCGAAACAAATGCACGTACATTATATTTTTAAATCTTGAGCCACAGATTAAACATTAGATCATATAAAATAATAAGATGTCTTCAATGTAATCTTTGAGAATTAATGAATTTTAAACCAGATGTTAAAAAGAACGTTAAGAAACTACATTTCGATTTAAATACACTTTGAGATATTAAAATTAATGTATCGTGATGACACGACTTGGCTCCGTCGCGCGTCGCAGCAGTATCGCGCTCGACTTGCTAACAGTAACGTATAAAGTATAGTACTCCTGCATTATTTTAAACGTATATTATTTATGTCTTTTGTCTTTGTTCACTCAAAGTGTCAATTTACAGTATAGCACCTATACTTTTCTCGTAATGACGATTTGAAACTAAAGATTTATTAAACGTATCAAACATTTTATTACAACTTCATCCGGGTGTTTTGCCAGTTTTACATAATCTAATTATAAATGCTATATTATAATTAATTCCTAACCCTTGATCACGGCATAGCTTGAAAACCTATTCCCTATTTTAAGAAACCAAAACGGTTTCTGCAGGGGTGTGCAACGCATTTACAAGCCTTCTGGTGGGCGGCGGTGATCACTTACCATCAGGTAAGCCGCCTGCTCGTATGTCCCCTAATCGGAAAAAAAAATAAACGCCTTCACCAAATTCATTGATCATTTTAAACGTTTTCTAATATTCTGTAGGAAGCATTTACGAAAAAAAAAAACTTAATTACTAGGTATATTAACGCTTTTAATTTAAACATCACTTTACATTAGAAAAGAAAAAAAAGAAAACTAACATAATTGTCATTTCACGACACTTTTCTCAATACCTACTCTATCAATACCGACTCTATCCATACTCACGCCAGCAATACCGACGCCATGGAAACCGACGCCTTTAATACCGACGCTTTCAATACCGACACCAATTATAACGACGCCATCAATACCGACGCCATCAATACCGACGCACCAATACCGACGCCACCCATACCGACGCCATTTATATCGACACCATCAATACTGACGCCAACATTAACGACGCAACTAATACCTTCGCTAACAAAACCGATGCCATCAATACCGACGCCATCATTAACGACACCATGAATACCGACGCCTTCAAAACCGACGCTTTCAATACCGACGCCACCCATATCGACGCTAATTATAACGACACCATCAATACCGACGCCATCATTACCGACGCCATGCAAACCGACGCCTTCAATACCGACGCTTTCTATACCGACGCTTTCAAAACCGGCGCCACCCATATCGACGCCAATTGCAATTCATTCGTACTACTTGATACTGATATACAGGAAATTGAAAAACTCATTATGGATCTAAAAAGTGACTGTGCAGTGGGAGATGATGGCATCTCATCTGATATATTAAAATGTATAAAGAATAGCATTGTCCCCCCACTTACATATATTATCAATAAGTGCTTAAATGTAGGTATATTCCCAAGTGCATTAAAGAGGTCTATAGTCCGACCTATTTTCAAGGGTGGAGATGGAAGCCGTGTCACTTATCGGCCTATTTCTATACTGACATCACTATCTAAAATTTTTGAAAGGATACTTAATACAAGATTAATCAAATATTTAGAAAGCTATAATCTTCTCTCGAAATATCAATTTGTTTTCCGCCCTGGCAGGTCAACGGAAGATGCTTTAAATAATTTTACTGAACACATTGTTAAACTAATTGATAGTAAAAAGAAATGTCTCACTATATTCCTTGACCTGGCAAAGGCTTTTGACACGGTTTCTATTCCCACTCTGGTAAATAAGCTGTATCAACTCGGCATCCGAGGGAACCAACTTCTGTTGCTACAAGATTATCTGTCCGGAAGAACACAAAGAGTAAAAATTGCAAATCACATGAGTGATGACCTACCTGTTACTCATGGAGTTCCTCAGGGTAGTATTCTAGGCCCTACACTTTTCCTAGCCTATATTAATGATCTCACCAATCTTAATATTGAAAACTGTAGCATAATTTCATACGCAGATGATACTACCCTGACATTCCATGGTGTATCTTGGAATGAAGTGTACCAAAAAGCCCAAGATGGATTTAACATAGTTATTAAATGGCTTGCTTTTAATCATCTCTCACTAAATACTGAAAAAACAAAATATATACCTTTTTCCATTAGAGATCCGAGCAGATCCTTTCAACAAACATATAACTTAACTGCTCACACATGTAATAATGAAATTCTTAATTGCTCTTGTCCGGCACTATCTGCCGCAAAATCCATAAAACATTTAGGTATAATATTCGATAATAATCTAAATTTTAAAAATCACATTATTAATCTCTCAAAAAGAATACGAAAATTAATATATTTCTTTAAACAAATCAGACACTCAGCTAATATTAACATAAAGAAAATGATGTACTATTCTTTGTGCCAATCGGTTATAACTTATTGCATTTCCTGTTGGGGAGGAGTTGCAAAAACGCACAATATAATTGTCGAACGAGCTCAAAGAGCCTTATTAAAGGTCATTTACTTTAAACCCATGCATTACCCTACCACTGACCTATACAAAGATTGTGAGGTACTATCAGTGCGCAAACTCTTTGTGTTCTCTTTGATATTGGGGCAATACTCTAAAGTTAGACCTAATACCCTGACAGAAAAAGAAAACACAAGAAGACGTTTACAATTGTTTGGCCCGGTACCTTGTAGAACGTCTTTCACTCAAAAATTTAACTTGTTTTTAGGACCAAGATTATTTAATATAGCTAACAAGCAACAGGAAAATGTTTCCTTGACGAAACGAGAGTGCAAACAGAAATTATTCACATGGCTCCTGTCCCTTACTTACGATGAAATCGAAAAGCTTTTAATTGTACCTGCATAAACTAATTAAATAGTACACCACAAATATACTTATATATATATACACACACACACACACACACACACTCATACACACATACACACACACACACACACACACACACACACACACACACGTGCGCACATATACTTCGAAATATCTAAATAACTTACCTTTGAGTTCCCTTTAGTAAATTAGAATTAAAAATACTTACCCTTTCCTTAATTAGATCCTAGTTCTTTATCTAAAATATGAATGTTAATTTTGGGGGTGGGCGCTGATGCCTATAGTACAAGATATTAAGTTATCTTAGTTTAGGTATCAGCTTCAACTCTAAATAAGTTACAATAACTACCTTTCTGCTCTAAATTTAAAATCGACCAATATTTTGTAATAGTACTAAAACTTGAAGGTGTAAATAAAGAAATTTTATTTTATTTTATTATTTATTTATAATTATATCGACACCATCAATACCGACACCAACATTAACGAAGCCACTAATGCCTACGCTATTAATACCGACACCATCAATACCGACGCCTTCAATACCGACGCCATCAATACCAACCCAACCAATACCGACGCCACCAATACCGACGCCATCAATACCAAGGCCATTTATACCGACATTTTCAATACCGACGCCATCAAAACCGACGCCATTGATGCCGGCACCAGCAATACCAACGCAAACAATACAGATGCCATCAATACCGACGCCATCATTACCGACGCCATCAAAACCGACGCCAACAATACCGTAGCTTTCAATACCGACGCTACTCATACCAACGCCATTTTTACCGACGCCGTCAATACCCACGCCAACAATACCGACGCACCAATACCAACGCCACTCATACCGGCGCCATTTATATCGCCACCATCAATACTGACGCCAACAAAAACGACACCATCATTACCGACGCTATGAAAACCGACGCCTTCAATACCGACGCTTTCAATACCAACGTCACCCATACCAACGCCAATTATACCGACATCATCAATAACGACGCTACTAATACCGACGCAAGCAATATTGACGCCGACAATAACGACGCACCAATACCGACGCCATCAATACCGACGCCATCAATACCGACGCCATCAATACCGACGCCATCATTACCGACGCCTACAATAACGACGCACCAATACCGACGCCATCAAAACCGACGACATCTATGCCGACGCCATTTATATCGACACCATCAATACTGACGCCAACAATAACGACGCCATCATTACCGACGCCATGGAAACCGACGCCTTCAATACCGACGCTTTCAATACCGACACCATCAATACCGACGCCATCAATACCGACGCCATGAATACCGTCGCACCAATACGGACGCCACCCATACCGTCGCCATTTATATCGAAACCATCAATACTGACGCCAACAATAACGATGCCATCATTACCGACGCTATGAAAACCGACGCCTTCAATACCGACGCTTTCAATACCAACGTCACCCATACCAACGCCAGTTATACCGACATCATCAATAACGACGCTACTAATACCGACGCAAGCAATATTGACGCCGACAATAACGACGCACCAATACCGACGCCATCAATACCGACGCCATCAATACCGACGCCATCATTACCGACGCCTACAATAACGACGCACCAATACCGACGCCATCAAAACCGACGCCATCTATGCCGACGCTATTTATATCGACACCATCAATACTGACGCCAACAATAACGACGCCATCATTACCGACGCCATGGAAACCGACGCCTTCAATACCGACGCTTTCAATACCGACACCATCAATACCGATGCCATCAATACCGACGCCATGAATACCGTCGCACCAATACGGACGCCACCCATACCGTCGCCATTTATATCGAAACCATCAATACTGACGCCAACAATAACGACGCCACTAATAACTTCGCTAACAAAACCGACGCTATCTATACCGACGCCATCATTACCGACGTCATGAAAACCGACGCCTTCAATACCGACGCCACCCATATCGACGCCAATTATAACGACACCATCAATACCGACACCATCAATACCGACACCAACATAAACGACGCCACTAATGCCTTCGCTAACAAAACTGATGCCATCAATACCGACGCCATCATTACCGAAGCCATGGAAACTGACACTTTCAATGCCGACGCTTTCAATACTGACACCATTAATAACGACGCCATCAATACCGACGCCATCAATACCGAGGCACCAATACCGGCGCCACCCATACCGACGCCATTTATATCGACACCACCAATACTGACGCCAACAATAACGACGCCACTAATACCTACGCTAACAAAACCGACGCCATCAATACCGACGCCATCTTTACCAACACCATCAAAACGGACGCCTCAATACCTTCGCTTTCAATACCGACGCCAACAATACCGATGCTTTCAATACCGACGCTTTCAATACCGACGCCACCCATACCGACGCCAATTATAACGACCCCACTAATGCCTTCGCTAACAATATCGACGCCATCAATACCGACGCAACCAATACCGGTGCCATCAATACCAACGCCATCAATACTAACGCTTTCAATACCGACGCCAACAATACCGATGCTTTCAATACCGACGCCATCAATACCGACGCCATCAATACCGACGCAACCAATACCGACGCCATCAATACCAACGCCAACAATACCAACGATTTCAATACAAAAAAAAAGCCGTAAGATACTAATTTTTCGCAGACGAAGGCGCGGGCAAAAGTTATTTAAGTATTTTTTTATTGTGATAAAGGGGCAAACGAGCAGGCAGCTCACCTGATGGTAAGTGCTGACCAAAAATATTGTTGAGTTTGTTAAAACTGATAAAGGATTATACTCGCAACTAAAGATTTCGATGCTGGAATCATTGTGAAATAATAATAACAAACTACGATCTCAATCAAATGATATAATATTGATTCTATAGCCGTATATCGTGTATTGCACTTGTCTTCACGTACAGAAAATTGTAAACCGAGCTCCATTTACAATTTTCATTTCAAAACATTTTTCAAAAAGATAAGTAAAAGACACGTTACTTTTTCTTTATAGATCAGCGCAAAACAGGTTTACAATATACTTAGTAGCAGAGCCTGCCGCGGTGCTCTCAGCTGGGTTTATCTCGTTTGCAGGCAGCGCAGCGCGGTCCCGCCCTGCCTTATCTCTTTGTTGTCTTATTATTTGTGAACACACATCTGCCGCACGGGTTACATTCCACATGCTTACTTGACTTCTTTACCCCACTCGGAATACCATTTATTAGTATCAAATCAAAATAACTCAATATATACCTCACATAATACATGAATAAAAATGCTGAGCAGTGAGTTTATGAAAGCAATTACATGTATGCATATTACCGTAATACTTTCCTCACAAAGGTATCCCAATCGTCTCAAGTTAAGGAGATTGTGTTTGTTCTCGGAGACGCAAATTGTGTGCTCCGCTTATAAAGGAAAAATATTGAAGGAATCAGCTTTTTATTGTCCCACATGTTGTAAAGTCAGCTAAATGGAACCGGTATTACAACGTCGGGAGCGCACAAATTCTGAAATGAAAATGTTTAAACTGACAGGAGCATTCTAGTCGTATTACTTACTTTGTAATTTAAATACTATGTAACGTAATGTCTGTGGAACTGAAGGTAATGTATGTACCAGTATATAGATATGACAACCACCGCTTTGCTGTAGGCGATGTTCAAGATAGTCGTAATATTATTTTCTTTAAGTAAATTATGATTGAATCTTTCTTTAGCTGATATAACAGAGTCACATTCAAATTAATGTTTTATTTTAATTAGACCAATATTACAGGTACTTGCAAAGTGTCAATACTAGTTTACTTACACGGTTCCAAAAGGAAAGACTTATGGAGAAAAACCGGCAAGAAACTGACTACGACCTGACGCACAATGACATCACTAGAAAATTTGAGTGAGCGTACCAATTACATTTATACATTCAAAGGTTGTCAATTAAACTCCGATTAAAGTTTGGAATAGTTACTAGATTGTAGACTTTACACAGGATCTTGAAAATATATAATATCTCTATTATAAATATATATATCTTCGATTTTTTTTACGGGATAGTACCTTTATTGTTTTAACCTATTAAAGTAACCACTTCAGTAGAAAGGAACATGGTTGTTTCACTAGACCATCGTTGCGTCATTACTTAAAAAATCCTCAGACGAGTTTAATCCTTAATGTCGTGGCGACTAATTCATTTAGGCGCTGTGAGCGGGCGGAGCACACAGTGCCCGCCGCTCTCGTCACGAGTGCCGGTCTCCGAGCAGTTTAATATTTTCCTTCGCCGAGCCTTTGCGTCGACGTCTCAAGTCTGCGCCTCCTTCACTCGCCGCCCATTGAACAAAACACTACAAAAGGTTGAACTATACTTAAACACTAAGTAGCTGCTGTCATATCCTGTGGCCTGACCAGTGCACTGACCGCCACTTTTCGAATTTACGTGCGTATTCATCACACGCTCAAACGTTGAAGGAAAACATCATGAGGATTTTTTAATGACTGAGACATTAGCTCGATGGCATGTGAAGTCTACCGACCCGCACTAGACTAGCATGTTGTACATCATTAAGAAATTAATATTTTTGAACTGGCAACAGTTGATTATTATATATTAAATATATTAAAATACATATGTATTCTCCCAGTTTTATATAATAATATTTGTATCAATGTAAAGTGTTAGACTGATCGATACAGTTTGCATAAAATGTTCTAGTATTGTTTGAGTGCTTTGGAGAGCTTAATTGTGAATCGCTTGTTATCGCGCTTTGTTAAGCGTGAAGTTTCCTATATTCCACGATTTTTGTTTGACCAAAAAAATATATTGTGGTATTTTCATGCTGCATTTTTATACTGTGTAAATACACAGTATAAAAACCTTACTCGAAAAGAATGAGTCTTCTGAATTTATTGCGCTGTGTCCCAGGAGCTCAGATCAAAGCTGTAGTCTTGACAGCAGCTGAAGCTACGTAGACTCGCGAGTACACTGTAATAGATTAATATACACGATTCATGTACATCACGGATTACAATGATTTGATTAATGTTCGCATCACAGCCACTACACAATGTTCACAGAGGATTGTTACACGAGAACAAAGATCATTCATGACCTGTCTTTTTACGACAATTCCGATTTCATTTGGGGATACTGTACATGTTTTGCCACTAAAGAACCACCACCTTTTAAACCACCTCTTAAACCACCTTTTTAACGAGTGATGAGACTTGTAAGAGTTTACGATTAGTAACTAACTGAACTCCTGAAACTGACTACTAAGTCAAAACTACTTACTAAACATCGAAGATGCGATTCCAATTTCCAGTAAGTTTATGACTTTCGCACTTGACTCTTATACATCTGGTTAATACAAAGAATTTAATACTGGAGTTAAATTATTACCGGAATAGCAGTTTCCACTAGAAACGTTTACAGCAGCAACAGAGGAATTGCACGTAACACAATGTAGAGCGCACAAAGCTGAAGATCCACCAAGTATCGAATAATAGAACAGCTCAGTAGTTGCGTTACTGTTATTAAATTCTTTACACTCGTTCGTAAAATATAACTAATGCACCTGTCTGATATCTGGATATAATAATGGAACTGCCTAGTATATGAGGTTCCAATATAATATATGTTATATTATATACATAATAATTTTACCATACATACACACAGACCATCACGCTTGTCGTCCCCAACGGGTTAGGCAGAGGTGTAGGTACTAATGTACATATTTCGCCGGTATATTTTTAGATCTCATAAAGTAGGGGGTGAACCTATTGCCATCAAAAACGCAAAAACGCATTTCTCTACCTGGGAATCGAACGCAAGACCTATTGCTCAGAAGTCGCACCTAACGACTAGACCAGTGTGTGTGACTAGACTAGGGTGTCTTATGTCACCTTTTCGGAGTATTTAAGTGACAGGTGAATAGGTAGGCTATGATGTCACTGAGATTTATCGTATTCAAGAATAACAGGAAGAGGAGAGAGATCTTTGCCCCACAATGGGACACATACGGCTAATAATAATAACAAGCCTTCTGAAAATAAAAATCGTAACATAACAAAATGTGTAAGCTTTGAGGAGGCTGTGCTGACCTAGTTACGGCTGTCGGCTGTCGGCTGTCGGCGCAGGAAGCGAACAAGTTGAGGAAAAGGATTACCGCGACGTCATTAGTGAGGCTCCTTACTTATGTGCTGCTCGCTAACAGTTGTTACTGCCGCTGCGAAGAACTACTCTATTGACGATACCAATCAAATGCTCAGATTTGGCAGATTTTTGGTAATAATGATCGGACAAATCAGAACGAACATCTTATATTTATCAATGAATTTATTCTATTTTTAATTCTGTACATAGATTTTTAGTAATTTTCTGTTACGTTGTGTTCTAGTACGGATGACTAACGTCAAATAAGAACACTTAATTTTGCACATGCATTAGGCACCGGTCGGCCGCACGACGCGGCGGCGCGCGGCGCTCGCACAGCCACTTGATAATGAATAACTTGTTTATTTATGGAGATGTTCTGTGTTCGGTTAACCGATGAGCTTTGTCTAATGATCTGCTGCAGTTGGATGCGAGCAAAAACGCGGTGCGGCGGGAGGCGCCCGCATGGCATGCGCGACAACACACAACAAACAAGTGAGTGCGGGCCCGCACCGCACCGCTCCGCTCCGCTCCACTCCGCGCTGTACAAACAGCGGTACTGCACAAGAGATCGCCACTATTTACCTATTGCTAACACTTTTTCATTCCACTACAACTTAAAACAAAGTTCACAAGTTACAAGTTCTTAAGGCAAAGTTTTCATATAATATAACTTCACTAGAAGTCCATAGATAATATATTTTTCTTGTTAACAGTCTTATTAATGTAAACAATTTTAAGCTTCAATGGAATACTTGTTTGAGAACGTTTCGTTAAGTATTGTATATTTAAGTTACAGTAGAAGAGAGAGTGCAATATTATTTTGGCAGTATTATATGTATAAAAAAGTAGACCTAGTGATAATAATATATTTGTTTCAAGTCGGAGAGATATCTTCAAGCTTGGGAACCCTCCAAAATCACACTAGGTTAGCTTTCTTATTCTGAAAAGAAACCAAAAGTAGCACTTTATGTGGCGCCAGTACTTGTTGGTGCGGAACATTATGTGATAAGCAAACTGAACTGAGTTATTTGTACTTGTTATTTGTGAAAGGGTTTTAATTTTCTACTTACAAAGTGGCAGGTACAAACAAAGTGGCAAGTAATTTCCTAAAGAAAATTGTACAATGTAAATTCTTGTCCAAACTCCGTCGTGTGTGTCACAAAGTACTCGGCACGTATCGGGTGGCACAGAAGCTGCTCAAGAGGGAATGTCTAACTACCGACACTAAGTAAGATTACGTTAATTTGACACGGACTTAATCACGGCGCAACTCGGTAACGAGCTCGGGATCACATAGATGAGACGCACAACTTATAACACGTGAAACTGTGTCGCCACAGTTTCTAACAACAGTTCCGTTTGGGTGGCGATGTGCCGATGTTCCACGGCGGCACACATCAAGCGTGCCAGCTGATCGCCGAGCTTGTGGAATGACAATCACTTCGCCGCGAAGTTATTACTGTGAGGCTGTCGGCGCTCGTGACGTCACAGGTCCATCAGGCTTGCGGCGCGGTTGCGGTGCGGTGGCGTCTCTCCACTGACTCCGAACTGCGCTTTAAAGCGCTTTCGAGCGTACACTGTCGCCGGGACATTCTCAACTTCACCCTACAAAATTACACCTGCATTCAAATAAAATTCTATTCCATTGCGTTAAGGTTGAGTATTATTAGTAGTGACTGCAACAACGATGTGGCGTAACTTAACTCATTACGTAGTAGGCAGAACTATGTCCCCCGAGCGCGTTTCCCCTCGGATTTGTTGAGACAGAAAATCAATGGTTGTGCCGATACCCCTGTTTTAATGTCGATGTCGTATTGTTATGGGGTACGATTCAGTGAACACAAATTATAATAAGTGTCGCAATTGAAAAAGATAAAAAAAAATTGTCTAAATTCGTAATATTTTATTTTATTTTCGTAAGTAATTTTACTATAAAAATATATATTACACATTTTTCTCATCATAATATTGTAGCGTTGAATGAACGCTAACCAGAAGTTTATGTACAGAGATCCGGATGATATTAATTTGAATAATCTAGAATAGTTTTGTTTCAACATTTTCATACATCATAGACGGCTACACGTCACATTAAGTCTTCCACTGAGAGCTGCGAAAGCTTTGACCATTTGAGACGAGTGCATACCAAGTTCCCACCCTAATGCAACCGAATGTAGTTTTGCTGACAAATGTCGCCAATGACACATTGAACTCGTGTAGTAACTGCATTAGAAGTGATTAATAGCGCGAGGGCGGCGCCCCACGAGACGTCGGCACTTCGCGGGGTACTCGTTATAGCAGTACTAGGATGTGGTGCTGTAAGCATTCGTGGAGACCTTCATGAGATTTAAAATGTTCGACCACTCGGTGGGCGCAGTCGCTGAACGATGGACTTGAGCGTCACGAGTTGCAGTTTCGATCCCCCCAAGGAACAAATATTTGTACGATTTACGACAGATGCTCTGAGTTTGGTCGTGTTTGTCTTTGAAAATTTGAGCTTGTAAACGAAAAATTTAAAACATATATAAAATATCATTATACAATCTACATCTATAGTATTCATGTCTCTTCTACAAAATTTGGGGATCGGAAATTGATAAATTCCTTACATTGTATTAAGAGTCTTTAGTCGGAGTTTGTTGTTATTAGCACATAGGAGAATTCTACTGTTAGCCTGCTTAATACTTTTTGCGTCAATTATAAAATGTATCTATTATTCAGCCATGAAGTCTGTTCAATGAACACTTCAGTTTAATAACTTCCGTAATATTTTTTCCTTTTGATCAGGAATGGTTCTTTTATTATTCATTATACGGACCAGTCTCCGGTCAGCCGTAACTTTAACGAGTCAAGTCAATTAACCTCTGTAATGACCGTAATTATTACCTTTACGTCGAGGTGAAAGCCCCAATTGTCGTCCGTGGGGACATTTTCATATAAATCGAAATTATCGCGGCGCCTCACCGCGCCGATCTGACGTCGATTTTTATTCGATTCCGATACAATATTGCTGAGGTCCTCTTTTATTGGCAATATTAAATGTTATCTGGAATAATTTAAGTAAATTATGGGCACGTCATATGTACGCTTTGTTTATAAGTAATTCGTATAATACAGCAAGCCATTATTACTCTCTACGTACATTTCTCTAAAATTGAAATCTTTTCTTAATGTTGAAAATATTTTTTGTTGTAAGCGTAAGGACATAAGACTCGTTATCGCGGTACGTTAGCGCGCTCGCACTAACGCGCACCATCGTTAGCTCTAATGCGATAGCGACGAAAACAATCCCTCTCACCCTCCGCTCATAGAAATGTCGGCGCGACATAAATATAACATGTGGATATTACACGAACGTCATTTGTGACGCGGACAAAGAGAATTATCGAGCAATTTGTGTTCTGTTCAAAAAATCTTAATCAAAAGAAAATAATGTATTGCCATTTAAGTCGAACCGTAATGAGAGTAAAGTTTTGTCTCAGCCTGTAATTAGCACGCGACACGGGGCCCAGGCACGGCCATTGTTTTCTTCGTTTGCTTAATTATACGGGTTGGCGATTTAATTCAGGTTACATCACAAAGTTTTCCTCTACTCACTGCGAGTCAATGGTGACTTAGATTAACTTACAAATTGGCTTGATGTCATCTCAGTAAGACGTACAAGTGTACACCTGTAGGTTGAAAAAGAAGGATGCTGCTATTTAACCATTGAGCGTCATACAACCTAAATACGATATGGTCGGGCTGTAGGAAAAAGCCCTCATATTATTGGCCAAGAATATTGCTGAACACAAATGACGATGATAAAAATAACCGCATCACGTCTCACACGGGCTGCATCATTAGCTGCGTTAGTGCCGCTCGGCCGCGCGACTCCCCGCAACATCTCGAGACATCGCGCGACACGCTGGGATGCGGCGCTATCACACGTCATTGTCTCAGAATATTGATACACAGCGATTACAAGGTTGATCAACATTTTAAGAGGTTGATATTTATCAACCATACACCACCACTTGCCAGTTTACGTTTAAAATATTTTTTTGTTTTCTACGTTTTGCTACAACATTTACAAATAAATGAGATCTGTAATAAGATGAAAACCAAACATCTCACTGTATCAGCTGCTGGCTGTCTCACGAGATTGTAATAACTAACAACAAACAAGGGGAATAAAACTGTATTGTGCAAGACATATTCTGACAACGACGCTATAATCCTGAAGGGGAGCAGATTTCTGATTAAAAATAACATGCACTGCATGTTAGACCTATGAATAATATTAAAGACCGACATAATTTCCAAACCAAAGTCATAGAGTGATTTTTTTGTTATTTATCACTATGTTTACTTAGCCTTAGTAACCGCAAGTCACGCCCTCACATGCTTGGTAACAGTCAGAAGATATTATTTTGGAAAGCATAAATAATGATAATCTGGTTGACCGGATTTGCTAGCCGTGTGTCCCCGGCGCGCGGCGGCGTGTTGCCACGAACAGCTGACTCATGACTCATCGACACAGCGCTGTCGCTTTTTTGTGCGATAATTATCTGAGCGATGACGCCATTGTTCGAACGCACTAAGTACCCCACTCCATCACACGCTGCAAGTCACCGCTGCCGCCGCTGTGCAAGTTCTTGCCGCAGAAAACCCATTGCCAAGTGTTGACCATAATCTAGGCTAGAATGAAACTAAATTTCATTCTTGATTACTACAACCTTTCTCATTAAATGTTTACTAAACATGCTTTTTTGTCTCTATATTACTCATTTTAAATATCTAGTAATAAACGAATATATAACTACCGTTATAGTGTGTAATTTTCTCGTTACCTTAGTATATTTGGCAGATATTTACGTAAAAAATTTAAGAAAAAAATTACTTAAACAAGATCGGTTATAAACCCGTACACTACTCTCTGTAAACCTTCTGTCTTAGTATGTATGTATGTCCTGCTCCAGTGGCACGTTATCGCGCGTTCGAATCTAGACACGTCCTGTGAACGTGAGAGACAGGTGATCATGTAAGCCGACTTTATTGCCTACTTCAATACCAGCCTACGGGCTTCCGTACTTCAGGGAAGGTTTATGACACTCATCATCACAGAATCTTTGTGATGATTCATTTAGGAATACATACCTTCGGTCAACTAAAGTTATTATTCATCATTTAATTGTTATGGTAAAGTCTTTCGTACACCATCAATCTTCATTATTGCATCAAAGATAATTCAAAGTAAAATATAAACGTCATATTTAGTAAATTAGTACCGGCTTCCCAATGTTGAAAATAAGTATGTAGAAGTATCAAACGCTATTTTGTTCAGCTACGGATATGTTTGTGATCCCCAGAAGTATTTACATCAACTTCGTATTTCTTTCGCCGCACAAACGTAACACAAACACGATTCCGTCAAAGGCTCTGACTTTACAGAATCTCTTTGTTCTATTTAATGTAATTGCATCCAAATGATTCCGGTGAGATGATTCGAACACCCATCCCGCCTGTTTATATCCGCCGTTTGTTTCAAGTAAATAAAACGTAAAATTCGTATCGTTAGGGGTGCGCTGGGGGGAGGGGGGCGCGATTGTTTCATTTTCTCTGATTGAACCCACCAATATTGTATTTCTGACAACAATTCGTGAATTCTCTGTAACGACGAGCGCTTTGACACCGAATTATTGTTCGGAATATTATATTGGTAACGAGCCAATTCATTACTGTGTGGGGTGCAAACATTATCTTTACTTGACGTAAGTTTGTTATCTACCGTCGCCCGCGCATGTCGCATGTGCACGCGCTGTGCACTGATGCGTGATGTAATTATGACGTCACCGGTGCACGCTACCCCCGGATGCAATTCGCGTGCATGGGGAAACTACCCTAATTTTTTAGGGTGATAGCTGATATGTAAATCAATGTGACTTACGTTTTCAATAAAAATATAAAGTCATTAGAAATACGTTGTAACGTTGGTATATTACATTTATGCTTAATATATAAAATTAATATAACTTTTTACTTTTTAATGTTTACCGCGAATGCTTCCCGCGTTGCGTTCCGCGAAGGCGCTATTAATCTAAGTCAAATTATTTTATATTAATAAATCACGCTCTACGTAGCTACGAGTTACGGTGTTGAGGAGCTACGGCGTAGCGCTGCTACGGTGACGTTTTCTCACAATCGACAGTGGCGCGACGTTTTGTTTCGAAACGGATGCGATGAATCGAATACATATTGTTTTGATCACGGCGTTAACAGAGACAATAACGTTATATAAAGTACCACTGCGTTTTGTAGCTTAACTCATAATGGTTCGATAAATTTATTACAAATTGAATCTAATAACAGGACAATAAAGCTTTATTTTACTTGTATTACTTACACAGTTTGACTTTTGAATTGACTCATTCTTAAAATATTACAAGTAATAATATTATTTCCTTAAATTGGAAAAAATACACGTTAAATGTGAGGGTTTACAAGGATTTGTTAATAACCATAAAATTGTACTTTATAATGCGTAAAATATTCGTTTTCTACTCTCTATTTTTATATAAACTTTAACCGTGCCAAATTTTATACTCCTCCGTTCGCGCAATTTTTGTAAAAAGTGGAACAAACTTCCTAATTTAGATACAATTTTATATTTAAAATTCGATGGTCTGGAACTAACAAGCAACTTTATTATATTAAAATAATACATAGGTACCAATGAATAAGGAACCAAAGAAACCAACAACGACCAATTGACATGTTTATAATCCATGTCACTTTGTCTTCAAAGACGAATTGTGACATTTGTTTGGTAACTGGTTCTTCTTTTCTCCCATACACTACACACTGGGGTAGTGTGTAGTGTATCCACACTCCCGAGGAATTCTCATAGACTCCATACGAGCACATTGCTGGCTTCAGCTACATTTTGCAAACAGTCCGAAACGAACAACGTGCCATTCCGATGACGAGGCGATTATTAGTGATACGACAAGGACGACCATACTGTCATTGCAATGGATTACGGCGAGAGTGAGCGAGATGGAATTCGCATAGAATACTAGGAAGTTGTAAAAGTCAATGTTACGCGACCGAGTCCGCGTGGGAGAATTATATAAGGGTTGTCGTTCAACTATGGAGCTCGGACAAGATTACTTCATTAACATAGTTATTATTGATCAATTCTGACTAAAGAAAAGCTAAGAAACGTATTTTACGTAATTATTTAAAAAAATAACGACGTAAAGTACACACATCTCTTTACACAACACACATTTCGTGTCACGTTGTTTGTCTGCGATGACCTTCTGAACCAATGAACTGGTTTAAAAGAAACTTAGCGCACTGTGTAGTTTGGTTTACGTTGCAGTGATAGGATAGGTAGTTTTTGTTTCAATTTAGAGTCCCATTATTTTTCTCATTATTTTTTACAATGAATAACTTTCATTGTTTTGCAATAGAAAAATAATAACTACCTTAGCTGCCATGCTGGGTCAGTTCTGTTGGTAATTTTATAATATTATATCAGCTCCGCAGTTGTCTGACTTGTACGTGTTACGGTATAGTGGACGCGTGGTTCTACTCCTCCAGCAAACATATCTGTGCGGCGTGCGGGCTCCTACAATCCGTATAACGTGGTTTGTTCTTGATATTTGAGTAGCGCACAACCTTAACATTGTAGAACAAACCCTCTTGTTGGTGATTCTTTTATTTTGTACAGCGTTCAACTGTTTATGTGGAGAAACTTCGAGGGAGCATACAAGTTCTAAATATTCCAGAGCATGTAACCACATATTAAGGAGCAAACTTACATACTATACGCTCCTTATTTATGTTTTTTTTTTAATGTTCACGGTTTACTAGGATTGTTATTTTTTTTGTGACGTGGGTGCGTTTATAAACCATACAAATATTCACATATGCACAAACGCCCAGAACCACTGTTTATAGATCGTACAAATACTTGCTCAGTCCATGCAAGGATGGAACGCGCAACCTGTGAGGCACAAGCCGATCGCACAACCACTGTGCCTATTGAGTTTGTTTTTAGATCAGCAACTATTAAACCTCTTATTTTATTTACATTTGCAGTAGTTCTGAAGCTAGATAGGGTTGTATCTCTACCTACAAGCCATGTATTATAATCAAAAGTATTAGTATTTCTTATGCCAACTGCACGTAAGTAGTGTATCGTAAAGGGTAGCTATCCACGCCTGGAGATTAAAGCTCTAATGAAATGATATACTTAATAAGTGAATTAATATTTTATAAGCTTAAAAGTTTTTCATTGGGTTTTGATGATTACTTACTTAGACGAGCAATTACTCCAGCGGTAGTTAACACTGCTTTCTGTGCTATGGGTCCTGGGTTCGAATGTTTGTTTGATAACCTTAAACATTTGCGAGTTATGGATGTATGTATGTATAATAATATGTATTAATTTACAAAAAAAGTATATATGTAGTATATCAACCAACTAGTATCCGGAACATAAGCCTCGTTGCTTAGCTTGGAACTAGATGGCGCTGTGTCAGAAATATTTATATATTTATTATTTATTTATTAAATATGTGTGCCTGATGTGACTATTGTATTTAAGACAATATATTGTTCATCAGCCATTTGATACACACTTGTATCAATTGTATAACACAACAATGGTGTACCAAAGAGAATGGTGTAAATGATGCACGTAAGCTTGTATGGTAATCGTTTAATGTTTAGCAACAACACGCGCTGGGCGCTTCCCTCAGCAAATTCTTCCACAATTACACCGAGACAGACAATTTGCAGCTCACATTCATATTCATACGGCTCGCACTCGCCGCGCCGCCCCGCCGCCGTCCCGCGCCGGCTAAGTGCGGGCGCACACGCCGCGACCTAACAAACGAGCGTTTGATGCCGTGCGCGTAATTACCGCGGCAACTCTTTGTGCCCGTAATTCGCTAATAATGGTGATTTTTTACGCGTCCCAAAGTAATTTCCTATTCTATGCGAGGTTGTTCATTTGTTATTCCTTGGCCCTCACGAGAAGAAAGGGTTGGCATTTTTTATATTTGATTTTAATACTTCAAGCGCATTTATAAAGGGTGACGACTATTGTGTATATTAAAAAATGTTCCGTATAACATTTTCGAGACTACACCACGTGTACTGTCGTTTATGAGTATTTTCGTTGAAATAAACCATTTATGCAAATTAAAGTACACTTCAGGTATCAACATCGTATATTTTGAGTTCAAATGAACGGAAGATGAACGTTTATGGAAACCGGCCAAATTGAGTTTCAGGAACTGTCATCATTACTCAACTTGGATTTTTCCTCTCCACCCTGTTCGGGAAATACGGACTTCCCCGCCTCACTGCAGGAACTTGATACACCACTTTCATGATATTTGGTGACTACTAAATATTTGTATGTACATTCTACCTTAAATTGCACGAGACAGAAAAAAGTTCCATAATTAAAATTCATATATTGACACTGACATCGAACAATGAAGACGCTCACTGGGACTTATGTTAATAACTCGTTATAACGCAAAGTGTGGGCGAATAGTTAAAACTCCATCACTAGTAGTTTTGAAACTAAGTAGGCTTTTGTGAAACTCGCGGGAACATTCGCAAAGGAACTGTGTCGCGGGATGCAAGTCCCGGGATGATGAAAGCCTTATTGTAAGACGTTCTTAGCTTTGTACATATTTTCTGACACTCATTTTCAAATTTTGGTAAGTTAATTTGTTTAAGTTCGTAGTAACATTTTAATGAGTTTCATGAGAACACAATGAGAACTTGTAACTTTGTCATATGCGTGTAAGAATGTGTATATAATTATGATATCTAAGTCTATATTAAACATGATTATTATTATCCAGATGGAGATGGCTGGGATGGGCAGAACTTCCTCCAAAAAGATCTCATAACATAGAGAGAAGAGGAAGAAGAGTGGGGAGGCCTTTGAACACTACAGGCTTTTAATAATAATGATATTTTTTATTTGACTTTTATCTTTATTTGAAGATAGGATTCATGGTCTAGGCTCCAACGTCCTACAACTTTCTTACTCAGTACTAACTCCATTACAAAATCAGTTTCCAACAAAAAGACAGAATTGAATTTTACTGCCTCATATCTCTCGTAATAATTTATTCCACATGTCTACTGTAAACAAAGGCACATTCAATCCCTCTTTGTGTTTGGATACGCGAGCCTACTCCGAGGCATCTCTATATTTAATGAGACCTGCGATAAATGTGTTGAAGATGGAAGTTGAAAACAAAAACTTGTAACAAACAGTATGGCGCAGTTCCATTAGCATAATATATCTCTTATTAATAATCCCGGGAAGCATCTCGCATCGATTAACGCTCGCGCGATGTTCCCGCGAGGTCCCGGGGCACGCGTGCAAGTCTACATCACACGACAGGTAAGCATAGAAGGTTTGGTATAAAATATGACTAGTTTATGGTCATTGGTTTGCTCAGAGCAGAGGTTTGAGACGGTTGCTGCTTTATAAAGAGACTTAATATCGAATAGCTGCTTGAACATACGGTCTGGATATATTAGTCTATTTTTTTTTGTTCAATATTTTGCTGGGGAGTTGCACAAAGTTTACCGGCGTTATTTGAAAAAAAAAACTCAAATCTACCGCCTATTATAATCCAGTGAAACGTACTGTTACTATTACGTGTAAATGGTCTGTAAATGCGGACAAGCCTATAAATACTGCTCCAGTTGCTAAAGAGTCTCTTCGGGGCAGAAGTGGCTCTACTTGACACTTTTTATTTAGTAACTCCATTACATTAGGGCGTACAATGCGCGGTCACAATGAGCGCGCGCGAACAAAGCGCGATGCGAGTGCAGCACCACGGCGCGGGCGCTCCGGGATGAAACTCCGGGCTTGAATACTTTTAAAATTGTAACGCCCATCCCTAGAGTCATTATGATTTTAAATTTTGTGGAAATGCGGCCGAAAATTAAGTGTTCTGTCTGATTGTCGAGCGACGTGTATGCATATTTGATTCGTGTATTGGATTTATAATTCAATACGTTGATGGAAATGTACTGATTAAAGTTTCACGAGGGATTCAGGTTAGCGATAGTATTTTATAAGATAAATGCGTCAAATAATTTGTTTAAATGATTAAAACGGCAGACATGTTACAAAGTAGAGTGTTCTGTTGTTTTGTTTTTGATATAAAACAAAAGAAACACCGACCTAATTGGTGAACTCCTTCAAATAGGTCAGATACGCAGTACTCATAACCGGCGCGCGTGTATGACGAGATGTATGAATGTGGACGAGGCAAAAGTGGTAGGCAGGGACCGTAGCGCGTGGCATTCTGTAGTTTCTGCCTACCCCCATGGGAAAAAGGCTTGAGTAAGGAAGTGTTGTGAAGTTGAGTAGAAAAATAATGTTATGTACCTAATGCTTTGCAAATTTCGAATTCACATAGTACAATTATAACATGACAAAAATAAAGTAACGAGAATGTTGACATGTTGTTATTGGCGGCGCATGCTCCATGCAGTTCATACAATTATCAATAGTTGAACAAGTATAGAATTACAGTGGCAGCGATATAAAGTGGCGCACAAGTTAGAGTTGCGGCGCTCCGCGGGCGGCGCGCGGCGGCGGAACTTGCCTCGTTACATTATAATAGTCAGAAAGTCAAGCTTTTATGATTTCACTTAAAATTTTCTAAAGGAAGTGAGAAGTATAAAATAGTTGTGGAAAGTGGAAACCGGACGTTGGGATGGAGGTAAGGCTCCACTACACAAGCAGCTATGCTATATGTGTGACGTAGCTTATGTTTTACTGGAAAAAGTACGTTTGCTTGGAAAAAGTTCAATCAAGGTCATAATTTTATCACTGGAATCCTCGTAGACAGACAGACAAATATGGATTTACTTTCCCTAAACACCAATACGTATGCTCCTTGGTTAAATTGATTGAACCAACATGATATCAGCGCCCGTCCAGTGGTACAATCCATCTGACACACCCTGTGTTTGTTGCATGTCGGTCAAATATAATATCATTATTACTTCTTAATGAACCAATGTAGTCTTGAGTCAAGCTACGATCGGCCACGATACTCTATTACAGATTCTCGCCGTCTACAAAATCCCTCAGTTTCAATTAAATCTTTGGGGTCACTGGGATATACAATCTCTGCCATCACTAATTACCATTATATCTCAGCACTGCTAGTTTGCAATAGCTTTCGGTGTAGATATAGCCGTATTTCTTAAAAACTTGCACGATCGCTAAGAGATTTTTTAAATATCATTTTACTCCGTAGTGTTAGTCGAGGTGTAGTTTGGTCAACTTGGTGATCGAGTTATTGAAAGGAAAGGTGCCGCTAAGAAGTCCGTTTGGTTTGCATTCTTTTTAGTTTTTTATCGTTCAAAGTGGGAGTTAAAATTAAAAGTTACTTTTAAAACGCTCTGAAAAATGAGTGTAAGATTTATATGAAGCTAGGTTTTTTCACTTTTCACGTACTGTTTATGTCGGTAACAGTTAATAAAAATTAAATACATACACAATCAACATACAATATGTATGTAACTAGGAGACACCATGGACAATGGACATCAATTCTGAAAATATATTTTTTATTAGTACCTACTTAGCATTTCGTTCATACGTTTAACTTACTTGTATAAAGTTTACATATCATAGAACACAGCACAGCACGCTTGAATATTAATCTTCTTAAGTATGCAAAAGTCATGCAAGTTTTCTGCTGCCAACAATGTCGATTTACAGTATCACGATCAGCATACCTAGTGTAGTGTATAGGCGCCGTGTACAGGTCAAGTAACGTTCAGCTCGCGGCCGATACCAGAACAAAGCGTCTCCCGGAGATTGCACTCAAATACATTTTTCCGTTTCCCTCCACGTCCCCCCCCCCGCGACCCGCGCCCTATGCCCCGCCAGTGACGGAATAAAACCGGCTAACGAGCCGCCTTTGTTGCGCTGTGCCGGCGCGGCGCGGCGCGGGCGCGGCCGGTGTGCTCACTGGGGCATTGTGCTGCTAGAACAAAACGACTCCGTGTGCTAAGTGCAGATTATCGGTGTAATGACACAGCTCCAGATACAATTTTATTGTTGTCGTATTATTCCGCACAGAAGGAAATTGACCTAAGTTCGTTTCTCACAAAAATAAGTATTTGGAATTCTCTTTACATTTTCTTGTAGTGAAATAATGAGAAGTAAGAAATAATAAGAAGAAAGAGAGTTCAATCCATTTAATATTTATCTTGAACATTAGATAATGATAAATAAAGATGACTCCAGGCTGACGTGTATTTCACATTGCTAAAATATGTGCAATCCCGCCAGTTTTGGACGAAACGATTACATTTTTTATTGACAATATATTCACTTTTAGAAATATGTTAATTTAAATCGTTAATTTAAGCTAATCTAAGTCATCATACGTTAGTCCTTTTCACACCAGATTTATAATTGCTCTATAGAAAATGTTATGTTATTAGGTACTTACATACATGTAACAAAAGACTAGCAGTTAAAAGTTGTTGAGCACTACAGCGGATCGTTGAGCATCGCAGACAATCCGTCAGACAATGGCGACGCGAGTGAGTGACGTCACACAGGCGCCGCTCGGCTGAACAACGAGAGAGTGCGACTGGGGTAAGTGACTGGCGCGAGTACTGGCGGTCGAGCCAATTGGCGAGTTAATACACACGTTGCTTAAAAAAGGATGCACATGTAATACTGGTAGTAGTAGTAGTACTAGTAGTAGGAAGATATAAATATATTTTTTGATTGTTTTTTTGAAAATGGAGTGAAGATTAGAGTAAAGATTTGTACCTACCTGAGAAGATAATAAGCAACACTGCTAACAATGGAAAGAAAAATGTTGTTATTGTAAAGTGAACGCTTTCGATTTCGTCTTCAGTTTCACTATGGAAAGAATGACTCCATTAACTAATAGAATACACGTTAGTATAGAGCGGAATGTTCTGTAAACTCCCCGCTGCATCGCCATTACACGTTCAGACAATAGTTATAACAAATGGTGATAATATTCCGATACACTTGTTGCTTCATACATTTTGTATGGCGCGTGCACGCGATTGGAAAATCGTGCTCAAGCGGACGCGAAGAGGTTTGTAAGACTGGCTCGTAGTGTACATGGCTAAATATACCATCAAAAACTACGAAAGAGTGTGAATATTGGTTTTTAGCAGTTTTATATATTAGTCATTTAGTCTATTGTATGGTAAATACAACAGATTACAAATATTCGCCTACCTTATTAGGACTGCCGAGATAAACGTTTATGTGATAAGTATGGATATTTGCAAGTTAAGAGAATGTTTATGTATATGTATGTTTTGACGATGACGAAGCAATTCGTCACACAAACCTAGTTGATTAGCTCGGTGCTAGCTGTGTAGAAAAATTACAGATGTATTTATTTATTTAAAAGTCAGCGAGTAAGAGAAAAATCTTTCGGCGCCACTTACGGCGTATTTGTAATTGTTTCCGAAAACTGGAAACACATTTTTTTTATGACATAAACACAAAAACTGTCGTGTGGGTTGTACACATCTGATAAACAGAAGTTAGTGTAGCAAATACACAGATTACACAGTCCAACATGATCCAGGTCTTCGGTAAGAGATAGTAATAATACCAACTGGCATACCTGTGTCATAAACAAGCATGGAGTATCTCGCTTATGCTTTTAGGAGCAAGTTGGTTCGTCGAACTATTATAAAATCTGGTAAACTGTTGTAGTGCAATTCGGCGGGTCAGCTTACTTTGCCAACTAGCCGGCCGCACGCCGCCCGCTGTTGTAATATGCATGCTTAACTTTGCATAGTTTCCAACTAAAAGTTCGTTTTACTTCATAATTGGTTATTTTAATTTTTTTAAACTCTTGTAGCCTCTAGAGTTTTCCCCATTTTGTAGCTGTATTTACAAATAAAACTGTAGTTATTTACATATATGCCATACTCATAGGTATTGTGTGACGCATAACACATAAACCCCACCATCAAACAAGCTGTCAATGAAGAGTTCATTCATAAAACCCATTCTATAAAGTATAATCCGCGCTTTTATTCTCGCCTGTCAAGATAAGTCAATTCGCCGGAGTCTGTTTTGACAAATGTGTAATCTATTAGGACGCGGCCGGAGAGGCTTAGAACAAATTCATTTACCGCGACCGGCAGAGGGAGCCTGACCGCTTATTTGTGCCACAAAAGACTAAAGGCGAGCCAGCGGCCTATTTAACAGTAAGCCGATTTGTGGACAAATTTTATAAGATTTGTTCCGACTGCCTGATCATAGTGAATGCGCTACTCATGTGATCACCCTGATGAATATTGACGACTTAAAAGCTAGCAATCAAGGGACGTTGTAGCTTCGGCATTTTGTGACGAGCTTGACAGGTTTTGACAACGTTTTTTCGGATTTCTATAGAATCACCCCCGCATTATCCGTCACCCCATCACCTGGGGAAATGATGTTGCATACCGTCAGTTATTAGGAAATGGATGCAATATTAATTCTGTAATGTGGGCATTAGGGTGGCTGTGTAGGTAGCTACGTTTCCCCTGCGATTTCATTGTAGTCGAAAATACCTAGTTTTCGCTTCTTTTTTGTTTAACTTTGCCTGTATAAATACAACTTTTATATTACTGACTTTCATTTCGTATGCGCTGTGCTGTGCGTATTTTATTTAATAAATAATAATTTGAAACAAGCTCACAATATTATTAAGGTTCTGACTAACATTCTGCGCTGGTGGCTATTTACTAAGTTATATCAAATCAGATCATTATTGTCTAACAGCTCAGTGAACGAGCCAGTGTCTCTCTATACTACATGTCGTGAATTTGATTATAGAACACAACAGATACAAATGTGATATAAACTTACTAGTTTTGGATATAATTGTTTATGTAAACTAAAGTGTATAGAAATAGTTGACTTTTTGAAAAAATTTATTAATATTTTGTAACATAACATATCATCATCCCTGCCATCGCGTAAGGGTTAGGCAGATGTATACTTCCGGTATCGGGTTTTAGGCCCCACGCAATAGGGGGGAGGGGCGGGGGAGTATTGCCTTGCAATGATCCGGTAATGAATCAAAACTCCGAGTTGCTACAAATAATTTGAAAAACCCAATAACACTTTCTTTTAAACCCAAGTCTTTTTGCTCATCAGTCACACTTTGCGATCACTACCAGTGAGGCAATATTTTGTCTGAATGTACCATTCAGTTATGATGTAAAACCGAACACAGCTTCCATTTGTATTTGATATTAAACTCGCATTATATCACGCACCTAATGAAACTGCACTTACGTCGCGGGGAGCTGTTAAAATTAAATAATTAACATTAGATGAGTTGCCGGCGTTCGGTAACCGATCGTTTTTATCGAACCGAACCTTCACATTAATTAATTTACAGAACAACCGACGAATAACTGGAGCGCCCCGGGACAGGCGCAGGGCGGGCGGCGCAGGGCGGGCGGCGGTAGCGGTGGAACAGGTTTTGGGTAAATATGTTTTCGGCAAAAGTGGTTTCTGTATTGGTAATTGAATAACGATTGTAGCCGAGACCGTATTTTATTGAGGCGGAATTCGAGCGCTGTTTTATATTATTCAAGATCATTTTTGAAGATGATGGTGAAAATGACACTGGTTATGAAAAAATTGCAATAATACTACATACTAATATGAAATTCAGTTCTGCGTAAATCAGATTGACTGTCGATAATTAACAACAACATGTGGGGAACTTGTTAGTTATTATAACATCAACGGGAGTGAGAGAGTGAGTGTTTTTATGGGTGCTTTATTTTGATTTATAATTATAAATATTATATCAGTACTTACTCCAGTATTTTAACATTTTTCCGCAGAGCTGGAACAACGCTTGACGCAGAACTCAGCTTGCGTCGAAAAACGTTCTCATTTATACATGAAGAATCAACGTTCATTTACATCTTTCATCAGACTGTGACGTCATCGTTTAAATTGCTGACTTTTGCATGAAGACTGCATGTTTGTAGACGCGGAAATGAATCTGTAGGTACTCACACAAGTTTTACTAAAAAGAGGTGCTTCAGTTATTGAAACTCATACCCACAAAAAGTTATATTATAAATAGTAGGTAGGTATAAGCCCTGTGCTTTTTGTAGGGTTCTGAATGAAGCAATATAGTTTCCCGATGATCTGATTCAAAATATAAATACTAACAGAAAAAATAAAAGCAATTCATATTTTTGGTGTCGTTGATATGTCGTAAAGAAAAAACACACGGATAAAAAATACAAATGTACACGAATTGGACATATTATTTTGCGAGTACGTGAAAATAGAGCAGTGTAAGTGTTTCCACTGCGTCGCCGGACGCGTCGCGTCGGTGCGATGTCGGTCAAGAGGCAGCAATGCACTGCTCACATCGCCGACTGCCGGCAATTTGCTAACGGACTCAAACCTGCGAATCAAACCACACGCCTCTGTGTACACGCTCACTTACTCTGTTTCGCTGATATTTGCATAGTATATTTATTTTTATACTGTGTCCTAAAACGTGATATCATTTCAATTTTATTTATCAGTGTAAAATGTAACGTGTCGTATTATAATAAGGTAGCATTTCATTTTTTAACAGTAGTGTTTACTATGACTTACTTTTAACATGTGATCGCGACTGTCCCTATATTAACACTATGAAAATATATCATTAAAATATACCTAGACATTTAAGGGAAGTCTAGTTGTGTTTTCAACATGTTCACCACTATACACTTGCATGTTTTCCAACTATGTAGCGTGTTTAACTTACTAATCATCTTACAGGTCACCTCGGCTTAAGACTTTGTTGAACGTTCGTGAACACAGTGGATGTAACTAATTAAAACTTTTTGGATAGCTCACGTGTTTGAGGCACAGTTAGTGGAGCCGTACTTGACTTAGACTTTTCTTACGTGGGTTCTTCTTAATTCTGGATAAGTCGCTCCCGCCACTGAACTTCAAGTCTACATCGTGCCAGTATCTGTAGTCCTATTGTATATTCATTTAGTTTTGACTTTATATATTTCCAAGAAAATACATATCTTGATCTTTAGGTTTATTACGCTTCTCTGCAGGCGATACATTACTGAGGAAAGCATAACAACGGTAACGTTATTATACATTCTTGATTTAATATATAAATAACATTGTCAGTATAAACAAACTATAATACTAAATAATAATAATAATAAAAAATAATAAATATTGAGATAGAAACAATAAGAATAACTTATAAACAATAATAAAAACTGCTTACATTAACTATAACTAAACGATAAATAAAATTGGATACAATATATATATTAATATACTATATATACGAGTACTATAACATAAAATAAATTGCTAAAAAATCACTTTTCCTCCTCTCTCTTACAATACTTTTGCTGTGCCCGACAGGGTCCATAATTGTATCTAGCACTAAGTCTTAACACCTGTATTTATAACATTATGGAATGCAATAAATTTGAATTGAATTGAATTGAAGTTGAAACTGATTATTATCTAAGAAAAATAAACGATAAACTATTTCGAGTACATCTATGTAGTTCTTTACATCGGGCTCATAGTCTACCAAAGCTAAGGCTGTATTTCCAATAACTCAGTCATATCCATCAACCTTCAAACCTCCGTACTTCTTGACATTCAAAGTATATCCATTTGTTAGCAACGTATGAATACTTACATGGAGTAGGTAACAGTACAGAAGTACCACTTACACATGCAGTAAAACGATGTAATAAGTACAGACGTATAGACCTGCTCGCTAATCAAAGTATAAAAAGAACTCCAGTTCGAGAAAACACAAATATTTTGCTTTAAAATTGCTGTTGATAATTAATATATTTTTTGTTGTGAATTTAGCTTTCTGACCATAATCTCAGTTGTGTTTCGTCGAAACAAGCATGTGTGCAGCACCGATTCGATTTCCGTGCAATATGGCACGGAGACGCCAATATAATAAGATTCTGTATCACTTGACAGCCTGCACAGCATCCGATCGAATGTCCTTTGTACCGTAAAATATATTACTAATATTTTGCAAGTCTTTCCAAAATCTGAACGGTTTTGCGAATTGTCATAATAGTGGAAATTAATACTATAAAAGTACAAATTGCAAGGATTTTTCACACTTTTCACGTTTTTTATATCGAACAAACCAAGCTCGAAATGATAACATGTTATTGGATTTAATACTGTCCTTGTTATTTTTAAGAAAGGTATAAAAATATAACTGCTACGACGTCGTAGCACATAACATAACAATATGCTACGGCGTAGCACCCGGTCGGGCCATAATTCTTAACAATATACTCAGTTAAAAATGTGTTGTATTACCTGCCCACTCGGATCAATAACGGAAAACTACAAAGAAATCCGCATGGGCCGAAGTTACTAATAAATTCTGACCACGTCCTGAGAGTTGCATGCCCGGCGCGAAGGACCGATTGTGTCGGAGTACGATATCCCAACAGATCGATACACACCGTAATCAAACTGATTATCATAATTGCACAGCTCCAAATAACCTTTAGCTTAAAGTCTATTATACTATAATATGTATATATTGCGCAGATTAGTAGATCCTAGGTGAAACAAGCAGAGAGCCTCCTAGCTTAGTGGTGCGCGTTGGAAATGCCCAAATTCAGGTGAGCCGTTACATCAAGTATCTTGGCCTTACTTTGGATAGTCGATGGGGCTTCGAAGAACATTTCGAGCGCTTAGTCTCCCGGATCGAGAGGGCAGTAGGTGCGTTGCACAGATTGTTGCCTAATCTCGGGGGACCGCGGGAAGAAGTTCGTCGCCTCTATGCAGGTGTCGTGCGATTGATGGCCCTGTATGGTGCACCTGTTTGGTCACGAAGACTGTCAGGTGTCCGTCGCTGCAGGACTAAGGTTTATAGGCTCCAGCGTAAAATGGCCATATACCGAACGATATCCTTTGAGGCGGCAACACTTCTGGCACGCTTTCCGCCGCTGGACATCTTGGCGGATATGGATGAACGAGTTTATGATCAGATCCACGCTGCCCGCCAAAACGGCGATAGTGTGCCGGGAAGTGCCTATGAAAGGTTGAGGTGGCAAGAGCGGCAACGAGCCCTTGAGCGGTGGCGCGAGCGGCTGCTAGAGCCGCAATATTCAGGCAAACGAGTTGTCGAAGCCATCCTGCCCACCTTCGAAGCCTGGCTGAAAAGAGGGGAGCGCATTTCCTACAGGCTCACCCAGGTACTCACCGGGCATGGTTGCTTTGGTGAGTACCTGAATAGGATTGGGAGAGAGGCCACGGCGAATTGTCACCACTGCGCATGCCAACAGGACTCCGCACAACATACACTCGAGGATTGCCCGGCATGGACGTCTGAGCGACGGGTCCTTGTCGCTAAGATTGGACGAGACCTGACCTATGCTGGCAGATACAGAAAACTGGAAAGAGGTGGTCTCCTTCTGTGAACTTGTGATGATTCAGAAGGAGGCAGCTGAGCGGAATCGAGAAAGGGCCGATCCCGCTCGTAGAAGAACGCGTCGAGGTGGCAACCGCCTTGGCACATAACACGCTGAAACCCCGCTTGCTTAACATAATGAAAGTCGAGCGGGGCCTTTGGGGTCATGGACGCTCAGACTGGGGACACTGTACGCCCACTAAATGACCCCAGGGAAGACAGTAGCACAGTGGTCACGTGTTGCTGTGAGCAGTGATTTGGGGGAGACCCCTTAGTCTTCCTAGGGATGTGCCTATTAGGCGTCGCACAGGGGGTTCCGGAGAGTTCTTAAGAGGACCCGGGACCTTCATTCGTGTGCAGATGGTGACCACCGGGGTGGTTTTAGTGAGGTAAAAATCCCACACTACCCGGTCTCTTCCCCAGATGCCGGGTGCCTTTTGAAGGTTTCCACACCGATAACAAAAAAAAAAAAAAAACAGGTGAAACAAGAAACACTTAAGTAAAATAAAATTTTGTAGAATTTAATAGAAAGATGCAAAAATACTTTGCTTGACCCCAAAGCTCAAAAGTCCTACTTACAAACACGTACATTATAATATGATGACTTGTAAATGATAACACTGTAGTGGTGTTCAAGTACGATATTAAACTAACAATAAACGAATGCGTATGCGTTGCTTACGCCGTTATAATTGTTAAGTTATTCTTGAGCTAAAATTTTCCTTTATATACGGTGCAAGATATTTTTCATTACTACACAGACAAAAAAAAATAGACCTTAACGAGTTAACAAAGCAACATGAGCTTCTAATGTTTTGTAATGTAACCACTAATCTGTAGTAAATATAAAAGCAAGTATGGGCTATTTCAAGTTACAAATTGCACTGATCCGGTGCTCCTCTGCTTACAGTGAAATCCCTTAATTCTTTGACTTAGAGCGCCTCGACGCGGCAGACTTCCGCATAATGGGATTAAATGTATAATGTATGTATGTATAGAAAAACTGTTAAATCTAAACGCCTTTCCCGAATGCGCGCGTCGTAAAACAAAGCGTATTAACTCGATACTCACAGATAAAATCTTTATGCTACCGACCAGGAATTGGACGGTTTAGTTTAGTTTTAGATTATAGCGAAGGCTTTTGAGTTAAACTAGTCATAGTTGAATTTGTTTTTAAAATACATTGACAGACCACGTGAAAATGCAACATTTATGTAGATCAAATTCAAAGACTATATAAACACTTTTGGCGTGACTGGTCTTTTGAGTATATCTCATGTATGATGCATACAGTAAACCCAGAGGACCAATAAAGACGCTTACATTTTAATAACGCTCGGCGCAACGCGGCGGCCAAAGCTAAGCCGAAAAATGCTCGCACCAGAAGCGAAACAAAAAACCAGCTAAACGCTCACAATCTGGCTGGAGTGTTTAATTTGGGTACTGTTTAGCATTTTCCCGTCACAATCAGGAGCCCCTAGACTCAATTTGGTCGTGAGCGGAACGCCAAACAGTCTGCACGGCAGGCCTACACGAGGCTTTTAGCAGCGCCGCCGGCCTGCAATATCCGGCGGAGGGATGCGACACACGGACACCATCCCGAGTTACACAGACGTCCCGGCCTAAGATCCACACGAGATTTTACTTCTAAAACTGTCAGCAACCTTTTTACTTCGATGAGGCTGTATGGTAACTTTAAATGATACTTGAAAATTTACACACCAAATGACCTATAACAGTATTTTATGAACCTACTCGTATAGTGTAATAGTGTACATGTATAATAATATTTATTCCATCACCTATTTATTTATTTATTATTACTAGTACGAACAAATAGCATTTTGTACTAAATATTACACTTAGTTTAGAACGCGGTTTTGTTGTCAGAAATTAGTGTTTAATCTCTAATAACTAGTTCCCGTTCCCGGTGCGCCCATCACTAGCTCAGCCGCAAGACGTCGGTTATAATTGCCGCTTTTACGCGCGCCCCGGCAATTACAACCCGCAGCGCTAATATTGAAACTGTGTTGTATTGTACGCGCTGTCATCGCACAGCTCAGCTGCCGACACAACAATATCACGCGTGATGGATAGAGAACAACGATGGTTGAGGCCTTTTACTCTCCTCCATTTTAGGTTCAGTTAAAGCCGTAACGTTCTATTTCAATTTAGTGTTGTTCTTGTTATTAGAGTTTAATGGCTTTGTGGCATGACTATGTAGGTATATTTCTGTATTTTAATGTACCAAAAAAAATTAGTATCTGCAGGTTAAATGAAGTTAAAAAGTTTTTCTTGGAGTTGAGGTTGTATGTTAAATTAAAGAATGTCTTATTATAAAACACCATATTGATTTGTGATTGATTGATTCTGATTGAAATTTAAACATTATAAGTTTAAAGTACATCAATTTACAATAACCGTATTTTTATTGTGTTTTTATTTGTCATAAAATAATGTTAACTTATGTTACGCTTTATGTACATTGAGGAAACATACTAAGGTGATATTCATTTTCTCCTTAGTCGCGTGATATTGTATATTAAAATCGATGATTATGTGATACAAGCCATTGAACAGAAACGAAAGCAAATTTTACATATTATGAAAATATTTCTCAATATATACACATACAATATACTTATAATATATTTATATTCTTTACATACCCGTTCGGAAGCGTTTTTAATACCCACCGTTACTTTGATCACCAGATATTAGTGCTCGCGTCGGACGCTTTAAATGATGGCGTCAGTCATCATGACGAATGTCTATCATTAATAAAATATCTGCGAATAAATACTACCATTCTATTTAGGTATATATCGATAAGTATTCGAAAGCTATGCTTATTCTTAAGTCTTAAACAAGACTACGTTTGTATTTGTGTGTTTGTGAAGTAAGCAAATAACAAACTACGTAACGAATGGTCGTGCATGGCGCAAGCAACATCTCTTGTATCAACATCTATAGGCTTCGGGAATATCAGGCGGGCTCTGAGCTTCATTGCCACCTTAGTAGTATAAAGGATAGTGATCTATGTGTTGTTGGTGGGGTGAACACTGGGCATAATATGTTGTATTCAGATAATATTATATGACATGTTACTATGATATACTAGTTTACAAAAAGAAGAGATATCACAGAGTACACACAATCACTAACAGGGCTGTCGGGACGGGGCGCGGGCACGCGTCATCTGTCGCGGTGCCGCGGTGTTCGGATCACTCACCGGAAAATTCAGTTGTGCGGTCAGTTCAGATCATGATATTTGTCGAAAATTTAATACTCGAATAATACCTACGATGCGTTTTCTTGAAATAGCAAGTTGTTTCGCGGATTTAATGCATTAACTAGGCACAAAGACTATATTTTCTTCAATTCTTGGAATAATGTAATGTTGCGGTCAGTTACAGTACCTTATAACAGAGAATACTAATAAGACTATATTTATAAAGGGTTAAGCAGACATTTACTGATGAACGCACAGTTTTCAATTTACTATAGTTTATTTAGGTTTTATACAAATAATAGTAAATTGCCTATTGCCATTAATCGGATGTAAATTGCTACTTTCAAAGCCAGTTGTCAGTTATTAAAACAGCCTACGTCTTAACATGCAGTCGTTTCTGGTGTTCCGTTAAATGCGGTATCCATCAAGTACCAAGCTTCAAAACCTTCAGAGCACATGCAGCATATTTTGCAGCTAGCTCATTCCAACCCAATCGGTTTTAATCACGTCACGTCCACGTTCATGACCAAATTTTCCGTATTAAGAGTACACAGAGCTCCAAAATTGGCTTTATCTTGTTGGCCACAGCAAACATAGCCAGAACATATTTGTGAAGAATAAAAAATCAGGAAGCAAAATATTTCACGAGCTAAATACATTTTTTGAATGGTGCTGTTTCTAAACCTATAAAAAATCAAATGACAATCTAGAAAATTAACAAAATGAACATACTCTCAAAGAGTTCAGATTTCAAATTCCATAATTGATTTCTTATTGTAAGTGGCTAGTTCCAAATACTATCAGCTCTACGTCATCGAAAAATCTATTATGTTTTCTATAGATTTTAAAACATGTGGCAGATAACACGTTATTTAATGCATGTAGGTACGAACTAAAACCTAAATGTGCGAAATTTCCTAATATACGAGTACATTGTCCAATCGCGTATCGTAACAATCACAATATTTTATTTTCCAATCCCACAACAAAATAAAACGGCCGCGACTAATATGTTTGTATCAGAACGCAAACGCGTGTAGCTGTCGACCAAATGACTAAATACATTGTTTGATTGTTTATTTACAACGGCGCGGTGTCGCCGTGTCGCATGTCGGCGCGGCTACGCCCGCGTGTCGCCCGCTGTCGCGTGAAATTCACTTTGTGTTCCGCTCGTTTATTACATTATTAAACTGTTTGCCTAAACTAGCTTTTGTTAAACCCGCATGAATAGTGATTTTGTACACTGCAGATATTTTCACCTATAACCTATTGTTTGTCTCGTTATTGACAAACTTGTTAAAGTACATTTATACGCTAATTATTTCGCTCAGTTATCGGAAATGACATAAAGTAAGGATCGAGTTTGCAACGTCACGTGCATACATTTTGCTAAATTTAGTTAACTGTAGCTCATATTCGACATAAACCCAAAAGTTTATACACCAAGAACTGCATAACACGGTTATGGTTACACAATATAGTTACGATAGTAGTTACATTGTAAAGTAGTTATTTTCTTTTTAAATCCGCCGTTCCTAACAATAAACAAAGAAAGCCCTGGGCACTCGAACACAGATATAGAGAGCAAAGGATCGTTTGAGATCGTGTTTGAGTTTTAAGAACATCTTAAGCTGACTTATTCGATGAAGTAGGAGAACAAATAGTGTAGTAATAAGACAAAACAAGCGGGCCTCGCAAACATCCTAAACAAACGGTAGCCCCGGGGACGGACGCGCCCGCCCGCGCCGCGCCGCGCCCCCGCGCGCACACACCGCATGTTCGAGCGACTTTAGAATTGTGAGCACTAGAGTTTGCGGGCTTAGCTCAAGACCTGAATAGTGTGCGGTGACTTTGTGACTTTGTGTTCAGCGATACAATTACACTTTAATTAACATTAAGTATGTATCTTAGCAACAAGTAAGGCGTAAAATAACGAAGTTCTTAGTAAAGAAAATACAGTTTATTGTTAGTATAACAATTAAAGTATTCCTGTAACCATAGTTCAGGTCGATAAATTTTAATGACCAGAAACTGTTCTTCAGAAACGTAGTTGTAAGTCGTATGCTTAAAACGAGGTGGAATATACAAGGTGACGTGCAGCCGAAGTTTGTTATCTCAACACAGCGCCCGCGCCGCGCCGCGCCACGCCGCCGCGCCGGCAGAAACTAAAAGCTTAATAACGTAACTTGTTCATATTCAGTGCTCCGGCCAAGTTTCAAGTAGGCCTTATTAATTTTTCAACTGTTGGCTTTGGGAAGTCGGGAGATGTTGCGAAGTTTACAGTGCCGTGTATCTTTTTAATACTTTTTGGCTTCGGGTTCCACCGGCGCGGAACTTCCTAACAGTTCTCAGTACTTGAAAGATCACAGTTCGCTGAACGCTTTTGAAGAACTGTTAAATCAATTTCGATATATTTTGTGGAGGCGTACTCTCCCCTTGTGGAGACGCCGGTTGCGTTATAGCGATAGCTGAACTTGAAAGTTACATTTTATGCGTGGATTATATGAAATTAGCTCTGTAAACTGGAAACCTGGATACTTAATTATTGTGTTTGCTAAGAATTATAACAAGCAGAGACATTAGTACGTCTAGCAGTTGCGCAGGACCAGAAGAAATAGCATATGCGATAAAATGACTTTGCAAACTATTGAGCAATATAACGTTGTATATTATTGTGTTTTAAGCTACACATATTATCTAAATGCAAAAAGGTTCAGTAAAAAATTGGTCGGCCATACAGAGGTAAGCGGGCATCACCAAAATCAATCAATCGTGCAGATGTCTATCGCTGGGAAAACGCAAAAATCCATTAAATGTTTTTGTTTGTCGAGCGGCGGATGATACGGTCTGCTACCCGCATCAAACTCATGGCGGAATTCAAACAAATACCACAAACAGTTTACACACACAAACAACTTCACGATCTATGACGCTTTGACGACCCTTCGACGGTGAGATTTTTTGTCAACATCAAGACCTTAGACATGCGTCATCGCCTCAGACGTGCACCAACCTTATTGCGACGGAAGAGAGTACATAATTCTGTAGCTTTATTTTTCGAGTTTGGCAATGTAAGGTAGCAGTTGTTGAGAAGATGTTTGCATTGGATTTTACGGCGATACTGAGACAATTTTTGGTGCCAAATATTGCGGCGATCTCGACGAGCAGTGTTTACATGTTGAGTGAGGGCTCCACTCGCCGGATCCTCCAGTGCAGTCAATTTGTGACGCAAACATCACCAGCTGCCTCAAACAGAAACAAATATTAGCGCTTGAAATAATAGTATAATGTATAATAAAAATAGCAAGTGGAAATTGTTGGAATATTACAATTTACTTTGCGTTCTCAGAGTTTAGATTTAACAAGCCTGAATATAATTGTGGGTAGTATAAGCTCAGTTAATATTCCTGCACTTTATTCTAATGACGTGTAGCGAATAACTCGGAGTAAACCAGCTGTATACCGAATAATTATGGAACTGCCTAGTATATGAGGTTCCAAATAATAATGATTATATATTTATTATATAGGAGTAACAAAGGCATAAATAATATCGTAAATGTTATTTAAAGACTGAAAATGAACCGGCGCGGTGAATCTGAGGGTCTGTGTTGTTAAATTGGATGGATAGATCTGTATGTAAGAGAATAGATTAAGCCACTACCTACGTCTCAGTGGTCTATTAATAGTTTGTGCAGGTACTCAAAAAACTCCACAGATTTCTTTAGGTGGAAATTAGAGAAATAAATATTCTAATGCGCTATTTTATCGAACATTAGTACCTACTGCTGAGTGACTGAACTGCGTTTGAATTTCAGTTATTTCGCGCTGTTTAAAATGGAAACCAAACGACTAGAGAAGTATTATAAGGTTATTTAGGGTATAATATTCCCGCAGTCAACATTAATTCACTTTGAACTATTGACTGTATTATCTTGAAACACAAATATGCTCTTTGTATATTATCATAAGCAACATTTTACCGTGTAACAACGGTACAAAATGTAGTAATATGCAAGCATGCTAGATGTCCGCACATACACAGACATGTGATAATGACGCATCGGTATTTAGCTCAGGAATGTGGAGCATTTGTGTCTAGGCTACATATGCGATGTACTAGACTCTAGCTTACCTACGACTAGCCATAATCCTTCGGCCGTGCTGTAGTTATTATCTTTGATAGGTGAGTAAGTCTATAGCTTAATCTAAGCATTTCTAAGCCACGGATCTTGGGGGCAATTCTAACCCTACAAAACGTCTTGGAATGAACCTTGAGTTTACGTGCCGACGTCACTAGTGTATTTATGTCGTAGTTTAGGACTAAAAATAATGTTATGTTATAAATGTCAAAGTATGTCTGACTGCGTGTTACATTTTCACGCTTAAACAGCTAAACCGTTTTAAATAAATTTGGGATTATAAGTGTAGTTTGAGTCCAGTGATAGGACATAGGATAGTTTTTATTTCGGAAATTATGTTGTAGGTAAAAAGGATAGTGAAATTTTGTGTGCAGATTGATGAAAAAACAGGCTAGTTTCAAATAAATACTTAAACGCGAACATTGCACTCATTCCAATATCAATATCATATGAAATATCAAAGTTCAAGTCAAAGTATTGATATTTGAATAAAGTTACATTTATGAATTTGTTTGCAATAACGCGTCCCTGCTGGCAACAGTACCTTTTATCTAAGTCGACGGCGTTTTCGGAGCGAATCTCAAAGATTACTTATTAAGTTTTAAGGAGCGACTTTTAAACTTGAAAATTAATTATCTGCGAATGAATTTTCTCTGTATTATGTACTTAATTGTTTTTGGATGTTGTTCCGAGTTTGTTTTGCTCTATTTGTTAGATCGTCACAACTCCAAAAATAAGTGTTTGATGTTCTGACTTACGGCCGGGGGGTGCGTTTACTTGACGTATCGTCTTCGGCTTTTGAATTTGTCGGAAGTTATTGAGCCTTAAAATGTGTTTTGTTATTTAAAATCAAATATTACATAATGCTTCACTCAGCAGCTCAGATACACCTACCTACCTTTTAAAATACTAAGTCAGTTATTTTCTATTACAAGATGCAGCTTCTACAAACAATGGTCCTTAAATATATTTCAATACATTCTCTCTACAAACTCACAAATTTATCCAATACTTACAACTACCCAACCTAAATACATTTTCAAGTATTATTTTGTACCATTTTCAGTTAAAAAGATACTTGACAGCAACATTTCCTTACCGCTCAGCTTCTCTCGACTGCGACGAGTGTGAAGTTACGAACACAACTTTACTTTTACGGGTGATGTATACCGTACCTTCTTAGCTATAAGGGTAAATTTGGAATGTTTTTGTAATAGATTTATGTTGGTAAAGCTTAAGGCGAGGACTCTTCGTTACGGAGACCCGTGAGTCGCAAAGAAAATGACGTGAAAACTGTTGAATGTGCATTTGGGGGATTTGAAGTGCTGAAGTAATGTGTGTAAGTACTTTGTGGAGTTCGCGAGTGTTGTTGTCTCCGCGTGTACTCACTTATATTGTATTGAACTCAGTTCATATAAATCTTGTACCATCTGTTTGTTACCTAAAATCTAAGCTTTTACATAATTTCTGTGCCTATGTAGGTTATTTTTTCTTTGAAAGCTTAATGATAACTCATTATAAAGAAATGCCAATACATCACATTCACGAATAAGGCAAAATTTATTGATTTCGCATATTGCATTAAGGAAGAGCCCTTAGCTAGAGTCTCGATTATTCGGGACCTGGGAGTCTATTTTGATTCGTCCTTGTGCTTTCGGCACCATATTGAAAAAGTAGTAACCAAAGCTAATAAATTGCTTGGATTTATTATACGCTTGTCTAAGCCGTTTCGTAACATCAATAGCCTTGCCTTATTATATAATTCTTTGGTTAGGAGCTGCTTGGAATATTGTTCCACTATATGGTCTCCTTATTATATTAAACATGTAGATATAATAGAATCTGTGCAAAAACGTTACGTGAGATATATGTGCATAAAAAATGGAACACGTAAGGTTATTCCGGAATATAGCGACAGATTAACTTATTTTAAAATGATAAGTCTTAAAGATAGACGTAAGAATTCTGATCTTCTATTGCTTCATAAAATTATAAATGGTGCCATAGATGCTCAATTAATAAATCATATTAATTTTAGGATTAGTAACCGCACTCAACGTCACTCACGAGTATTTGATATACCAATCTCCACTCTGAATACTACGTATAATAGCCCCCTCTCGCGTATGGCTAGGATGTACGACGAAAGAGAGGTCGATATAGATATTTTTTCTATGAAATTTATATCTTACAGACGCTCCCTGTTAAACATTGATAATTATTAATTTACACATGGGCCTTGTTAATATTAATGGATTTTGTTTTTCAAAATACATTCTGTTTACTTATGTAGTTGTATCCTGTAATACTAATTTGTAGTCTTATATAATTTTTAGTTTAAAATCATTCTGAAAAATGTCATGCATGCCTATAATCTGTGCTATTACTCTTTCAGTGAAACTTTGAATATGTAGCGAAATGTTACTTTTATTTGGTAATTGTACTGTTGGTATGCTTAATAAATAAATAAATAAATAAATAAATAAATAACAATATAATTATGAACCTACAATACATTGAAATCCGCTTATTTGATATTCACTTCATTATTCATATTTTACGTACCATGTAGGTTCCATTTTTAACTAAAATAAAAGCGTAGTTCTAGTTAGTAATAAATACAAATAAGAGTTTAACAATAAAAAAGAACTGTTGATTCTGCCTGATCTAATTTACATATTAGCAACAAAGGAACAAACCAAGTTATTGTGTTGAGCGTAAGTAGTTTAAGTTGGTAGTGGTAATTATCTCGCCAGTTTACCGGTGATCATTAACCACTTTACTAAACTAGTTAACCCAGTTAGCGATACATAACCGCGGTTCAAGTTTAGCGCAGTTTTTAGCGCACTGCTTGTAAAGGATCATTAGCCTGACTTTCGTGTAGTACGTCCTAAGTTCCACTTTTTATTTTCTTATTAACGAAAAACGCACTGCTCGTAAATACATACAGTTTTTGTTCAACAGCGTATCTGAAGGCTAATTACATAGTGTTGAGGGATACAAGGATATAGGTTTCAATTTTCATTGATTTAGATTATTAATCATTCGTGATATCAATGATACATATAAAATTAATTTATTAATTTGTAATAAGACTTACAGAAAAAAGAAAATAAGTTATTTAATGACATAGGTTATTTGAGAAAGCGGAATTATTCATGCCCAATCATAATATCGTAAGTAAAAAAAAAACATAAAAAACTAATATTGAACACTAACAACTAACAAAACCAAATATCCAAAGTGCAATGTTGCGTAAAGATCTATTTATGGACGTAAAGTAAATTAAGGTCAAAACACAAACTATTTACATAATAATAATACGCCGCCGCCGTTCCGAACTGACTCCGCTCACCGACATGAAGAATTCACGGCGAGTGCGCAACCCACATTAAGTTTTAATTCAATAACGCGCCGATGAACTAGGCCTACCCCACGTGTAATTTGTGAGATTAAGTCCGACCCGGGATCGTCCCAGGCTCGCTCCGGGACTGTCCCGACTTACGGACCGCGGCCCGGACGCGACTCAAAGGACCACTTACAAATTAATTCAACAAGCTACCTACCATTATGCCCTGTGATTTGCATACATTCTACAGCAAGTGTTTAAGATTGGACTTCACGTAATCTGCTCGCAAACTTCCGGAGTAAATATTGACGGAGTTGTTGTCGATGACCGCGCCTATTTGCTCCACAACCGATTTAGTAACAACTTTACCTCTCTATTTAAGGTCCCGACAGTTTTGGTGTTCTATGCCCATTTATATTGTATGTCAGCTGTGCGTTTTCTCACGTGTTTGTGATATAATTAACTAACGGAAATTTGTGAGGGCTTCTGAAGGGGTGATCTAATATGATATCATTACTTGCGTTATTTACATGTGTCTGAATCACATTGTTTACTTACAGCTGATATGAATAGGCACTTTGCCGTAACAAATTATCAAACAGGTTCATTAAACCGACTGAACTCCGGTCGGAGTCAATTTATTACGATGAGACTTTACAACGCAAAAGTCACAGTGACTCTGTAAAATTTGCTAAAAGGCAACTCCAAAACAATTAGGGAGGCACCCAATTAGCAAACATTTACGCGCAGCTCATAAAACAAGCGCAGCGAGAGCCGAGCCGCTGCGACGTGGCGGAGGCGCGCCGCGACGTCGCGTCACGTCACGTTGCGTCACGGCGTCATGCCTTGTGTTAGACTTATCACTTCGCGTCACCACGAATAATGATCCCACTAGATCCAACGCTACGCTTTGTTTTGTTAACAATGAAATTAATTAAGCTAATAACCCGGCGGCGCAACAAACGCGTAATTTTGTTATTTTACTAATAACCGATATTACACAATCATGTATGGCGACTTCATTACAGAGAGTGTGTGCGCTGCACTGAAGAGCTGCCGGTCAATATAGGCAGAATCATTGAAATATTAAATTACATATTGCAGTAATTAGAAAATCATGGAGTAGGAACGTTAAATGGTTATTTTAATTGGCATTTATTTCCCAATTTTGTTTTGATTTCGCATTTTCTGAAATGCAACGCCAATTAGAGTTTCGTTATCATATACGGAGAGATACAATAAATAGTTTGTTATAAATCTATATTAGGTCATCAGAGTTATTGAGAGCACTGTATACAATTTCGTACAGTAAAGTTTATTTGGCTGTGTACTTCATACTGATTGACATAGTACCAACCGTGTACAATGAAATTGTAATACAATATTTTTTAAAACTGTACCAACACAAGAAGCTGAAAGCAAAATAAACAAAACTTGTTTTTAATTACGCAGAAATACATATATTTCCTTACGGAAATATGAGACATTGAAACAAAACTACTATTTCACATTTCAGTTGCATGTATGTTCATGGAATTCCTTAAGCATACATTCACACGTAGAACAATAGCCCCCGGTCAACAACAAAACAAAACAATATTATACATATAACATCCCTTACATCTTATAGTTCTAGCTTTCAATCTGGTCCTTTGTCTCCCTTGAACCTAAGCCGGATATCCGACATCCCTTTATTATTAGGCAAATGTTACAACGTTAAATCAGTTCAAGGAGAGTTTCTAGTTTCAAGACAAAGAGAAATATTAAGTCTTGATTTGAACGAAAAGTCTGTAATACTCCACGAGTGTTTTAACTACACTGTCATTTTTTTTCATATAACGATTACTGAGTGACATCTGAAACCTGATTGAATTATAATTGTATCCTAAGATCAGACCACTTGGCAGAGTTTCAAACCATCAATTAATGTTTTTTCAAAGGCACTAAAATCATGTCTTATTTGTTAACGTGTCGTGGTTATAATATTAAATTTATATTAACCTGGATGTGTGACAATTATCCTGTTCTTATAGATATGGATAGGATTGTCGATAGATAAAAAATCTATTTTGACTACCTATCTCATACATTTATTCGTACACGCGTTTGTCCCATGGAAAAAGGCTGAACGCGACACGATCCCTACAGATCACTTTTGCCATGATATCATTACATACATACGTAGATATTTATGTGACATTTTTTTAGGTCGGATGAGCTGTGTTCATTGTCCCAAACATGTCATTTTTCAGATTCCCCTCGTTATAATGTTTAATTCAGTAAACCTACTTAGCGAGCACCTTGTTATTGTTAACTTTGTGTTGTTACGAGTACGCGCTCCCAGCGCGCTTTGTTTGAAATATTGTGCGAACGTGATTTAAGAATGGTCCAAGTTTTCTCAGCATTTCAATGTATTTGATTGAACTGGCTTTTACTGAAGCGATGCTGTGAATGGAAAAGAATTGTTATTTAATTTTATTAAAATGTTTTCTGTTCAAAGTGCTGTTGAATGTTGGAAGTTGGCTTGAGTTTTGAGTAGATTGACAAACAACTAAAATGTTTCTATTCTTAAAGGTCTCTGCATCAAAAGTAACAAACGGAACCCTTAGAGGATCACTTTGTTTTTTGCCTGTATGTCGGGTCAGCTGAGACCCTTTTTCTGAGGACGCGTAGAGATATCAAATTAAAATGAATTACAATTACGTGACTCCTACAGTAGTACAACAACACAGTGCGCAAAATCTGCAGTGTACTTCCTATTGCCTTAGAATCACTAAGCCTGAAACACAGGTTTAACCTAGTTCAGGCATATCATAAGTAATCTTTTATATTTAATTGTAATATACCTATTGTTAAATGTTCAGCACTTTTTATTTAATAAACAAATTATTATTATTATATTATTGTTATTATTTTTACTAAAAAAATACATTTAGAGTTGGAGAGAGTATGGAAACACGTGTATTCCAAATTTCAATGTAATGTTTGTTTTCTAGTTTAATTTATAGTTATTATATATCGTGCAGGCCTACATTCTCCATTATAATTATCTGATAGTCTAACTCGAATATAAACAGTATAAACAGTAACTCTTGATATTCGAATTATTTTACTAGATTTTGGGACACAGTTTATTATTTCCGACCACGAACGACCCATATTTTCGTTTTCAAATGTATCAAAAATAAAGGTAAGGAAAAATCTTGTTAAATGTATAACAAGATTTTGTGCTAATTCCGCATAATTAGCTGAGGCTCGTATCCCATACTTTCCGCTGTTTATACAATTATATGGAGCGGATGAAAAAACGCACGGTTTAATTAAATTCCAACATGGCCGACGTGACCGAATTAAAAACTTCACTGTAATTGTTTTTTAACTTTGTTGGTTTATATTAAACATTTTATTATATGTTAGGTTTCTAACGTTGGAATTTTTATGTATATTTTCCATGGTGTACGTACATTAAATTATAATGAAGTGTAACATTGTTTACGGAGCTGAATCGGGAATGAGAAGTTCTAATGGAATTTCACTCACGTTGGATCATGCACATAAAAATGTGTACAAAAACATTCATAACATAAATCTTTCATGAAAATAAATTTCCATTTTGTAAAAATTGATAATGAAATATTTATGGGGAGTGTAACGAACTGTACAATTTTGCGTGCAACAAAAAATTCGACAACGGTTTACTATTCCTCCCACCCCTTGTTCAGCCGACCATCATTATACTGTACCATAGTTACGAGTCTGAGTGTCTGAGTGAGTTTTATACAAATTAATGAACACCGCCAATCTTTTAGTGAAACATATTATATTTATTTGAAGTTTTGGAGAACTTGGGAACAGAAAAAAACTTACGTCTCTACGTAAGTATTTTTTTTAACATTATAATAGGTGGTACGCTTAAACGCAGTTCACCTGACGTTAAACGATACTGCGATTTACGATAGAGCGAGCTTACTTAGAAGCCCGATGTAATTGTTACTAAATAACAACTCATGGTACACTATTGGTCTTAAAATTAAGTAAAAATAAATACCAATGTTCTGTGTCCGTTGCTGATTGCACGTTGACGTCCGGAGTGAGGCGAGTGACGTCCAGCACGTAATGTTCTTATACTTCTGTCGCTGGCTTTGTGCGGCGCTCGTTAGCGGGACTTGCTCAGTGAGTGGTGTGGGTACCGAAGGACCAGTAGTTAACTAATTCACGTAATTTCATGACGCGCCGATGAAGTTGCAATGACGCAACTTTAATTGTTATTTGTCCACTAATACTTGAACATAACTTAACTAATATATTATAATCAATTTAAATTAATTTAAAGGTTTTACTGTTGTATATGGAATATTAACATTAAATATTAACATTTAATACTTATGCTATCATTATATGATACCACAAGAAATGTCAAGATGTCAAGTGAATAGAAGAATATTTACTGATTAAGTTGCTTTCGGATTCACGCACTTTTACTGCAACACCGATTAATGCTGTTATTGCGCTTGACGCGAGCTTGTCTAAGCGATTAAAACATCACGAAAAGCGATGTTTCCAATAAAATAAACTTTATAACAACAATATTTCAATAATTTCGATATTCCGCGATAAAATCCGTAAAAATAGTTTAGTTTGATTATATTGTTTTATCAATCAAGTAGAGTGAATTGGTCCTTCTGCTCGTCCCGTTACGACATAGTGTAGCTAACCTAGTTCCGTCTCGTCGAGTAGTGGTGAGCGCCAGCCTTTACTTTGCCGTATTTATTTCACTATTTGACAAAAAGAAATTAAATGGGTGTATAGTGCTGGAGTGGACTTTAAAGAGAAATGAGCTGAAACTGGAAATAGTTATTACGTTTTATGTGGTGTTGTGCGGTTTCACAGAAGCAATGTGTTTCTCATTTGGTGATAGAATTAAGTTTGTGAACTGATTTTAGATGTGTGTGGTCTGGTTTATTGTTTTATTACACTGTAGCTCCATGTTTTAATATCTTGATTCTTGAGGTAGCTATATATCAAGATATATAACATATTATCACGCCTATCATCCCCGACAGGTTAGGCAGAGGTATACTAATGCACACTCACATTTCACCGGTATGTCTACGACTAGGTACTTGACCAACGAGACAGTTCCTCCTACTTACATATACATATTTGTATTATACCCGTACTAAGTTTTATTTCCAATTTCTCAGTATGGAAAACAAAATAACATCAAAACGTTCAGCAATACATAATTATTAGTAGCAAAACTTTTAGTATAACTCACTCCTTTGATTTTTATGAGTGCCACGTACAGGATCGCTCAGCAACTTGGAGACGTCTGCAAGTATATCATAGAACAAGAAGTTGTTTGCAATAAGTCACCGCGCCCTGTATGACGGCACGCATCAGTGGAACCGCCCGCCCTGCATGACATACGGCGGGAGAGCCAGCAACTCGCTACGCCCTACATGCGAAGTTTAGTTCGTAAGAGTTAATGCTTTATAGCTATACTTACATCGATACTACGACCTACTGAGTATAGAGTTATTTATCCTTGAGGCAATCATGAAACTTTTAGTCGTTGTAACCCCCGACATGTGTACAATTAATTGCCATAACTAGTAGAAACGCTATATGTTCAGCAGCGAATGAAAGGTTGCCAACCGATGTACAAAACGATCGATCATTATCGGTTATTTAATTATAGCCGTAATGAATGCACTTTGATCGTAAACCGATTGGACCGCGGCTTGACACATTGCCGTCGAATATTGGATCCATTTGCAGTTCGCACTTATTGCCGACCAAATTGTCACTCGGACGTTCAACGAATAAAGGAAAAATGGGAAAGACATATTGTTGTGCTACTAACATCGATTTTAAACTTTATCCCTTGAATACAATGTTGATTTTTGTTTGTGAGATTACGTAATAATGGTAGAAAGATTGGCAGAGTTTGTTGACACGCCTGAGTTGATGCGTAATCTCGTCTGGAGCATTCGTTTTGTGAGCACACGACTCGAGTGGGTGACGAAATGGGAGATGCCTTTTTATTATCGCCGCTCGCTTTGTTCGGCACAACGCGGCGGCGGCGGCTCCACGCGACGCAAACGAACACAGCTCTGTTTACGAAGTCAAAAGCATATTACGGCAATTAAATGTATTAGGATTGTCGGCCTGTTTTGTGGATTTGTGTAATTAAAGCTTTTGTTTGACGTTAGATTCTTGGCTAAGAATGTTATTGCTTAGAGCAAATTATGTAACAATCGCATTCATATGAATGAATAATTATGAAGTTACCTGATAATAAACAAATAAAATAAAAACAATATTGTCTCTTTTAATCGAATTTAATATGATAAAAAATCTCATGCGGAATACAAAAACGTACAAAAGTGTTTAATAAAAGTGTGTAGGTTAAGTGTGTTACGTGGCGGCGCGCGCGGTGATGAACGCTCTAACTTACATTTTTAACGTGTAAGGGATGACATGGAGCGAGAGCTGTGGAGCCATTGAACTATTTTACTTAAGAACACCTGTAATTAGTAAAGAGAATAACACTGTCATAGTTTAGAGGTGCTACCACTAAACTGGGAATTTTGACCACTGTTAAAAGTTATGTGCGTATTTATAACAAGAAACAGTGAACAGTGAAAGAAAACATCGTAAAGAAATCTATCGCACTGTAACTTAGTTCGTAGTAGGCTAGCGTAGTGGACTAAAGCCTAATCCCTCCCAAATGGGAGGAGATCTGTGCCCAGCAGTGGGAGTGTAAGTGGTTTGATGATGATGATAAGTTACTTTTAAGATAATATCGCCAGTAACTTGATCGTGTAACGGATTAATATTATGAAATCCAAAGTTCTGAAAACCATCTTGCAATTGGTTTCGATACCTGAGTACATTGACTTCTCATACAAGTTGGATTTTTTCTCGCTGAATTCTTATAACTTAATCGCGACTTATCACAAGGAAATAAGTAAACTCTCGTGTTTGGGCTTTTGTTCGCGCTAACTTGTCGAGAGCGACGTGTGTGATTTGCATGAGAGTCATACATACCTTTTGTGGAGGCTTTGTTGTTCAACACACATGTAAACCAAACGGGTAAAGAATTTAGGTCAAAATAAAGTAGCAGTGAGAACCTAACGTGATATACAATAATGAAAAAAATCGCGGATGTTTTCTTCTCTAAAACCACTCTAGTTGTCATCACCGGCTTAAAATATATAAGTAGAGGTCCTGGATTCTCTGAAGAGATCCCCTATTTAACGCCTAAAAGGCGTCCTTATCCACATGTGCTACAATCCTTGGGCACACGTTTTGCGTCATTATTTTTAGAATAGTTGTATTATTAGTTGTAAGCCAAATATTTGTTTAAGAGAGCTACATTCGGAGCTGACTGGTTAAAGCAACCACAGCTATAAACCCGCGCCACATGTGGTGCACACTCCGTCTCTTGCCATTCCACGTCATCGCGCAGACAATCGCGCTGCGGCCGCGCAATAAGAAATATCCATTAATGCGGCCTCGCCACCTGAGCCGACCCCGTACGTACCAGTCTGCACCAACAGTGGAAGATTTAGGCAGTAGGACAACTACCGCCGGAGTCGCGGAAGAATGCCAACGCGTACCCGTAACCCCGGCACTATGGTGGTGAGGCGGAAACATCCCGTGTGGTTTTAGTCGGTAGTCACCCAACCTGGGTGGAGTCCGACACACCCCGTCGTCTCCCCGGACGACGGCAGTGCGTAAATGCATTACCCACGGTCAAAAAAAAGAAAAGGCAGTAGGACAACTAACATGCATAGCATACTCATGATAATTTTTTTACCCGCAAGTTTTTTCATGAGTAGAGCAGTGTCCAATCTGTTCAACTGGACAGTTCACAATCCAGTCCAGTAATTGAATGCAGCATACTATGTCTACCAGAGCAATCAATCAAATATTTATTGATGTTCAAATGATATTTATATAGATGTACAATGTACATACAGACAGAATAAGTAAGTGCATCAGGAGCAGTTAATACTCACACACTGTACGACTATTAACAGGTTTTTTTTTCTTCTGTACCTACAGTCGGTCGGGTGAACTTAGCACTCGGCGTACACCGGTGCAGTGGTGCTTTACTCCAAAAATTAAAATATTCCGCGCGAAATGTCGCGTCACAATGGCGCGCGTTGATTGAATGCCGCGCCTCGCGCCGCGCCGCGCCGCGTCCATCTGATCCGCCCTTTCTAATTACTCAGAAGACTTGTGATTTTCGAAGCCGCCATACAAATATACTTTATTGTATTCCTGGTCCTTTGGAACCTTTCGATGACGTTGATGTATTGGTATTTTTATAATGGCGAAGATTAAATTGAAAATGGAACTGCGCAGCTGTGAACGGTATTCAAACTACAATAGCGGCGTACAATATCATTACTACATTTACCATACTAAACTTTTTCGTATAAAAGTACCTTAAGTATTCAAACCTGATTATATTCAATTAAAGAAAATTCTAGATTAAATTGGTTCAACGTTAAAAATAATTGAATTGGATTAGAAAAGAAAATTCTAAAAGCGAAACTAATTAATAATTCTTACTCATCAACTTAACTACTTTAAGTCAAAGAGATGCCGAAATATTTAGCTAGTAGTTTACGAAGAATGAGACCCTACACTTTGAAAATAGCCGACTTAATGAGCTCCAAATATTTCACTTTACTTACACAATCTAAGTTAATTTATTAAAACCAATACCCCTACCCAATTAAATACTTTGCAAGAATTTCCATCAGAGCGGTAACTTTGGGGGAACTTTAACAAAAATCCCACTAAGCCCTGGGACTACAAGCAAATAATAAGTATGTATCGGGATCCCTTCAAAGTGTATCCAGTAACGAACAACTAACTCACTTTGTAGGGAATGGAATGCAATGTTCTACTACGGGTACCTGCGTCACAGACTAGAAAATATTGTTCAAAAAGATTCTTTAACTGGCAGTTAGACAAGAAAGACTGATTGATATACATACATTATGCTTGTTTATATGTAATCGATGTGTTTCCTCATCATGTCATTAATCTGAGTTTACCTCTGAGAGAATTCGTAGCTACTAAATCGCCTCTATCATATATTATATCGAGAACAAAAATCCGCCATTCCATTAGGCGGTCCATTACGCAAAGCCCGACGTCCGTAAGTACACATTAGCTAACTATTGGCTGCTATACATAGGTAGCTGAAAACTAACAATTACTATTCCACTCTACATACTCTGTATATAAGGAAACGCAATATATTCATTATATATTTGTGTAGTATTAGCGTTTACATACACATAATCATATTAAATATCAGTATATGTAAGTACACATAAAGTTTCTAATAGCGACAATTCGCAATTAGTGTGTATTCTGTATGGATTAAAGTTTGATGAAAATCTCATCTCATACCCATTAGCCGGCTCACCCATTTATGAATAGGTGTAAAACGCTTCTACATAATTATATTGTTTTTTTATTTAGCGGTAATTCAAATCCCAATCCATCTGACCAATGAGTTAAAATTTTCTACATGATTATCATTTCCTGTAACATATAAAGTACATAAATCAATTTCAGTTAATGATAACTATATTACAAAATTAACATAGCTTTTGAAATTTTCCCTGATCATGAATCAACTACCCGACGGAATGGTTGAACAATAATTTTGTCTATACTTTGACGTTAGAACATAACAAGTGTTCATAATCTGAACGCGTTTACAATGAGAGTAATTTGGCTAGTCGATACGTCGAAGGTGCTCTTTAAGACAGTTTGATTAGTTGAGAACTTTCCTTGTTCTGCGGGGGGGCGCGGGAGGGAGGGAGGGGCGCAGGGGCTGCCAAAGTACGGTTGTTTCGGACCGTTTCGACCATTTTCCGACTCATTGGCGAACAACGATGCGATCTCGATGAGAATACAATAGTTATTCATGACTTTCTTCTGAAATATAAGCGATATTTTCGTATAAATTTTGCGGAATGTCCCGTAAAACTCAATGGGTTGAGACTGTTTTATTGAATTATGAAATGTCATGACTCCAACTTTGACAATGCTTTGTTGTGACGTGCTTTGATTTACTGAAACATTCTTGTTTATTATCCGTACTTACAAAGAATATGTCGACTACATTTTACTTTTTTAGAATTCAGTTCCCCCAGCTGTTTTGTTTATTATTTTTATAAATGGCTGCCTTTATCACACAGTATCAGCCCTGCACAGTACGCAGGGATGATGTGAGGTTTATATCGGTGTTAGGGGCGCGTCTCTGTAGCTAGTGTATAAAGATTGGCGCACTCACTCCGCCTGCATTCTGTATTCTAATGATAAGAAGAGATTTTTATGGCTGACGTTTTGATGAATTCTTATTTACGAGACCAATATTTGAAACCATTCCAACTGGACTCAATAAACATTTTAAATACACTTGGAAAGGCTTTTGAAAGAATTTTTATATTGATGCTAAATAATTTTATTCATAAAATAGTATAAATAAAGTTAATTCATTAACTTAATTTATAATTTTATGTAATATTTGTTTAATATTCTATTCATATGCTGATAAAACTATTAGCATATAAAAAGAATATTACACAAATATGTATACTATGTAAAGGTAATGTAACTACACTTAGTGAAATGAGACAGTGTTCGAGGAGAGATAGTGTCTTATTTATTTTTTATTAGCAACTCATAATACACCACTAAAATATTGCTTGGCTGTTTTTTTAATAGTTTCATAATTCTTAAAAAAAGCGACGATCATACAAAGCATGAGGCACATTTCAAGCTGTATTATCAAATAATGATGCAGACATCGAACACCCAATCAGGTGCAGCGCGGGGCAGGCGCGGGGCAGACGCGGTGCAGGCGCGGTGCAGGCGCGGGATCAGTAAGATTCTCTCCGGTGTTGGAATATCCTCGTAATGAGGCACCTGATACCGCCGCACCGCCGCCGCCAGCCGGCGCATCCCGAGGTATGTATGTGTATGTGAGGTAGTGAGCTCCTGTACCACACTACCTGCAAGGGCAGAAGACCCACTACAATGGGAGTTACTTTAATTTGTATGTCACGATTTGTAAAGAAAGTAAAATTATAGTAAATATAAATCGAGATATTGAAGAAGAGTAGTGAAAATCTGAATAATAACCACATGTGGACGTACATTTTAAGTATAAAATTTCATTTTATCCTTATTTTATTATAACAGTCTAAACCCTAAGGGCGTCCTGGTAAGTTTCGCGACTTTGGTAAGGTTTGGTTTTTATTTATCGTATTTCTAAAATGGAGTGAATTAATTTCCACTTTATAAAATATTCAAACGAATGGGCCTTCTATACAATCCCGGCCGATGGCTGAACTCTCCACTTCACCTTTAATGTCAGCTATGCATATTACGGTCGTGTAGTGCAGGCATTATACGAACGAAATCCCTTCCTGTAATGCGCAGAACATCATGTGGCATAGCTAATGTTTTGTGAGTAATAATGCTATAAATAATGACGTGACTGGGTTTAGGTATCTATAATTATTTTGATTTAATATGTTTTCAAAACTAAAATATGTTCTTATTTATTTCCTTTAAAGACATAGAGTATATATACGTTTGTGCTGCTATTGAATGTACTCTGTATTGCCACTAACTTTAAATTAATTTGAATTCACTAAATTGGCAAATCTATATATTAGGTACATTCCATATAAAAGAAGTGGGTACGGTATGAAACGTTATACGCACATAACTATTACCTAAAAGTTTAAAGGAAAATATGTTTATTTCGTCATGCGGAAACACCCAAAACCGTTCCCTACTTCAAAAATTATTCCAAACGACGTGTGCCTCTTCAAGCCAGAGCCGAAAGCAAAGAGCACACAGCCAAGCAGGCGGGGCTTCCGCGCGGATGAGCAAACTCGTTGAAGATCAATCTTTCAATTTCGCGGTCGGGCTGCCGACGCCGATAGTTTCAATAACACTCGCTAATTTGCATGGCACAACCCTCATCATGCCACGTCACTAATAATAATTCAAAGAGTCCATCCGACCGCGCCGCTTAGCTTGTTCAACCGTACAAATGCGATCTAATCGGTCTGCTAAGCCGTACAAATTCAATTAGCGGGATTAAAAGCGAGCCGACAATGTGAGGTTATAGTCTAGAAAATATCACGCGCTCGATGTTTCATAAGTTTCTCTGCTCACTGTGTTATGAGTTTCCTTTTTCTGTTGGGGGACGAAATGACATCTAAATAAAGACTATTTGGGTTTATATTCGTGTAATATTGTGACATGATAATTAGATTAACTGCCTCTTTGGTCTAGTGGCCGTACAGTGCGACTGCCGAGCAGAGGTCCTGGGTTCAATTCCCAGGTCGAGCAAAGTGTTATTGGAGTTTTCTGTGAAATTCTCAGTAGCAGCTCGGAGTTTGGATTCGTGCCCGGTTATGGCATGGACCTAAAACATACCGACGAAACGTGGGTGTACAATAGTACACTCACGTTTTTTTGGCGTGATGGTATGCTATGTCAGATAATTAGATCAATTTCTATAAAATGTTTTAAAACTTGAACAAAACCTGTTAGTTGGCACATACATCTTCTTGTATCTCCCTAATCAGCAATTACAATCTTAGACATTTTGTTAATTTTTGACGCAGAACTATCCAATACAATACTCTGTAGTACAGTAATATAATTGTCTATTACAGGCTCACGACCGATGTCTGCCCTACCCCTACCCCTGAGGAAACCTGATATTTGCGGCACACTACTGTAATACTATACAGAAAGGTATTCCTATTTAATATAATCGCTTTTACATCTCAATTCAAAATTAGTAATACAGAATACACAGTATGGTAAATAGCATTACAAGGGGTCTTCCCAGGGGACGGGGGACGCGTGGTCCGCTTGTTTTGAACAGAACTTATGTCTTACACATCAATGTATAGGTACCTATTGTTATAATTTGTGTAACTAAAAGATATTTTACCACCTATATCGGCTAAACCAATAAATATTACTACGACATAAAGCAAATAACAGTTTTATCTCAATACCAATAATACCTGTCAATTGAATAGGCAGCTTTTCAAAATGCGAGCATGCTCGTGTACGTCATCACGTCCTGCTATATGCGGATAGTCCGGTTACATTCGGAGCAGTCCGCACTAAATTGGTCCGCGGCTGGCAGGCGCGCGCTGACGTGAGGTCGTCGGGTGCACGTCGAAGGGTTGAGTGATTGATGTATTTGGGAACACTTGACTTTGAATGTGTTAACGAGGATGAATGTTATTATATTATCGTAATATGACTTGACAACACGTGCCGCTAATAACATTGCGTGGGAAAAAGAGGCTGCTCGGTACAAATAGATCTCAATCGCTGAAAGAAAAGTTTTCATCGGTAAAACGCAGATATAAGCGTATTGAAATCTTATGAATTGCAATCTTATTTAGTAGTTTTATTTCTGTTAGAGTATGTGTGAGGCTCTTATTATATAAACCGTCCTAGCACTGAAAATGTAAAGCTGTTATTTATTTCATTATTTTAAAATACTAATACTAAAATTCCGTGAAAATATTTCACTTTGTCGATCACAGTGCGTAAAACGGTCCAACGTGTTAAGGCCGCTGCACACTGCGCCTCGCGCGGCACAAAGCGGTCGCGCGGAAAAAAATCGCTTGTTTTCACAAACAGCGGTGCATTGATTGCGCGCTTGTTACCGCAATAATAACGCGACACTTGTTGTACGCACTGATGTGGATACACGCTGCGGTTTTGGCAATGAAGTTAATATTTATTCGAAATTTAAATTTAGCTTTTTCAGAAAGATACAATGTCTATTTGATACTCTAAATAATACACTTCTGTTTAGTAGTCCCTAAATTTTGTTCTAGACAAGGTATTGCAGTTGTGTGATTTAGCCTTAATTTAACTTAATTAAATATTAATTAACTAATTAATTCGCAAAGACTCAGTCAACACGCATAATGAGACGTGTGATTCTCTTAAGACGCGAAAGGTACGTCCATTTTGAAGCCTTAACTTTTTTATCGCTCAGTGCGTATGTTCGCTGTACGTACAGTCGCCTACACAAACACACGATCGGAATGTTACAAAGCCAACAATTTGCTTTGTCCGTCCATGCGTCGTGTTATTGCAACGCGTTCTACAACACTTTTATTTAGGCTCGTTGCGTTGCCACATAGGTATTGTTCGCCGAAAGTTATGGAAAATGTTACAAATATTGGTATTTTTTGTTGCGGAAACATTTGCAAAACAATATATCTTCTGATAACAAGTGTATGTACGTATTGTACGTAGATTGTGTCGTTGATACAAAAGCCTATATTTTGGTTAACTCACTAGCAGCCACAATGCGTAACGTTGTTTTGTAAATTTAATCAAATAATATTTCTGTACAATATAGTGTACAACTAAATAAAACTGGCAGACACTATGAAACACAATGTATGAAAAATAATATCTATTAAATATCAGTTACAAATACTGTCAGCCTATCTTTCTGTTCCATTGTATAAATGCAATAGATATTTGTGTGAACTTTTACTATGGGAGAAATGAATACCTTCTGTTTAAAAATTGCTCTTCATAGCGAGCGCTCTTGATAAAACTACCAGGTGAGATGGAGGTAAAACGCAATTTTGCCCGAATAAAAAACCTACATTTCAGAAACGTTCGGCGGAAATCTTTTTCCGAAAAACTCAAAAATATCTATCAGCCAACGTTTGCCGAGCACAAACTACCTGAGCTGCGGCGCGATTATATTGCTCATCAAAGTAGGCGCGGGCCGCAATCATTTTAATTGGCTCGCCTCAGCGGCCCACTTCCCTCATTATCTCCGAGATTACTCTTCGCTATGAATATTTCAAGATCCGGGACCTCCCTCCCTCCCCCCTCCCGGTACTCCCGGCTAATGCAAGCCCCGACTACAGTTTTAATTAGTTTGAACTTGACCCGGAACTTCATTCCACAAAAAATGAGGCATCGCGGTCCTCTGAAGTGAGACTAGAGTGATTAAAGGACATCTTAAATTCTAATCGTCTCCTGACGGCAATGGAGTTAGTTAACTGCACAGTTACGTCGTTATTATGATTTATTACGTTATGACAGATACTATAAATATTATCTGGATTATACTTAGTTGATGGTAATTTAGCATCTATAACGGCACGGATGACTGATGATTTTAATGAAAAGGCAATACCTAACCTATCAAGAATTTTGTATTTTGCACTAACAGTTCTTCGGCGTATTTATTTTTGTTACTACATTTACATAACCTTAGCTGATATTTCACGTTCCTTTCAGGTAAAGGAAATCGTAGTTGAGTAATAAATCATATGAACTGAAGACTGTACATGACAGAAGTTGTGAACCGCCACGTTTGCACAAAGTTCCATAGAATCCAGTGCCGGCGAAACAGAAAGTTGAGACAGAGATGGATAGATAATAGACAAAGACCTACCGCTGGGGATGCGGGAATGGCCGATATGTACTGAAGTTTAAATCTCTCTATATCGTATCCACTCCAAGACCGTTCAAAAAACAACAAACAAACATTTATGAGATAAAGAAATCGCTTCTAATTAAAGCCTTACTTACTTATGGCTACATAGCAGTCGTATAGCAGCAATCGGAGAATCACGCAATGCTGTTTTCGAATTAATTGGTTATAACGATGTTGAAAGAAATATTACTAGAAACAAAAATTATAGCGATAAAGCCGGCCGCCCGCTCAACGCGCCGCCAGCGAACGTGCACTGAAGCGAGAGGAACGCAAGAACGATATTCATAGCGGATTGAGCGGCACGCTAGCCAAGATTTCATTGCTCTACATGTGCATGAATACGTAATGGATGTGCTCACGTATGAAAACTCGTAAAGGTACTTTAACACCGTAGTCTTTCTAGTCTAATATGTGTACGATATCAAAAACAAATGACGTTATGATTGTGCCTTGAGGTTTGAAGGTTCCAAACATAATATTTTGTCTGTAACTTAATAATCACAATGACTTACTAACTTTAAAAACTTAAATTTGATTGTAGCCGTCTCGTGTTTTTGAGTGACCGCCCTTTAAGAGAGTTTTTATTTAATAAAAACTTTTATACGTATTTATAAATATTAAGATCAACTTTAAAGGTTACGGAGAAACTACATAGACACTTCTTTTAAATAAAAGGTAGCTATTACAGTCTTCAAAGAAGTAGGTACATTCTGATACAGATGTTCTAAAATCTATAATGTATTAATGTTAAAATGCTTACCGGTTGTCGTAGCCTCAGCTTACTCAAATGTCCTGCTGATGGTGTCGTTGTGTGTCGGGTCGTATTATTCCCTACAGTATGGTCTAGTAGAGCGAAACACATATTATGGAAATCCGAATAAAATTTTGTTTGTTTTTATTTTTCACATGAAACTATATTTTTCTGCATATAGAAGCAAACTGCATTAGTGTTACTAAAACGGAATTAATTTCTTTCATAATTTCGAGAGGATCATGGCGGCCCTATTACTTAAGATATACTTTTTAGAACTTTGCAATAAACTACTATTGACAATTCAAAAGTACAAGTTGCAATATTCATCATCATCATCATCATCATCACACTAACCGTTAGACATCCACTGCTGGACATAGGTCTCCCCCAAGGATCGCCAGGACGACCTGTCATGTGCTGCGATATTGATCTAACTAATATAAAATATCTGACATTGAAAATACAATAATTTGATCCATTGAAAATATATACTAATTCAAAAAGAAAAATTAATAATGGAAAAATACACCAGTAACTACAGTGTTAGATAATTTAATTTATCAAATCATTTCTCGTCAACTTTACAACAAAATCAGTACAATCATCAGAGTAACGCCCCCCGCTCCCCGGCCCCTGGCCCCCGGTGGCGTCAGCCGCGCGTTTGACAAATGGTCGCTTCAAAGAATTAATGGAGCACAGAGCCTTAATCTAACATTTTCTGAAGTCGCGTTGTTTTGTGCGGACAAATGTTTTGCATTGTTAATGCCAACGTTAAATGTATACGAACAGAAGTTCCATCGTGCCCGGTGATAGGCTACCGTAATTATATAATGCATATCAACTTGACTTGACTAACAACAATGAAAAAATTATCTGCACAGATGTATTGTATATATTATAGGCATTTTTATATAGTATTACCACAACATTTTCCCGTTGACAGCTGTACTTGCCTTTTTTATATTATTCTTGACATAAGCTATAATTTGCATATCCAAATGTCCTAAAAAAACTCTATTCTTCTTCCTAGTTTATTTCAAAAACTCTATTATGAACGGGTCTTCTTTAATTGGCTATTATTTATCGCGTTGCCGCTGACGCGCCGCGTCGTGTCGCGTCTAGCCGCGGCATTACTTCTGTCATAAATTCAATTGAGGAATTCGTGAATCCGAAATGATTTTAGGTATTCAAATATTTGAATTAGATTTTAAGGTCAGAGGTTAGGACAAAGGACTCGGTTCCAAATTGTTATATTTTGTGAAATATTCTCAAGTTTTCAATTAATCTTGTTCTTTATTTGTATTTGGAGAAGAGACGCCAGGGAGGCTGCGGTCATTTTGTTTGGCGAATAGAAATAATGACGAGTTTTGTAAGTAATATTGTTTGTGAAATATTCAATCTTTCAATATTTTGTTTGTATCAAAAGTAGAAAAAATAAAAATATACTGTGAAAATATTATTAATACAATGAGAGAATACTATACAATTTCTTTAAAAAAGTTTATTTATGATATTTTAAAGTGTCATTTTTTATAGTTGAATACTAGTTGTTCGGGCTTAAAAGGAGTCTCAAAGGTTCTGTAACGAGCCAGTCCTTAGTTTCTCAAATGAACTCCTCAAAGACACAAAGGAATAGAGGGTTCAAGTGCACACGGAATCAGTGACACACTACGTAATGGTTACTTAGAAAGTTTTTATGTTCGTTAAGCTGTAGTATTTTTTTATTCTTTTTTTAATCTTTATTTATTATTCGGGGTTTTTATCCAATAAGGATATGTCAACCCCATTGTACCTTATTACAATGTTATGACGACAGTAACATGTATATAGATGGTATGATTAATGGTGAATCACTACTGAGCTTGTAGGTACCTATTATCAGTCGACACAAGTTTTTAGCTGCTTTTGTGCTTGGTCTAGATATTAAGTATGTAGTATTTTAAACTTAGTTTTTTTTTGTGTTGAAAAGACATGAGATAATTTTGCCCAATACAAATATTTGTGATGTATTTTTATTCATATGACTCTCTAGTGGCTGTGTCTATCTAACTACCTCCTTGGTCTAGTGCGAGGTCCTGGGTTTGGTTCGCGGCTCGAGCAAAGTGTAATTAGGTTTTTTTTATAAAGTTCATAATAGTAAGTGACGGTATGAATTTGTGTTTTGGGATACATGGGACTTAAAATAAGTATTCTCCGACATAAATATTCTGCGACATTTTACACAGCACCATCTAGTCCCAAACTAAGCAGAGCTTGTACTATGGGTACTAGACAATGGATATAATACTTATATACTTTTTTTTTTGTAAATACATACTTATAATACATAGGAAACACCCAGACGAACACAAACACTTATATTCATCACATATATATTTGTGCCCCGTGGGAATCGAACCCACGACCTCGTGATCAGCAGTCCGGTACTCGAACCACAGAGGTCGTCTAAATACCAGTGAACTGTGTGAACATCAATACACCTATGCTTAATCATTTGCTTATGTAGGCGTAATGGTATTTGTATATACACATGTTATCCTAAGCGTTCTCACAGGGACTACCATAAAATTCAGTTTAATTAAAAACTTACCTCTTTTTAAACGCCGTTAAAAATAACAATCATTGTAATTAAGATCGGTCTAACATTCCGGCACCGGGAGTGTATTTAATATGTTGAAGTATATTACACCACTACGTGCTAAGTCATTTCAGTGCGGTCGCTCTAACAAACGCTGAAATTCCTCGCGGCTCGTCATATACCCTTAGCGTTACGTACTCGTTCTCTGTTACAAGATAAATAATATCATCAAACGTGCTGACTGTTTATATTTTATTTTATACACGTTTGTGTCAAAGGGTCCTCGACTACACCGGTATAATTCGGGTCGCTTACGTTTTAAACTGGGTCGGATGATATCTCGGTACAATCGACCTCCTTACTGCATTGACACGCAACTTTAAGCTTTACATCTACAGCAATAAAATCTAAATGGAACGCAAAAAGAATGTGTGCATGGTTTAGCAGATGAATTCGGGTGCCGCGTTTCGAGGGCTGTAATTGAGGCTCTGTATGATTGTAACAGAGTTTCTTTTACGTTTTGTTTTGTTTTCTGTGAAGTACTTAAGGTAAATTTGCAAAGGTGTAGGCGAGTATGGCATCGGAGGCTGTATTTGTGTTCCCTGGCGAGGCGGCCGTCACACAGTACGAGTGCGCGTAGTTACACGACAGCCGTCGCGTTCACTTTGACGTGTGTTATCTAACGCAGGACGCTAATAGACGTCTGTCAGGGGACCTGTCTGCTCACACACAATGTTTTGCGAAAAAATATAACAAATTGTGTTAACTTTCATATGACGAACAAATTTGTTTACGTATGCATATTATGTTGGGTAGACGTGGATAGTTTTACAATGTTACTTATTCAGCGATGATTTTATCTCAGCATTTTTACACGAAACTATCTAATTCCGAGCGATGCTACGAGGTCTGTGTTACAGCTACTGATTGGTCGATACAATACATACTTATTTTTTGTAAATAGAAACATATTATGGTACAGATGCAGGTACAGATGTTCATGCTTATAGCATAAACATTTGCTTATTACAAGCAACTGATATCTTAGGCCTTAAGATATATTGACATAAAGTCGAAGCGACGCAAATCATCAAGTCAGAAAAACAACTCTATACGAGAACCGAATGCTAATGCATGCAGCGCAATTTGTACATTAAGTAGTAGATATAACGTTCAAAACATTTTAAACCAAAATGATTGAGAACCCATGTGAATTAGGCCATAGGGGTTCTCAATACAAATCTTTCACTATCCACCGTCCTTTTCCTGCTAGTACTAAAAACTTTGTTTAACATACTATTCCATCACATTTCCTATATATTCTGTGGCAAGTTTACATTACGAGGTAACTATATAATATGTAAGTGTGTGTAACTGTAGACACGTACACATGGCCAGATGATCCTAGTATGATATTGGCATAGCTTATAAATTCAATAGGCTTAGGTTTGCGGCCAGATTGGATTCCTCAAATGAATAGGTCAGCGCATGCGTGTGTCGCTTACTGCTATGTCATAATGTGGACCGAGGGACACTACAGACTTCATCCTGTTGTTTCAAATCATATCCGTACCTTACTGTTGTCGGCGGTGTCTTAGGGTATCGATTCATCTTTCTTTGTGCTTGCTACGGTCTGTACCTAAATGGGTCGGTGAACTAGACTTTATACTATAGCATCCTGTAGAGTACCTTATAGAATAGTTCACTCTGTTGGGTACCGTGTTTATTATAATATTGGCTAAGGCCCGCATGAAAGTGTAGAATATACCCCTTCTGGGAGAAACAAAATATGTTTAAAAAATAAATAATAATAATAATAACACATTATATTGTTCAAAAAAAAATTCTTTACAAAGTAGTAGTTCACTAGCCTCCACACTAGGATTCCCTATGTGTTATAAACATACTGACTGCTGAAACAATTATATTCCTTTTCTTTTTAAAGTAAAGTCATGATGCATAAACACTTAAACACCCAGACCAGAAACAACTACCTGTACCTAGTCCATACATATATTTGTTCTGTGCGGGGATAGAACCAGCGGTACGCAGCGCAGAAGCCGATCGCTCGAGCATTGCACCAACTAAGCCATAAATTATATCGAATGGTTGTAATGTAGCCAGCTTAAATGTATCTTTCATCTTGTATAATCGCGTAAATTTAAGAATATACATATTTTAGCTGCACATAGTTTTCAATTATTAATATGGAATACATTTTATTAAAGCTTTGTTTTCCGTCACAGGTCGCTTACTACAAAACTGATAATTGAGTGATATAAAATCAAAAAGAGACGTCCATACAACTGCGGCTGATTCACTTAAACACAAAAACTAAATTAAAGTCCGCTGCACATACATTTTTTATTTTGGATAAATCTGAATTTATGTTCGTTCGTATCGACTGATCGGTCTCGCCGTTTTTTTTTCTCCCGCCGCATAATTTGCACTGACAGCGATGGAAATTAAATCTTTTGATGGGATGCCACTTTCCATGTTAACTGCCACATTTTAAAGTGCTCTAGAAATTGTTTATTTTTGAAGTTGGGAGTAGAAAATTCTTTATTTGCGCTGGGAATATCGGTACGGGGGATGGTGGGCATTTGTTTACATAATAATTTTACTTTTGATTTACGAGTAGTGTGGAGATTTAATCAGTATTTTATCCAACATATCAAATGACTACTGCTTACTGTTCTACAGACAGCTGGATATCAGAATCCATATATTGAGTAGGTCACTTAAATAAAATGATATTATTAATGTATTAAAGTTAGCGTCCATATAATTAGAGTGATAATACATATTGGTGATATACACTCAAAAAGGTGATCGTTCAATAATATTAATATGTGATCGATAACATTCATGTGTAATGAATGGGTTATAATATTAATTCAATTTATATATTTCATTTAAATAACATAAAACAAATGTAAAAATTTGGATAACCTGCCTTTGTACCTAAATAAATAAAAGTCCATGGAACGCCAAACATTTGTTTATATAAGCGGCAAAACATTCAACCCATTCACCGCAATCCACAGTTTTAAACATTCTTTATTCAAATCAAAAGCGCGCCAAAGCATAGGCTCAATGTTGTACCGTTCTGTGTACCGTCTCATTGAGTTTAAACACCACATAATTAAATACAGAAGGACCAATTAAAGTAACATGTAACACGTATGTTATTACAATGGTTCCATTGGCGCAGTAGGTTGTTTCGATATTGTCTTCTACTTGTAAGTCAGGCAAAATGTTATTAGTTTTGTTGAAAAATCTCAGTATGAGAGTATACTGTAATTTCCAAAAAAACTTACATGAGACCTAAAACTTACATATACGTATTATACTTTTATCTTAACTTTCGGAGAAAGATATAATGTACCTGTGTAAAAATAACGTAACAAGTTATTTTCAGCAGTAGATTTTCTGGCCATTCTCGCTGTGGCTTACAGCGCTAAACGTTCGCTCATTACGCTGGCTGAATGGCGCGCGCCCTTGCCTCACATTACCAGTCTAACTTCATTACGTACCGTTATTTTTGTTTGATTGGTACATTGATACGGCGCTTGTCGGCTGCATTGTGGCGACTCGGGAACTGGGGCTCGCTTGTTTGTGTACCTACCTTAACACAATGTACTGTATACCTTCAATAGACAATAGGGGTTGTGTTCGTTTTGTGTTTGTTCGTTTCGAGATAAAGTCAAGAGGATCGGCGACCAACTTGTAAATTTTTTAATTACCTGTTGTGTTATTTTGTCTCCCTTTTTAATTTAATTTCTGTTGTCTGATGATGTGTCATCAGACTTTAGGGTCGGTAACGCGCGAGCTACACCTTTTGTGTACATAGTCCATCCATAATGCCATGTCCATAAATTAATCCACGCTATGGTGACTGGTCACCATGAGGTGGGCAGCTTATTTGCCACCACAGTGGTAAAAACATACTATACTGATTATAAATAATCTCTATACTCTCATTGACTTTGGAGACACAATTATGAATTTTTGGTCCTTTCGTCACCTATTTCCTGGCGCCCATAAATCTACGCGTCGCCGTCAAAACTTGCGGCCGCTTCACTTATCTGGATCATGGCGACCGTTTTAATTAAAGTTAATTGTAATTAAAGATAATAAATGTAGAGTCACGACCTATCTGCACTTCTACCTGAACGGATATAATTACCTACATTAAGATTACTTTGTAATGTACCTCAGACAAAAAATATATAGTCGGCTCTATAAAATTTGATACATTGATAGGTTGTTGGTGTGATGCATGAGGTCTTGGCTGGTCGAACATATTATATTGGTTTTTCTATTAAATTATCAGTAGTAGCTCGTAGATTGGGTTCGTACCCGGTATTTGGCAGTAGGCTCGCCCATATTACATGTGTGTGCACAAAATGTGGGTGCAGATTAGTATACCCCTGCCTAACCCTTCAGGAACGACAGGCGTGATAGTATGTTTTTCTTTATTTATCTCTAACAAGTTACAACTGCTATATAGGTCAGGTAAGCACATGATTGTATATGTTACAACGCTAAAGGAAATAATAATATAAAAAATAGAATTTTCCTGGTACTGGTAGGCTTTTGACTGCTCAATATGGCAACATGACGTGTATACAACTCGACTTACTCGACTTAGACTAGTTTAGGAGACAGGGTTTTCATCATGTCACCTTTAGCAACTATATTGTATAATAATGTAAATTATTATATCTTAATGAAAATGTAAAGGTTCATTATGTCTCAATAATTTTATTTTTTAATTATTTTTACTTTCAATCACAATTCACTCAACAAGAATTCATGAGTGAAATGAAGAACACGCAATAAGTGATACATATACAAAGAGTGTATACATAAGAGTATTGCAGGCCTAGCGATAAATCAAACGTTTTGAGTTTGACCCCTGACTATTCAAAGTAATTTGCGTACCATTAACTTCATTGGTTAACGAAAATATCTTGAGAAAACCTTTAAGGATTTTGGTGTCAAGTTTTCCAAGCCGCGCTAACCCATAGGAGTCAATTATAGTTTTACTCTTCACAGTTTGAAAGGTGATCAGCACGCACGTCTGAGCGCAGAGATCTACGACATGCTTGCGGTGCAGTTAATACATACAACGTTACATATTTCTGTGCAGGCATGTAGCAACAATTTGTCCCCGCTTAAGCGAGCTCCCCGCACTGTTAGTTGGCAGCTTCAGTAATCTCCGAGTCCATGATCTCCTCGTATCGATTAGCTAGTATCTGCGGAGGCCTCACTAGTGTAATTCTCATAACGGTACACATTTCTCTTGTCTCCTTGCCAACACCCATTACGAGTTAACGATATGAGCGCGCCGCTCGTTTGTCAACGCTTTGTTGCTGACTGTACTTCTCGAACGTGCCTTACGCGAAATGAACCTTATAAAACAGATAGTAAGGTTGGAATTGGTGGAAAATGTACGAATAAAATGCTGTACAAAATTAACAGAATGGTATTCGAGATGCTGTAAAAATTATTCTTGTGATGTTTAAGAATATCCAGTTATAATGTTATACTACCTGTATTTTATTCCAATGTGAAGTATGGAGCCATTCTAAATATTGTAAGATAGATTTATTTTAATGATATGATACATATGTAATTAGAATGAGATCAAGCTTACGTATGGATAAAAGAACATACACAGCAATGATATGACTCAAATATTGCGTTATCAAGAATCAGAGTGAAGTTTTAAGTCAACAGGATTTACCTTTAAGGTTGCCATTATGTACTTTTTTACTTAAACAAGAAAGGAAAAATAAGAAAGCAAGGAAGCAGGATTTAGACATTTTCCACGTAAACTGAAAACCCTCAATATTCATTCCTTCGTTGCCTAATATCGCATGTGGTCTTTATGTACAACTTTGGTCCTAATCTCCGAATCGACGAAAAGACTTGGCTTTTACAAGTTACCCGTAAAGATAAGCCGAAATCTTATCTGTAGGGTTATAAGGGCCAGGTAGGGATCGCACTTCAACCCTTAGGGATCTTTTATGTTATCTTTACTCTCCTTGAGTATGTATGAAGTAAGCTTCGTAGCCTTTAGGTATTACATGAATTTCAGGCAAATTAATTTCCTACGCTTACACGAATATTAGACATTGAAATTAAACTATTTAAGGTTATTGTAGCTATATGTATATAAGAAGTCAAATAATAATAATTATTATGCATAGATATTCGATTTTTTAAGGATTCAACCCGAAAGAAGTTTGCCCGGAAACATAGATGCTAAAAAATCTGTAAAAGATAGTTTTATATCAAATGTAAATAAGTTAATGCGCATAAATTTCCCGTATAACTATGTATATTTAGAAGCAACAGTGAATAATTTTATGACTATAAATATATGTAAGTGCTACTATCTACTAAATAAGCTTGTATTATTCATACTCCATTGTATCCAACTCTTTCTGTGAGGCAATCAAACACCCCTTGTTGGTTCAATAAAGCCGGTGTTCGGTGGAAGTCTTCGGCCGGTCACAATGCCCAGGAGATTCATACGTTTGGCGGTAGTCACGGCGCGGGGTGGTGAAGCTGTGGCACGACGCTCGATTGATTCTACGTTTGATGTTTGGTTGGTTCTTGGCCAGTATTGGGATTACAACATGTTTACGGATTTTGTGGCTTTGTTATTTAGAGCTGCCGTAACATGAAATTTCCAATATATACAATGTATACATAGTATCTACATACCCAGATAATATTTTTGAGAAATTCTGCTTTCCTACGTTTTATAATTTAAAGTCTAGTATTAGAGTTGGCAACCCGCAAGTGAGAGCATCACCCGCAACCCGCATCAGAGTATTGCGCACGTATATAGGCTACAGTAACTGCTTCAGGCGGGCCATCATCTGGTTTGCCACCCTTGGGGTATAAAAAAATTGTAGACTAAGTGGCTATAGGTATGTTAATAATTTTGTTTTCAATAACAGTTTGACACTTAAAGTGTCAAACTGTTATTGAAAATTTTACGTTAAGGAAGTGACAATACCGGACACAGTGGATTAACATTCTTACGTTTAATTCACAGAATCCCTTGGCTACGATTTCATAAAAAGTGCATCAGAGAGCTCTTTTTATGAGATCGTAGCTAAACTACCCACTATAAGATTTATCTACCCTAAATCAGAAATAAAAACTAGCCGGCAAAGAAGCTTAAGTGCGGTGCGCGACCGGAAGCGCTTGTGACGTCATTTTGACACAGTGAGCTCTGATAACCGAGCTCCACAGATTTATAACTCGAGATAAACGGTGAGGCTGTCTCTTGTTACAGTTTCGATACTGGAGATGGTTGTTGTGGTCTTCGTACAACTATTTCTTTTCTTGAGTATCAAAAGACTCTTAAACTGAAACTAAAATAAAACTTCAAAACTTTTTTATTCATAATAAACATAATACAATGTTATAAGGATTATTTTACCATTTAATGGATAGTCTATAGTTTGAACTGCAATTGAGAATTTCATTGAAAGACCTAATGATACCTTGTCTGGTGTAAAAATCAACTTTAGTTATTGATTCAATTAAAAACAATATTCAAAGATTCAGTTATAATTACAAGTACTACAACAAATAAAAAGCGATCTTTACTAGCTCTTTTTACAAAACACGGACAGCAAATTGATCGCTATCAAACAAAACCGGTCGTCATTAGTCACTTAAATCCCTCTTCAAAGTCACATCAAGTCTGCTTTCCTAAGACTTCGTCTGCGACAACTTGCTGCAAGTATCTTTGCCTTTCTAAGTACATATCGTTATTGCAATAAACGCAACGGGAACTAAGGACCAAAGTATCTTAATAACTTGGTCCTTTTGATCCGCAACTTAAACTGTAGCAGATCTTATAGTACGCTTACAGAGATTTATAATTGTAGATAAAGGATATTGGAGGGTCTTTGTCTCAATTGGGAAAGTCGTGTTCAGATTGCGGTTAGATTGTATTCGGCAATTACTTTTTCTCATAAGTATAATTTCGGATCAAAAAAGAGGTGTGTTAGTTATTATAAATTTATTTAAAGTTTTAGAATAGCGCATTTACTTTTCTGGTGTCTCCCAACAGATATACTAACACTTGACAATAACGTTGTAAATTTGTATTATATACCGTTGCGAAAAAGCCACAGCGTCCGTATTTCATACACAATGTTTACATGCAGTCATAAATCAGTGTGAGTATGAACTTGTTAGATTTCATCTACTATCAAAACTATCAAACACAAAATAAGTACAGAGCTGGTCTAGAAAAACTTAGCTTCTATCACGACCCGCTAAGAATGTCAGACATTTCCAATCTCATCTAAAAGTCATTACGGTCAGATAGGCGATCACTTACATAGCTAGTCTTCAGCCCGCAAGTATTTGGAACTGTGCCTACTGCAGGAGGAAGTGCTACATAAATACGTGTGTATAGTGAACAGGGTCGGAGCCAATATCTGGTTGTAAATCAGCTAAGACTTAGTGCGTGGAGCCGGCCCCTCCGGAATGTACGACAGTGCTCAGCGGTGCACGATACGTTGTAATGGATAAAACATTTAATTACTGTAGCGATCTTGCTTCTGTTCTACATAGTGGACCAGTGTAGGGGAGGACGAGATATTGAAGCCGAGACTTTTGGCAGTACGATATGTGCAGTGGTCGAGTAATTAGCTTCAGCATGTTTTGCTAGATTTGATTCACGTACGGAATATTTTTCCCATCTTTTCTTCAGCTTTTTTTAACTACTTTGGGTTTACTGTCAGTGTACCTAGGTGCAGCTCAATATCAGTATTATAATTATAACGACTATCAGACTTTCGCAACCCAATTATCAGTATCAATATCTAAAGGATAAAATATGTTTCAGTGTCAGGTTTTTTAAGTTTCTGACTATCATTAGCGATATAACACAGCGAACGAACACTAGAAGTACCCTCAGTACGGTGTCTCAATACGTTAAATATGTCATCTATATGTAGACTGACCGCGGCAACAAATACTAATGGATTTTTATCATTTTATCTTGTCAAAATAGTCACTCCCCATAATGACCTCTAGAAACCTAATTCACTCGCAGAAACACAACTATTGTTGTTTCAATGCGGCTTTCCGTAACGCGGAGGTACTTCTCCAGTCGAGTAATTCAATTTGAACGAGAAATCTCGCTATGCCTTATCTCTCATATAATAACTTACTATAAAACACCATCATTATTAATGCTTTATCTATGTATGTGCTCCTGAAATCTTAGTACCCAAATACCTATATATAAACCTGTTTCAAAGGACCAAAGTGCTTTATTTCTAATCATCGATTCCTGGTTTTATAGCTTCAGCGGGTACCTAAACCTAACTAGTACTTATATAGTACCACGTGACAGGTGTTGTAAGGTACCATTACACTCAGGTAGTCACGTCATAAATCGTGGACGTATGTTGGAAAGGGTGCGAGGGGTCAGCAGGCGACTTGGTGTTTCCGTGCGATGTCCAAAATAATGACCTCTCGGAGTCTTGGGATACTTATAGCTGCTTTTGAGTTTTGTAAGATAGGCATATATGTCTTTGATTCCGATTATCAAAAAATCCATATTAGGTAAACGATAAACTACAGTATGATGCCTACATGCTTATGCTTGCACTTACATTATTGTTAATGCAATGTTTTAGTTGTTTTGTAATGTACCTAATATGGTTTTTTATTTGTTTGTGTTAGTAATAGTTCCCCAAATTCTAAACTTACCATTGTAAAGCATTCCAAAGAGATTGCATATTATAATACGTCAATATTAAAAAAAATTGTGTGCCTCACTCCTCTTCATATTAATATAAACAGCTCTTTTTCACAGTCATTTAAAAACTACAGGTTCTTTCATTTACGTAAACGTAGCAATTTCTTGAAAAAAATAGGAATGACCTTTAAAAGATAAATCAAACGCTGTTTCTTGTAGCTTGTGGCCACGCAGCGAGCGGGCAAAGTTGCGTCTGTGCAATAACGCTGCGTGTTCTCGTTACTCTGTTATTAGTAATGCGGAGTTCGTCGGCGCACGGCCCGCGCGCCCGCGCCGCTCTGCACTCGCCTCGCACCGCACACAGACTGTGGCGCGCAGACTTGCCCTTCTGTTACTCCAAGTATTGACTCCAAGATAGACTGCTTTATGATGTAAAGGTCCTGGGTTTGAAGCCCGGTAGAAGCAAATGTTGGGCATAAATATTTGTTCCTATGTCATTTTTATATAAAATTGCCTACGACTTTGTCTGCGTGAAATTAGTAATTTTATTTCCATCCCCCTTTTCAACCTTTTAAGGGATGATTTCCGGGATATAAACTATCCTATGTCCTTACCCGGACTTAAACTATCTCCATACAAAATTTTATCTAAATCAGTTCAGCAGTTACAGCGTGAAGAGGTAACTGATAGACAGACAGACACACTTTCTCATTTATAACATTAAGTATATTATTATATAATATGGATGTTTGTGTGATAAGCATGTTCATTTTATACCTGAGTCATAAATGTATTTAAATAAATAAAATATCTTTGTATTGTATCAACCATTTAGTATCCAGAACACAAGCGCCATCTAGTTCCCAACTAAGCAACAAGTGCTTTGTTGGGAACTAAATGGCGCTGTGTCATAATGTCTGGACATATTTAATAGTAAAGACAATCGAAATGATTAGCTTAAGATTAATTTTCATCATCGCACCAACATTTGTCCTTCTATATTTGTATCTGCTTTCGATCTACTGATATCTAATACTAACGTTAGAATGTATTATTTAGCCAATTAGATTGAATTTAAGATACATTAATATGACTTTCAGTGTTGAAAGATAAAACATATGTTATACTAATTTAAATATAACAGCCCGGAGTTAATACCTAACATCCGTATCGGATTATATATTATTTTTATCGTACCATGCCATATTAATCTGATATGGATCAAACTATACAATAAATACATAAATTAAGCGCCTCGTCCCTGCTTCGTATGGCTTAATCGGGTAGGTTTTAAACAAATATTTAAAAATATATCAATTTTATGAGAAATCACGATCAGGGTTTCTTCGGCATCACTTTCAGTTCCGGTTACATTATTGAAGCTTTCATTGAGATATCAAATACATCGGTTTTTAACAACATAAGCTTATGTTCATCCCGAGTAATATAGCAGGTATTTTAATAATCCATAGATAAATATCTAGTAGTTTCAGAGATTTTCGGTTTTCCTATTCAATACAAGCAAACAAAAATCTAAAATTCTCTCTTTGTATATTTTACTATATTATTATTTTTATATACTTTATGTATGGGAAGTACAGATAGTTATACTTCTCTATACCTGTTCAATATGAGGCGAACTCCAATCAACTCGTGTACCGAGTTGCAAATGTTCAAATACTAGTGTTATTAGTAAGTTACTCTGCGCGCTCGTCTACACGCGGTGCGTTGCTCGCTTTGCCAGCACACGTACCAAGTATTGCGGTACATATGCAGCAATGTACGAAGCGCTGACGCTCAAGTTTCTGATTACTTGCTGTTATTAGTAATGTTGGAGTGGGAAGTAGTTTTGGATGTGGTCCGAAATATTGAGATGTACGAGTATGTATGTATGTGTGGCAAAACTTCTTGTGGATTCCTAGGTCCAGGAAAGCAATATTGTGTATTTCAGTGACATCTTCAGTAGCAGCTTGAAGAATTTTGCATTCTACATATAAATATCAGAAATTTACAGATTGGCAAACCATTTTGAAATAATGTACCTATAACGCGCGCCTCGCTTGACTGTACCCAGTCGGATGATACAAGTCTGTGCGTCGTGCCAACTCGCCGCACAATGGCGTCGACGCCGTAATGTTAAAAGAAAGCCATAACAGTTTGGCCGATCGTCGCTCCGCCGCCGCCGCCGCGCAGTTTATGGCCCGACGCTGCCAACGAACGCATAATTGTTTTTAATGGCACGCACTTGTCTTTGGAACGCCACGAGATTTAGTTGCAGTCTGTTTTATAGATGTCGCCACGAAATTACGGTGCATTCTATGTTTTTAATTCGTAAATTTACCAAAACCTACCTTGCGTTTTTCTGTCTATTATCATTAAAACATTTACTACCCTACTAATGGGTACGGGTCATCTCATATACCACACTTACTTACTGCGGGCTGGCACCCTTTACACCATCGAGAATAAATCTCAGGCATATAAGTTTTCATACGATGATTTCCTTCACCGTTTGAGCATTGATAAATATGCACATAAATCCGAAAAGTCAGTGGTGCGTGCCTTGGTATTGAACCTTGAGACCTTTGATATACCTAATGTCTTCCCGCGATCGATTACCCATAACGTATTTATCCTCTGGACTCCGAATAATCGGACTCGCATCTGCTTAATTTTCTTTTAGATCTTTAGGCTGTACTATCGCTAAAAACAGCAAAGAGGCGTTAAGTTATTATTGTATTGAAACAATATTATGGCACATGTCTCCGCAGCTGCTCCACGATACACGTCTTAATATTTGTCTATCTGACAAGCTCTTGACTAGACATCAAACAATCTGATTTCAAGTCTATAACACTATACAATAATTTGCACTGAACCAAATTTCCCACTTCCATACAAAAACAAACCTTAACACCATGGTACAACGACTACATTAGTATGTCAATGAACGTCGAGGTAAATGTAAGGCTAAGTACACACGGGACAGCCGATCAAATAGTTTGTCGTCCAATTACCGACGCTAGTAGTGTCGGTTTAATAGCGTAGCGTCGGCACAATGAAACTTGACGGTGTTCGGTAACCAGGGGTAACTAGGGGTAACCAAGGGTAACTAGCAGTAGCAATCTGCTACTTATTGGAACGGCTTAACTGACAGGTTTGCTGCTCGAATGTAATGAGTTTGCATGACGTAGCCAGATTTACCTGTCCTTAACCTGTTTTCATGTATCCGATTTAAAATAATAGTAGTGACATGGATATTTAATTAATTTATGCTTTACTGACATCATTAATATTAATAATATAATTTCCGTACTCTAGGTAATTGTGTTCATCTCCAATTACAAAATATTATCCGATAATATACACAAAATAATACAGAATAACTTGAATGAAATGACTCGAGTGCGTTTGTCAAAATATTTATAAAGTCATATTTCACGCATATTAAATGTTAAATGCAATTATAAAGCTCAATACACGCTATTAACCCATCTTTATTCGATTGGCGTGCACGCGTCGCCAACCGGTTTATCGGTGACGGATGGCTGGACGCAGGTGTAGCCCGCGCCTTACATTACCACAAAAGCTACGCACCTAACGTACACCTTATTACGTCAGTGTAAGGTTCCTTTTCTTTTGTGTTTTATAAAAGTTTGGTTTGTAATCCTCGTTACAACTTGATATAGGGCGATTGACACAGGTATGTGGGCTGTGGGCCTGAACGGATGAATATATCTGTGCTGAAGCTATTTTTATCTACATAAGGGGTAGCATCCTATGATAGGGAAGTGACGTTATTGTCATTGTAAACATATTTGTTTTGCATTATTTTCCTTATTCTTTTTTTGCTAGCATTTTTAACGTAGGTATCTATGAGGGGTGTATGGCGACGTATCTGGAACATAGATTTGGAAAGTATTATAATATTTTCCACCAAAATATTTTACTCGCATTTTATCTTTACGGAAAACATCCCAGAATAAAAAACGAAGGATCATCTTTTATCATTTCCGCGTGCACCCAACAAACTTGACTCGTAAGTTAACTAGTGCCACAATCGAGTATCAATCATCCACTCCCGTATTTAACGAACCAAAAAACTCAGCCTCACAATAGGGGATGACTTTGAATAAAAACCACCCCATCTCCTCCCACCAAGTGGGAGGGGGGCAGGCTATCAAAAACACATGTCCTATAACGTAGCGCCTATCGGCTTGGCGGGAATCTTTCAATCGTTATCTTTTATTCTGTGCGGAACCCCGCCGTGCGTGCTGTAGCGAATTTTATACGCGGAAAGCGAGAACGTAATTACTGACAATATTTTCCCATAATATACAAAATTATGAAACTGAGAAAGAATACATTAAAAAACATAACAGACGATTCTTGCTTATGTTATGGCGCACGAAAAATGTATCCGGATCAAAGGACCAAAAATGTGCACCTCTATTTTTATTCAAAGGGCAATCAGATAACTTTCTTTAGTCAAAGGGAATTCTTATCCAATCATCCTGTGGCACATAATATCCCGCTGCCTCTTGTCCCATGGGTGCTCTCTCAGCAATACTCTAGTTGGCGTTTAGTGAATTTATAGCGGTTACCTACGGCATCTGCATGAGATTTATGAAAGTGTGGCACTCGAACACTTTCACTTTTTGTGCCGCGCCGCGCCGCGTCATGCCGGACCCTGACAGTGATGGAGCGAGTGACGCGGGACGGGACCTCCGTGACAGCGAGCTATGATGCAACATGACACAACTACTGGTTGTCGACGAATTGTTTGCTTTAATAATAATAATGGCAACAAATTGAAATATTCTTACCTATAGGTACATCTAGCCTTGCAATAACTAGCTGTATTCACTATAAACAGTGGTTTATCGTGCAGTAGTCGATCGTTCAGCCACTACCATAATTACGTTCTTGTATTTAAATAATTTTCGTTGTCTCCGAACTAACAGTATTTACCTACCTCTGGTCTCCTCCAGTGAGCCTTCACACAGTAAACTCCAAATTTTCATGTATGCAAGTGTTCTATTATTCACATGTGTATTTGACGTAGCAGTGACTTAAAATCTTAAATTTGTGACGCCAAATCTCTAATGTACTACGTATCATGGTGATCTATATTTCAAAAAAAACTCTTCTTTTAAAACGGCCTTTAAAAACTCCTACTAATTGTGTACCGAGCGTATTTCATAATACAACACATTGTCTGACCTTGAAATTGCTCCAATAAATTTGATATCACCTTGGGTAAAGTACATGTCATTTGCGGTTGATAACGGTCCCACTCACGTGCACGCTGTACTCTTATCAGATTAGTATTGGACTGGATATTTTATCATGAGCCGATCAGCAATCACGCGGACAAATCCCGAGTCGACCATGAACAGTCTCACGACATTATCAAGTAATTAATGTGAATCCTACTAATATTATAAACTTGAAAGTTTGTAATATGGATGGATGGATGTTTGTTACTCTTTAACGCAAAAACCGATTAACAGATATATATGAAATTTAGCATACATATAGTTTATTACCTGGATTAACACATAGATTACTTTTTTATCTATATACCATGCGGGCAAAGCCGCGGGAGGCAGCTAGTATATTATATGCGCATATTCTAAAAACGTGTCTTACCTACTCCTTATATTTGACCATTAAAAATAAACACCTAAATTCCAAATTTTTATTAAAATTTGATCATATTCCGTTGACCGTGAACTTGGCGACTGTAACAACTGCTTGATCAGATTTTGGTTCGGTTAATATAGATTCCGAAACACCTAAAAGGATTACTTCTCGCTTTAATAAAATTCTATAATATTTTTAATTTATTTATTTATTTAAGGATCTCCAACAAAGAAAGTACATAATTTGTTACAGAAGATTTTGCACATATCACTTTAGTCTTTGTACTCCTTCACTTGCAGGAGACCACGTCATGCTTATATAAATATATATAAATAAAACTAAACACAGAGTAATATATAAAGACTTACAGTTAAAAATAATGTTAAACTAATGACAAAAAACGGAATTTAGTAAAGTAAAATAAAATAAAATACAATTGTTATTAACATGACATTAATTATTATCCACAACTGATATGATCTTAAATGTGCCACCTGAATGTGATTGTCTCGACAAGTGTCAGACATTAAAGCTATTTATGTATCTTGTAATGAATAATTAATCAATAAATAAATATACTGGACAATATGACACAGAGCCATCTAGTTCCGAGCTAATATGCTCATCACACAAACATTTGTCCCTACCGGGATTCGAACCCGGGATCCGAGACCGGCGACCGGAGTGGCAGAGTTGACAGAAGGCAGTGTTAACTACCGCTGGACTAATTGGGTTGTTTAATTGTTCTTTAATGCCTTGAGTTTAACAGCAGTTTAACTTCCACTGTGTACTGTAACAAACACAATTTGTTTCTTCATGACATCTTACTGAATGACTAAATTAATAAATAAACCTTACTAATATTGTTAGCTGTTGCAACTAGTTTTTTTTTATCAGCCCGGTTGATCCCACTGCTGGGCAAAGGCCTCCCTACCTTCCTTCCATTCCGCACGGTTTGAAGCTTTTATGGCCCAATCTCTTAAATAGTTTTAACACCTGTAATATTGATCTTAGTGTGAGTTTATTAATGTTGTATTATTGCGCTGGATTCTCCTAAAGCCTTATTTAAAAAAGTGATGAAAAATATTGCATGCGCCATCTCTAAATGCCTGTTCAGTACTTGGACATACGGCTGACGTCTACATCCTATCATCGCGGTACAATACCCGCGCCCGCTCCTTCATAATTTATTATTGTAGTGTTCAATACACCTAACGCCATCTCTTAAATTTACAAATGAACTAAATTATGACAATCATCACAATGCCATTGATTGTTCTTAAGACGCAATACGCAATACTTATCGTACAAAACAAAAAGATAATCTTAGGTATTTTGAATATAAAAAAGATCGTAAAGACATTAATACATTTTATCAAACAGTCGGATTATCGATTGGAAGGATAAAAATAAGCAATTTCCTAACATTGACGATTTAGATAAATATATATAGATAGCGATAATACATTAATCTTTGTACCTATTTAGGCAAATCCGTTAATAATCAGCGCGCTTAGTGCAATTACAACACTCTGGGAACGTGTAATTATGTAAATGTATGAACGATTACATTTATCAGCGGTTTAATCTACAAAATATGTTTTTATTGTGAAGGACATATTGCACGCGTTACTTGTGTTTACTGAATGGGTTCATTTCTATACAATTTGAAACATATTTTATTAAATAGGATTCCTCCTAATTAGCGTACACATTTACAAAAGCGAGTTATATTTAATCCAATACCTATACCTCGCCTATTATTATGCACCAACCTCGACTACGAACTGTAGGTATTTTTATTTATAATTCATTCAGTTATTGTTGAAATTCAATACATACTCTAGATAAACATCACACTGTATAAAACACAATCGGTTGCCCAACTATCGCACAACAGCGACGTGTCACCGACGCGTGATACGGCCGTTAGTTGCAACTTATGATCCCGGAGATAAATGATATCTGTTGGTGTCAGTTTTTGTAAATACAACTGACAGATACGTATAGTTGGGAGCATTGCAGTTTTTGTTGCTGGCGCTGAAATACCGGGGTTTGTTGTGGTCGAGAGGAACGATCAAGGTGGGAATGGTTCCAATTTTTTAGATAGGTATCTAAAGTACTTGGGCATTTTTATTAGTTTTTTTGTGAACGCTGAATTTACCTTTTAAGGTCGCTTACGGATTAAATGGAAGGATAAATATGCATCAATCATAATTGATGCATATTTATCCTTCATATTATTTTCTAGAAGTAAATTTTGTTATGGTATAAATATTAGCTACATAGCATTATATCTGTCCCAAATTATTTTGTCATTTTTGTCATGGCATTTTGATGTATGTACACGGCTGAGCACACAGCTTATTTTAGTATTATAGTTAGTTGTTCCGTGTTTGGGCAAATCCTAATTAAGAAACGTTAGACAAAAGAACGTTATTTTATTGAAATAAAAATATTCTAGCATATACACAATAAGCAATTACGCATTTACTATAAAATAAAATAAAATAGCTGCAAGATTTGCAATTTTCATAAGCACAAATAAAAGAACTAAAACCACTTTGCAAATATAAAGAGATATCTCTGAAGCTGCGCTTTACAATAAACGTTTGGTACAGGCGCGGTTAATATTTAGGAGCTTGGAGCAAGATTATTGCTACTTCTGTCATTATTCTCACAAATACTTGAGTAGAGTAAAGCAGACGTTATTTAAACGCAGAAAACAATATAGTGCATACATTTATGCTGTCCTAGTATTCTGACCTGCAATTTGTAGTAGCTAGCGTCTACCGGTTTGATGACTCGATTAGGGTATTGATGACAAGGCTGTCTTTTGTAGTAAGGGAGGGTCCTGAATTGGAATTCTGGTCCCCTACCAGGTAGGTTAGGTTAGGGGAGTAATGATTGTGGATAGACATATATCTGAGCCATGGATATGACAATGTATATATAATTGTGGTGGCCTAGTGGTGTGACCAGTAGACTGAGATGTCAAAGGTCTCGCTCGAACCCAAGGCATGCACCACTGACTTTTCGGAAGTTATGTGCGTATTTATCATAAGCTCAAACGGTGATGGAAAACATCGTGGGGAAACTTGCATGCTTGAGAGATTTGTCTCGAGATGTGAAGTCTGCCAACCCGCAGTAGGCTAGCGTGGTAGACCATAGCCTTATCCCTCTCAAATGAGAGGAGACCCGTGCCCAGCAGTGGGACGTTAATGGGTTGATGATGATATATAACATGTTGGTCTTGCAGGTACAACAAGAATATCGATGTAGTGTATGCTATGTGATATAGTGCTTAGTCTCCAGTATTATATTGTAGTCTTTGTTGCTTAGCTTAGCTTAGCTCGGAATAAGATGGTAATGTGTAATAATGTCCATTGAATAATAATAATCTTTACAGCACTCACTGCAGAAAAGTGTGTTCTTTAATGTGGGTGTATAACACATTATATACATCTACATTAACCCAAATCATAAGTTGGATTCAATTATTAAATATAAAATGAAGAATATTTACAAAACATACTCCAGTCTACGAGCGTTTTACCATGTAATTTTTATTACCTTCTATAAAAAGTGCAAAATAAGCCATAGTATGTATATGGCGAAGACGAGTAATATCTTGCGCGAGCAATATTCTCGCTATGATTGAGTTTGCATAAGATAAGGTGACACCTGTCTCACGTGTGCTCAACATGTTGCTGAGGAGTGACGTCACCGCCGAACAAATGAACGTAGAAAGAATAAAACCTTACACGATTTGAAATACATGTTGGAATACATGATTTGGCAACATGTATTCCAACTACATACTATTACTACTAACTATTTGTATCAGCGTATTTTAGAAGGTAGTGTAACAGGTCAATAGTTTGCTGGTATCCCTATTTTATGTCGGGATAATAGCTACACAGCTCAAACAAAACAATCTACATGCCGGTACTAATAATTCTCGTAAATTGGGGATGCCCAATCCCCAACAACACTGTTTGACTAGAGAGTCAAACCTAAACTTGTTGGAGTATCGACAATCTCTCATCTAATCTGATCTTTTACATGAAGTCGATAAAGTGTAGTAAGCTACTAAGTATCAACACTAGCACTCAAATGTTCTTTGAAATAACTTCATAAACTTGTACATATCTGCATACAAAACTTCTTTCGCGATAAGTAATTATATATTTTGTAAGCGTCCGTCTGTCAGTCGCCCGGCGCAGTGTGCGGGGCGGACGAAGTTTCAACTTGTACAACTCTTCTTTGAATAAAATATAAATCTTAGTTCTGCAACTAAAAAGAAAACACAACTGAAAATACATTTTAGTTGAAAAGAACGGGGCTGGCAACACCGGCGCTAACCGATCACGAATAAATTGCATAGACATACAGACATTTCAATATTTTACAGCGTGGCGGTGACGAGCTTACACAATGCTCTTACAGCTGTAACAGGCTTTGCATATATTGGAAATATGTACAGCGAAGTTACGAATTTATTTATTACTTTTGAATATTGTTCAACAACAGCCTTTATCGAAAACTCGAGCAACGATTTAATATCGATGTCAAAATCATCATCAATCTAATTTTTGTTCCACTACTGGACACAGGTCTCTTTCCGTTTGAGAGGGATTAGGTTACAGTCCATCAAGCTAGGGTAGTACGGTTTGACGGACTCCACACATCATCATCATCATCATTAGTATATATACTGTCCTACAGCTGGGCACGGGTGTCCTCTAATTTAAGAGCGATTAGGTTTTAATCCACCACGCCAGCCTAGTGAAGATTGACAGACTTCACACGTAATTGAGAAATTCTTTCAAGTATGCAAGTTTCCTCACGATGTTTTCCTTCACAGTATGAGCATGTGATAAATGCGCACATTACCTCCGAAAAGTTTCGACATTAGTTCGAATTGGGTTAAATAATTGGTTTGGATACCAATAATTAGTCTTCATAGATTATTTTAAACAATCATTTAGTTTACAATTAACTTTATACCTCATGTTATCTGTACATAAATATATTAACTTTTATTATGCAACAAATCATTCAGGGTCGCGAAAATAGCATAAGTACATTTTAAAACGTCGAACATATAAGGTAGGAGTGACAAAAAAAGCCAGCATATTACATTTTCGTGAAGACCGAGTGAGTAAACACTTATCTGCAATTCTGTGGGTATATGACATGAATACGTGGGGGAAGTCCTTCCAGATAGCTGCCGAGATTATTGAAGAACCCTTCGGATTTATCCCTACATGCAAATACGAATTTTAAATTGATCCCTTTTAAGAATTTAATGCTGGATGGGATCTACTTGATAGATGCAATGCGAGTATATTTATATTTATCTCAAATTATATCAATTAATCAATTTTTATAAACATTTGTTTTATTTATGTCATGACCAAAACTATTTAAGAAGGAATAATGAAAAATCTCCATATATCAAAAAATGTGTCACATTGTTTGTCCTCAATTTCTGTACGAATGAACTGCTTTTAATGAAACTTGGCGCACCGTATTTAATTTGGTCTTACTTGAGAGATTGGATTTTTTTTTCAGTTTTTAATCACAATATTTTTGCTTAGCCACAGGCATGCATAACCAGATAGTATATACATATTATAATAGTTAACTTAGCTTTTTTTTAAAATCCAGTCTTGTGCGATATTAAATTCAATCTATGATTTGACTTCCACGTTACGTGTAATGCTGCCCTTAATGTTCGAAGAGCCTTGCAGATTAAAGTTCAGCCGAGGCGTTATCGGCGACACCGGGCGCGCGCCGGCCGCCTCGCCGCCTCGCCGCCTCGCCGCCGGTATCGGTGCGATCGGACGAGGTCGTTAGGCGCGACCCGGCCGATACTCGCTGATTTACTAGCGATACACTACTCGATACCATGGCACACAGCTGCGATGTACGGGTGACGCAAAAGAACTGTGAAGATTTATTAAATCCCGGTAAAAAATCTGAAGATGTATAATGTTAGTGTATGATAATGTATAATTAATCTACATTTATTGAGTAAGATGACCCGTTTAGCTCAGTGGTAGTTAACGCTGCCTTCTGTACTGTGGGTCCGGCCTTCGAATCCCAGTAGGGACAAATTATTATATCAGCCGTCTAATATCCGTAACATAAGAATCGTTGCCTAACTCGAAACTAGATGGTGCTATGTCATAATGTCAAATTATATAAATATGCCATAAAGTGGATAGCACTTTAACATTAGTTATCCTTTTGGTTTTATTGGTCATAAGCGTTTCATCCCCCATGTGAAGGAGCTTGTGCGTGCCTGTACCAAGATACTCTTTCTACGTGTCTATTGAGATACCCCTTTAAACAACTTCCACTTACACACAATCCGTGTTTAATTAAATGAAAAACCAAACAAGTCATTTTACTTAATTAATTTACTTGTTCGTTTAGCGCCTACCATTTTTTTCATTAATGTGTTTAAAACCAATTGAAATCGATTTGCTATTATATTTTATTGCAATTTTTTGTGGGCACACAACCAAATATATTTTTTTCAACCCTTGAATATTTTTTAAATACATCGGTTATTTTACATTATTAATATAAAAAGGCAGAATCATTCTAATAAATTACACCGTTGTCTATCAATGTGAATCTCCGATATACTAGTGTAAACAGCAACTTAACCTTAATATATAAGTAGGTCACCTATTCACACAATCTGGGCATAAAAATACTCACGACGTCCATGAATCAGTCAGAGGAGCATCATGGTTTACGAGGCGCGCGAGTTACGACAGATGCATATTCATTGCGGCCGCTGGACCGTGCCGGACGAATGTGAAGCGCCTCTAATATCCATTAGCGATACCGGATTGTCCCGCTGTTAATTAATATCTAGATATATATCGTGTGGTAAGTTATGCGTGTGTTTGTCTGCTGGTGTTTTTTTTCTGTTGTGTGATGCTCAGTGCCTCGATGCCTTAACTAATCTTCCTAAAATCGAGAGCAGTGGGGCTGACAAAAAAGGTCATCCCACTTTAAATATTACCAAGACGTAACATAAGACAACTTTTTTTTTTGCCCACTCTTGACCTTGCGTATTAATAGTCGGTCGTGTGGCCCCCTAGATGGAATGCCCATATATGATATGAGCTGGGATGTTAAGCAATTTCTTATACAGCTTATGGGCTGAAGATGGTGTATGTGTGTTCTTACTTCTGTTTAATTATAAGTATCTAATAATTCTTTCACGGTGAGCCTTTATTCTGTGTCGTGGAATAAGCAAAAATTTCCATCGACTACACAACCGCCTAGACCCGGAAAAACTACTTGTAGCTTTCTACAAAGAAAGAAAATTATTTATTCAGGCATACAATGGTGGCCACATAAAAAAACAACAAGATAAGTAGACAATTAAAAAGTACAGACTATAATAAATATAATAATGTGTGCCCCACGACTGCGCTGAAAAGGTCCTGGTTCAGCATATGCCAGACAAATTGCCTGGCGCTGGTTTTCAACCAGACCTACGTGACTCACGAGTGACAAAACAGGTCAATAAAAATCAATAGATCGTCCAATATTTGCTCCGTTTGGGTATCGAACCTATTACTGTGCCAATTGAGTCGTCAAAGTTAAATCACAAGTGAACCCGAGACGCGTAACTAGTGTATCTGTGTCAATTCATCAGAGTGTATGTATGGCGGCAGATCTGCGCGGCTGATATTTAGCTAATTTATGTAATTAAGATGTATCGGCGCATCTCGTGTACTTATACGTGCGCTGTGCACACTAACGAGCTATTGATTATCCTTAGAGATATGTACATTCGTAATTTACTGTACTATTGTAGACACGAGCTTTAATAGCCTTCTGTGATGGCCAGTGGACTATTAAGTCATTAGTCTCGAGTTAAATCCAACCACCCACCATTGACTTTTAAAGTTATATGTGGGTTTATCATATTCTTAAATAGTAAGAGAAATACATCAAGAAAAAAACTGTATTCAGGAGAGATTTTCTCGACGATTTCTGGTAGAGTAAAAACTGACAACTCATACTAAGCTTACGGAATGCTAAGCTGATTGCTGTCAAATAAAAGGACCCCCGAAAGGCTTAAGAGTGAGATAGAATATGAGACGATACTAAAAGTGTTTAGCATCTAGCAGTTATGGCGTAGAGTTTTCTAGACTAATGCATAGTTTATTTACTTTTTATTTATTTTAGAAAAATGCCTACTACTTAATAAAAAGAAAAGAAGAAAATAACATTATCCACTGCGTTAAAAGATAATGTAAGAATCAGGTATTAATGATATTATAATGATATTATAACATGTTAAGTTAAGGGACAGGCAGACAGTGTCGTTGTTTTTTATACTATGTGTATAGAATGGAATTTATTAATTAGTATGATACCAACATCAGTGTAAAAACAATAATTACTATTGTTTTTTTAATGTTGTTTGATTAATATATATATTTATACACAAATTATATAAAAAAAGATTAATGTAATGCAAAATAATGTCTGCAAACCTGCGGTAGGCTAGCGTGGTAGACTATAGCCCAATCCATCTCAGATGAGAGGAAACCCGTGCCCGGCAGTGGGACGTTGATGGGTTGATGATGAAAGTAAGTGACATCCCCATATGATGTCGCTATCGTTGTCGGCATTTACTGCCAGATCAAAGGCTTCGTCCCATTATATCACTCTTTATACTGTAGTATTACATATCATTATGAATTTATATTAAAAGCTATCAATATGTAAATTTTTATGAATATCGCGCCCTGTCTATATACGCAGATAAACATACCATCACGCCTTCGTTTGTATATCCGACGGGGCTATTATAATATATAATAATATTTCCGGACATTATTACACAGCGCCATCTAGTTCCGTGGTAAGCAACTAGACTTGTGTTATGGATACTAATCGATTGATATACTACATACATATATACCTTTTTTTGTAAATAAATACACATTATACATAGATACATCCATGAATCTGAAACAAATGTTGATGCTCATTACACAAACATTTGTCCCTACTGGAATTCGAACCATGCTTGCCATGATTCTGTGCTACCCATAGCACAGAAGGCAGCGTTTACTACCGCTGGACTAATTAGGTCGTCAATTTTCTGGATGTTAGCAATGATCCTGGCTAACAAAAGTTGCAGTACCAAGGACAAAGTATGGCAAACTTGTCCCTTAATAAATCACGATAAGCAGTCGTGATTAGAGTGACCACCCTAATGCGGCAGAGAAAGTACTCTCAAATGAGTACAGATTTTTTTTGGCATTTCCAGAGCTTATAATGTGACATATTTCTGAATAAACTTGTTAACGTCACGTAAAATTCCAGAAATCAAAGCAACCTTCGCAGTACACGTTTGAAGGCGCTGATTAAACTTTCATACATTTCGCTGAGGAAAATGTAACTGCAGGAAATTGCTTGTGCTCCAGCTTCCAGTAAACGTTCGCCATTCAATGCTGAGGAACAGCGGTAATTACGCCAAATGACATCGCCGCGGAGACATGTACAGGACTCTTGGTTTGAATAGAAATAAATCTTATTTAGGATATCCTACTTACTGTACTCATTCACTAAAAAGACCACCATTTTACGTGTGTTAGCAATTTTTTTACCATTTTATAGCTAGCTATTCTTTTATAAATTATGTAGAATTGAGAAATAGTTTACAATTGCTTGATGCCCAAATAAGATTAAATGAACATTTACAAGCTTTCACTCACACAAATAGTGGTTGAGATAAAATACAGGTGCACTAATGTACACCCACGTTTCGCCGGCATGTTTTTAGGTCCCATGTAAAAGGGGGCGAGCTTATTGCCATCACCGGGCACGAATCTAAACTCCGAGCTGCTACTGAGAATTTCATAGAAAAACTTAATAACATTTTCCTCGACCTGCGAATTGAATCAGAGACCTCTTGTTTGGCAGTCACTCTGTACGACCATTAGACCAATGAGGCAGTAATAATATAATATTTATTTCATCATCATCATCATCAATCCATTAATGTCCCACTGCAAGGCACGGGTCTCCTCTCAATTGAGAGGGGTTAGGCTATAGTCCTGGTGGACTATAGCCTAACCCGCAGTAGGGTTGGTAGACTTCACATGCTATCGAGAAACTCTCTCAAGCATGCAGGTTTCCTCACGATGTTTTCCTTCACCGTTTGAGCATGTGATTATCATTTCAAATATAAAAATGGAACTGTAATGTTATGTAATATTACATGACACACATCTGTATATTAATCAAATTACAGAATTCATTTTCCATCAAACGTCACGTCACTGCTACGGCGCTACGAAGCTACGTGGCTACGATGCTACGTCGCTACGAGTTCGTCGCTATAATATGAAAAGTTGCCAATTGGAGCGCGCATTTTTAATTAATGGAGAATGTTTTTATCTGCATTTTTTTTTGCTTCTGCTATGTCGTATGGTTTTTTAATAATGGTTAAAATTTATATTCCACATTTAGAATAAATTTTAAAAAGTTTGTTTGAATTTGCAAAATTGTAATATAAGGGTTTGACTCGGGAGCGAAATAAATACGTGTTGACGGTTACATGTATCTTTTATTACTCCCTTTAATACTAATTAAATACAATGATTATATAGGTACTATTACATCTAGGCTATGACATCATCATACACTATACGCCCTACCAACACAAAAAAAAAATGAAATTACAATTTTATTTTATTTTATTTTTTCAAGTAATATATAATTTTGTTCTATTTTTATGTAAAATTTCTTCTTTGTTATTGCGTAAAATTTTTACATTAGGGTCAAGATCTTCTACAACTACAAAAGGACCATGGTATACATCATCAAATTTAGTTCCAGTTTCATTTTTAACCAATAGTAAATCATCTTTTTTATACATTACAGGTTTAACATATTTGTCAAATTTACATTTTCTTAGTGTTTTACTTTTAATTAAATTCTGTCGTGCTTCACATAACGATTTTTGTAGTCTGAATTTTAATTCTAATGGATAACTTTCTTCATTATATAATGGTTCAACTGTGGTGCAATTTTTAAAATTACTAGGAATATTACAAGTTTTTCCGAATACAAGCTCATAGGGTGTATATTTTGTTTCTGAATGTACGGAAGTATTATAAGAAAAGCACCAGTACGGAAGCCAATCACTCCAATATCTGCTGTTGTTATCGGTTTGTATTCTTAAATATGCATTTAATGATTTATGGGAGTTTTCTAGTGATCCAATGGATTCATGATGGTAGGCACAAGAAAGTGTTTGTTTAATATTCAATAGCTTACATACCTCAGACATGGTACTGGAGATAAATTCAGTTCCCCTGTCAGTGGCGATCTCGCGTGGGATACCATACCTGAGAATGAAGTTGTCCACCAATGCTCTAGCTACACTTACACTATCTTTTCTAACTAATGGATATGCCTCTATATACTTACTTAGCTCACATTGTAGTGTGAGTATATAAGAGAAAGAATAGTAATCCTTATCTAAGGGCCCAACTATATCTAAAAAAATCTTATCAAAAGCTGACTGCGCAGTCGTCGTTATAACCATAGGTTGTTTTGTATGCAACGAATGCTTTTGTTTCTGACATTTGCTACATTTTTTAACAAAACTGGTCACATCCTCAGCCATTCTCGGCCAAAAATAATATCTTTTTATATTATTAATCATTCGCCTAATACCTGCGTGCCCGCTAGTGGGAAGCAGGTGAAAGTCATTTAATATTACTCGTTTGTCATCATCATTTACTATTCTAGTTACATTCTTTATTATATAAATTCGTGGACCGGTCCAATTTTTATTATTATAGTACTTGGTTAACCATCTTATAAACTTCATATTTTTATCATCTTTTATTATATAAACTTCATTTATATTTATTTTTTTACACATTGATTCCCAATCTCTCACGAAAGCGTCTCGCGCCGAGCATGATCGAGAAAGTGGATCAACAAAAATTGACATTTTAGATGGTATATATATCAGGTCATTAACTTGAACATAATCAGTAATATTTCCTAATTTATATTGAGAAAATATTAATTCAGTGCAATTATTCGGTTTACTAAGAATTTCAACGACTTTCGGTTGATCAGACCAATTGTCTGTCTCGTTCTTAGAAATCGTAGAATTGTCACTTGAATTATTTTTTGCCATTCGCCGTGTCATAACATTTATTACATCCTTATTTATACTTTTTAAATCGTCAGATGTAATAATAATACGAGATAACGCGTCTGCAGCCACATTACTCTTTCCTTTAACATATTCAACTACGTAATCATACTCATCTAGAGTCAGCCGAAACTTTAGTAGCCTACTTGAGGGATTTTTGATGCTAAATAAATAAACTAACGGTCTATGATCTGTCTTAATTATGAATTTTGTACCAAATAAGTAGGGTCTGAAATATTTTACGGACCAAACAATAGCAAGAAGCTCTTTTTCTATTGTGGGGTAGTTAAGTTCCGCTTTATTTAAATGTTTCAAGTTCAAAACCGTAAATAACTTTTTCACACGCTCAGCATTGAAATTATTACTATCAAACGAACATAAAAAATAGTCTTTTAAAGGTACTACATCTGGGGTAAAATAACTTAAAGTAATAGGTTCCTCTCTAGTATTTAAAAATTTAAGCGGAATTTTACCATTGTAAGGCTTAATTATAATAGATGCTAAAAATACACCTTCGCTTAACTGCTTAGGCATAACTACACATTCATCTTTTAAATTTGTCTGTACTAAATACGTAACTTCACACCTGGGTGGTATTGACATATAATTATTATACCCAAGTTGCCCCATTTGTAGTGGTATGTTAATAGGAACATTGTGATTAATTGTTATAAAGTTTTTCTCAAAATCTAAAATGCAATTAAATCTACTTAAAAAATCTTGACCTAGAATGCCATCTGTTCTACAAGTGAAATTTTTGAAAACATAAAATTTATGCATGAACTCATGACACGTATCATAACGTAATGTAAGATAAACAAACCCGTCACAAAAAACATGACCACCTATACCGTTTATTTTAATCCGCTCTATATGGAATGGAATGTCTAAGTTCTCTAATATCTCCTGCCTAACTACGGACAATGACGCACCGGTATCAATTAGCCAACTACGAGGTTCTTGGAAAACATTTAAATAAACAGAGTTAATATTTTGACAGTGAAAATGTTCATGCCCGAAAAAACCAATTATTATTTTCAGTTGTATTGTCGATTTCAGGATTTTGATTCACGCTTTCATTACTATTTAATTCAGCTGTGTTTATTTGATGTTGTCTCGTAGGGCCACGAAAAGCTGTACGGCCACGAAAACCGCCGCGCCCGCGATTATGAGACGAAGTATTAATATTTTGTCCACTGCGAAAACCATTGTTATAACTACGACCACGATAATAATTTTGAGAATTGGAAAAATATCTAGTAGCACCCCTGTTAAAATTATTATTATAATTACCTTGATGACCACGATTGGGTCTACCTCTGCTATGATGAAAATTCATCACTCGCTCTTCTCCACCACTCGAGAGTTTCTCGTCCAGTGCACCTTGGATTGCGTCCTTCAACGAGTCATAATTTCTTGCCGCTATTATCGTACTAAGGCGACTGTTACGCAGGCCATCAGAAAAGCGCTTTATCGCTACACGCTCATTTATTGGTTTCAACACTTGATATGCATTGGAGTTTCCGTTGGCCTGAGTAATTGTCAAATCAACTAATAATTGTTCTATCTCCTTACCGAAATCCTCGATACTCCTGTTATCTTGTCTCGTACGCTGCAATTTACTTTGAATCGCTGTGTCAGATTTTTTAGGCAACAAAATACAACGCATATCCTTAATTAAATCTGCAACAGACAAGTAGTTAGTACACATGCGCAACTTAGCGCTTTCCGACAACCGAGATTTTAAAACAAACTGGATAAGCTGTTTTTTACTACCATCATCAATCATAGACTCATACATTTCGATATTTGAGATTAATCGTTTTGTTATTTCTTCCTCACCTGTCATTATAGGTAGCAAAGCAATTGCAGTTTTTAACTCGAATTTCTCCATGGTGCTTATCGTATCCTCCGTACTATCAGAACAAAGTTGAACAATTTTTGCGTACAATTTATTAATATTATTTAATAATTCATTAAAAACCTGTATATCACAACTTTTAATGTCCTTATTCTTAATCTGAACTTCAACTACCTTATGTATAGAACAAACCCAAATAAAGGAGCTGGGCCGGATGGTATTCCATCGTTTTTCATAAAGAAGTGTGCCTCTCTTCTATCGTATCCATTAATGCTATTATTTAATAAATCACTCGAAAGTGGAGTTTTTCCTAACGAGCTCAAACGCGCGCGTATTGTCCCGGTATTTAAGAAAGGTGATAACTGCAACGTGAAAAACTACAGACCGATATCAATCTTATCTGCTGTATCCAAAATTTTTGAAAGTCTGGTTTGTCCCAAATTAACAAAACACACGAGGTTTCTAGTACGAATGGAACAACATGGATTTCAGGAGAAAAAATCTGTGATAACCAATCTCATATCTTACATAACACCTATAATGGAAGGAATTGACAGTGGCCACCAGATTGATTCAGTGTACACAGACTTTGCCAGTGCTTTCGATCTTGTTGACCACAATATTCTTGTTGACAAACTTAGGGATCAATATGGAATCAGTGACGCATTATTGAACTGGTTTAGATCATATTTGGAAAATCGCGAGCAGGTGGTAGTTCTTGGCGGCTTTGAATCAAAAAAATACGTTGCATCGTCAGGCGTACCGCAAGGATCACATCTCGGGCCAATACTATTCCTACTGTTTATCAATGACATCGTATATAGTGTTCATCACTGTCGGTGCTTCCTATTTGCTGATGATATGAAGATCTCGCGGCGGGTCGATTCTCTAGCGGATGCTGAACTTATTCAAGCCGATCTTGACCGTATATACCAATGGTGCTGTACGAACAGGATGACGCTTAACGCTTCTAAATGTCAATTTATCCATTTTACAAGGAAAAGAAAGGTGATTCAATCAAGTTATCACATCAATAATGAGAATATCGCCACAGTTGATCAAATTCGAGACCTTGGGGTGATACTTGATTCAAAGCTGAGCTTCATTCCTCATTATGACAGTATGGTTCAAAAAGCTTCCAGGATGTTAGGATTCATTAAACGTAATACCAAGGACTTCAGACACACTGCCTCCAAGATTCTACTGTATAACGCACTAGTGAGGAGTGTACTCGAGTTTGGTAGTGTGATATGGAATCCCTTTTACGTCGTCCACTCTGACCGTATTGAATCGATCCAGAGGTCTTTCACGAGATACCTTGCATTCCGAGCATCTGGCATTAGTACCAAAAGCCTGTATGAAGAAAGGCTAGTTTTCTTCCGAATGTGCAGCTTGCATCTTCGCCGTCGTATGTTCGACTTGATCTGTTTACAGAGCATTGTTACCGGATCTTCTATGACACACGGTCTTCTTGAGCGAATTGAAATAAATGTTCCTAAAATAAACTCTCGCAGAAAATGTTCATCCTTTTTTAATATTCCCCGATGCAGAACGAATCTAGGCTTGAATACCCCGATAGTCAGGTTGATGTCTACATATAATAGTTGGTGTGTTTTGTATGGATTGGATATCTTTCATGACCACCCCACGCTCCTCAGGTCAAAGATTATAAAAAATTATAAAAAAAATTAGTTATAAGAGAAAATAATAAATTCATATATATATATTCATATGAAATGTATATATATATATATATATATATATATATATATATATATATATATATATATATATATATATATATATAATATATATGTTCATATAAAATATATATATATAATATATAAATAAATATATGTACTTATTAATAAATTAATAAATGTATAATTACGTATATATTTCATAACAAATTTAAAATTTATTATTTGCATTTAATATTAATAACAATTTTGTCTTTTAATGTGCGCTTTAATTTTACTGTTTAATTTACTGTTTAATCTTATATTCTTCTGTGTGCCATTGAAACTGTGAATACTGTATCTTCTACTTTAATCTACGCTAATGTTGTGCATGTCTGTAATTGACGTAAACACTAGTTTATATCCTTTTCTTTAAAATATCAATGTTTGTGTTTATGTTGTTGATGTGCCTTAAATAAATAAATAAATAAATAAACAAAACTGATTATACAAAATTTTCGCTTCAGCACACTTTGCCTCTCTTACGCTAAGCGACCTTCTACTCGGGCCTAACTTTGTAAGGTAATCTTTGATATATTTTAGTTTTTCAAATATTTCCTTAGCCTCACTTGCCATCAATCATAATTATCAATATTCGAAACAGTACTAAACAAGAACAGGACTATAAAGCCTGTGACGTATGACGTATGAAAATGGGTTGACGACGACTAATAAGGAAATACAAATACGATTATTAATTGATTACATAAATCATATCATAACTAAATCAATGCAAGTGTATAACGCATTATTACTTATGAAAATACAAATATACTTCCTAGAGTTTAAACTTAACTTACACTTAATTACTGCATGTTAACCTTGACCGCACTTGTTACCGCACACGATTTTTTAACTCAATTTACTCACACCGCAGCATCTCCTGTAGCAGTAATTGCCTCTCGTTGCTGCCGACGGTACAGGCTCATCGCCCTTCGCAGCTCGTGCTCATTGATGCCCCTTTGAATCCAATCTCCATGACATTTTCGATAGAATTTCAGCAACAATATCATTCCTCCAACCAACAAAACAATGCAAATTGCACCCAACATATAGCTCGACGTGCTGACATGACTTAGTAGTTGGTCACTCGTAGCCGCATTTCCGGCACCGTTTTGGGCTATAATGACCTCCTGCTCCTTAGACTGAGGCTTGCCCATAATTGTAACTTTTTGCACAAAAGTGAATAGTTAATAACAATATGCCGCTTGGCAACGAAGAGTTCGAATCAAATGCCATTATAATACGTCTTTAAAACTGCACCATCCACTCAATGTTTATAGTTCTCATTCCTAATACGTACACTCGCGCGCACAGCGACAGTGGCAGGGTCGCCATATAAGGGTTTGACTCGGGAGCGAAATAAATACGTGTTGACGGTTACATGTATCTTTTATTACTCCCTTTAATACTAATTAAATACAATGATTATATAGGTACTATTACATCTAGGCTATGACATCATCATACACTATAGTAATAATAATAAGATATTATTATTATAGTTCCTTAAATTTCATAATTTTAGAATCTGGATCTGTTTCTGATTTTCTGGGTCTAGGGCAACAGGGCCCATATACCCTTATATGGACCTAACTTATATTAATGGACCCTGGTCGTCAGTTAGGAAATGCCGATGCCAACTAGATATATATATATATATATAAATATATAAATAAAAATATATAAATATATATATACATGACTTGTAAGTGTCTTTAAAAAGATCTATTTACTCATTTCAATAATTTCATTTCTGGAAGCTACAACTTTGGAAAACAGAAAAACATATGTATAGATAACAAAAACAATATAAAAAGGAAAGCAAAAATATGTATATAGGTGTGATATTTATGGTGGGTATGTGTCTGTGTATTTATATGTGTGTGTGTTTGTGAGAGAGAGATAGAGAGTAGGGTTATAAATCCATACTCATATTATAAATACAAAAGTTTACAAAACTTTACGCTTAATTTACTGAAATGAAACTATGAAAATCATTTAAATTTGGTAATAAGATGATTTGACTCCTGAGAAAGGACATAAGTAGTTCTGGTCCCGGATATTATCCCTTTAGAGGGTGAAAACGTGAGGGTAAAAAAATTATTCTTGCTAGTTCATTTTTAATATACATTCCGTTCCATCACTACTACAGCTCACTAGCATGGGAATAATTAATCGAGTTATCGTCCAAAACATCTTTAACAAATAACGATTATATTGTTTGCATTATCTGCATTGAACCTTAAGCTCTTTAGAATAAATGCCAAGAAATCTTATCCATTCATCCAATTAATAACGGTCCCAAGCTCGCACATTTTACGGTTCACGCTTAGAATATATAAAACCGTAAAGCATCACGGCATTTAATTAATAGTGGGTGAGCAGAGTGGATGTAATTCAGGAAATCCATTTGTATGATAAACGCTCGCTGTTTAGTGGCGGTACTCCGGTGGCGGGGGGTTAACTGCCGTTAGTTGACGGAGCTCCTACTTACGGGGATTACGAATCGCATAATAAGGCTTGGATGCGTAATTTTTGTTTACGATACGTTTTTGGTGACTACACAATCAGGTAGAAATTACTCACAAAACAGAAGTGAAGAGTTCTGCTAGCTAAATAAAAAAACACGAATTAAGTTAAATTATTAAATAACGATGTATTTTAAACTGCAAAAAAATAATCTTATATATTACCCTGTTTTTAGCAAATATAATTTTTTATGATAATAATAAGGTCTTGCAGTATTTGAATGAATTTCGTGCGTTATATTAATATTGGTTTAATTCCATCATCCGATATCGATCCCCTCACAGCACCCATGATCACTGGGTATATCAATGGATTGGTATTTCATGGATGGATATTTGATTTGATAATTTTGATTTTCTGGAGGTTTTTTGTATATTTGATAGGTATCTTTTAAATTTTAAAATCTGATATTCGAGTAAATGTAAGAAATAATCAATTCAAAAATATGTTACATAAAAAATAATTCGCCTTATTAATACAACAAACATCAAAGAAACGCATGTAAACCAAAAAAACTGCAAAACCAAGCTTTAAAAATAATTCTCTCTTAACTACAGTTACGTCGGTGCCACCCACCCCCACTCCCGTGCAATAGAGACGTAGAGATGAATTTTAATGCTGTAGTTACGCATTCAGTGCTAATGGCTCCTTGAGTGGGACACACAGACAGACAGCCTGACGAGAGTCACAGTAAACACTGTCAGCCGGCACTCGAGACGCAAATGTACGACGTTTTAATATGCACGTCTTTTTGAGCGTCCGGCGCTAGTGCCTAGTCGCATATAAAGATAACAAGTTTCATAACTTAAAGGATGAACGTTGTAGAACAGTGTAAGTCGGTGGCTGAAAATCATAATTCAGAGAAATATCTAACTACCAAACACAATGTTTTACGAGTGAAATAAATATAACAGAAGTCGGTTAAAAATTATAATAACGTAACTGAACTTAAGCTTCGATTAGTGCTAATTTTAATTGATCTGTTAAATTAATTTCAAACAAATCTGAATAGCCTCTAATTTCAGCTATACAATCCAATGTAAACCTACAACGTTTACGGAAATATTCATCCACCTGTAGTAAGATTAATGGAATAAAACTTACATCAATATAAACCAGGATTAACAATAATCGCCAGTGTAAATGGTGCTACCGGCCCTAAATGTAACGCTACGTCATTATATTGTAGATTATCACTTTAATGCGCGCTCTGTGTTAGTTATGTGTTAGCAGAGAGCACCAAACCCGTAATGGATGTGTGAACGCTTTCAAATTGACGATTATTCTAATGTAAATTTGCTTGTTCTAACTGGTAGTTGGTAAGCTCTTTTTATCATACGAAGATTAGGCTATAATTTTTCCACCACGCTAGTCTAGTGCAGGTTTTCAGATTTGATTAGAAATATGAAGCATTAGAAATATGCAATATGTAAGCATTAGAAATACGTATGAAACAAGACACAAATCATTATCTCGGCTACTTTACATTTACATTACTTTAAAAGGAATTTCGAAGTATTTTGGAGACCATAATATCTCCAAAATACTTCCAAATTCCTCTATATGAATATCACGATGTTTGTGGTCGTAGTCCTCCGAAACGACTTGGCCAAATTTAATGTTTCTTTTTTGTATATTTGGTAGGTATGAAAACTAGTCGTAAAGTATTTTTGTACTTTCCTATCCCACCCCCCGTTTCGGGATAGCGATTTAAGTATTTTTATCGAGCAAAAAAACGTTTGTTGAATATTTGCAACCAATCACATGTACATACATGCCCTCGATGAATTAATTTTTCAATCTCCGATTAGTATGTAAATCTAACATCACATCTAAAATTCAATTAATACGAATCCATTGGTTAATAATTGGATTCGTTGATCAGCGTTGGAATCAATTATTATCATGATTATGATGTTACCAATAAATTGGCGTCAGTCGGCGGCGGCGCGGCGCGCGGTACCTGCGCTCACCATTCGATCGTTTGATTTGTGGCAATAATGATCCGATTCATGACATTATATTCAGGACTCGGTTTTATTTATATTCACTTAGAATATTTAGTTTTCCAGTTAAAACATATAAAAGCGAGCAGATGTTGGCAAATAATTACAAAAAAATATATAACATGAGTCGAATTGTAACTTGTTTTGCTATAAGAACTCAAAAGCTTTTGACCACTCATTCCTTCATTAACAACATACACTCTAGATTTTGCTTATAATTTCCACTTAATCTATTTGTAGACAGAACTCGCAATTTGTGGCGCATAAGCCAATAATTTAGCTAATGCGTCAATCGAAGCGTCAAATTATTAATTTAATTATTATTAGAGACTAGGTTGTATTGTTGTTATCATTATAAATTGGTGACAATCACAAATATTTGATTGGATATTTGTTTTTTTATTATTGAAAATATATTATATATTTATTGTTTTATATTCGTAATTTCCCATTTCATTATTGTAAATACATAGTTAATAAGTTTGATAAGTAGGTATATAAAATTCTGTTCTGTTCTTAACTGTCGCATTAGGATTACCTGTAATTATAGTTTAAGTTGTTGCAAATAAATAAATAAATAAATATTATTCTAGTGACAAAGGAACTCAAGTGGACAGCAAATAATTAAAACAAGAATCACAGTAATGAGTAGGCGGATGATAAGTAGTTTTTAAATTCACATTGACCTAAATATCTAAACAAAGTCTATAACATTCTAATACTCAAAAACTTTAAGCCCCCTAAGGCCGACAAAGTTTGTTCATAATCCCGGCTACAACAATCTGTATGCGGCTGCATCGCCTGATCAATATAAAACTTTGATGTTCAAGTTGTTGCAAAATATTTCATAAACGCGATTAATTAGCGCAGCACAAAGATAACCACCCATAATTAATATTAGAGCGAGGTGCGGCGGCGGCGCGGCTGCGGGGCGGCTGCGTGGCGGGTGCGTGGCGGCGGCGTCGCGCGGTTATCGCCTCTATCTTTAAGAAGCGCAGACTTAATAGCTCCTCGGATCGTTAATTAAAATTTTAATTAAGTAGAGTTAAATGAGAAGTGGATGGAAGACGCAAGTTTGTCATTTCCGAATGTCATCGTTAAAAAATGTTGTTTTATTTCTACGATTGTGAAAGGCGATGCTTGGAATATTTTAATCAATTTATAGTAGTTCATGAAGTCGGTCGTCGGGAGCGGCTGTGAAGTCCTTGGGGGTATTTCAACGATGTATTTAATTAGTGCTCACTAAATAGGTCCTTTTACCATAAACTTATTTTGTATTTCTTTGAAGTCATTACTAGTTTTCTAATTACATTAGTAACATTTGTGAGCAGGTCTTGAGGCGGTAATAATTACCTAACTTAATTAAGTTCGTAATTATGAGGGAAAATATTAAGTTTGGTGCTCTTAAGTATTTCATTAACATGTAGTTGTTGCACTGAGTAACTGACGCGCCACTTTACATTTGTGACGGTGACTTATGTTTCAGAGACGTGTCGTGTTTCGTCAGAAATGTATCTTTAATTCATACTCAGGGCCTCATTTCAACCTGTTTGTATATTTAACTAATGTTGTAACTTTAAAGTTCATTGTGTTTAGTCGAAAAGTGGGTTTGGAGCGTGTAGTTAGTTATGTTATAGTTATAATCACATTTACTGAAATTTATTTTTAAATGAATTGATCAAACTTTTAAGCGTTTTGTCCTCGATCATTAAAGTGTGACGGTAAAATAAATTTAAAGACTTTAACGGTTAGAATACTGGCCATATTTGTTGAGAACTGTGTTCAGCAGTGTAGGTACTTTATACACTTATTAAGTTAAGATACAGGGCTCTATAGCCAGTAGAAGCCAGAGAGTGCAGTAGGTCACTTCAGTCAATAAACAGTCAACCAAACATCGCGTGATTTATGTGTGTCGCGGTGACGCGCGACGTTACTGAGTGCCAGAGCCCACGACAAAACGCGCGACACGCGACATAAATCACGCACGACACTTTGTCGCAGCCATTACCGTCTTTTTGTCGTTCGCATTATACCCAGTACACATTACGCTCAAGATATTGTTACAGATTGCTCTTATATAATATTTCTCTTGCATGCGAGCTCTTATTTTCTTATTGTTACGGTTGAAATATGGATTTTGGGCGCGGAATTCTTGTCTCTGCGATGTCAAAGTTTTTTTATATCTCTTGTTTTTGTTGACAATGTATTAGACAAATCAGAGGTTTAGACACGGAACTATGTAACATTTTATAGTATTATAATATATGTCGGAGAAACATTATTTCTGTTGACATCGTCATTAGTGGTTAAGAATTTAGTGGGCATCATCAGGGTTAATTGCAAGCACAAACATAATGATCATGGTTTTGCACTACATATTAATTTAATTCGGATTAAATGACAATTTATCACTTCATAATAATATCGAGAGAAAATGCACAGTTAAGACCGAGCAGCGAGTTCAGGGCACCGGTCTTACTTTTACCAACAATTAATACTCTTTCAGTCTCTCAGACTCTCAATCTCAATGATCCAACTCGATCAGTCGCTATTTCTCAATAATGTCCAATACTGTCCGCGTCCCTCCAAAAGTAAAGATGGCGCCTCGACCACGCTCAAGCTAAATGCTCTGCTCTGATTGGTCTATAACTGATAACAATATTTTTTACTTTTTATTAGACTAAGGAGGTTTTAAGCTATGGAAAAATGTAATAAATCATTATTTGCGTTATTCTTGCAAACAATAATCAAACCGACTTATAGCTTCCTCCGACACGGCCGTCCTGACATACCACACGCCCTCGTGTGATGTTGAAGGTTGCGCATCGTCCTTAACTGCAAAAAAGATATTGTTATCGTTCGGCCACTCCTGACCAAAGGAATTATTATTTTATCTCCTGCACACCGATGATAAGATATTATCTTAAATTAGCTATACGCCTTTTGCTATCGAATCTGACTCCTTATAGCCCAGACGCTACACACGAAATCAAGTTCATAGTATCGAAACAGCCACCTCGCCGTTATACACGTTACACATTTTAGATAATTGGCCACCTCGCCTTTTATCCAACAGATTTTAGGTACTTTTCAATGGCCACCTCGCCTTGCTACGGCCACCTCGCCTTGCTATGGCCACCTCGCCTTGCTATGGCCACCTCGCCTTGCTATGGCCACCTCGCCCTACTACGGCCACCTCGCCTTACTACGACTACCTCACCTTGCTATGGCTACCTCATCTTGCTATGGCCACCTCGCCTTACTACGGCCACCTTACCATGCTATGGCTACCTCATCTTGTTATGGCCACCTTGCCTTGTATCCGCCGCCTCGCCTCTCACAAAGACTACCTAAACATTAACAACCACCATGCTCCTAGGGTATCTTATAGGCATGAGATATACCATGCAACATTATCTTGCAACGTACCCGGGTTCAAAGGTATGGGTATGGCCGTATACCCAGTACCTAGGTACTAATATGTGTCCTCCACACCGTATCCGGTGACGGCGACTACTAAATGATCAGTTGGTCATTGTGATGGGCTCTGATGTGACTTGCAAAGCGATACTTCACCACATTAGTGTAGACGGTATGATGCCATTCCGTACTCTTCATTCCGTCCTCCCAACCATCAGTAGATATGTTACAGGCCGCGAGATTGCGTTTCAACACGTATTTGTAACGCAGATATTGAACTCTTTGTTTGCGCTTTCCGCATGAGAGTTCGGAGTAGAAGAAAGACTTTGGCAATCTACTATCATCCATGTGTACGACGTGTCCACTCCAGCGGACTCGTGTTTTGTACTTACTAAAACCCTATATCAAAATACCTACAGGTTTTCCAAACCTGGCCTTAGCGGTCATCATCATCATCATCACCTTTAGCGGTCGCCTTTTAGAAACTCGATTACTTTATACACAGACAAATAACAACACAACAATCAAAATAACAAAAACAATACAGAAACACGATAACAGTTAAATCCCGCCAAAAATTCAATCTGACTTCATAAAATATTCACAGGCAAATAAACTGACGTAAAAAAAAAGTTAACATTGAAATTAATAATATTACTATTGTCGACCAATTCCAATATTTTAAAATAGGTACTCTAAAATGACCTCTATCTTTATTAAAAGTAAATAACTCTTTTTAGTAATTCAAAATGAAATACTCTTTAACATCATTACACAATTAACTTCTTAATTCCGATATGTATAAGGAACAGATTTGTATCACCGAATTATTTGTTAGAAAATGCCTAAAATATTACACGTACGCGTGTCGGGAATCGCCGTAAGTATTCGGGTAACTTCGTACTCTCCGCGAGCGCGAGCATTATGAATGACCGCGCCGCCGTACTGGATATGACGAGAGACCCGCGTAGGTCCGTACCGTCATACGATTTAGTTCGGCGTTTTACTCGATAATACAATAAAATTTTACTAATCGGGTACGGCCGGGTTTCTGCTATACATACCCAGTCTGCGTACTGGTAAGCTCACATTGGGTATTTATACCTGTACCAGTATATCACACACGCAGAAACTCCGATATCATAACATTTTTAAACAAAATACAACAACAGTACAACAGCAGCAACATACAACAACAGTACAACGATTTTGCCATCATCGTTATCCGTTTGATTCCGTTCGTATTTTTTTATTTAAACGTTATCACTTACTGAAAACGAAGTAACTTTTGAATAAGTACTAGAATTAATTTACTTTCCTGTATACCACGATCCGCAAAAGCAGAAGTCCACCGTTACCAACCAGCGTCAGTATTTACATCACCAAGTTTTTCTCGATATTCTGTTTATCTACAATGCCTTATTATTGCGACTGCACCTCGCTTCCAGATGTATTCGAATTTCGAACCACGACTAACAAAGGCCGATCTGCTTTGTGTCCGTATGTATGAAAAATCTGAAAATAAATTGAAAAACGACAGAAAGCGGAGGTAGTTATCCCACTTCTGATGTCGGAGAAACATTATTTCTGTTGACATCGTCATTAGTGGTTAAGAATTTAGTGGGCATCATCAGGGTTAATTGCAAGCACAAACATAATGATCATGGTTTTGCACTACATATTAATTTAATTCGGATTAAATGACAATTTATCACTTCATAATAATATCGAGAGAAAATGCACAGTTAAGACCGAGCAGCGAGTTCAGGGCACCGGTCTTACTTTTACCAACAATTAATACTCTTTCAGTCTCTCAGACTCTCAATCTCAATGATCCAACTCGATCAGTCGCTATTTCTCAATAATGTCCAATACTGTCCGCGTCCCTCCAAAAGTAAAGATGGCGCCTCGACCACGCTCAAGCTAAATGCTCTGCTCTGATTGGTCTATAACTGATAACAATATTTTTTACTTTTTATTAGACTAAGGAGGTTTTAAGCTATGGAAAAATGTAATAAATCATTATTTGCGTTATTCTTGCAAACAATAATCAAACCGACTTATAGCTTCCTCCGACATATAAATTATGTAATATAGCTCATACATACATAGGTACGTACACATTGGCTTCGCATATAATTATGATACAGAAGAAAAAGCAATACTTGGCGCAAATTGTTACAAGCATTAAAATTTCAATTGCTTTAAAGCCATCCATCTTGAATATGTCCATCTTGAATTAAACACACGCTAAATTACAAAAATGTGGCACAAAAAATACAAAGAAAATTTTCATTCTAAATGCAACGACGCTAAAGTATGAATAAATTAACGTACAAAGTTGAGGCTAGAATAAAAGGAACTCATGCAAACATTCAATTTGTGTCTTATGTGTTAGGGGAAAAACAAATTATAGCTTGCAATATTTATACACATGGTCCTCATATTATAGTATCGTGAATAATCTATGGCGAAGTGGAGGTAATGAAACGATGTAATGTGCGAAGATATAAATGAGGTTGTATGAGGCAGGTTGTATAAGCATGGGTTTATTTATAAAATGGAATAAGTTACTTATGGTGTAATTATTATGTGTATATTAAATTATGTTATTGATATACTTGTGTACTTATACTTGTAAATAATGATAATAAAGACCAAATTATACACTGATTTGCAGATATAGGTACTAAACCTATATCTGCAATTTGTAAGTAGAAAAGGAACCCAGTACAATCCCTTATAGAAAAGCATGATAGTAACAGATTTAAACAAGAAGTTACTTTGTTTTGAGTTATAAGCAAACTTGACATAACGTAGGTAAATGCAGAAAATAATCCGCGCGCGGCAGCGATGGCTACAGCAGCGGCGCAAATTGGACGCAAAAATGTTTGCTGTCGGCCCCTCGTAATCCGCGGCGTGAAGTTGGCCGCAATGACAGCACACATAATTGGGAGCACTCATTTGTACGCATGAAATATGACTAAAAGGGCCACTATAAGGACATGCATTTAGAGGCGATATCTTTTAACAATATCTCCAAAGATCGAGACAAGAATAATTTGTTATTATTCTATCGTCGCAAATACTCGTGTCCATTTTGGCTCCATTTTTCAAAAATCAGCTCTAAAAAGATATTTCGAACACAGCAAGTTTAAGCCAACGCGTTGTTTATAAATACTCTGCTTACTTTAAAGTGATTAGTCAATAATTCACCATTATGAGTCCCTCTGCGACTTCGCACAGCACCTCCGCGTAACCCCTCAAGTTTTATTAAAACAATCTCCAAATAAATTCCTTCCACTTGTCTTCCGGAGGGTTTACTAAAGACGCCGTCAAATACCAGACAGGTATTTAAATATCCCAACAAAATAGACGGAACCCATTAATCAGGGGCCCAGGTGCGTTGTAGGGCACCTAAAATTAGATGTACAAAGGCCCCAAGAGAGTACCCTGGGGAACCCGTTATTTATAGGGACCGAGACACGTGGCGGCCCCTCGTTTACATTTACACCGTGTATCCTACTCTCATGCAGTGTAATTTTGAAGGCTCACAGTTTATTAGAACCTTAATGCGGACCAAATTGATATTCACCCTTTGGATGGAACGTCAAGTGATAATTGCAGAGACACTCAAAGGTATAACTACAAAGGATGTTTGTTATTCGGTAAAAGATAAACTAACAGAGTGGCTTTTAGACATAGCTAGTTTATCAAACTACTTCAATAAGGAGGAGGTGCCCAATTCCGATGTGGATATATTTTACTTATCCTATTCTTATTATTATTCCCAAAATTAACTGTTTAAGCCAAGCTATAGCAACTATATATTATAATAATGATACGTTTTCAAGCTTATCATCATCATTATAATGAAAACTGTATGTATTAAACAATAATAAAAAATATCCTAATTTTTATACCACTTTTTACAAAGCATGAACGAAAATCCTGCTTTCACTTCTTTTTCTTGCATTGCCATAAAATTCTGAGTAAATTTTCAAGTTGCAGCCCTCCAGGAAATGATTTCGAAATAAAATAAAAAGTTCTTGTCGTAGTAGTGGTTAGTAGTAATTACTTATTAGCTAGTAAAATAGTTAGTAGAATAGTAAAATATAGTGCTTAAACGATAATAATCTACGTCTCAGCCATTCCAAGTCTTAACCCTAAACTGTTTAAGCGAATCAAGTGGCATGTAGGTTCATCGAAGCGATTTTTACTTAAAATTTGGTAGCGGCGAGGACGGTGCCAAATTTGGGCTTAGTGGCGGCCGAGACATTGCCAAGCGGGCAGGCATGGAGCGTGCCAATCTTGGTCTGAACGACCCCGACACTACTTCAATTACTTATAGTGAGAAACCATGATTTGGAATCTAAGCAGGAGGAAGTTGCGATCTGAGAGCCTATATATAAATAGTTGGCATCTGATTCCACTTATGTTTGTTACTAAGACTTATTATTGACAAAAAACTGAATTTGGAAAAAGTATGCAGGCTAGTAAATAGAAATTTTAATTATTTAATACATCGACTCAATTTAGGTGACGTGACATGTATAAGTTAATTAAAAATATACTTAAACCCTTTTTCGTTTTCTGTTTAATTCATTACCTTTGTTTGCGACTTCGTGCGCATGGGTTAAAGGACCTGTGCGTTTTTTTACAGACAAAGGAACGATTGCTAGGAGGAAAGATTGCAGAAAAGAAGGATCCTATTGTCATTTATGGGGCAAAGATCTAAGCCAAGATGAAAAACGTATAAAAAATTTTTTCGACAGGGGATTCGAACCTAAGCCTTCACGCTCACAAGGCTTCAGACTCTCCGATATACAAGTCCAAATATAAGTATTTTTAGCATTTACTATGTTGCAAATTTTATGATACTAGGAAGAAGTGCTCTATACATTTTGATTTACTTGCTAGTGTCAAAATATACAACATTGCAATTTATCGACTGCGTTGACTTGAAGGTAATCTTTTACAATTTCTTTCTCTTTTTCTTTCTTTTTACAATTTACTTGGCACCTCCACAAATTTCTATAAAAAAATGTACCTATTGAGAATCCTACCAGAGCGCCTTTTATTACTAAACGGAACCATAAAAAATATTGAAACAAACATTATTCATGTATGTTTCTGTTTATAGTTATAGTTTACGAGGTACCCTGCTCGGTATGTTTGATGTCTTTTCATTTTATCGCAGCAATATAATCTGGTGTCCCTGGCGTCAAAAGGTTCTTCTCGTACTAAACCAACATGTAAATGGGAAATGCAAATGGTGAAACACTATTTCTGTAAGTCAATGACAACCAAACAGATTTGAAACCTAGGAACTTAAAATAATATCAATAAACCGCGATAAAATCAGTAAAAAGTAGTTTTGTTTCAAAACCTAGGAACTTATTACGTTAATAGTCTGTGGTCAAATTAAAATCAATGAATATAGCTGGTAATATACAGCTATTTTACAATTTCACAATAGTAAAGATTTCAGTCAAAGAGATAATGTTATGAATTAAATTAATAATTAAATTAAACTTATCATAATTTCCTAGTTTTAATGATACTGGATTTCAATTCTTCATAATAAAAAATCTGGTTTAAATAGCAATCATTTTATGAAAGCAATTTCTACAAGCATAACAACGTCATTTCAATTCAGAAATATTCTTGCAATGATATTAATAAGAAGGGGAGCGTAAGACACAAATGTCATGCCAAAACCGGCTTTATTGACTTTAAATTATGACTATATAAGTCTCAATTTTGTTTGAAGCGTATATATCAATTAAAACATGAGAACAGTCTCCATCTATCTGTAAATAGCAACAAATGAGTGTATAATTGCAGTAATCCGTCTGTCCTGTGGGATGGCGAGGCAATCAGTCGGGGGCGCCGCGGGCGGGCATTTGCATCCTCCCTGGATGCACGAGCGACGAGCGGGCGGCGGGCAGGCGGCGGGCAGGCGGCGTGCAGTCGGTGGGCAGGCGGCGGGCAGGCGGCGGACGCGGGGATGAAATACTCCTGAATATTAATACGTACTTGCATCACTTTGATATTTGGCGGATAGACTTTGAAGTATCTTGTGTGTTTGTGTAATCAGGACAGATTGTATTCTAGTTTAATTGCTCTTTACTATGGATTAGTCTACTCATCACTTTCATTATACTTTGATGTTTAGGGTCTATCCGAGGTACATATTCGATTCTCGATTCGACTCGATTGACGCTTGATAACCTCAGCAGCAATTTCTTATTCTATTAATATACATATGTCTGACGGCTATCACAAATAGATTTCCATTTTTTTTAATTACTGCTCTAAGCCATGGTTGTAATTCATCAACGTACTCAATATATCAGAAGAAGGCAGTTACAACTACTCATCTGCTGAACCCGTTGGGAATTACAAGCGTCGTGTTAGAAGAGCGCGTTAGTTGCAAGCGGCACTAATTCGGGCTGCGGTAATGAGACCACTCAACAGTGAAGCACAGAAGATCTATTGCTCATGTTAACGTTTTATAACCTTCTCAGAAAAAATATACTGACAGCTAAAGTGCTATATATATATAAGTGTGTGTCACCAATTTGAGTGCAACATGCTACTGATAATAATATTAGCTTACATGATATTGTTAAATAACAACCCTAAGCACGAAACAATACTTTATTTCATTAAAACTGATGTTACTGAATGTTCTTTGTAATCGACTTCAAAAAAGGAGGTAGTTCTCAATTCGACTGTATTCTTTTTTATGTTTATTACCTCAAAACTTCCGACTGGGTGAACCAATTTTCATGATTATTTTTTCATTTGAAAGCTGGTGCTGCCCCATATGGTCCCATTTAGTTTTTTTTATAAAATTATTTTGAGGTATTATTATGTGCCAATTATAATTATTAATTACATATTTTTTGTTATGTAAGTTACAGATCCGTCATTTACTTTCAATATATAGATATGTATATTAATTGCCCTCAGACACTACATTTACTTCTCTTATTATTAGTTTACCACACTGGTACTTTTGCTCCATATCTATGTTGTGATAGGACGCCCGGTATCCTTTGACGCGCGTTTAACCTAGAAAAGAGAAAAAGCGTGAGCTCAACACACATGCATAATACACATAATATATTTACATATGTGTGCATACTTTTGTGTTGCGGTTTATGTGACTGTGGTGGCATTGCTTGCAGTACATCTGTTTTGTAGTCAAAAGTTGATGAATGAAATTAAAAAAACGTTTTACATTTCCTTTTCTTCTGTATGAAATATGAAATGTTATGAAAAATATAAAGATTAGTGTAGTTTTTTACCACACACACATCTATTGTAACGTTACCTACTACTAATAATACTTACTAATCTTACTATCCTTAAAAATACTAACAAATCTTTAGAATTTGGCTCAATGCCGTGGTGGCATCACCGGACAAATGCGATTTGATCTAACTCAAAAACATGCAGTCCTTTTACGCTACGTATATATGTGTATGTATTAAAAACTATTTCACTGGATAGTTTTAGTGTACAATGTATAAATTCTGAAAATTTTCTCGAACTGCAGCCAAAAATAAACGAAAGTATTTAAGCATTTGTAAAATGTTAATCACCTAAATTAACATTTTTCATTGATGTTTGCTTGCTACTAGTAGCAACTTTTTGGTATATTTTTTCGTTATTTTTCATCACCAACCCACTACTGGACACGGGTCGCCTATCGTTATTTTGATACGAATAAGGTTTTAGTCTGCTATAAGTGAGGTAGCTCTGAGCTGTGGTAGCCTAGTGGTGTGACGAGTGGACTGAGATGTCAAAGGTCTCCAGACTTCACACGCTATCAAGAAATCTCTCAGGCATGCAGGTTTCTTCACGAAGTTTTCCTTTACAGTTTGAGCTTATGATAAATACTCACATAGCTTCGAAAAGTCAGTGGGCTTTGGGATTAAACTCGAGACATTTGCCTTTCACAACCCACTGATCTCGCCACTAGGCTATCACAACTCTTTGGTATTATATTTCGTATACCGGAGTCGAACCAATGTAACATCCCCAATAGAGGAACATCAGTATTTCAAAATATTCTAGCAGGACCCTCAGACTACGCCGTACTCAGTACCAAAAGACCAAGATAAGCCTCTCATTCCACACACCCTCTCCTTTAAATATCCTTCTACAATTGACTGCAGCCCGAACCGGAGACCTCTAAGCTCGGTTAGATAAAAGCTATAGCGTGTCGCGTCACCGCAACTGATCTGGCTGGCGATAAGTGGCCGCGGCCGGCGAGCTACTGGCGCGAGCTACTTGCGCCAACTACTAGCATACGTTTGAGTGCTTACATTTAGGCATGAGTAGAAAGGAAATTTATGTTATAGGTTTTAGTCAGCGATAATACTTTTTACTGATTTTTGTCACCGCAAAAATTTTAAATAGAGCTTAATATCAAATTGTTATAATTGAATCTCTTTATTTTTTTTATATTAGTCTTTTTTAAGTATGTATATAAAAAACCACGGTAGATTTGTATTTTGATGAAAACTATATATATAAAAATTTTTATGGATTTAAATTATAATATTTTCACATCGTTTTTAACCTGACTGTGCTTCCTACCAAAAATCTTACCAGATATCCCAACCATCCTGATGCGTCCCTTTCGTACATAGCGAGGAGTTAGTAACTGTAATTCAAGCCATTAAGTAATTACGTGATGAGCAGAATTCAAAGTGATTTATTGTGGTGTCAGTGATATTAACGCACGGTTTAAAATGATCTGTTACTTAGGGGGTAGGCAGTAATGGCTGTTTGGTTATATTCTATCCACGCAATATATCATACTTTCAAATATTATATGACCTTATTTACACGTCTTATTGACTGCTTTTTATCAGTTACATATACATATATACACACTACATTATAATACATATTGTGACAAACCGATATCCGTACATTACAGATTTTTAAGAAAAACTAAATTGTAGGTCTTTATTAGAGCAACTCAAGCCAAATATTTTTTTTTTAAATTTTTATGTTCGGGCTAGCGTCACGCAAACTGCTGCATGGAATTGAATGTAGTTTTTATCGATGCATTGTTGAGGGTCTAAGGGACCTTAAATATAGGCCCAGTAATATGATAAGAGATGCTATTATGAACATATTTAATAATTCGATCGCTTTTAAAATCTGAGGTTTCATGTAAAGATGCAGAAAAAGCTGCCCACCCATTTCTTAAAAAATATATTTATTTAACCAAAATTAGAACAAAAGCCACTTACACTAACTAAAAGTTAATTATAGATACAAATAGAACACAGACTTCTCACATTACTTCAGACACACCTACAGATAATTTTTTTATTAATAGAATACTTTTGACAAAAGATAGTTTTAATAAATTTTAACTAAATTACCAATAACACAGACCACAGCGAAGGACTTCTTTTAACAAGTACAAGTTTTAATTGGGCATTTCCTTTGATGTCCGGAGTTAGTGACGTCAGAGTTCAGTAAAGGACGAGATAGTGAAAAAACTGAACAGTGAAACCAAAATGTCTGCACCTTAAAAACCTTTTTTAATTTTTTTTATAGTATTATATTAACATATACTTAGATAGTATGGAGTTTCTTGCCGGATTCTTTGTCATAAGATCAACAGAACTGTGCAACAATATTAACGTTACATAAATGCTTAAAAAAGTATTATTTGAAATAAAAACCCTTTTGATCTTTTCATCGTAAGTGCGCCTAAAGCATAACACAAAAATTTGCCTCAACACATTGTCAATAGATTTTATATTGCGTAAAACTTTCAAAGGTTACAAAGCTGAAAACTCACGGTAGTAGGGTTTAACAAAATTGTACAAACGATTTAGTAATTAAAATGAATGTTATTATATTGTAATTCGTGTTGCGGATGTAATGATACATAATACATACAAGTATGTGTATTGTTATTGTGTAAGTGTAATAATGATGTGTTAAAATGATACGGGTTTGTTTTTCACTTGTTTTGTTTGAATATAATTTAGTAGGGTTGTCCCGGGGTAGAATTTATTACAAAGTTATTTTATGTGAGTTGTGTTGCAAAAGTAAAATTAAATCTTCACACCCGTATCCTTAAAGGGTAAAGCAGAAGAGTACAGTAGGTACTGATGTATGATTACAGTTCAAAGTTTTAAAGCCTATGTTTTAATTATTAGCACGGTGACCACCGGCATGGTATTAGTGAGGTAATAATCTCACGTACCCTGAACTTTTCCTTAGAGCCCAAGAGCCCTTTTGAAAGTTTCCATACAGTAAGCAAAAAATATTCTATATACCTAATATGTATGTAGCGAGCCTATTTCCATTTACCGGGCACGAACCCAATCCCTAAGCTATCTCGGAAGATTTTAAATAAAAATACTATACAACTTTGATCGACCTGAACAGAACCTGAACTAAGGGTACTTGAGACCGAAGTATCACAACATCAATGAGCCAGTTCTTATGAACATAAAGTAAGTAGTTCTTTGTAAAGTAATTAATAATAAACTAATTATAAACTGTATTTTTTTCTTTCGTATGCTTTTCAAACCTTTTTATATTATTTAACGAAACCTAGCTGTATTTTTGCTTTTTAAATTTTCATTACTGATATTGCAGTTTTCTTGACTTAATTCTTAATTCACATAATTACCAATTGAGTCAAGTAATTCAAGGTGTGGTCTCCTAACAAAGTGAAGTAGTACATTTACATAATATGTTACCTCGTCTAGTCTATATATACCATCTGTATGTTTTTTTTTAATTTGAAGATCTACGATAAGGTTATTTATTTATTCTGTTTGAAAACATCACGGCAGACCAGCATTGCATTAAACATTGAATATTCCAGGTCATGGAATATTTAAAATAATGCTATTTTTTATAAGTGTGCCTGTTTAATCATTCATCTTCACTATCACCAAAGTAAACTACCAACAACATTATATTTTGAACCAAAGTCATACACACTCTTCGCTTAAAACTATCATCCACACAGTGGCTGAGTGGTTATAAACAAACGCTCACATACCCACACTCGGCACTAACTACGCCGCACAAACCAGCGGCAGATTGCATACACGATGAGCCGATGTAACCGCGCACCGCCGCGGCCGCCGGCTATAAAAATGAATTTTAATGGTCACTTACACCGGCATTATGAAGACAGACCGCACCCCCCGCCCGCGGCTAACAACCCCCTCCTATGTTTGAAGTTATTCCACGAAGGGACGTTTTTGAGGTAGTTTGGACCCGCTTAAGTAAACGTCCCCCGGTCCGTCACTGATACGACTGTGACGCTGTTATTCTTGGTTAGGTCTTTTGTTGTCACGACTCTGAAATAAAATACCTCTAAGGTATTTGTGTTTCATGCATAAAAGAGGTGGTGTAATGTAAAAGGGGCTTAGTCAAGTTGTTTGTGCAGTTACGCTAAACGATATTTTTAAGTTTAAGTGCTTATATGCATAAGTAACATCACTTAAATCGCATGTAGCTGGCGTAGTTACTAGGGGATGATATGTAAACCTTATATGAGTTTAAGTCCTTTAACATTTTGAATGATTACTCACATATACATGTTGCCTACTCTCGTACCTGTCCCATTAAGGTAAGCAGAATCTATAGATTTCCATTCGCTATAATTTTAGTTGAATGAAAATCTTTGGGTTCTGTAAGTACTTAAAATTAAATAATTATTCTATTTCAGTACCCACTGTTAATATTTGATGTGTAGTTGTCAATTTACGTTAAAATTGTATTGTATATAGAATTGATTTCTTTAACGTATCTTTTCTTTCCATGTATTGTAGCAAAAAGTAAGAATAAATACATATATAAACAGTTCTCAATCAAAACACGCCCCGTCAAAGTGATTCCGTGAATCAATCTGTAAGAGGATTCAAACGAACATTGTCATTCATATTTTATAAGTTCCCGATATTTACCGACTATTATTTTCAGAATGACATGAACTAGACGCGTATTGAATATCATGTAGGTACATACCTACCTACATGAACTTTAATGTATGATTGAATATTCATAATTAAATATTATACCTCCTCAGCTTAGGCTTTTGGCCTAAATCGCTTTGGTTGAAGCTATGTACCTAGATATAATTTACATACCTATATTAAAATAAATTAAAAAAATACATATGAAAAATGTAGGTGTGAAGCATTTGTGTGCTTTCTAAAAGAAAATTTTACATCATACATGTTTTTTTACATCTTGGATCTTGAACCCCATCAGCATTCAACCACAAGACCACAAGAATACAATGAGCTCGTGCTTTGTAAATCGGATTGTAAAACATATTATTATACAAAATGGAGTGTAGTTAGTATTAATAAACATCTATACACCTAACATCTTAGTCTGCCTGTGACCACGAAAACTGTAAACGATCCAAAACGTTGGGTTAAAAGCAATATTATATTTGTTATAAGAAATTCTAAACAATTTAAGTGTTATAACACCAAAATTATGCTTTACAACAGTTTGATTCGAAGTCCAGTGGAATACTGCAGCACGGTCTGGCGGCCACACTATGCCACGCACACATTGCGCCTAGAGCGAGTTCAGAAGCGTTTTCTATGGCACTTGGCGTTTTCTAGCGGAATATCGAAAAAAAATCGTTCGTACAATGGTAGACTGAGACACTTTAAAATGATATCACTGGAGAGGCGCCGTCGCCTTATCGACGCAATGTTTGTGTGCAAAGTGATGGCCCACAAAATTGACTGCCCACAGATACTGAGCCTTTTCAACTTCCGTGCCCCCTCAAGAGTTCCTCGCCGGGCAATAACACCACTCTGCCCACCACAGAGTAGAACGGTTCGGGGTGCCAACTCTCCTGTGGCGAGGTTATGTAGGGTTGTAAACAGCTGTGGTGACCAAATTGATCTGCACTTTGACTCTTTACACAAGCTGAAAACCAACTTCCATAAGTATCTCAACCTAGATTAGCCATTAACAAACGATCTCGCATGTATTTAATGTTGATTTAATAAAGCACTTAATGTTAATACTTAGTATTTAAGTTTAATTTGTAATATTAACTATACATCTTTGTGATCCATGCTCAACGTTGATTAATCGTTGATCAATATTTACTTCTGTTTTGATATTTCAAGGTGTTTATGAGCGTAAATTAATATAAATTAGTATAGCATATTAATGTACGACTTAAATTAATGTATTTTCTTTAATATTGCATGCAGAGGTTACCTATAAGTGATTGTTACACTTTCATATGCTTTCTAACATGTTACCTTTGTCACAACACTAGTGTAAACAATTGTTGGTGAACCAATTTAAATAAATAAATAAATATTAATATACCGCGATTATATCGGTACAAAGTAAGTTGAATATATTCATTACTACATAATATACATATATACAAAACAGCCCGCCAGCAAAAACTACACATAACGAGATGTCAAGTCAAGCACTCAGCTCTGTCGATAACAAGAGTCGGATGATAAATTCGCGTCAACCGTCGCGCGCTGTCACGCGACCCGCGTCACGCCATTGTGTCACACTGACACGCATTGACGGCGGCGCTGAAGGGTTACGGGGTTTTTGGATGTTCGATTTTTGGGGATCGGGCTCTATGATTTTTAATCATCTGTCATGAAAAACTTTGATAAATGTATCGGTTATTTTTTTGTGTTACAAATCCTAGTATAGGTAATTGATATATGATTGATACTCGGTACTTAACCTGTATAAAAGTTTTAATGCATCAGACAAGTTAAAACACAGGGTTGCAGGTTTACAAAGAACCACCTATGATTCACAATAGTGGAGGAGTATAACAGTCTTTTCAAAGCTCGCTGAAAGAAAAAACAGAATAAAAAATATCTTCAGACCGTATCGAGCGAAAGATTAAGGTATGTCTGTATCCTCAATTGGTTGGGCAGAAGTAACGTGTAGCCTAAATTCTGGTATATTTTTTGGTTTCGTGTAGGGAGTGCACACAAACTCTATTTCTGAGTTACTACTAAGATTTTTTTCGAAAAACACAATAGTATTTACTCTGTTCGACTTATATATAGACTTAACTTTCAGCAGTTGCGATGAACCTACCCTGATTAGGTAATAGGGCGATAATAATAATTATAATAATGATTCAATGTCACAAATGTATATTTATTTATCAAAAACTGTGAATACTATAACCAGTATTCATAATTTTTTTATCTAGTAAAATTCTTAAGTGTATTTATCATACGCTCAAAGGGTGAAGGACAGCAACGTGAGGAAACTTGCCTTCCTGAGAGATATTCTCGATTATATCCCACACAAGGTTATTGTGAAAGACTTATAGTATTTAAATGAGAAGACAGTCGTGCCCAGCGTTGAAACAGTCAACAGGTTGAAGATGTATATTTAACATCACCGTTTTTAAGATTTCCGCAGTAAAGTGAAAATCCAGAGAAGAATAAATTACCTCAAAACAATTTTAAACTTAAAAGTTGCAGCATTAACCTTGCTTAGATTAAAATTCAAGAAGTACTGGGATCGCAGCAGACACGAGGAGCTTGGGAAGAAATAAAAGTGATTCGGGTGCCGATGGCGGGCGCACAGGTGCCGCGATTTGAATTTTTAACGGCGACCACCAGCCGCCATTACCTCGCCCCCCCGCCCGCGCCCCGCCGCTAAATACTTCAAACTCTAATTGAATAAACGTGTCGTGAATTCAGTATAATCGGCGAACGCCACCGATGAGACGGAGGACGCTTCGTAATCCGATTGTCCGAGTTTTAAATTTATTTAGATTGGCGAAAGGATTTCCGAATATCGTCCCCCACTCCCTAACAAGACCCTTGTTCCACCAACTCTGGTTGAATATCAAAATATCAAGCAACTCTTCCCCGTTACGTTTGTGTAATTACTTCGGTGTATTTTATATTAGCTACAGCGACAGAGAAATTAACATTTTAATTATTCACTTGTTATGGTTTGTTAATAATTTAGATTGGGATTCGCTTTCAGAGTCTCCAATAAAAGAAACTAAATAAGTTATAACAGGGGTAGATTTCATAGATTTTCATAGATTGGTAGTCACCACGACGATGTTTGAGTTCCAAAGGAAGCCACTCGTCAAAATAAAGTCTAGTATTGTATCAGCTACACGTTGATAACCCTTCTCTCTAGAACTCTTTCAACAGGAAACCTTTTTCAGATCCATTAAAACTTAGATTATTTCCGTCTTTAGAGACGTCTTTCTCACTATTTTTCAGAACGTATCTGTGTCATTCCTCAGCGCGTCTCGTCACCAGCAGAGTGACTAGATCTACATAATTACAAAGATACGGCTCCACATCGTTCGTCCGATGTCGGTATTTGTATTCAAATCTGTGACCAAACCGCTATTAACCGTGCGAACATCGGCGGGGCCTCCCGTACCCCCGCCATTACCGTAATCTCGAAGACTGAGTTAATGGTAGCCCGCTCCCCCCTCCCCCCGATACCGACCCGCATTCGTCCTCGCTGGTGTAAGACGACAATTTTAATGAGACACCTACAATGCCTTTCGTACGCATTACGAATGCTCGAGCTTAGTGCGGCGCGCGGTCAGACCGCACTTGTTATCTGCGCGCTGGAAATGTATGCGAACCCTTAGATTAAATTGTCCGTACATTTTACTACCTTCGGTTTACTTACTTATATCATTCGTAAACTGTCGTCAGTTTAAATCGGGTTTTTACAAAAATCATAGTATATTATGCTTCTACAACCTTCTTTTGTATTATTTCACAAAGGCTTTTAGTAACAATAAAATACATTATTTATCGAAGAATCATGTTACGTTTCCAAACAGAATTCTATAAGATTTATCCTTTAAAAACAATATTAGAGGCCCGACTGAGAACTGTGAGAGTCTTGTAATATTAAACACACGCGTAGGCGGTTAAAGGTATAAAAGGAAAAAAATCTACGTACATTTTGCTGTATCGCCAAATATTTTGTCAAATAGAGAAGTATTTGAATATCTTGTGAACAGGATGCAGAGACTTCGAGGGGTCTCGGAGAGTGGTTGATCGTTAAACTAGTGGCGTAATGCTCGTTCAATAAAACGACCGCAGCAAAGCAATGAAATGTTGGCGACGTAAAAAGGAACCAACGCTGCACTGATAACTAAGCTTTTACGTTGAATTACTGAATTTTCTCTATGGACGCTGGAACGCAGGCACCTACTTTCTGATCTAAATAACTATTTTACTTTAGTATAAAACCCTGCTTATAATGTTTGTATATTTTTTCCTTTGAAACCTGTTCAAATTCAAAATGTGATTACAATTTTACAACCCCACATTAAATCTGGGAAAAGAGGGATTTCTGTCAAGCGGTTACTGCAAAATTCCGCCCATAAAATTAAAAACAGAAATAAAAATGTGAAAGGGAAGAAATATAATAAAAATTCAACCGGCTCAAAGTGATTTGGGGTGAATCCTTGGCATCTGGCAATAAAATTAACTCCCGATATAATATCATTTGCTTAGAGGAAACAAAATAAAAGAGAACTTATCGGCGCGCGAAGAGGCCGCGCTAGGTCTCACGAACCAGACGTGGTGCAAGTGATAGCGGGAAGCGGGTCGCGGTCATGGGGTTGATATGATATTTTTATTTCTGTTAATAGATCTTGTAAAAACATTTTTACAAGTCATGTATAAGATATATTCTAGGAACTAGATGGCGTCGGCATTTCCTAACTGACGACCTCTGAGAAGAAATGCCGAAACAAACTCAGAGAATCATGGTCTCTTTTGAAGTCCAAACATCTTTGTTTACAATATGTGAGCCTGACGATGTAGGTCAGTCTGAGATGGCCTTTTGAAGAAAGCACCAGTGCAGCTTTGAGTTGACCTGTCCATACTGACAGCACGCATACATCAGTCATCGTGTAGCTCAACCATTATTGAGGGAGCTCCACAACCCGACGCACGTCATTGCAAGATCAGTGGGACATTTGCGTATGTGAAGGACTTAATTACACATTACATTTTTTTGATGATTGTTTACAATATTTATATTTCAAATAAAGAAGAAAGGATTTGAGTCAGTTTTGCAGGAATCGTATGCACACTATAGCATACCTGTAATCATTCAGCGGTTACCTTTTTTATTTTAAAATTAAACAACCATGAATAATAACAAGCTGTTTAGGTGTTTAACTTTACGAGTATATTTTGTATACCTGTAATCTCACTCAACCACTGGACCATCAAATGATCAAGGATATTTTCAAATCCGAACTTTAGTACGGTACAAAGTACAATACGTTCAAAAAAACTAATTCTTCAAACTGTACTATTTAATGTAGTTAGGTAACCAATATTTAATTTCTTAACGTTTTTCGCCTATATTTCGTACCACTCTATAAAGGCCGAAACACAAGGCAAGGGTGAAATAACGAGCTTACAGCTAAACAAAGGGAAGAGCGGGTTTTTTGTGGACACAAAATAATTTACTCGTGAACATCAACATAAAGCATTGTATGAATAGCTCTAAAATCATTTCATTTCGCTAGTATTTCCACATAGCCTACAGCGAACATTATATGGGCTAACCCCTAAAACCGCGAAAAGAGCTCAATAATTTGTTATAATAAACTTAATATTAGAAATATACTGAACAAAACCAAGGTTAGCGTATAATGGGAACAAAGAGTCAGTAATAAAATATGAGAACACCTCACACTCAGCAAGGGATGTGCAGAAAACCAACTTACATTACTTATTTATTTATTTATTTATTTATTTATTTGGGACCAACAAACAGTTACACATTATATCTTATAAACTAATTTACAAAATAATTGTAATACCAATATGCAACTCACACCGTTATCCACATAATACAAAATTAAATGATAGTTATGGACGAAACTAACAGAATATCAGTAATTTGCAGTCTACCAAATTAACATCACTGAATAGTATTCAGTAGGCAGTTACGAAATGTATTAGCTGTTAAGGCAAATATATCCACACTTGTAAATAATTTATTGTAGTTATTACATATTCGGCGCAGGGGCGCGCGAACCCCTGCATTGGTTCGACATGGGGAAACCGCAAAAAGTGGGCGCGCGCGCACCTCTCGTCTAATAGCTGTCCTAGGAGCAAAGTAGTGCACTCTACTAGTTATGTCTGAGCAGTTGTATCTATGGTTACACAGATCATACAAAAACATTGTTTCGAGATATAATCTCCTGGACTTCAGACTCATCACATTGTAATTTTTGAGTAGGTCATTGTATGACAGAAAGTTTCGGTAGCAACGGTATTGCACAGATCTCAGGAATTTACGCTGGATTTTTTCTAGGCTATCAATATACGTGTTATAATAAGGGTTCCATATAACCACAGCGTATTCAAGTTGGGATCTAATAAGTGACTTGTACAGGTGTATAAAACTACTGGCTCGTTTAAAATCAGTTGTGGCCCTCATCACAAATCCATACATTTTGTAGGCGTTGTTAATTATGGTTTCAACGTGCTGATCTAGGTGTAATTTTTCATCAAGCAACACGCCCAGGTCACGAATTGAGGCCACCTTTGTTAGAGAAATTCTGTTAATATTGTATTTGAAGTTTGTTAAATATTTTTTTTTGGTAAATGTTATTGTAGAGCATTTTGAAATATTTAACTGAAGTTTATTTTTATTGCAGTAATCTGAAAATCGGTCTAAATCTTCTTGTAATTGTTGACAGTCTGTGTGATTTTTTATCGGCTTAAACACTTTTAAATCATCAGCATATAATAAAAATTTAGAATGTTTAAAGCAATCATCGATGTCATTAATAAAGAGAATGAATAAAAGAGGCCCCAAAATCGATCCCTGGGGTACGCCGGATGTAACTTCTACTGTAGTAGAGTGATACCCCTTTATAACAACCTTTTGACTTCTTCTTATTATGTAAGATGAGAACCAACGGAGTAAGTCACCACGAATACCGTTATATGCTATTTTATTAAGGAGCAATTCATGGTCCACCTTGTCGAAAGCTTTTCGAAAGTCGGTATAAACAGCATCAACTTGGATCTGCTGATCCATGCTATTAAATAAATAGTCAGCAAAAATAACCAAATTGGTAGTCGTAGACTTCCTTTTAACAAATCCGTGCTGTTGTTCTATAATAATATTGTAAACGACCTCATGTATCTCCTTATAAACTAAACTTTCGAAAAGTTTCGACAAGGCAGACAGAATGGATATGGGACGGTAATTTTGAACATCTTGTCTAGATCCAGATTTATAAACGGGAGTTATGTTTGCACTTTTCCATATTTCGGGAAAAGTGCATTCCATCAGACACCGATTAAATGTGATATAAAGAGGTATATAAATACTATTTGCAGTCATCTTGAGGAAGTAAGGGGGCAAGTTATCTGGTCCCGGTCCTTTGCTAGAGTCTAAAGCCTTTAATGAATTTAATATATTTCGAGCAGTAAGACTAATATTTGTAATATGAGTAAGATGATTATTAGTTTCTTGGGGGGGCGACCAGGTGTCTGGGTTATAAGTAGAACTTTCGTAAACTGATTGAAAACAATTGACAAACATGTTGCAAATTTCTTCCGGATCATTAGACTTTTGATCTTTATAAAACATTGTAGACGGAATTCCAGTATTGCCTCTACGATTCGAGATGTAACTCCACAGGTATTTTATGTTTTTTTTAATATTATCTTCTGCAGAATTAATGTATTCATTGTAATTTGCCCTTGAAGCTATCTCAAATCTACGTCTATAGAGTGAGAACTGTTCATAATCGGAAAAGTTCTGGTAGGTTTTCCATTTTATCCAAGCTCTGTTTTTGTGTTTGAACATACGAATCAAAGACTTAGAGAACCACACGGGAAATTTAGATGAGCGGGGTTTAGACCTAGGGGTGTGTTTTTTTATAATTCCAAAAATAATATCGTAAAATGTATGAACGCACTCCTCGGCCGACAAACCGCTTAAAAGCTCATCCCAGTTCATTTCGATCAACTCGTCGTTAATCAGATCGTAATTCGCCTTATAGTAATTATATTTAATAAATTTAGCTTGTCTAAGGGGTATTAATGGCGATGCGTACTTTATAACCGCACAAAAAGGAGGATGGTAGCTATCAGGCGGAACCAGTAAACTAGGAGGTGCGTATGAAGGGCAGCCGTTATTACTAATAAGCAAATCTAGAATCCGTCCCTTGATATTCTTTATTGCATTATACTGGTAAGCATTAAGCAGAGCCACAAAATTATCCATATGCTTACTTTTCGATGATCCGCCACCAACCTTACTAGTAAGTGCATCGGTATTATCATAGTTTGTTGTGGGAAGCCACTCTATATCCGGTATATTATAATCACCAAATAAGTAATAATTTTCAAAACCTAAGTTAAATATTATATGTTGTAAAGTTTCAAAATGAGCAAGATAAATCTCTTCAGACGATTTGGGAGGAATGTAAACGACCGAAATTAGGTATTTGGTGCTACCTGAGCCTGAAAGTTGAATTAAAATATTTTCTACAAGAGAACATGTAGGAGACTCAAGGGATACACTCATAGACCGTAGGTTTTTTAATACCGCAATAAGAACCCCACCTCCGTCGTTTTTATTTGTGACTACCCTGTCACGGTCGCATCTGTAAACTATGTATCTTTCATCAATGAATTCACTGTCGAATATTTGGGGTACTAACCATGTCTCCGTTAGAATTATTATATCGTAGCAGCATGACAGGATATTCATATACAAAGTGTGTAATTTTGAACGAAGCCCCCTGCAGTTTTGATAGTAAACCGTTACATTATTCATCGCGATAAAAAACACAACTTTAACTGTATAATCTTCGAAGCAAAGTTCCCTTCATACTCGTACTCAAAGAGACCCAAACCCAGGTTGCAAGAAATGTATAAAATGAAAGTGATTATTTCCTCATAAATGTAAAGAAGAAGACTTGAGTGTGTACCGTGAATAAAAAAATAGCATATAAGATTATGACTTTGGATAAATACTATAAGTAACGTTAAAGTCCTAGTAAAGTGCACAATAACTACATTAAAACCGACATAACAATCAGTAATACAGCATATTCTACATATTAAAAATAATAATTTCTCTATATCATCTAAAAAACAGACAAAGAAAATATAAATAACATTAGTTTTGACCTGTAGGTTATTTGGTAGACTTAATTTTGGCGATGTCTTCCAGAGATCGAATAGCGATAGATGGTTCTGATTCAATTTCTCGAACCAGGATAGTGGCATGCTTAACCCATACAAATTTAAAGTTGTTCTTTGTAGCTGCATCTTTACACAGGCGAAATAATTCTTTTCTTCTGAGCGTTAGATGTTCATGCAGGTACACGCGATTTGAATAACCAGTAAATCCCAGCTGGTCGGTGTTGAGCCCTTTTGCTAAACGATACGCACTTAGCAAATTATCTCTTAAAATACGAGAGTTCAACTTCACAATTATGTTCTTTGGGTTTTTACATTACGTCTATAGTCCATTGTACGGTGAAATTAAAATTTATATTGAAAAATTACAATTACCTACGGTACATGATAACACATATAAATGTTTTTATGGTCTAAATATTAAAAACAAATAAAAAGTTTTTATTATATTTGAAACGCATCTGATTTCAGTGCAAATCATCTACAAAAAAAAAATACTGTGATTATTATTATTATGTATTAATTAAAGAGCTCAGTTCTCTAGTTGGTGCAGCAATCGCCATTGTTCTCTATCTTCTGATTTCTGTTTAACCTCTTAATACGACTCGTTCAGTTACTATTAGACCTTCTTAATGTTTCTGCCTTCTACTTACTAATAATGTTTACACACGTCTTCAATAGAACTCTTTCAAACCATTGAACTAAATACATAGTAGTAAAGCGTGAGCAACTGCCCTTCTGTGCATTTTCCTACTGTTTAACTTATTCACTTATTTTACACAGAGGCCGCCCGATGCAATAGTTAATTAACGTAACAGTAACTGAAGGACGGTGTGGTTATGTTGCACAAGAGAGCGAGGTTTAAACGGAGGACTTGAGTGAACCATATATTATGGTGTCACTATTTATATAAGATTAATCATTCATTTGACAGTAGGTTCAGTGGCTCAAAGGAACCATTGGAATAAATCAAATCAAATCAAATCAAATTATTTATTGCATATAATATAAAACTAAGCTTCTATTAGATACTTCTAAAAAAGTATTGCGGGCTGTTGTTACTAATGTAACATAGAAGTTGTCAAAAATAGGCATATATCCTTAAAAACAAATCATAATAAATATTACCTACTGTTTATGTCTCAAGACCAACAAACAATCGTTTTGCAATCGCCGAAATTATTAGCAGTCTAAGAAAGAACCTAAATAGTGACCTTTTCTATCTTGAAACAGGAGGAGACAGCAATTCAGCTTCAAAGACATAAGACACCAATTGGCTTAAGTCTGAAGGTTACCACTTTTAACTGGTGTCTGAAATCTTTCGTTACCATCCCAGCTTAGCAAAGTAACAAGATGATTTCCACACATTAAGCCAATTTGAGTATAAGGAGATTTTTAAGTATTACTAGGAAATAAATAATGAGGCAGACTAAGTTGAGTCACAAGCATTGCATTAATGGTCTTATATAGATTGCATGCATCCCTTTCATCCCCGTTTAAGATGTAATTAAATGTGTGGATATTAGGGCAGTAGAGATTTAAACAGGAACAATAAAATTCAGAATGGAGAAGAATAAATCAAATAAATGAAAAAAGAATCTGAGTTTGAGATGGAGCATGTAATAGTAAGTAATTTTGAGCTCTACCTATATGTTACCATCATCAACCCATTAAAGTCCCACTGCTGGGCACGCCCACGTCTCAAGCACGCAGGTTTCCTCGCGATGTTTTCCTTCACCGTTTGAGCTTGTGATAAATACGCACATAACTTCCGAAAAGTCAGTAGTGCCTGCCTTGGGTTCGAACTCGAGACCTTTAATATCTCAGTCCACTGGTCACACCACTAGGCTCCACCCTATATGTTGTGGAAATAGTAAAAATGCTAAAAATTGAATGGTGACTAACAGGGCCACTAACATGCTCGGAATTGTTACCTGGAGCGATTTAAAAGTGTAAATTAAAGCAAAGGTTTTTTTAGCAAAACTTTTCCAGTCAACCTTTATAGAGGAAGTGTCCAATGTTTTTCTTTGTCTTAGGTTCGAAAGGACAAGATAAAAAAATGTTTATTCTCTCTTTTACTCGATATTACAGATGGTGTTTAAATGGAGAACATAAAACACGAAACTTTACGATAAACCTATTTCTTCTCTCTATTTTTTCTCTATTATACATGGCTGACAACATACTAACTCAATCTATTTTCTAAAGAACATGATACTTGTCCGAAATGTCTTACTCTCACAAACTTCTTAACTGACACTGACAACAAAACGCTCAATGAATAAAAGATACAGATATGAAACACGACTCCAAAAGATGCCGAAAAAAGTATTTCACCGACACGGCCCGTCGTTCTCAATGGGCCGCCGGGCTATAACGAAGGTCTTATATTCTTGTTAAGATACATAATCTAGACCGAAGTACGTGATAGGGCGGCCGGAACTTAATGGAGAATTTGGAGAATGTCAGACTTGTGTAGGCCGGTTTTGTGGTGAAATAGTGAACGGTTAGGTAGGTTTATTACTCTTTGTTAATTTTAGACTGCCTCGTTGGTCTTGTGTTCGGAAGTGTGACTGCTGAGGAAGAGGTTTTCGGTTCGATTCCTAGGTCGGGTAAAGTGTTATTGGGTTTTTCTTTGTAAGTAGTCGGAAGCAGCGCAGAGTTTGGTTTCATGCTCGGTTGATAGCTGCCAGTAGCCCCGCCTTCTATATTACATGGGACTTACGATATACCAGCACAATGTCCCGTGTAATGTAAGCTCAGCGGTAGTTAACGCTGCCTGCTGTGCTATTGGTTCCGGGTTCGAATCCCGGTGGGGACAAATGTTTTGTGACGAGCATAAATATTTGTATCCGAGTCATGGATGTATTTATGTATAATAATTATGTATGCATTTACAAAAAAATAAAGTATATATGTAGTATATCAACCATCTAGTATCGGTAACACAAGCCTCGTTGATTACCACTGAACTAGATGGCGCTGCGTAATAATGTCCGGAAATATTATTACACCACTGACTAACCCTTTGGGAATAACAGGCAATGCTAATTTCGAGTAAACGTGTTCTTACGTATTCCCGGAACCTTCAAAAACCAATTATTGTTTTCTAGAAAATATCTCAGTTCAATATATTTTCCAGAACACACATTATAATCATCAAAATTTCTAAAACTAGATATTCCAAGTAAAAATTAGAATATAATTTTGTTCAAATTGTTTTTTCGTAGAAATTTATTTTTTATAGTAACCCTCGTTAAATCCTTGTGTATCAGCAATTTTCCGATTCTGCGGGCAATCTTCTTCAGCAACTGTACTCAATCTTACAAAGGGCCCAGATTCTCGGAACTCGTTTTCCCCTCCATCCTCCGCGAATTGCAGTTGATCACCGTCCCCTGTCACGTCCTTGGCCATAAAGCCTGGAGACCTTGGTCATAAAGCCAGTAGACTCGGCAGTAATGGCACTATAACCAAGATCGTTGAACTTTGGGCGAGTGAAGTGGTAATAGCTAGCATCTGCCGCCGAAACTAAAACGCCGAACTATAGAGGTGCCCCTAACTCGCCAGGCGTGAAGGTGAGATTTGGTCATTGTGAAAATATATTTCAAATGAATAATACATTTTACTATTCAAAAAATAAAACGTAGTTTTGTTGGCGTGCGTCACGTACAATGTAAATTTAACGCTCAAAGAGAAAAACTTATTTTTAATGCGTAGGCAATGACCTGACAGTCGTTTGTTTATTTTGCGAGTATATTTTTAAGCATATCGTATTAGTATAAAATATAAAGCTAGTTATTAAAAAAATGCCTTTGAAGAATTTGATATCATCATAGTTATTAAATGTTTAATATGAAAACGGTTCTTAATTTTAAGCAGCTCTCAAATAATTTTCGTCCCTTTAATTTTGCAGGCAAGTGAAAGAGACTTTATCTTAAGGCTACTTAAATTGAGTATTTAGCCCTTGAAATCGTTTCTAAGATGTTTCTTATTCTAAAAAGAAATCACTAATAAGCGATGAAAGGCGGGTGTTTGAGGATTTTGTTGTCAACTTTCGATGAGAGCTAATAAAATTTCGCTTTTTTGAAAATTTGGGATAGAGTTATTAAGTTTTTAAGAAAAATCACAAGTATTAAATGCAATTTGATGTAATTAATTTCTTTTAAACATAGTGATGTATTTTTTTTAACGAAATGTTACCATCCAACAGGCCGATATCTTAACCTGCCCTGAGTGTATCGGTCTAATTTGAGCTTAGCTTACACTTCAAACCGAATTGAAATCAACTGGTAAATAATCCTCAGAAACACAACTGGAATATCAGTTACTATATCAATAACGGAGAGATCAGAGCCATTGCCTTTTCAATCACCGTCATAATATCTTTCAATCAGATCCCAATAACATAAAGCTCAGTAACTACTCGTCCCCACTCGAGCTCCCGCTACGAAAACAATCAGCGGCGCTGCACTAAATCACGTGATACATTAAGTTTCCACACAGCGGGATATCACAGCAATCCCCTTGCAATGGAACCCCATATCCAATAGTTTTTAGTTTAATACCATTTAGGGTGCAAAAGAAAGAAAGCGTTAAAGTCTTCATTATACGTGTAAGTGTTTGGCAACCTGCCAAGTCCCGGCAAAAGGATTGTCAGGAAATGTTTTGACTCAAACAGGACCATTCGTCTCCAAAAACTATCCTTTAACTCGATTATAAATAGATTCTGACCTTGTTGCAGAACTTGCTCGCAATATATTCGTCCTTACGCCCAACTGTTTTCGCAAAGTTTTAGTCAAATTTATTTACTGTCAAACGGAGTTATTGTTAAATTGTTCACCCATCGCGTACAAGCACTTCATCCGAGAAAGAATTGGAAATTCATTTTATTTAGAACACAAATTGAATAGACTTCGTGGAATTTTCAGACGCGAAAATTTTATCACATTAAGTATTTGGAACGTCTATTCTGTATGATTTTGGTATCGTCAAAGAGCTTTTGAGAAATTATTTTTGAAACGTGTGAGCTTTGAAGCTTTAGTGTGACGAAGATGGATTATCTAAGTTAATAGAGTTTTGAGGGCATTTAGGTCTTACTGTGCGCTCAAAGAAAATAAAAAGAATATATGAAATTACATTAAATTCATCTTACGGCGTTATTATAATTAAATTTACCATTTAATATGGTTTGATTTATATTGTAAAATTAATTGAACGTGAACTCTCAGCCATCACAATAAATATCGATGTCAATGGTCCTAAGTACTCAAAGATAACCCTAACACTTTTAAGAGTTGACACTGATACCCCCAGATTTATGAGAGGAGAGACCCTCCTCCGAAACATTCGCCCTCTCCAGACCTCCCCTAACGATGTTAAGGAAATCGTCAGTTACCGACGAGTTCGCGATTGATACGAATAACGTTTGCGAGACTCTAACTAAGTTAGCAGTTCTATTTGAATTATGAATTTTGGTCATCGCTTCTACCAACTTTATGTGAAGGAAGCACTCGATTATGGTGATGATATGATAGTTGTTGGAAGTATTTTGGTGGACTTGAACTTTGGAATTGGTACTCAATGCCGTAAAATCTATTTCGTTTATCTAACTTATAAAATATGGAGGTGTTTGTAGAAAATAATTATGTTTGTTATATTGATTTAGAGTTTTCAGACGTAGGTTTTAATCAAACACCCTTTAAGCTTAATTAATTTTGAGATAACTCAAAACCTACACATGTTCAATTTAAGGCCAAATTAGGTTGCCAAAATGTTGTTATTAAGAGCGGTGTAGAGGCGGGCCTCGCCGGAGGCCTCGAGTGTAGGCCTTTGCGGGCCGCTACATGTCGCCCAATTAACTGTGGCCCGGCTTTTTGTTAATTACCGCTGTTTGCTGTGTGAAAGGCGATGGGATGTTTAAGATATAATAAGGATAAGAGAGCTAATTGTGAGGAGTTTGGAGAAACTCCTTACGAGTATTAAAGATACTGCTAATTAATTTAATTACATAATCAGCTCTAATATTTTTCTAAATTCCTTTTTTTATAATATCTTTTTATATTTTTTAGCTTATTTCAAGCTAAGACTATTAAATTTTATTAAGAAAGAAAAATTCAACCTCAGGCGGGACTTGAACCCGCGTCTTCTGGATTGGTACTCCAGAGTAGGCGGATAATCCAGAAGACGCGGGTTCGAGTCCCGCCTGAGGTTGAATTTTTCTTTCTTAATAAAATTTAATAATCCTTTTTTTATGCCATATTATCAGTTCTAGGAAAAAAAACATAATTATTATAATATTAAATTTGTTTTTAAAATACAAAATATATCTTAAAGGACTTTAGATAACCTCAGGACGTTTAATCCCACACTAAGCTCGGCGCAACAAAAACACAGAGTTATTTAAATTTTTTATTGGTCGGTTACCTCGATGTAAGCTCAGGAAACGCGCGTAATGCCAGCCGCCGCGGTAATCACTTGATCTTCGCCGCGCGGACCAGCATCACCAGCATTATACTCTTTAAGTACTCGAGATCAACATTATTCCTACAAATATTTATGGGTTGGAGTTTTAAAAACAGGAAGGTGTAAATAATTTATTTTGTTTTTCTTGGCGGAGGAGATATTGACATTGTTTTTTATTAAGAAATTTTAGAGCACTTTGTAAGCGATTTCAATAAAGGGCAACGACGTTATTTTGTATGAATATTTATTTATAGTACCTACGTTTAACTTTACTCTTATGACATACAAAAGTAAAACGTTTATGAGTTTGAATGTACCTATTTAAAAAATAAACATAGGTAGGGTAGATACGGCACAAATACTTTATATAGAAAGAAGAAACGCATACAATAACAAAAGAATAAAAAAAACAATAGCAAAATATTAAAATAGAATATAACTACTAAAAAGCCTAGATTCCTCCGACAAAGAAAAAAAAGAAGAAAAAATTTATACTCACTTTCCTATATTATCTGTGGCACAGATCTTTCTGGCTGTCCCAGTGCACCTACATGACATATATTTTAACTCTAACACTATAACCAATCTCAAATTAGTCTAACAATTGCCACAAGAAAGAAACAAGAAGAACAGTGACTACTTAAATATCTGAAAATAAATAAATAAGTAGTGGGATTGAGTTGTGCGTCGTATGTACCCGAAAAAAATAGGTCATCGCTTGGCTTGGTTTGTGTGACTTCAAAAGGACCTAAGTCACCAGCGCTGATTTTCAGCAATAACCTCTGAGTTACGTATTCCGCTCTCACCAATAAGGGCAAAATACCGTAAGTATTACAAAAACAAGGTAATTAATAAAATAAAGCTAATTTCATCTAATCTAATTGGTGAACCTCTTAAAACAGGTCAGGTACGCAGTACTCGTAACCGGCGCGCGTGCACGACGAGATGTATGAATGTGGACGAGGCAAAACTGCAGAGACCGTGGCGCGTGGTAGTCTGTAGTTTCTGCCTACCCCCATGGGAAAAAGGCGTTAGTCTATGTATATGTCTATGTATATGTAATTTCATTTACATACAAGTAAGTAACCTTAAAAGTAAAACGTTTCTGATTCAGGACTCATTTGCAGCCATCATACTACCGTTACTGTTACTGCTTGATTGAGACCAAGGCAGAAAGGGATGAAGGAGGGGTTACCAGCACAATGTTGAGGAGTCAAGAATCATTTTTGGAAGGCCATGAACCTTGAGGTAAGAGCAATTTTTTTTTTTTTACTTTTGTTTAACACTGTGACTTATGTTAAGAATACCAATAAATCCTAAATAATATCATAAACTCGAAAGTTTGTAAGTATGGATGGATGAATGTTTGTTACTCTTTCACGTAAAAACTACTGAATGGATTTTAATGAAACTTTACAATAATATAGCTTATACATCAGAATAACACATAGACTACAATTTATATTATATTTATATGCGGGCATAGCCGCGGGAGGTAGCTAGTTACATTATAAAGTTATTGGGATTGTTGTATCTGTAAGTAATGTTTTTTATACACCGTAAACAGTGGTAAAAAACTATTCTAACAAACCTATAACTCCCCCTTAATGCCATGGTTCTATGCTTTGGGATAGAAAGCAGTTACACAGCATATGTAGTTTTTATATTGATGTTGTCTCCAGTTTAATTTTGTAAATAATTAGTGCGGTTTTTGAGTAGTAATAATACCAAAGATTAACTAGCCATGTGTATCTACCTCCTTGATGTGGTTTTAAGGATATTGTCGTATATATAGCAGGCGAGCCGGGCGGGTATAGCTAGTATATATAGCAGGCGAGCCGGGCGGGTATAGCTAGTATATATAGCAGGCGAGCCGGGCGGGTATAGCTAGTATATATAGCAGGCGAGCCGGGCGGGTATAGCTAGTATATATAGCAGGCGAGCCGGGCGGGTATAGCTAGTATATATAGCAGGCGAGCCGGGCGGGTATAGCTAGTATATATAGCAGGCGAGCCGGGCGGGTATAGCTAGTATATATAGCAGGCGAGCCGGGCGGGTATAGCTAGTATATATAGCAGGCGAGCCGGGCGGGTATAGCTAGTATATATAGCAGGCGAGCCGGGCGGGTATAGCTAGTATATATAGCAGGCGAGCCGGGCGGGTATAGCTAGTATATATAGCAGGCGAGCCGGGCGGGTATAGCTAGTATATATAGCAGGCGAGCCGGGCGGGTATAGCTAGTATATATAGCAGGCGAGCCGGGCGGGTATAGCTAGTATATATAGCAGGCGAGCCGGGGCGGGTATAGCTAGTATATATAGCAGGCGAGCCGGGCGGGTATAGCTAGTATATATAGCAGGCGAGCCGGGCGGGTATAGCTAGTATATATAGCAGGCGAGCCGGGGCGGGTATAGCTAGTATAAACAATTGTTAGTTACTGACTAATGACTGCTTTTACTTGTATGTATATGAAAATAATGAATATGCTTGTCATTGCTCTTAGCTCTGAATGTGATGACTTTTTATGTACATATATTTCTAATTTCAATTGGTTTTAAAGTCACATCCGAATTTAATACAAATATTTTTAACCATGTAAAATTGTATACAGTTAAAGGTACTATATTAAAGTGAAAACATGACTCCGCTGTCGCTTTGTGTGAGTCAACTCTTTGGCTATCACCGCCGTCGTATTAATTAAGAGCATTCCGCTACCTCCGAGAATTGCTGCCGCCCTGGTACAATTCGAGTGGACCGACTTATTGCTCTTTATTAGAGCAATTTAAGCTCGCTTACGTGCGGCAGGAATACTTATTTGTTAGTTTCCAACACGAACCAAATGGGAGAGAGGAGCTTTTTTTTAATTACCGTTAAACGGAGTTTTATTTTCTTCGTTTCTACAATTGAAAGTTTTTGTTGAAGCCAAACTCGCCTCTGAGTTTTGTTTACTGACTGCTCTGTTTATATGTGCAATCTACAGGTAACATGACAAAGAACTTAATTTTACAAATCAATGAACTTACAATAAACAAAGCAAGGAGAAAAAAGTCTTCTTTTAAAAAAACAGTCTATCCAATTCTGAATAAACAATGTATTTACATTAAATCATTTCAATAGTATACGGTTACGGGGTCGATAAACTTGTTTTTGGGTTCTGCTAAGCAATAGTCTCGGCGCCTACACATAACGTAGTGTCCTAACGTAACTTCACTTCAACTTTTAGAAAAAGGTTCGGCCTTTTTCTAAAAGTTGAAGTGATTGAGCGATCTGCAAAATTTTTCATTAGACTAAGAGCAAGAAACCAGTATACCTATGTCCAGTAGTGGACGTCTAACGGTTGAAATGATGATGATAATGAAGAGCAAGAAAGGTAGCGTTGCAAATCAAAAATCACAGTAAGCCGGCTGATATTGAGGTCAACAGGATATCTTGTATCTTGACGGTGATGGAAAACATCGTGAGGAAACCTTGGAGGCATGCTTGAGAGATTTTCTCGATGGCATGTAATGTCTGCCAACCCGTTGCCACCGCTAGCGAGGTGGACTATAGCCTAATCCCTCTCAATTGAGAGGAGACCCGTGCCCAGCTGTTGGACAATAATGGGTTGATGATGAGTGATGAGTTACATACCTGTGAATAAATGATTAAAAATAAACTAATAAATCAACCGACTGTCAGCAGTTCACGTAGCGGTGGGTAAGTGGGAGGTTACAAAAATGGAAAAACTATAGCAAACGGTCTGTGTGAAATCACTACATATAAAATACAATGGTACCTCTCCTACTAGTAATAAATGTTTCATCTACTACCCCACGAAGAACGTTAATTACTTGCTTCAGAGCATACAAATCACAGCGTAAAACCGAGGAAAGAATAAAATCTCACAAATTAAAACATTTCAAGTACCTAGCGGAGTGGTACGGGAACAATAAAAAGTGCTGCATTAACACTAGCAAGAACAATTGAGAGCTAAAAAACGGTCGAGTGCGTGGCTGGAGCGGTGCCAGCCGGGTTTAAGAAACATACCCTAGTATTGAGGATAAATGACCTTTTGTATATATTGCGGGGCGATGAAGTTGTAAACGTAGAAAGATCTAGCTTTTCTCTTCTTCTTCTTTTATTTATGTATGGCACTCAATGAACAAGCTCACATAAATATCTATTCTGATTATAAAGAGGGAAGATTTGTTTGTTTGTTTGTTTTGTATGGGCTCTGAAACTACTGGGAGGATCTGAATAATCCTTTCACGTTTTATGCATATCATATGCTGTGCTGAATATACCCATTATTGTCCCACTGCTGGGCACGGGTCCCCTCTTATTTGAGAGGGAATAGGCTGTAGTCCACGCTAGCCTACTGCGGGTTGGCCTCCACAACAAAAAAAAACCAGCCAAGTGCGAGTCGGACTCGCGCACGAAGGGTTACCTACAAAATTAGGAAAAATATGTAGTTTTTTGTATGGGATGGGGACCGGGGCCTTTAAATATTTATTTTAATTTGTTTTTAGTATTTGTTGTGTACACATAATCTGTGAAAATTATCAAATATCTAGCTATCGCGGTTCTTGAGATACAGCCTGGTGACAGACAGACGGACGTACAGACAGCGAAGTCTTAGTAATAACTAAGACTGTCTTAGTTATTACTAAGACTTTGCTGTCTGTACGTAAGTCTCGTGCGTCATGTGCTCTTCATTTCAGAACAAACTTCAACTTGTTTGGCTAATTCTTTTCAAGGTTCCGTACCCAAAGGGTAAAAACAGAACCCAATAGGGTTCTGAAATGAAGAGCATACTAACTATTTATATAGATTTTAGTTCGACCTTAATTAAGAGATACAAATTGAAATTCAACACCGCTCACTCGCTCATTAAAAATATTAAAAGAAATGCTATAAATAGGTACATATAATTATTTTGCATGAAAAATATATATGTACTGTCATCTTAAATGTGCAGCATTAAAATCGAGTCAGATACTGCTTATCTAAATATAAGCAAAAATATTGTAATAATATATATTTTTTTTTTGTTAAATTGCACGCGGACGAAGTTTCGGAAATCAGCTAGTAATGTAATAATTCAACAACTATGGGCAATTATAATCATTCTGATTACTTAAACTTACGCGAATATTAAACATTCAAATATTTGTTTACGTTTTTTGTCATGGTATATTGAAATGAGTTAAATCCCGTTTCAGATCTTCCACAGCATCTGTAGATTGAAATATTAGGTATCTTGATGCCATTCTTCGAAACAGCTGCAATTTGACAGTAATATTTATTAAATTTCAATAAAAAAATTATGAATTGTCTCGGCAACAATAAAGTTTCGTACAACACTGCTGATATTCTAACTATTTCAATTATGTATGGCGATAAATACTTCCTTCATTATTTCATTCACAAGCAATTACAAGAATTGAAAAATTCATTTCTAACGATTATATTCAATTACTTTAAACATCATTCAATATTAGAATTGAATAATTCACAAAGAGACTTGTGACTTCTCTCCTTATAAATCGTGACCCTGCCATTTAACTGTGTCCTACATTCCTGTGACGTCACACTCCCTGCCACTGAGTACCGCTGAATATTTTATGCGAATACCCTACATGAACGGTTCGACTGAGCGCTTAAATATTTAATTGTTTTGTTGGCTAATATGGTTTTAAAAGTCTTTTAAATTATTCAATTCTATTTTATTTTTCATAAGAATGGCCTATTACTTATTACTACACAAAGCTTACGTTTTATTGAAATTAAATTGTAGTTCCAATTTCAAATTAAAGTATTTCCATTAGAACTTCTAAACAATAGAAAGCTGCAGAGATTTGATATTTAATAAATGATTCATTTATAATCAATTTATTGGTGAATCACATTATTCATTCAACAATATATTGCTAATAGCATACCTATACTATGTAGAATCATTTAACAATTAAACATGACAAAATCAATGATACATACAAATACACTCACGCCTGAAATTAATAATGTCAAGTTTAAAAAAAAGTATTTATTTTGCACAAAATAACGACGCACTACAATAGTTAAAAGCCAATGTGTCAAATATAAAAAAAAAAACAGAATAAAAAATAAGGACTTTTTGGCGGGCAAGTGAAGCGTCATGTTTAACAGTTTTGTTTTATTTTCTATTCTATTTCGATTAATTTTAATGTACAATAATAGTGGATTAAGTTAAGTAAACGTCCATGAGTGTTGGCAAATAAAACAAAAAAGTTAACTTTCAAATTCTTCCACAACGTCCGCGTTATGTTTCAGTAAAGAACCACATCTTTATTGATACTAGAAAAAAAAACATTTATTATCCTTCATAAACCATTAATTCACCAAATCATCAACCATTATCATTACTATATCTTTCAACATTAAAAAAAATACTGAAAACTAGGCTGTATGGACTAGATTCCTTTGCCTTATAGTGAAAGGGAAGAAAAGTAGAAAAAAATAATTAAAAATAAAGTGACATGACATCGGACCACACAGTAAACAAAAACCATTGGATAAATAAATAGTGCTTGTGTATAATGTGCAGGGTTGTGCGTCTCATTAGTGTGAAAATGGTCAACGATCAGCTTAATGCTACGGAGTTGCATTAAATACAACACCGAGCGCTGGCTGTCAGTGATAACCGGTATGGTGAGCGTCATGGCGTCTTCCCAAGGTAAGAAATGTTATACTATAATAATTGGTTTTATTTGTTTATCGTATAAATATGTAAAATATAAATATGGTTTGCTTACTGTGAAGTTAAAGTGTGTGCAAATGTAAATATATCGTTACACCACGTACGAGATGGCAAGACTCGAGTGTTATTGAAATTTCCGTCCAAATTCTTTGAAGGGGAAATCAAAATGAAATGGTTACAAAACATTTTAGGTAGGTTCCTATAGCACGTTGTCGGGTAAAAAAACGAAATAATATAATACATAATACATACATAATATAAGCTTACCCACATTTTGTAGTTGTATTATTAGTTATTTTGAATAAAATATTTAGCGCTAAACATACGCTCGTAGATTATAAGTTTTACTTTTCAAGGTAACTGTGTATTTCTCAATATAAGTGAATTGTATTTTTTTTGAGAAAATAAATATCTTAAACCGGAAATAAAACCCCTCGATAATGACTAGGTCAAATTCCGAACTAGACCAGACTAACAATCAGTGTAGGAACAAAACAAGTGTACACAGGATCACCTATTGTAGCATTCCCTTTGTAACCCGCCAAGACTAGGGCAGCCGCACAATACGCGGCGAGAATCGATAAAAACTTCGACTTTTCGATGCTAGGGATGGGAACATTTCACGGCTCGCGAAAATATGATTTTTCGATGTGAAAATGTTTACGATTAATACTATTAAAAAAAACTTTTTAATTTTAAAGCTTGCTATTAGATATTTTAAAGATACCTTAATAGCCTTTCTTGCAACTAGCTGAAGTCGGTAATTGACATGATTTACGTAAACATAACGTCAAATAAATAATGTCTCAAATAAAGATAAATAAATTTAAAACACAGTGACTGTGCTGATTTACACCAAGCTGCTGAGAACAGATCACGAATTATGGCTATAGAACACACAATATTAAATATTAACAATCAATATAAATAAAACTATTGAATGATAATATAGAATCACCAATCGATTGTCTAATATCACAAGTGAAAACAAAATCATCGTATGAAACTGAATTAAAACTAGCAACTATTCCCGTGCCTACTCGACACGGATTGTTCGACGTGACGGGTAGAACGCTTTTTTATTATTTTATTCCACTACGTATGCAAATAGCGCGTATTTCTTGCGGTTTATATACATACCCGTGTCAAACTGAACGGTTTTTGTTAACACTTGTGGCGAGAATAGGTAATTCGTGAATATGATATGGTTTTTCTTTATGAAAAGCTTAACTTCGGCAAATCCTATCAAGATTTTAAAGGTTATTTTACCGATAAGTAAGACAATCTTTAATACTGTTTTATGTTTATGTGCGGTTACATAATTATAAATACACTTAAACGTAACTACACTTAAACATGTATACAAGATGAAACAAACGCATTTCAAAATTAAGCCGTTACAAAAATAGCGTATCAGATGGGGCGCCGTGACTACTTTTTAGTGTAACATTTTATCGATATTTCAAGATTATAACAAAGTTCTATAATCTAAGTTCTTTATATATTATCTTAAATTACTAACTTGTATATACTATAACAACCTGCCAATTCATGAACGCGACCGAAGGTTTTCTGTAAAAAAAATTGTTAGAGCTTATTTAAATTTTGGTACACAACCCGCCTGATGTTGACGTAACTCTCAAACATACACACACTCACAAGCCACCTTACCTCACCAACAATATGATTACCAGGTAAGGTTTTCACAGATAACAACCTATGGGATTCAAACCGCAATCATTTGCTATCGTTTGAAAAGTAGAAAATTTTCCCTTCAACCTTTGGATTCCCGGTCCGCCGGTGTAACCAAGATTATGTAAATTTTTGGTTCACTTCGCTATTGTAGACCCTAATCTTGGTCCCCGGGGAGGGCGGAGGCTTAGAGGGCAACCCTCCCAGCCGGAGGGAGCGCGTTCAATAGTAATTCTATAAATCAATCGGTTCCAACAATTTTTGTTTTGTTCGAGACAGTAGCAATGTTATTCTGCCGAGTCTCATGCTTATGAATTATTGTTTCCACTCAGGTGTAGTTTTGACAGTTTCGGAATATTCTCGAAACTCAAAATCGGTATGGTCGTAGCGAATGTTGACAAAATTAATGCCAGTTCAGTGTATCTAGTTCTGAATGAATGTAATAATTATATAATAATTCTAGTAATGTAATTTCTCAACAGAAAATAATTAATAAATACCAACATTTAGGTTAAAAAGCTTTTCAATATCATAGATCCTGATGAGAATTATGTATTAACTATTGGTAAAAAAAATGTGATAGCCTAATCAAATGGTGTGGCCAATGCACTGTGAAGTCTAAGCGTAATGAACTAGAGTCTAATCCCCCTCAAATGAGAGGAGGCCCGTACCCTATACCCATAAATGGATATAATAAGGTGAAAAAATCAAAATCACAGGATAAAAAATCTAATAATACCTAATTATAAAGTAATATCCTATGTAATAATTATATACATCCACTACGCCTTTCAAAAATTCCATGCGAATTCAAATAACTTGGCGAGAGAATGTTCTCAAGTTCACACGTATCCTTTTGCCAAAGACTGAGCCGTACAAGTTATTGCTTTGTGAGTTCTAACGCTCTCAATGTAATGTCGAACGGTACTTATTTCAATTGTAAAGTTCAACAACAATTTATTCTCTTCAAAGAAGACAACAATTGCTTCCATGCACGAAACAAAATACAACTTGATCTAGTTGAAGAAAATAGCAACTTTATCCAGATCTAAAAACATATACATATATTTTATCAACATAACATACGATCCCATCTGTCGACCCCGAATTGAGAATTTCACAGGAAAACCTAATAACACTTTGATTAACCTGGGAATCGAACCCATGACCTTGCTGCTCATTGCACTTGGGACCACTAGACTATCGAGGCGGTACATATAATATTGTGTATAGACATGTTATTATGTCTATCTATCTAACCTGATGTTAAGTTAATGAAAGCTTGTAGTTAAATCGATTTATTGCAATGTATATAACGTTACCATAAATCAATTGGTTAAGCTACGTCTGCAGCGGTCAGTCATCTAAGCCCAGTTTATCCTTACAATGTTGGTATTGCACAGAAATTACGTTGCGGCGATTTGGACCAGACACCAGACTGGTTAGATTGGAAGCCGACCAACAGATAGTAATGATCATGTTGATGATTCTAAACTCATGAACACCAAACAGGCTTTATGTGAATAGCCAATAAGACAATATCCAGGTTTTACGACGTGGCACATAGTTGATTACATCATTTTTATGTTCGGGCAACACGCTCCGGTAGTACGAAGAATTTCATCAAGATTTTGCCAAGTTAACTCAATAGGTACCCTTGCGGGGGTCAATTCTGTAATGGGATTACACGTTGACCCACATTCGCGCTTAACAGGGGGACCTAGAGTTGGGTAACACGATTTTTAGGGACGCGCTCGCTCTGAATTCGGTACCAAATACTGGTAAAATCAATGTCAATTGTAGAAACTCAAATCAGATTTTACCGTATCGTATAAATGTAGCTTTACATACTATGTTAATACTATGTTTAACAAATAAATCATCAATCAATCAATCAATACTTTTGACAGTATCTAATGAAAATTCTCAAAATGACCTTAAATAAATAAATTAATATATCTGGACATTATGATACAGCGCCATCTATTAATACATATTATACATTTTATGTAGAAACGTCCATGACTCGGATACAAATGTTCGTGCTCATCACACAAACATTTGTCCCTACCGGGATCGAAGCTTGACTGGAATTATTATTGTATTATTTGACTCGTGATTAAGCGTCTAGTCTAACGAAGTTACACTACAAAATCAAATAGCTATATATACAGGGATGTTAGTCTTACAGTCTGTAGTGGCCAGTTTACTTAGATCTCTTGGCGAGCAATTTAGCTTTCCTCCCCGATTCGTGTGCAGTGACTTTCAGTTAGGTTAGCAATTTATTCCGCCATCAGTCCGCAGTGTGTTTCTGTCTTTATTTAGAACTAGCTCTCAGTAAAGTTAGCAATTTATTCCTTCATCAGATGTCAATATTTTTCTGTTTATCTAGAAGTTGCTTAACGGTTATCGATTCGAGCAATGTGATAAACACATTATTTACGCTATTTTTTTTAATTCACCAGCTCTAACTAAATTTCGAATTCCAACTTTTTTCATTTAGTTACCTACCTCATTTTAAATGTATTATTGATCCTCATAGTAACAAATGTAAAATTATCTTCAAAGGAGACCACCCCACACACGACCCTATAACTAAAATTCTTTCAAAGACTTGCAATTGTCTCATTTCCATTTGCGAATAATTTTCGGCCAGTTGATCCCCTTTTAATAAAACCCTCGGCGCTCACATGGCCGCCCTAATGAGAGACAGAGACACTGATATCTCCGTCCCTTTTACATAGTCGTACAAATCTTTCTCTAGTTAGTGCAGAGTAGTGCCGACTCGACCCACTTACGACGAAGTTATTGTCACACAACTTTTATGCGGGATTTGAATTTGTGGAAAGTACTTTATCGCTGGCTTCGCTTTAGTGAAATGTGCCGTATCGGTAAATGTAGTATGTCTAACCGATGTTAGGAGACTTGACATTATTTTTCCATGGGTAAAAAAACCTTGTAATGTATATATCCGCATATTGCCGTCCACTGCTGAGTGTAGAAATGAATGTACGTAGAAAAATATTTGATTCTTAGTCTGTCAATTATCTATTTAATTGGTAAGCTCTCAGGAGACTTCAGTAAACACTAGCTTTTAAAAGATTCTATACACCATTATTATCATAATCAATTATGCAAAGCCAACATGGTGTTACATCAAATAATTATTCATATACCTACATGTTAAAATAGAACGGTTTTCTACTGATATAAATAAATAATAAACAGAAATTTCATCACTATAAAATTTTATTTGGAAATATTCCCGCCCGCCTAGTGCTCGTTAGGCCGCCCTTAGAGATTTGATCAATTCGGTGCTAATTCTATAATTGTCAGGCCGAAGTCTCAAAGGACTTAGTCAGCAGTTTTAATATTCCTCTTAACTTTCTTCAGCTGATCTTTAATCTCATTAACACGGGCGATTTTTTGGGTTTAATTTAATTAAGGATAGTTTTTTTTTGTACTGTTAGGTTCATATTTCAGCATTTTCTTAATGATAAGGATTCTCTCGTCATGACTAATGATTACTCATTAAATTTTGGAATCGGCTATAATAAAACACAAGACTGATATAGGGTACATTTTCTTATAGTGTAAAGTGGACAAGGAGGAAGCTACCTACCCATTTTCACGCAATATATTTTCTATCCTGAAGCGTTTACTAATGAAAGTAAAATAAATAGAAGCTATATATAATTCCACCGCGCATTATGTAGCGACTCCAATTTTTTTTACCGTTTAAGCGATTGATAAATATACATTAATTACATATTACGCATACGATTTCAAAAAGGCACAGATTGATTGGATTAAACTCAAAACCTATGGCTTGGGAGTCCATGGATATAACACTAGGTTATTAATGCTCTTTTCAATAATCATATTACTGAAGTACACCGTGGGGACATCATACGAACTGTTTCTATAAACAAAAAAGGCGGATAGAATCGCTCTTACATTATAGTTTAAGCACAGATTGTATCGCAGCTCAAAGCTCTTCGCTTACACTTAGTGAGTCTGGTATTAAGAGTAAAAGATCTCCCTCCACATCCAGTAGTTATGTGGGCGGAGGGGGCGCCACTGCCAGCCTCTGATTAATGTCTCGCTGTACCCTACTTCTTACGGGCTTTTTATACAACTGCCCTACTCAAGAGTCGAGGAGACGCTTTGATTACTAGAAGCGTTAAATCGTGGAATAAGAATTTCTATTGTCAGAGTTGCTTCGTATCCATTGCAATATGTGGTTATTTTTTGCTATCTACATAGAACGAATATTAAAAGTTTACTAATTCATAATCGTGAACAACGGAAATAATACTTTTTGAGGACGTCTCTCCTACTATAAAAGATATACCTTAAATATAATATATTATTTTTATATTACTGTATAAATTTGAACTTATACTTAATGTGTATTTAACTAAACTAGATATATTAATGTGAAATAGCAATTCGTTTAGCATTTTTTATTATAACTTTAGACAAGTCAAACAACAATACCTGTTTGTGTTATCTAAAGCTTTGATGAATAGAAAAATTATATTAAATTTATTAATTTTTATTCAGTTACATATAATTTTGTGTGTGTTTATGAAAGTATATTAAAAGCAGCTAGTTCATAAACATTTTAATTACAAACCTATTAATATTTACTCACAATACCAGATCCCTTATCCCTTCCATTAGCACGACATCTCTCTGTCGCCCTCTAGGTAAGTATTCATTCTGAGTTATGACCGTATTCTTCTGCCATTAGCTTCATAAACGGCACATTGGGCTGGCAGCGCTGTGTGATTCAATCGTGTTTATCTCATGTAAGCGATGTTTTACTTCATCCCCCCTTGTTTTCGTGCTGAGCGTGAAATATGGGAGACTAACTGAATTATCAGCTTATTATGTTAATTCCTCACTTACTTTGGGTACGTGGACGGTGCCACATATTTGCCACGTTTATTACACTCACTGTGAATATAACTTTTTCTTCTATGACCATTTGGGATATTTAAATAGCAATAATGTATTAATTACCTTAGATTTTTATTCTCTTTGTCAATGAATATTGATTAATTGATTGATAACCGCGTCTAGGTTCAGTACTTTTAACTACCTCCTTATATTCATCATCATCATCATCTTCACGGGTCTCCTCTGAATCGAGAGTGATTATGCTATAGTCCACCACGCTAGCCTGCTGCGGGTTGGCAGACTTCACATGCCATCGAGAAATCTCTCAAGCATGCAGGTTTCCTCACGATGTTTTCCTTCACCGTTTGAGCTTGTGATAAATACACACATAACTTCCGAAAAGTCAGTGGCCTTGGGTTCGAACTCGGGACCTTTGACATATCAGTCCACTCGTCACACCACTAGGCTACCACAGCTCTCCTTCTATTACTTATCACATTTAAAACCAAAAACTTTACAATCACCTATGTCGTTTGTTGCTTGCAAAAAGTAAAATAATTTTCCACAGAAAATACTTAGGCAATAAAGAGTCAGTCAGGACTTTTTGCAGGCCTACACCAAGGCCTACAGAAAGCTTTCAGCTGTTAATTTGTAGAAATCAAGCAAATTTCTACTACAAATCAACTGCTAAGCAACTGCAGCAAAAATGAAATCCGATTAAAAATTAAGTAATCTTTGAGTGTACTCAAAAGCAAAATTCTGTTTGCATGATTAACCAAACAAGCATTCAGTATAGTAAAAACATGCCAGCCTCAAATACCACTAGAATTTCAACCCCAAAAAGAAATATTGATAGCAAATACTTGCACATACTGTGTTGGAAATTATTGGTCTTTTACTTTCACCAAAATAATTTAAAGTACACATCGCAATTATGTTGCTTTTTTTATGGTGATAAGGGGGCAAACGAGCAGGCGGCTCACCTGATGGTAAGTGATCACCGCCGCCCATGGACATTTGCAATACCAGAAGGCTTGCATATGCGTTGCCAACCCCTGCAGAAACCGTTTAGGTTTCTAAAAATAGGGAATTACTAAACTGACAGCAAACGGAATGCCTATGCTGTCAGAATAGTCCCCACCTACCCCATACAAGTGAGTAAGAAAAATAATGTGGACATTGACATTGACATCACGCTTCTAAGTCACAAATTATGGTTTCCGTTCCCACTTAGAATAAACATAAGGTATCATCATTAAACGCCAACTGAAGTATCCGCTAACTCGGTCGTTAAGATACATAGTAAAAATCTTAAAAAAACACGAATTTCGAATGCCGTAATTGCATTTTAACTATTTTTACTAGTTTAGTAGTTAGTTGGAAAACGGTAAGTCCCAGTGTGGAGTAAACTTTACCATAATCAACCCAATTATTGCCCCACTGCTGGACACGGGTCTCCTCTCAGTTGAGAGGGATTAGGTGTATCCCTCCACGCTAGCCTAGGGTGGACTGGCATAGTTCACATGTAATAATCAGTAAAACAACCGTTCGCACAATAATCATTTATTAACTAAACTCAGCGGTCAACCACGCTCTGTTTATATAGGAAATTCAATTATTATAAAAGTACCCTACATTATAACATGCTATCGAGATAATCTCTGAGCATGCACGTCTCCTCACGATGTTTTCCTTCACCGTTTAAGCATGTGACAAATACGTACTTAACATCCGAAAAGTCGGTGATGCGTGCGTTGGGTTCGAACTCAATACTTTTGACCGTCACAGTCTAGTTCCCACTAGTCTATAACAAGATATACAAACCTTAAATCGAATTCACATTTTACCGTTCTCCTAATATTTTATAAATTGCTTGGATAAAAACCCAATTATAGAAATTGTACTTTCGAGCATTGGTTGGAGATAGAAAGTGAAAGGAATTTTATGTACATAATAGTTAATAGGACATCGTCATAAGCCTCTTTACTTTTTTAGATGTAGGGTGATTACTATAAGTACTAATATTGTTATATTATTGCGAGTTAAAGCCCTAGAGTATTCTAGGGCTTTAACTCGCAAACACTTTAGGTGTATACCTAATTCGTATATTTCGCTTAAAAAAGTTTTTTTTTTCTTATTGTCGAAGTTAAGTTAAATTCAAATAGTAGGTAAATTTAGTTGCACCGTTAACTGTGTACAAGGAGCTGTGGTAGCCTAGTGGCCAGTGGACTGAGATGTCTAAGGTCTCGAGTTCGAACCCAAGGCACGCACCACTGACTTTTCGGAAGTATGTGCGTATTTATCACAAGCTCAAACGGTGAAGGAAAACATCGTGAGGAAACCTGCATGCTTGAGAGAATTCTCGATGACAAGTGAAGTCTGCCAACCCGCAGTAGGATAGCGTGGTGGACTATAGCCTAATCTCTCTTAATTGAGATGAGACCCGTGCCCAGCAGTGGGACATTAATGGGTTGATGATGACACCGTTAGCAAGAAAATATAAAGATATACATATGCACGCTGATTTATACTAACGGGAATATTAGATATAGAAATAAAAGTACTTGCTAAGAGCTGCATTTTTTGTTGTGGTGTATTGATATTATTTATTCTCAACTTTCTTTCTATTCATTGGTCTCATTAACCCACCAAAATTGCCATCTCCACAAAACAGTGAGCGTCAAAAATAATTCAGTTTCTTAATCATTGGACCAAGACGTTCATTTTCGGAAATTTTCACCGCACGGTATTTACACAAGGCCCTAGAGAAAAAATTTAACCCTCTATAGCTCATTTAAATAGAAGGCAATTAAAAGTTTTTCACTTTGCTCCTTCAAACCCTTTGACGTGATCGACTTTTATTCTATATATTCGCTTTTGGCGAAATTTTTACGAGCTCACTTCGGTTTCAATTAAGCTGACCTGATTAATGATAGCTTGATAGCCCGGCGTTGTTTTCAATGTTTACTTTGTGGTAGAAAGACTATTTGATTCTTGGAGTAGAATAAATATTTTCTTCAGTAAAAAGACTACTTAACACATAAGTTTACACATATTGTCAGTATTAAGGGAGTCTATAAGACCTGTGGTAGCCAAGCGGTGTGACCAGTGGACTGAGATGTCAGAAGGCTCGAGTTGGAACCCAAGGCACGGGCACCACTGACTTTTCGGAAGTTATGTGCGTATTTATTACACGCTCAAACGGTGAAGGAAAACATCGTGAGGAAACCTGCATGCTTGAGAGAATTCTGGATGGCATGTGAAGTCTGCCAACCCGCAGTAGGCTAGCGTGGTAGACTATAGCCTAATCCCTCTCAATTGAGATGAGACCCGTGCCCAACAGTGGGACATTAATGGGTTGATGATGATGAAGGGAATCTATTACCATAAAACGAACCCAAATTCAGTGTCTGGCCTCATAACAATTCAGTGCCCTATCTGGTTTAACTAAAGTTACTAATGTGATAAAACTAAAATTAAATACGTGCCTTTGTATACAAAAGGATAATAATTTATGTATAAGTACGCTATTTACACATGTTTAAACATGCAAACAGTAGCTGTAGAGAATGCTAGCTCCAAAAACATTATCTGCAAACCGCAGCTAATTGAATAAATCGACCATTATGTGCACCTGGACCGCTAATGTTGAACTTAACAGTGATTTACTTAACAAATCGTCCAACTATTCAGCGGCGGGGCCCTGGTTTGGGGCCCTAGTAGCTGGGCCCCGACAGCGTCCTAAGTGGTCGGCGGCCGCGGCCATTACGCGCCCCTATTGATTATGCGATAATTCCAACTGTGAATAGACTGCCATATTATTATAAATAACTTATCTTTGTTCGAGTTCCGGCTTTGTTGAGTTCGGGAATGTTCTGATTTACTATTCAGTTTGGAATTCGTGTTTTTAGTTGTTCCTTAATTGCCGTGTGGTTTTGTTTAGTTTGTACGACTTGTGTTGGTGTAAATGTTTAATGGAAACAGAGCTTTCTTGATAAAGATTTAGATTTCTGTCCTATTTCCTAAAGGTGTGTACAAATTTAGTAACATGTTATACAACTTGTGTTTTATAACACGTTCACATTGTTAAATAAAAATAAAAAAAATGTTATATAACAATATTACGTAATGTGGACGTGTAATAAAACACAAGTTATATAACATGTTACGCAAGTCAGTACGCACCGTAACGCTTTGCTGTATATTGCTTTATTTACGTTACGTTACATTGTAGTACGGAATACTTAATGGAACTGTATTAAAAATATAATAAATACTTCGGGACATAATGACACAGCGCCATCTAATTCCGAGCTAAGCGACGAGGCTTGTGTTACAGATACAAGTTACTATACTATATTCACACAAATGTCAAAATCATTCAATGCAACCTGCTACTACAATGATTGTCCCAAGTAGTGGTAGGGAGTCAACACAGTTTATCAACGGGATCCCGGGCCGAGCACGGGAAAGGCGGGCCGCACAAATTTGTGCAGCGGCGCAGCGCAATTTACACGGTGTATTATTGGAGCCCACTCGCTGACGTAGTGTACATGTACACTGACCTAGTTCTAGTCGCTGTAATAAGGTAACAGATTAGTTAATTGAAATGTTTTCTTGATCATATTGATATGAACTGTACTCCAGTAATGTTAAATCACATAAATACCTTCATTTATGAGATAATAATAATAATAAATTGCTTGCATAGTAAAATAGTTTCATTTTGGATACTGATCTTTTCGTAAGAAATATATTTTACAGGCGTGGGTGGTATGTATTCTCCGAAGTTTTTAATTACATTAGTGCACCTCTGTGCACTAACACAAGGAATCTTACATTTCGCCGGATTGACTTAGGTCCCATGTATTGCACATAATAGGGGTTGCAAACTCCGAGCTACTACTGAGCATGTCATAGAAAAACCGAATGACACTTTGATTGACCTAGGCATCAAACCCAAGATCTCTTGCTCAGCCGTCGCACTTATGATCACTAGACCAACAAGGTAGGCATATATACAGCAATTAAACTCATAAAAAAACTCGTTTTTATTTCAAACGCATTAAAACAAAACAAAAACTTATTAGTTATTATACGTTGGTTTTGATATCGTACTATGCATGTTTATAGAATTTGGAAATTAGTTGCTAAAATTAAAGTCATAGTCAAAATCAAGTTCATTTGTCAGATTTATAATATACTATAAAATATCTATTTAGTCTAACACAGTGGATATAACTGCTAAACGCTAAAACAGTAAATTTGGCGGCGTCGATACACCGATCTGTCAGATTTTGTCTTTCCCGCGCTGTCCCGGGCTCACGCGAGTGTTTGCCCATCCCTAATTAATTTACTGTTGTTGCCTTATTTGCTCCCAACTGGTTAATGTTACGAGTAAATATGAAATTAACAATGGTTTGATTTAACATACCCATTATGTAGTTATGATTGTTTTAAGACGTGGCATTGTGAAGTTTATTTTCAATTTATTGATAAAATATAGCCTGTTGGATTATGTTAGCGTTGCAGCTTACGTTTTTCAGCTAATTAAGCTAAGTTTAACATCACGTAGGTATGTATTGATAATTATACTGTTTGTTGTCTAAACGTAGCCATAACCAATTTGAAAAATGTTTGGTTTGATTATTATTAAATTTAATTACTGTATAGAGATTCTTGGGCACATTGCTCGAAGAACGGATGGCCGTTGGGGCTTGAAGGTACTCGAGTGGCGACCGCGAACTGGAAGGCGCAGCGTGGGTAGGCCTCCGGCAAGGTGGACCAACGACCTGGTAAAGGTCGCTGGAACCAGCTGGATGCAGGTGGCCCAAGACCGGTCGTTGTGGAAATCTTTGGGGGAGGCTTATGTCCAGCAGTGGACGTCCTCCAGCTGATATGATGATGATGATGACGATAGAGATTCTTAACTATTACGGAAAATTTTAGCCTTTGAAATAAAATATTTCATTGCGATAATATTATTCGCCGTTATTTTTTTATTTCGTAGAGGTTTAGAGTCAACGTATCTGCTCTAAAGAATATCAATATACGCACGCATACAATAATTCTAGTCATTTTTTTTTCTTAATTATTATAACATTATTTAATTGTTTATTATAGAAATGTTGATTTTAGTGTACTTCTAACTTAAAGTTTTAACTAGTTCTCGCAAAAACACTTGAGAATGCAAAAATAACATATTTATCATCGCGTTTTGTTTCGCGGACCTGGCCATTGTTTAAAAGCGAGCGGCCGCGCACAATAACCCGCTATATTGTAATGTTAATGCTATGCAAATACGAAACGCCGAGAGGAAATTATTAAAAAAAATAATACATCCAAAAAAATTCCCGGGGAAAGTTCGCGCGCAAAATTTATGAGCGGTTTTTTTGAGAGAGAGAGAATTTTTTCAACTACCCGCGGAGAGAGTTCATTTCGTCGCGAAACGACGTTAACCGACCTCTTATTGGTGGAATTTGATATTATTTTTTCTTAACTTTATTCGATAGTCGGAATTTGCCGCAAATATTTTTATGGAACTTGCTACGAAATTAATTTCTAAGTTATTGACATTGTGGGCACTGAAGCAGTGACCACCACATTACTGATTTTATTTTATTACACGTTCCAGTCCAAATAGGGGAGACTAGAATGGCTAAGAAAAAGATAAATAAAACGGTAGATATTTTTATGTCTGCAGCTGTGGACTCGCCTTTAGTGGACCTAATTTAGTATGTATATACAAACATAATAATAATGAAACAACTTAGCAATGTATTTGATATTGTTTGTATTCTGTAAAACGTTCCTTTTTTTATTTTTTACGCTCAGTATCTGCGCTTCCAATCGATATTTTGTTAAGACTATTGATTCTTAGCTGAAATGCTTGATGAGGACCTATAAGGTAAAACTAACTCATCTAATTTTAAAGCAATAGTTGCACTGTCTCCTATAAAATGCGACATACTAACGTAAAAAAAAATCACAAAAATGCCTGGCAGCTTTCTAACAGGCCGTCTCCACACTGTCGACTCGGTGTTACGTAAGCAGTCGGCATCAGATCGCAACGTCATGTGCATCTCGCTAATGTATTCGCCTCGAGCGCTGAATACATAAACGATTGTCGGCCGACTGTACACCACCTTACATGTACACGTAGCAAAAGATAAAATACTCGTTTAGCAATCAGTGTGTATGTTAATTCCTTTGGCAGAGAATCAAAGTCGCAATTTGTGGGTGAATTGAATTTGTGGCAATTTGAGAGCAGTGGACGGTAAAGAGGATTTGTATTGATGAGGGCCATTTTTGTTAAATTGCGATTGTTGACCATTTTGTTATGCCGTTGTGGTTGTAGGGGTGGAATAATGTAGGGCAGAATGCCTGACTCAGTTTTATTTGCTAGATTTTATTCGATTCTTGTAAGGGTTCACGATGTTTCTAGTTGTATTTTCTTTTCTGAACCATTTCTGTGTCTGATTATTTACTGATGTGTATGTGCGTGTTTTTTTTTCTATTTAAATTAAGAGTTTAATGTAATATTCGAAGAAAGAATACGTATAAGAATGAAAAATGTTTTTTTTAATGTTTATCCTTTTAAAAATCACTTATAAAGACTTCAGAGACCATGATTCTCTAGGTTTGTTTCACAAATCCAGTTTTAGGTTTAATTGGCTCGCCCCTTATTATATGGCACCTGAAACATGCCGGCGAAATATGGGTGTACAGTAACACACCTCTGCTTAACCCTTCGGGGATTTGGGAATCCACTCCAATCTATTTATTTATTTTATTTGAGTCAGTAATAGTGTCGATAAGTGAACGATCAATGAGCATTTAAAGGTGAAAAATAAAACAATGTATTTACAAATTACTATAATGTTTATTCATAATTATTATGTATAAGGTATACATTAAGATCGAGGATGATATACAGCCTGTGGGTAGTTTATGAGCTAGCGAAAATACTACAAATATATAGGTTTATTGTAAATACGCCCATGGTGCCATGGTATTGCACGCAAAGTCCCTCGCCTACAGTTTGTTATATGATCGGAAAAATGGTCGCACCATTTTTTACTTTCACGTATGGTATCACCATTTTTTTTTCACTCTATAAATGTTCAATATATTCTAACTTAAAAGAAGTATACCAACGAAGTTTATTTGTTCTGTTTATATTCCGATCAAATAACAAGCGTACATAAAAAGCTCGTTTTATGCCCAAATAACCTTAACACAACCCTTACAATAACAAGTCACATCTTAACCGACGACACTACTGTCTGGGAACTTTATAGTTATTGCTGCAACGAATCGTATTAGTAGGATTATTATACAAGGTCATTGTTCGTTTGTATTGTGAAACTTCAAACGTGTAAACGATGTAGCCCGCTACGAATTCGTAGAGCCTACGAATTCGTAGCCTGCTACGAAAAACGTAGCGCGCTACGAAAACGCTCTATTACTTTTGAACGATGAACTAAACCGTTTTATTGCGGTACTGAAATAACTTTTAAGTAAGACAACACATTTTACTTGTTGCATTGGTACTATTAAAGCATATATAATTATACATGTATTTAAACATTGGTTTAATTTAAACGTTTACTAGGTTTATGACGAGTATATTTTTTTTGTAAATGATATATTTTGATACGCTTGATGTATCACAATACATGTCTCAGTAAAACTTCTTATAAAATGCGTTTTATGAACTAGTGACTATAAATTGTTTAAAAATTAATCGTTGTTTAATAAAAATTATCCAAAATTTTTACAGTTTCATAACATTTACGCTAAACGTAAACACTTATTTTTTACATTATATTAAATATTACATTTTTGGATGATGACTAGATTAGATTTCGTTTTTAAATAAATTAAGTGATAATTCAAACATTCAGTCTTATATGCGTAGATAAATAATAGGTTAGGGATAACAAAGGGATGTAAACTTGAGCACAGTTGAGTAAAAGTCACTAAAGAAGGTAACAAATGGCTAAATAACATTATAAAAACAGGATGCTAGGTTGTAGTGACTAACATATACAGCTAAAGCTTTAACTACACTAGCTATTTTAGCTCAAAATCCGTTGACAGTTTACGCAAAATTTCTTGTAAGTAATATGTTGTTGTAACAATATTTGTCAAATATAAACCTCTTTTGGACTTCACTTAGTCATAATTGCAAAACAAAAATTAAACCTATTGTAATTCATAATAATTTTTCATCGTTTTAATATAGTTTATTTTGTTGTTGATAGGTTTACGCTTGACCGCCTTTTTATATCTATACATTATTACACAGCAACACTGGATGCTGGAGGGTAAATACACTAGATTTGCTTTTTTTTTTACGACCCGATTACCCCAGCGGTAGTTGACGCTGCCTTCTGTGCTACGGGTCCCGGGTTCGAATCCCGGTAGGGACAAATGTTTGTGTGATGAGCATAAACATTTGTATCCGAGTCATGGATTTATATATTATAATATGTATGTATTTACAAAAAAAAAGTATATGTATATGTAGTATATCAACCTTCTAGTATCTGTAACACAAGCCGCGTTGCTTACCACGGAACTAGAGGGCGCTGTGTCATAATGTCTAGAGATATTTATTTATTTATTTATTTAATACCATTGCGCTAATGGGGTCAATAAAATTGGTCTCGATTTCTGAAATTCTATATAACATAACACGTGTGTGGACACAGCTTATATGTACATACAACAGTCTAGTCGAAACACAATAAGATTGTAGACTTTAGAACATTGGATATTCTCAGTGATTGGTATTTGAAGGTCAACATACACGAGAGCAATATCTTTGTACAAATACAAATATTTTGCAACCACGGTCTATAAGCTAGAATAGCTAGTGAAATACAGCTGCAAATAAAATATCTAAAGTAGGTTTGAACATGTGGAGTCATGTTTTATGGTATGTTCGTGTAGTTGGCCAGGTCTTTGCCGTTCTTGTACATGGAGGTGATGATGGGGTCGATGTTGTGGTACTCCTTCCCGGAGCGCGGTCTTAACGTGTTTGTTGGCTGCCGACTTAATCTGTGAAATGAAAAAAAAATATTTACTTAATAATATTTAGATATTTTTATATGACGACATAGTAAACGTCATCAAGGCTTGGCAAAGGACCGGCTATCCTGACAGTCTCTGGAGGAGTACTATGTGCAAAGGACAAATATCTCTTGACATGATGACGGAAATTTTTCTGAACAGCTTTTATCGTAGTTGCGCTAATTTATGACTGTTGTATTAAAATTGAAACAGGTCCTTTTTCTTTATAATTATATTTATTTAATCCTATTTTATATTTTCCAAGTCTATAAAATTAAAGATAATCTAAATTTTGTACACATCGTATTATATCGTGTACCCAATATATTGAAATTGGCAGAGGCGTAATACTATTAGGAAAACTAGGCCAAAATAAATTGGTTGGCAGATTAATTTTCACCGAATTTAGTAATAGCTTCGTTTTAAAGGATATAATAGAACACAATTTCTATATCATAATAATTATTTTCCAATACCTATTATGTGAAATATTTCATGAAGATTGCACCTCTATCTAAGAACTGAAACTCCGGGATAAAAAGTTTAGTTTTCATAGAAGGCCATAGATATCACACTTATACTTACCTCATTCCCATAGGAGTATCAGAGGATGAGTGTGATGACGTCAAAGATAGAGTTTCAATGTAGTCAGACATATCCGATGTACCACTCGACGTGCTGTGCGTATCCATTACACCTGAAATCGCAATACGGTATTCAGAATTTAGAAAATGATGAGACAGTGAAGAATGCAATTAGATCGGAGTTTTTATAGAACATAATATACCTTTGAATTGTTTAGGAGGTAGAACCGGAACTTCTGCTTCAGCCGACGAAGATTTCGCCGGTACTGCAGCCTTGTGCAACTGCATCGACATATCCCTGAGAGGGTCCGATGATTTAGATTTCCTTGGCAGTGAGGAGTGGACACAGCTTGATAGATTCCCTCTCATCCTCTTATGAACCATGTAGTGATACCGAGAATGACCAGAGGTCAGGGGCATTTCAAATTCATTAAAGTCCTGTCCACCATGTTTCAAAGAACAGCTGGAGACTCCAGAATCATTAGAGCTTGAAGAATCTCTGTTTCCACCAGATTTGCAAGGGACACTCGAAGATCTTTTGATTTGTGCGTTGTCCATTAATTTATTTCTCAAATGCGGGACTTCTTTAGAAGAACTCTCTTCTGAAGTTTTGTTTTCAGATCCGGATGACTTGCAACAGTCGTAGCATTCCATTTCGTTTTCGCATGGAGATGAGGTTCTCCTATTTTCTATAGCCATATTTCTCAGTGTTTCGAGTGAAGAAGACGTTGCATGACTTCCTATACTGCTGTCGAATTCTTTTAAGTCTTCAAGTAGCCTTGCGGAGTCTACTGAGCTTGACCGTTTTTGCATAGCTTCTTTATTATTATTGGCTATACCAAACGGTGATAGCCTGTTCTCAGTACCAGTCAATGTGGGTATGCTTAATGATTTTTCTATTTCGACTTTATGCTTGTGCAAAGGATGTTTCAAACTCTGTGACCAATTTGGATTTGGAGACATTGGAGTATAACCTGGATTAGGCCCTAATGTTTTACTACAGAATTCTTGTTTTGGTTCGTTAGTTGGTTCCATTAGTAAATATTCGTCATTTCTATTCTTCTTCATGCCTTGTTTATTAAGACCAGTTTGTGAATGTCCACATTTAGTACAAAGTTTAGGTTTCTTCGGTATAGAATTTACAGCAAGATCTATATTTGCGCTGAGTGCATCTAGCTCATTCTGTGTGACTCCTGCTTTCTTCAATAAATCTTTAGCATTTTCATAATATTCCAAAGATAAAGCAAATTCTAGGTTTTCGTAGTTTGCATACGGTCCTTCGAATTTTTCCACCTCTTTCGGTTCAATATTTTGATAGTTGGTAAATTGTGGTTCACTGTTGTACTCATTAGTGTTGTCTTTATCAGTGCTTGCTGCACTTTGTCTGTTAGTTTTTCTCGAAACATCAATAGTAGCATAAAGTGCCATTTCTTCGGATTTCTGATCCGTAAGAACTTCGGTATTTACCTGTTCATTAGTTGTTCTTTTACAGTAAGGTAGGCTTATTAGATTATTTGCCCAGTTTGTCACTTTCTGGCAAGGACACTCTACAGGTTGAATATTTTCATTACATTCTACTATAACGGCCTGTTTTTTGGAAGCGAATTTAAGTATGCATCCACAATTCTTCTTAAGTACTAAAGATCCAGGGGCTGAACTATTTGTTACTTGGAATAGGTCGTCGGCTAACGCTTGTTTTATTCTCTTTGGTGTATCATAATGCTCTGAATGGTGGTCAATCTGTAAAAATAAATTATATTTAATAAAACTTCAATATAAATCAAAAGGTATCGGTAAGGTCGTCATAAGACAATACTTACAGTTTCAGTATGTGTCGTTTTAGGAACGTCATAATTTTCATAAGGTCCAACTTTTGGGTTATTTATTGCGTAATTATCATTTTTAAGGCAAGCACAGACCTGTACTGGCAGTGGTGCTGGAGGCTTCTTCTGATCCAAACGAGCAGGCTTTGGAGGTCTCTCTGGAGGTCTGTCTTTACATTGGCACGCTTCCAAAGACTTTTTGATTACTCTAGGCGTTAAATATTCTGTGCTATTTGAGGAGTTGTCAGAGCTGCTCTCAGGAACAGGCTCCATCGTCCATGCCGGATTGAATGTAGTACCAGGCGTGAGTGCAACCGTTGATGAACGGGATATTGCACCAAGTTTCGTGAGACAGTTGTTACAACGTTCTAGAGTGACGTGATCGGCTCCAGTCCAGGGAGGCCTGGCTCCTATTTCAACATCTTCATCGTAAAGCCGCCTTTCGTCTGATGGCCAGTAAGGTGAAACTCCCCCGCAGTCTTCTCCAAAGAAGTTTTCTTCATACAAAGCACTGGCTGTATCTGGGATCGATTGTTCTGTAGAGTTGAAGTCTGATAGTCGTGTGCTCGGGCGTGTTTTATTTCCTAAAAGACAGATAAGCTGACGTTAGAACTTTATCTTAACTAGCATCTAATGAATATAAATAATAAAAACTTGTTGATATTCATTTCACTTTTACACACCTGTATTCTTTCTTGAAGTAGTAGGTGTTCGTTGCAGTGTTCCTTGGGCAGCAAAGTCGAAGGCATCGGTAATATCCTGCGCTTGATCTGTGATGAGCATGTGCAGGCCTTCGCCCTTTCCGCAGTGCGAGCCACCTTCGAAGCAGAATCGACCTTCCACCACGCCATAACGCCTGTATAAAACAAATAGCAATTCATAAACAGTATCAAAAATTCTGTTCTATAAAGGATATGAGTCAAAGTTTGACTGGTGATGTAAAACCATGTGATGTAAAATTCGTTAATATCAAATATTCATTAACCTTAAATCGTTATTAGTAAATAAAAAATGGCTGTTCTTATATGCAAATTAAATATGAAAATCACATAATTACAATAATACAATAAACTTAAAACATGTGCAAATTAAAATCGCCTGTCCGTGATTACAAGCTTATAAAGAAAGACGCCTCACATTTTACAAAATTCGGAAAATATTATCTACTTTAGCCAACTTTGGCGTGAATTGTCGAGAGCTTTATGACTGTTTCTCCCTCTCACTCTGACAAGTGGAGTGAGATAGCGTTGTCTCTTTCTAACCAGAATAAAGTACAGATTTAGTTGCGGGTGCAGTGTGTCGCAAAGTGCAGTTAAGCAACTCATGTGCATTTGTGGACTAACATACTGTCTTTGCCGGGTAACCGATGGACATTGTGAATTGGTTTTCATATAATACTAGAGTTATTATGCCTCTTGAATATATTATATTCAACTTTATGTGTCTGTGTAACTTCAGTATCATTAATATACGAGTATAAACCTTACTTTGTAAAACTGCTGTTAGAAATTTTATTTAATGAGAGTTCTTTGTGTGGTTAGTATAATATATATAATGTATATAATCTTTATATAAATTACATATTTGTTTCACAAACAGTAACGATTAAAAATATATTAAATTATCTGTTTCGTTCATATTATATATATTCTTATTATATAAAATAAACTTTGTAATTTCTCAAGAGATTTATTTCAAAAGACCAACCCTCCAACCTTTTTGGTTGATACATCATTTCCTTCCAAAAATGTTTCTCAGCGAGCGTATTTCCGCAACATGGTGCGTTTACTTTGTGCATCACTCCACAAGATGGCGCCCGGAAGCGCCGGCCATTAGCGCTGGTTGGCGGCCGCGCTTCACCCAAGCGCATAAAATCGTCACGCGGTAATATGAGTTACCTAAACTCCTAGGCAAGTGAGCAATAATAAAGGCAACGCTTAGGCATACTATGCTAGTATTTAAAACGTGACGAGAAGAAATGGTAACCGATAAGCGCAGAAATATTACAGTCTTCTGTGGCCCCCGGTACAAATCCCAGTAGATGCAAATATTTGTGTCTGAGTCATGACATGTTTGCATTTACAAATAAAAATATATACCCATATCTAGTGTATGTGCCATTAGGTATCCGTAACACAAGTCTCGTTACTTAGCTCGGAACTAAATGATGTCCTGATATGTACTTATTTAAACGGGCATAGCATTTGTTTAATTATTTGCTCTTGTGCAAGTGGCGTCACTTTACGTCGCCTATGGCGCCCAACTGGGACATAAGGTCGTAACGTAAACCTACTTTACTGGCGCGATTATATCATCCGATGTTGTTTTACTGTCCACTTTATTACTTTATTTTATTTGGGTTAACTGTCAATTTATGGCACTTCTTATGGCGCTATTGTTTTCGTATTCCGCTCATATTGAATTTAAAGACGAAGATGAAGATCCATGAATTCTTGGAATGGAGAAATTCATTTTACGTGTCATAAGTTTTGATATTCAGGTCAGAACACTTAAAACGACAGTTAAACAGAGCGGTAACTCAGTTATTACTTGTGCTATACTTATTTTATAACTCTTATTTACTGACTTTTTAAGAACTTGACTTCGAATAGTATCTATAACAAATCCATTAAAAATCACCTCGACCAAAAGTTATTTAATGTGGAGTTTTCAGTTATTTTACCTATCTTCAAATATATTACGCCTTTTTTCATAACTATTTTTATAGAGTAAGTTTTAAAGATCGTTTTTTTTATTGACTGTTGAAAGAGTCATAAGAATTACTACAAAAATATATTTTAAATGATTACCTCAAATGTGCCAACTCCCATAGACCTAGCAGACGTGGAGGAACTCCGCTGGTCAGCGCAAACCTCCTCCCTTGGATGTGCATCCTCGCAGGTCCAGCAGGCAGCTTCCTCGACCCTCCTCCGCCGATCATGACCAGGAACTCTTTCGAGGAACCCAGCTGTCCCCCCACTTTCACTTGCCAAGCTATTAACCTCTCTCTGGTCTCGAACGCAAGGACCACTGTGACATCCTGGCATATAATTGCGATTGTATTGGACTCCTTGTCTAGCGTAAATCCTGACTCAAAGCCCAGGAAATGTTGGAGGGACAGGGAGGCTTTTGTCTGTCCTTTTTTGTAGCGGTCCTTCGGGTCCCGGTAGAGTTGCAGGTGAAGGCAATCTGTAACAAAAGATTTTTTGTGTTAGTGATTTTATTTAAGTTATAAAATAATAATGAAGTCAATGGCCACAGTTTTAACCCTAATCACTTATTTATCGAAGTCCCGTGCGTGCTAATTCAAGACTCTATAAACGGTTAATTATTTCATGATGAAACCTGCCTGATAGATTTGCTCGATGATTTGTGAAATCTGTCAAAACGCCTTAGGCGGGTGGCAGACGCTTTGAAGTGATGGTCTATAGCTTAGTGAATATAATAATGATGAATGGCAATATATAATGCTCATACTTTCATACAATATGATATTGTATTTTATGCCCTAAACTTTTATTTAACAGTATAACCACAAAAAGGCCCGGCTCTCATAAACTACCAACTACAAGAAACCGCTTTTATCAGTCCTCGGTGTCACTAAATCTGCCTATCGACACAATCTCTAGAGTGTTTTAGGGCTATACTTTAGTGTCACTTTTGGTAACAACACAGATTTACTTTCACACAAGATTTGTGTTGAAAACATATATATATAATATCAGTAACTTTTGGTCAATAAATTATTATTCTTATACGTATTGTACTTTTAAAATGTTTTATTTTATCACAATATTTTTGTCCACAAAACGTTACTACGTACGTAGATCTCATAATCATGTCATTATTATTTTGTTTACTGCAATGGTGCTGAAATACATGGTGCGGAGAGGGATTTACTCTGCGGCATAAATCAACGTGTACTTGGTGATCATAAAAGGCTACAAATATACATATAGTGTAATCCCGCATAACTTGAGAGGAGACTCGTGCCCAGTCGTGGTATAGTAAATTGACGATAAAACATTATCTTTCTGGTTTTGGTGCATCCTTTTCAAAAAAGAAAAGGAAAAATGTTATCGTCCTCTATATCTATGCCAATATTCGTAACATACATAAATAAATATAAGTTAAACAAAATTCGTACTTTCTTGAATGTAGAGTAAACAACGACTATCTATTTAAATATAAAAATAAATCCCTATTTCCCTAGATCGGCATAACTTGAAAACGGCTTCACCAAATTCATTAATCTTTTTTTAAAACGTTTTCTAATTCTTTGTAGAAGGCTTTTAAGGGAAAACAAATAAAACCTTACGCAGATCATACACAAAATTTAAAAACTAAACGCCTAGGTATATTACCTCTATAAATCTAACCTTATCTTCTTTGACGACCTGTTTAGCTCAGCGGTAGTTAACGCTGCCTGCTGTGCTATGGGTCCCGGGTTCGAATCCCGGTAGGGACAAATATTTGTGTGATGAGCATCAATATTTGTATAATATGTATGTATTTACAAAAGAAAAAAAAAGTATATATGTAGTATATCAACCAACTACTATCCGTAACACAAGCTTCGTTGCTTACAACGGAACTAGATGGCGCTGTGTGATAATGTCCGGAATTATTATTATTGAATTATTATTATCAGTTTATATAAGAAAAGAAAAAGAAAAAACCTAACATAGCTTTCATTTTTACGACAGTTCTCTCAAAACGGACTTGATAAATACCTACGCCACCAATACCGACGACCACAATACCGATGCTCACTATAGTGACGCCATTAATACTGACACCCCCAATACCGACGCTGACATTTCTGGATATCAATACCGACTCTATTAGTATCGACCGACGCTATCAGTGCCGACTACAACAATACCAATGTTTTCAATTCCGACGCTGTCAATACCGACGCTGTCAATACCGACGCCAACAAAAACGACGCCACCAATACAGACGCCACAAATACCGACGCTATTAATACCGACGCCATCTAAACCAACGCCACCAATACCGACGCCAACAATACCGACGCTTTGAATTCCGACGCCACCAATACCGACGCCACCAACACCGACGCAAACAATAACGACTCTGTAGAAACAGACGCCAACGATACCGACATTATCAATACCGACTCTATCAAAACCGACGCCAGCAATACTGACATTATCAATACCGACGCCAACAATACCGACGCCAACAATACCGACGCCAACTATACCGACGCCAACTATACCGACGCCAACTATACCGACTCTTTAAATAGCGTCACCGCCAATGAAGACGTCGCCAATACTGACGCTGCCAATACCGACGCTATTAATACCAACGCCAACTTAACCGACTCCGACAATACCGACGCCAATAATACCGACTCTGTAAATACCGACGCCACCAATACCGACGCCAATAATACCGACTCAATTAATACCGACGCCACCAATACCGACGTCACCAATACCAACGCAACCAATTCCGACGCCACCAATACCGACGCTACAATTAACGACGACAACAGTACTGACGCCACCAATACCGACGCCAACAATACCGACTCTATAAAAACGGACTTTAAAAATACCGACGCAATCAATACTGACGCCGACAATACCCACGCCAAAAATACTAATACCTACGCCACCAATACCGACGCTATTAATACCGATGACATGAATACCGACGCTTTAAATTCCGATGTCACAAATACCGACGCCGCCAATACCGACGCAGCCAATACCGACGCCAACAATACCGACTATATAAATACCGACACTTGAAATTCAAAAGTCAACAATACCTACTTCGCCAATACTGACGGCAATAGTATGACGCCACCAATACCGACACTATTAATACCGACGCCATGTATACTGTCACCACAAATACCGACGCCATGTATACCGACGCCAACAATACCAAGTTTATAAATACCTACGCCACCAAAAACGGTGCCACCAATGCCATAAAGTTCAATACCGAAGCCATTAATACCGACGTCACCAATACCGACGCCAATAATACCGACTATAAATACCGACGCCAATAATACCGACTCTATAAAAACGGACTCTAAACATACCGACGCAATCAATACTGACGTCGACAATACCCATGCCAAAAATACCGACTCTATTAATACCTACGCAAATAATACCGACGCCAACAATACCGACGCTATTAATACCGACACCACCAGTTTTGACGACAAGAATAACGACTCAATTAATACGACGCCAATAATATCGACTCTATAAATACCGACGCACCCAATTCCGACGCACCCAATTCCGACGCACCCAATTCCGACGCCACTATTTCCGACGCCAACAATACCGACATAATCAATACCGACGCCAACAAAACTGACTATAAATACCGTCACCGCCAATGACGATGGCACCAATACTGACGCTGCCAATACCGACGCTATTAATACCGACGCCATCAAAACCGACGCCATCTAAACTGACGGCACCAATACCAACGCCAATAATACCGACTGTATAAATATATATAGTATTGGTATATATAGGTATTGGTGGCGTCGGAATTGGTGACGACGGTGTTTTATATTACTTCATAAATACCTACGCCACCAATAACGGCGCCACCAATGCCAACAAGTTCAATACAGATGCCATTAATACCGACGTCACTAATACCGATGCCAAACATGCAGACGCCAACAATACCGACGCCATTATTACCGACGCCACCCATGTCAACGCCGAGAATACCGACACGTTCAATACCTCTATCAATACCGACACCATCTATACTGACGTCCCTAATACCGACGCCAACAATACCGACTCAATAAAAACCACTATTTCCGACGCCAACAATGCCGACAGAATCAATACCGACGACAAGAATAACGACTCAATTAATACGATGCCAATAATATCGACTCTATTAATACCGACGCCACCAATACCGACGCCATTATTTCCGACGCCAATTATACCGACTCTATAAATACCGACGCCACCAATACCGATGCAACCAATACCGACGCCACTATTTCCGACGCCAACAATACCGACATAATCAATACCGACGCCAACAATACCGACTCTATAAATACCGACGCCACCAATACCGATGTCTCCAATACCGTCGCCATTATATCAAACGCCAATAATACCGACTCTATTAATACCAACGCCAATAATATCGACTCTATAAAAACGCCACCAATACCGACGCAACTATTTCCGACGCCAACAATACCTACATAATCAAAACCGACGCCCACAATACCGCCTTTATAAATATCGACGCCACCAATACCGATGTCACCAATACCGACACCACCAATACCGACGCCAACAGTACCGACTCTATAAATATAGACCCTTTAATTTCCGACGTCACCAATACCGACGCCGCAAAACCGACGCAAACAATACCGACGCCGCCACTATTTCCGACACCAACAATAGCGACATAATCAATACCGACGACTTTAATTAAAACGACGCCGATAATATCGACTCTATAGATACCGACGCCACCAATACCGACGCACCTATTTACGACGCAAAATATACCGACAAAATCAATACCGACGCCAACAATACCGACTCTATAAATACCGACGCCACCAAAACCGAAGTCACCAATACCGACGCCACTATTTCCGACGCCAATAATACCGACTCTATAAATACCAACGCCACCAATAATGTCGACAAGAATAACGACTCAATTTATACGACGCCAATAATACCGACTCTATAAATACCGACGCCACCAATACCGATGTCACCAAAAGCGACGCCACCAATACCGACGCCACTATTTCCGACGCCAATAATACCAACTCTATAAATACCGATGTCACCAATACCGACGCCACTAACAAACGACAACAGTACCAATGCAACCAATAAGATCGCCAGTAATATCGATGCTACCAATACCGAAACCGTAAATACCGAGGTTATTTATACCGATGCCACCAATACCGACACCACCAATACCGACGCTACTATTTCCGACGCCAATAATACCGACTCTATAAATACCGACGCCACCAATACCGACGCGACTATTTCCGACGCCAATAATACCGACTCTAAAAATACCGACGCTACCAATACCGCCGACAAGAATAACGACTCAATTATTACGACGCCAATAATATCGATTCTTTAAAAACCGACGCCACCAATTCCGACGCCACCACTTCCGACAACACCAATACCGACGCCACTATTTCCGACGCCAACAATACCGACATAAACAAAACCGACGCCAACAATACCGACTCTATAAATACCAAAGCCAACATAACCGACGCCAACAATACCAACGCCTACAATACCGACGCCAACAATACCGACGCCTACAATACCGACGCCAACGATACCGACGCCAACAATACCGACGCCAACAATACCGACGCCAACAATACCGACGCCAATAATACCGACTCTATAAATACCGACGCCACTATTTCCGACGCCAATAATACCGACACTATAAATACCGACGCTAACAATACCGGCGACAAGAATAACGACTCAATTAATACGACGCCAATAATATAAACTTTATAAATACCGACGCCGCCAATTCCGACGCCACCAATACCGACGCCAACAATACCAACATAATCAGAACCGACGCCAACAATACCGACTCTATAAATACCGACGCCACCAATACCGGTGTAAAGAATAACGACTCAATTAATACGACGCCAATAATATTGACTCTATAAATACTGACGCCACCAATTCCGACGCCACCAATACCAATGTTACCAATAGCGACGCCACCAATACCGACGCCACTATTTCCGACGCCAATAATACTGACTCTATAAATACCGATGTCTCCAATACCGACGCCACCAACGAACGACAACAGTACCGACGCAACCAATAAGATCGCCAGTAATATCGATGCTACCAATACCGATACCTTACGGTATTTAACGTTATTAATACCAATGCCAACAATACCGACGCCAACAATACCGACGCCAACAATACCGACGCCAACAATACCGACGCCACCAATACCGACGCCACTATTTCCGACGCCACCAATACTGACACTTTCAATCCCAAAAAAAAGGCCGTAAAATACCTATTAACGCAGAAGAACTCGCGGTCAAAAGCTAGTATTCACATTAATTAAAATATTCCATCTTTAAATAAACAAACTTTTCCTTTCATTGAGTTCTTTAGGCATGTAATTAAAATTTTTCATAAAAACAAGACCGAGTTTGACTTCAGCGGCAGTGACTTAATACAAGTTCGATTAATTAGTGCCTGTGAGGTCGCCGCCAATCGGGGCCGCGGAACGGAATGCTGGAACACCCGCGCTGAACAACTTTGCCAGACTTGTGCAAAGGGTAGTAGATGTCAAGTATACTGGTACTATTCTGTTTACTTTGTATAATAACTTGTGGCTTGTACACTCGCCTAACTATTGAAAATAAATTAATGTGTTTACATTATTAGTTCGAATTAAACAGATAATTATGACGAAATGATTGGCGCACTGGTTGAGCGATTGGATTGTGCGACATGGGTTGCGGGTTCAATCTCTGTACGAGGTAAATATTTGGGTTTTTAATTGACATAGGATATTAACATGTAATACCTGGATCTCTTAAATTCTTTGGATTAGGTAAATTTAATGATAGTTTAATCAATTGTGCATATTACTTGTAAATTAATTTCTTTGCGTCATGTCGAAGCAAACATTTTTTTTTTTTTCTTAAATTCAAAAAAAAAAAATCTTTTTTTCTTAAAAAAAATTATAGTGATATTTTTACTAGTTATCATAATATAATGTTCAAATCCAAGCCAAATAAGGCCATAGATGATTTTTCTGCAATATACTGCGCCAATCGACTTACAACTTCACATCTCAAGATTGTATCAACTTCCACAGCATTAACGTTTTCAAAAGAACCAAATTAACTACGATTTAATGGATTAAATTGTGTTTGCTAACGACTGATTGCTTTATTTTTCAAATTTCTACTTACACGTAGTGGTGATTACACTAGCGTAGCGGTGTGATATACCTTCACTCATACGAGTGAAGGTATATAGGTATAAGGTTATAGTTAATACCTAACCCCATGGGAGTTTTCCCATGGGGGTAGGCAGAAACTACAGAATGCCACGCGCTACGGTCCCTGCATACCACTTTTGCCTCGTCCATATTCATACATCTCGTTATGAGTACTGCGTACCTGAACTTTTTTAAGGAGTATAATTCATAATCTTCATTATCTTACTTCTTCTCCAAGTATCTGTGTTTAGGGGTAAGAGTAGACTTTATGAGTAAAATCACAATAAGCAATACCACAATGATAGCTGACACGATGGTCGAATGAGTGGCTTTCGTGCAAGTTTAACGGATTCAAATCCCACGATACGCGACATATTCCCAAAGTCATATAAACATAATTAAATAAATAAATATTTCTGGTCATTATGACACAGCCATCTAGTTCCGAGCTAAGCAACTTAACTAGAATAGGCTTGTGTTACGGATACTAGTTGGTCGATATTCTAGATATATACTTTTTTTGTTGTAAATACACACATATTATAGAAATATTCATGACTCGGATACAAATGTGTATGCTCATCACACAAACCATAGCATAGAAGACAGGGTTTTACGGTAAAGATAGAAGGAGACAGAAATCTTGAAACGTAAAGACGAGATAAAATTAAGTTATATTCATTATTTCTGTAAGAACTTGTGTATTAGCAGAATGTAATATCCGCTTGTATTGAGAACGGATCCGACGTAAGATAATATTAAATAATTCAACGTTTTATATTCGTCTCGAACATGTCTTACACTTAATTTAAGTAGACTGACTGATATTATCGTATAAAAGTCGGAAAAATGCTTGCTTTCAAAATGTTTTTACTTATTCTAACAATGAATCTGTATGAGATAATTTCGCATCATTCGTATCGACGTTTAATAATAACTTACATCAAGTTTTTTTTTCAGACTGGACTGCCAACCGATGGGATACATACGTATGTATATTTTGTTTGTTCTTAAACTATTATTAGATTTTAGAAATACATTGCTAGCAATATTTTTATGCTGATTAGGTAAATATTAATCAGGTGTCTATTTGTTGTATGTCCTTGGCACGTAGGTCTCGTGTTTGAATCCCAGTAGAAGCTAATGTTTGTGTGATAAGTATTTCAGTCATAAAAATACTTATACAAATTAATTTAGTATCCGTAAAACAGGCCTCGTTGCTCAGCTCAGAGCTAGATGGCGCTGTGTAATAATGTCCTGTAATTATCATACTGTGCCCACCCGATATAGTTCAACGTTTTTATAGTTATTTATTTATGGTTATTATATTATGTCATCATCTTCATCATATCAACCGATAAAAGTACGATATAAGTCTTCCGCTAAGATTGCCGCGTCAAACTGTCTTGAGCAACCTGCATCCAGTTCATGTATTATTTGATTATATTAAATTTTCTTCATAATTAGCAAACTTCAGCCCATGTGGCTTAGTGATTAAAAGTAGCGTATGTGTTAATCCAGGTAATAAAATATCAATACACAAAATTTCATCCAAATCTATTTACCCAAACGTTCACATTGATGACGTTAATAGGATATACTCCATATAATCTGTATTACATATCAAAATGTAGCGTAATTTGTTGTAAGTACCATAAATTATTCCCGCAATTGTATACAAAACAGTGTTGTCAAACATTTTGTAATTAAATACAAATGGATGTGTGCAGTCGCGGCACGCTCGCGCTAATCTATTTACTGATTCAGCCAAATAATGAGGGACTCCTTCATGTAATCCCTTGTAAGGATCCCGTAGCTAGACACGAGGTAGATGTTGCGTTGTAAGTACTTGTAAGTCAACGTAGAATGTTTTATTTAAATTGTGATTATTTTAGATTCGTGTAACTTCTTTTTTTTGTAGTGTTCTTCTTGTGTATAGATACTGCGGGATGGGCAAATCGGGTTTACTTCTGTCTTCTTTCTGAATGTTCTATTTCTGTTATAATCTGTATTTAGTCTTCAAATGATAGCGTCGTTAAACAGTACATCGTGTTGTTCAGAAGCAAATATTATCATAATAAGCTTTTATTAAGCTCATTGCAAGGAAAAAGGTTTCTCTGATTACACAACATTCAACTGAATTCCGATTTTTAAATCAATAGTGCCATCAAAAAGACTGATCCTGAATTTTATATCGCGAACAAAAATTCTCATTTACCATTTATTCCAAGATAAGCGGCAAACAAGTGACGTCATCATATCGAGTGGCAGAACAAAGCGGCAGCCAATGACGCGGCAAATTGAACAGTGACGTCAGAGTGCGCGCGATAATTGTGCGATGTATTGCCTTATTGGTCCACTGTGCGGAGTTGTGGCCATACTGACTGGAAGTAAAATTATAATTGTAAATATTTAAATCTTACTTCTTGTTATAATAATAATTATTTATTTATTTATTTATCACCCTTACTAAACACCATTATTACAAGAACAAAAAATTCTTAATGCGATAGTGTGGTTCACTATATATCTAATTATTTATCTCTAAAACATACTATGATAAACCTATATATCTACATAACAAATTATAAACAACGTCATCCTAGTGAATTCACTCATTGAGCAACAGAACAGGTCGAATTTATCCGCGACGAGGTTGAGAGTTATTATAAATGAGATGAGGTGCAAAACGCAAGTGAAACCATGGATGGAACCTAGTATATATACATATACTTATACACACGTGAGTAAGAATGAAAAATTTATCAGGTATTAAAGCCTAAAATCTAAACGAAGTTTCAAGGTGAACTCTTGTTCATTTATCTCGTAAAGCCTTTGCGCGAGGCTTGTCTAAAGTTTAGACCCATTTCCACTGTTAATTAGAACAAACAGCTAATAAATAAAACGTTGGACCAGTATCGATGTAAAGTCTATTTCGCGCAGAAACACCGAAGTAATCCATTGACGAATTCCAAACTTGTTTCCATTACGGAACACCGTCGCTTTTTACTCAGAGACTACCCGTGACTCGGCTTTGTCAAACTTTACGAATACATTAGCTTTACCAAGCGACAGCCCTGATAAATTCGACTCGACATCCTTCCACGCTGAAAATCCCAAGACCACCGCAAATATCTATATACAAATCCTCCATTGCTGCTTACAGAAAGGGTTACTTACAAACTGTCAGCACAAAACCAGCGATGTATTTTAAACGAAGAATTTTGTACGTAACCCTTTCAAACAGAAATTGGTAAGTGTAATTCGGGTTTTCGTTGCTTTGACACCGAACTCCGAAAGGGGTTGTGTCCCTATAATTGTGGATCGGGAGTTAAATTAAATCGCACAAAGATACGGTCTACTTGCCAGGTAGACTGGACGGTCCACGGGTTGTCATGAAAAATTCAGTAGTTTGGAAGTTTATTTTTTCATGTTGTTTTAGGGTAGCATTCGATGCCTGCTCGTTAAAAGGGTTGGCTCTTATTTCGAGTTGTATAGCAAAATAATAATAAATTATTTATGAACCAACATCTTGGTGGAGTTTGAATTATTACTATATAGCAATAATGTTAGTTATTAAAGTACCTGCCTACTGTAGTTCTTTGCGCATATTTGTTATATTTTGATTGCTTAATCCCTCGTATCATTCGAGCAGTTTAAAGAATTTTAATATGTATTGTGGAATTAAACTCAGCTATAAGTGTATTATACAGTGTACATCACTACAGCCACCAGTACTTATTCAAATATTTTGGTCTTTTAACGGATTTTAACTTCGTATTTTAACTTTATTACCTTGGAAAATGTAATAAATGAATCTTAAAAAAAAATCCTCGTAGTATTTGATAAAATGAACTACATTAATAATAATAAGTCGTCTTGTTCGGTCGTTAGTTAGCTTGCCGCGCGTCAACCCGCTTTGCCGCGTTGTCGCGCGTCTGCTGCGCGTGCCTACACGGCGTTACTAATTGTTGGCAGTCCGATTGTTTTCATTAATTACCGCTGTGGACGCAGCCACTGGTTTTATTTACAATATATCTGAATTTATAATTTTTGTTTGTTGTGAATCATGGACAAAAAGTATTTTTATTTGCAGGTATTTTAAGTTGCGATATTTTATAGTTTCAGCGTAAATATCTTTCATAAATATATATTAACTAGCTGTCACCCGCGGCTTTGTCCGCATGGTATATAGATAAAAAGTAGTCTAGGTATTAATACAGGTAATAAACTATATGTATGCTAAATTTCATGCAAATCCGTTAAGCGTTGTTGTTGCGTGAACGAATAACAAACATTCATACAAACTTTCACATTTATAATATTAGTAGGATAATTATAAATATAAATATGCATTATGACATAGCGCCATTTAGTTCCTAACTAAGCAACGATGCTTGTGTAGCATCTATGTACAACCATTACACAAAAATCAACCATCTAGTATCTTTACACTTTACACTACATACATACTTTAATAATTAATACTTAATACTTTAACTTGTGCCATATTTACTATGTTGTCTCAGTGTAAACAATTGTTGATGAGCCTAATAAATAAAATAAAATTCTATACATAAAATGAAAAGTGATAAAAGGAAAGTGAACATATATTTTCCATAGTTTAGAAACTTTAATAATATGTTCTAAGTGACTAAGTGAAGGCAACAATTTACTTGCAATCTTAATGCCTTAAAAACTTATATTTTTTAAATTAACCAAATAATATCATTTGCCATTACCAGCTCCAGTTTACAGGCAAATCGGTAAATACATCACCATCCGCTATTTGGCGTATCATTAATACGCGCGCTGCTGTTTGGCGTATTATTAAAACGCCGACAGTGTTTGTCGATCGGCGATTCATCAAATAGATCGCACTGCGATTAGTGATACGCGTATTGTTTAGTTATGCTCAGATTTGGATAATTAATTGCTTGCTCTTAATTTACTATCGATGTTGTTACACTACAATGCGTTGACATTACGTTATTTAAACCGATCGAAAAATAGCGTCACACTACAACTGGAAATGGAAAAAAATACTATTTTTGGGATGTTAATTAATATTATTTATAATAATTCAGCTATGTTGTTAAATTTCTAATTATTTTTATGGCAGATCAACTTATCATGCAAATACCGTACTCGCAGAAACATAAAATATGATAGAACTACGCATTTTCCTTACAAAAAATCGACAAAACAACGTCACAATAGACCCATTTTGTCGACAACATTACCGAATGGCATTGTCCCTTATTTGTCACCAAGTGAAATGACACATTAAAGGTGTGTTCTCACCCTTTTCACGGGTAATATCTTGTGACAAAAATGATATATATTCTTTAAACCGAGCCATCGATCAATCTGCACCGGTAATGAACAAATACGGCGCGGTGATCAATCAATCAGTGCGAACAATGCGAGCAATCGGGTCTCTAGTCTGTATAATGTGGTGCCGGAGGTACAGGGTTACGTCCTATACGAACCTACGAACATTTCTATAATACCTACGGATATATGAAGAAAATGACATGATGTGTTAACCCTGAACAAATTGAGACCAAAACAGATAATATTTCTATTATACTTCATATAATATGTTATGCTCGAATAAACTCAATTAAATTAAACGAAAAAAAAAACAATGAAGTTTTGAAAAAATATACATAACTAACAAGTAAACAAACTGGCAAAATTCAGAAATAATATGTCAGTGCTTCTCTGTTCAAACTCTTCGGGGATAAATGCACGGTGATACGAAAAAAAATCTAAATTCTTATTATATAGGGACAAATGTTATGTTTAATATTTCTATACTCTCTTGTCATGTTTATTAAGTCAGTTTTTATTAAATCTCGAGCTATCAACGACGATTGAAAGATGTTTTACTCATCTCTATTACACAACGATGTGTATATGTCATAATACTTTATTCAAATTCTACACGAAAGTACTGAGGTGGTTGCTAAACGGTACAATACTTGTAATGGACGCGGCGTAAGTTGGGCGCGCGCCAGACGGAGATAAACTGCATTCAACATACATGCAGCTTAGAAATAAATACACTACGAATGTATAGACTTGTTGACTCCTAAATTTAAGAGTAGGGACTAGTTTTCTAGGTTGTATTACATCAATCCATTTGTTTTTTCTTGTTATACGGGTTATAAGTAATTTCAATTGTAAGCTGTGGTTGCCAAGTGGCCTCGAGGTCTTGAGTTCAACCCCAAGGCATGCACCGCTGAATTTTTGTAAGTTATGGGCGTATTTATCACGTGCTCTAACTTAAGGGACCTGATAGGTTTTCTTGATGGCGTGTAAACTCTGCTAACCCGTTATAGGTAGGCTGTTATAGTAGACACTAGTGCGGGCTTACATTTATAGGTTTCAGCCTCTTTAGAAAGGAGAAACATTATAATTTGGAGTTAGAATCCGGGCTATTGTGGCGATCTTTGGGGGAGACCTATATCCAGCAGTGGACGTCTATCGGTTGATATGATGATATCCATCAGCTACGCTTGTGACCATTAGATAAACGATACAGCCAAGAACCTCTTTAATTAAGTTCAATAATTCCACTTAAAATGGGGGTACATAGGTTGATTTTAGCTGGAAAACTATGATTTTCCATACTCGAAACACCTCACCGTGGCGCATAAACTACACTTTGAACCATAAAATCAATATTACCATTGAAGCATCACTAAGACCTCCAACACCCCAATATCCTCGCCGCATCCCCCACATCTGCCCCCCATAAGCGATCCGAGCGATATCATAATCGGATCGGTGCAGCCCGATATTATTTGGCTAAGATAAACTACAGATATGCCTATAATCCTATTATAATAACGACTCTCGGCTCGTTTGTTGTGTTCTCTTTGATTAGTGTCGGGCTTGGGACCGTTTAGCGTGTAATGATAATGTGTTAGAGCCTCGTGAGAAATGTTTTGAGGACCTAATAATTTACATTGACAACATTTACTTAATTTATGGCTATTCCTATGGTTTGTAACTCATCTAGATAGGACCTGACACATACGTAATTAAAGATTATTATTGATGGAAAATTGTTATAATAAAATACACTTTTTACTCGACTACGGCAAATCTAAAAAGAGGGGATGTTAATTTCACATACACTATTTTACTACAACGTATTTAAGGAGCAATGTCTGATCAAGATAAAAATAATGAGCAGTCGAGCTAGTATTATTATTACTGAGTCTATCAAACAGTCTCACAGCTAAATTTCTTTCGAACACAATATAATACTCTTGATATAGGAAATGTAATATTTTACAAGCCACAGTCACTGTCGGTGAACTGGTCATCATGCTCTCATTAAGTACCCTTACTAATCCACCCGTGGCAAGTTTCAGGTATTACACGGCACGACCGACGTCCGACAGAACTCTCCTTGGGGAAATCACATTTTCCAGCGAAATGTTTATTAGTAAACAAGTGAAAGCTACTGGACTATAAGCATTACTACCTCCTTCGACACTGGTGATATACTGATATTCTAAGGGCAATAAATTTTTAAAAAACAAACAACGTGACTACAGCTTGTGATTTTTTTTTCAAAAGAAGGAAAAACTTCTCTCGATCGGAAAGAATATTGTTGGTCGTATTACATAATAATGTAAAATGACACTTAACTTGATTATATATTTATTTCTGTCGGTCCAATTCTGTAAGTAGGCTGCGATTCCTAGTTCGGTACACATTGTAGTTTCTTCATTTTACAACTCAAATTTGCATTGAGCAATGCAAGTTATGTAGCTCCAATTTGTTTTAATCTGCTTTTCATTTTATGTTTAGGTTCAGTGTGAGAATCTTATCCGAAACATAATAACTAAGCAATCTGTCACTGTTCCTGCTCACCCCATTAATTTAGGCAGCGTATCGATGCACATTATGAGATACATGAATTCGATTCCGCTAACCGTTCTCTCTTTTGTTGGGTAATGAAGTTAGTTCCGTGACGGGTCTGTTGGATTAGTAACAGTTAGGGGAGATTTAATGTGACCTTTTCCGCGTTTGATGTTCGGATGACGCATATCTTTGTAATGTAAATATTTCTATGAATCCGTAAAACTTTATCAGAGTGTATATGTGAGTATAGCATTAAAGAATACAAATATTTAATTATGTAGATTCAAACTACGAAATCAAACTACGCATTATTTTATTAAAGTCAACAATAAAGACAGCCCCCTACAACGCTACACGTTTCTTTTTTTACAAGAAATAGTTAGTCCAGTAAGCATTCATTACCTTACAAATTAGTTTACTGTGATTTTTATTTAAGTTACCTACTATACTAGCGAATTGGTAACCTGTAATGTTAGTATAAATAAATAAATATTCTTGGACATTATGACACAGTGCCATCTGGTTCCGGGCTAAGCAACGAGGCTTGTGTTACGGATACTAGTCGGTTGATATACTACATATACATTATAAAATATATATATATATATTTTTTGTAAATACATACATATTATACAAAGATAGATCCATGACTCGGATACAAATGTATGCTCATCACACAAACATTTATCCCTACGGGGATTTGAACCCGGGACCCATAGCACAGCAGGCAGTGTTAACTACCGTTGGACTAATTGGGTCGTCGTATAAGTTGTGAAATAAATAAATAATATTTATATATGCATCGGTACAGTTATAATCGATCGTAGAATCGTCTTCAATGCATTTACTTAACACCACCCAATTTCCCGGCTATGTGATGACAGACGCTCATTTGAGCGTCTGTCATCACCGTACCGTCACCGATTGTGATTAACTAACATTTGAGGCATTTGCCTCAAATGTTAGTTAATCACAATCGGTGCACAATTAATTATTATGTTAATACACGTAATACCAATCGATTACACTGGCGGACATAATTCTGTGTGCACCGGTAAACGGCCGATTGTTGGTCGACAAACCTGTGACAGCTCGTTAACACGTAATTGCGAGACAATCATCGACAGAACTAATATGCGAAATTAGATGGAGTAGGTATCTACCTGATTGTACTTGCTGTTTATAGAGCCAACTACGCCGTTAATTGTTGTTTTCATCGCACGGAAATATCATTAGAGTCGTTCGAATAAGTTACTTTAGTTTTTTTCCGATAGAAATAAATGAAAATGATCCAATTAATATGCATTTAATTATAAAAAAAATATTCAATTTATTAGAAGTTTGTTCTCAATTTTGATTGGAGTTATTAAATTGTAGAAAATAAAATCTGTTTTTAATATAAAGAAAATTTTAATTCATATTGTTAGACATAATGATAAAAGAGAGAAATTCGAATTTTAAATAATAGCATAACAAATACAAAAACGTACAATCCGATTACTTAAAAATAACATTAAAGATTCGTTTTCATATAATAAAATATCGTCGTCGCATAATTCAACATAAAACGCGACGAGCTGTAAATAGTAGCTCAACACAAAAATTTATGAAATAAAGGTTACAGAGAAAAACGTAAATTTGCTGTAATGAAGCGACATTTATTTTTTATTTTGCGGGTACCGTTTTGTTTGACCGCAAGTGTACGTTTGACAACATTATTGCCGCAGGTCGTTACTAGAATATGGGCTTTAAATACTTGGACATAAAAGTGATAATTGCTTTAGCAAAATCTGTTTAAATCTTCCATTGAAATGCGACAAGGTCTTCAGGTTGTTTTTGTGTCTGTTTGTACACTGTCTGGGTCCTTGTAAATTGATAGCATTGGACTCGGCGCGGAGTGCACAAACCAAACACTTGGAAACAATGTAAAGTTATTTGAGATTCAGGAATACATTTTTTAAATGTAAAAGTAGTAATAGTTGGTTTTTTACATTTTTTTAATAAATGTTCAAAAGGTGTTGGTAGGTGATACTATAATATAATTATGTACTTGTTACTAATTCCTAGAGTTAAGTAAAAATGTTGAGTGTTTCCTAAATTACTGCTGTCACTATATAAAAATCTAAATACATCATATTTTACATTCCCACTCACAGTTTATTCAATATTTTTATTCTTTGGTCATTTATGGCCAAATATGCCTTTGGGCAGAAGTTTTAAAGAAGAAGTGAATAACTAAATTAAACTTAGATACAGTTTATACCTATTACGTATTTTGTTGTTTATTTGTGTGATTTTGCAACCAAGTTTAAAGATTAATATAAAGTTCTTAGGTTCTAAGAACTTTATATTAACAGTGGTAGGACAGTGGAGTTGCTCTGCTGTTTAATTCACCTAGAGGAGTACCAGGTGATTGTCAAATATTCTGTATTCTGTCACCAAGTAGAAGCGAGTTTACATATTTAGTGATGAAAAGCGTTCAGAAGGGGAGTCAGGAAAATAGGCAGCAATAGTTCACAATCAGTTTATTACTTTCACTTCACTAGATTATTGTCTAATCAAAAGTATTCACCGTGCTTCACACTTCAACGTTCGCATTCGAATGGCGGGCTATTACTCGGTATGTTTGACACTGACTGTTGCCTTCCATATCTGTCAGTGTCAAACACACCGAACTCTCAGAATTATTTTATTTAACTACCCACAAAAGTATGGGATAAAATATGTCGATCAATTGAATGAACGTAACAGTCGGCCATCCGTCACAGTAACGAGCACCTTCGTTAAGGCTTATTTATTTGTAATAAATAGTTTACATTGAATGTATCTGTTAAGTTCTATATTATTATTCATTACTTATGATTCTCATTACAATACAACATAAATCATATCAAAATATATCACTTGAAGTCGTGCAAGAGGAGTTACTTCTATTCTTTCACTACCATCTTGCTCGAAGTCGCTATCCCTATCATATCAGTACAGCTCGCAAAGGGGCAGCTACTTCTATTCTTTCGCCACCACCTTGTACTCGCTAACATCTTATCACTACAGCCCACAAGTGGATAGCTACTTCTATTCTTTCACGACCAACTTGATAGGCTTGTCATACATAACACTCATGCTGAGCTCACATCCGCTCGAGATGCGTGTTATGCCGACAGTTTCGCTTTACAATTTTTAATCTCTATTATCATCACAAACAACAATAGCATGATAAAGTAGGTAACTAAGTAATTTAATCAGCGTCGCTTTCATCACTTGAAGAACAAGCGGGGGCGTTGAAACTCATCCACGGATAAATTTTATCGCAGGACACTACATTTTCATATGACTTGCCCTTTCTTGTGAGCGGTGTATCGACGATGAGGTATCGATCGTTAGGAAGTATGCTTTTAATTCGGTACGGGCCTTGGCATTTAGGTTCTAATTTCTTTGATTTCCCTGATCCCCCTGTTATATTTCTTACTACTCTGACTAAATCACCTATTTTAAATTCTGTAACCTTTTTGCGACCCTTATCAAATCTTTCTTTAGACTTTATTTGACTACTTTCTATTCGCTCATGTGCATTTGCTCTTATATTATCAATGTCTTCACCCTTTTCGCTTTCATCTACTTCCTCAGATATAGTGTTAAGTATGCCGTCAGCCGGATTTCCTACTTTGCGCCCGAACAATAATTCAGTAGGTGTTCTCTTGGTAATATCATGCACCGCGGTGTTTATACCTAACTGGACGTCTGGCAACCATATGTCCCAAGTATCCTCGGCTTTCCCATGAGTCATACTGCCTAACGAAGCTAGAATAGTGCGGTTGCACCGCTCTACTTGGCCATTTGCGCGTGGAGTTGCGACTGCATTGAGAATGTGTTTAGCTCCGACCGATTGTATAAACGCCCTAAACTTCTTACTGGTAAAGCTCGTCCCACGATCAGTTATGAGACGCTTTGGAGGACCAAACAAACTAAAATACGTTTTAAAGACCTTAATGCTCGCCTTGCTTTTAGTACTTCGAACTGCTGACAGGTACACGTATTTAGTGAAGGCATCAATGATGACGAGTATGTAGGTGTTACCGCGTTTGCTTTTGGGGAAAGGACCAAGATGCTCTGCATGCAGCGTGTGAAGTGGCACACCTACTTTTGGGATCGGGTGTAAGGCACCCTCCTTAGATCCCGATGGGATCTTGTGATGTGCGCACTCTAAACACGCCATGATGTATTTTCGGATAAATTTCCTCATCTTCGGGAACCAGAACAGAGACTTTATTCGCTGCAGGGTTTTCTCAAAGCCAAAATGACCTACTTCATCATGATTGGCCTTGAGAACCCGCCAACGAACTCCTCTTGGCACCAGCCATCTCAATTCACCATTCTCAACGACTCGGAATACCCGTCCGTTTTTTACTTGATATTCCTTGTGAATGGCAGCAATCTTGGAGGTTTCAGGATCCTGCAGGATATCTTTTATCCGTTTAACCTCTTCATCTGCTGATTGAACAGTTGTGACCCAGTCATCAACTTTTACAGCCATTATGTCCAATACGTGAACTGATTCCTGCTCTACTACAGTGGCTCCTCTGCTCAATGCGTCTACATGTGACATTTTCTCGCCTGGACGGTACTCGATGTCACAATCATACTCTAGAAATTGTATCCACCAACGCGAAATACGAGGCACCAGGTCACGTTTCGTGAAGGTGGATCGTAGAGCATTACAATCCGATACTATCGTAAATTTTATACCTAAGAGATATGTCCGGAATTTATTGAGTGCACTTACAACTGCGAGCGTCTCGAGCTCAAAAGAATGGAGCTTTTGCCCGTCAGGGCTAGTTTGGCGACTATAATATGACACAGGCTTCCACGGATCATTCCCTAACCTCTGCAGTAGAATACCACCCAGCCCAAACTTACTTGCATCAGTATGCAATTGCGTTTCCGCGCTGTGATCGTATAGAGCAAGCACTGGTCGCTCTGTAAGAACCTTTTTGAGAGTGTCAAAAGAAGTTTGCTGGGTTTCCGCCCACTGCCAGACTCCATCCTTTTTGAGCAACTCTGTCAAGGGTTTGGCTATGAGAGCGAAGCCCCTAACGAACCTACGGAAAAACCCAGCTAAGCCGAGGAACCTTCTAACATCGTTTTGATTTTGCGGAACGGGAAACTTTGACACCTCCTGGATTTTCTGTTCTCCAGGTCGTATGCCTGATTTGTCAACCTCATAACCAAGGAAAACAATATTCTCTAAAAAGAACCGACACTTTTCCATTTTAAGCGTCAACCCAGCTTCGTGTAACAGCTGCAGGACTTGCTCTAGACGTTGCAATCCTTCTTCAAAGGTTTTTGCAGGAATTAAAATATCATCCATATATATAATTACATATGGAACCCTGGCTTTATTGAGGATTTTATGTATTACCCGCTGAAATATTGCAGGTGCATTTGCCAATCCGAAGGGCATACGATTATACTCGTATTGCCCATCGGGCGTGACAAATGCGGTTTTCTCCCTAGATTCTGCAATAGGTATTTGGTGGTACCCTGAGGCCAAATCGAGCGTCGTAAACAAAGAATGCCCCGAGAGTTGGTCAAGAAGGTCCTCTATGCGTGGAAGCGGGTAGTGGTCACGCTTTGTGCGCCTGTTTAATGCGCGGTAATCCACGCACAATCTCTTTTCACCCGACTTCTTTTGCACAAGTACTATAGGACTAGCATAGGGTGAACTTCATTCCCGTACTATGCCATTTTGGATCATTTCATCGACCATATTTTGAACATGTTTTCGCTCTGAGTGTGACAGCCTATATGGCCTATAGACAACCGGAGTAGAATCTAAAAGGTGTATTTTCATCTCAGCAATGGTAGTAAAGCCTAAGTCGTGTAAACCCGTACTAAAACAAGACTTATATTTTGTCAGTAAGTCCTGACACCGTTGCTTCTCACCAAGTGTGAGTTGTGTTCTAAAATTTACGTCAATTTGAGAAGTAGAAGCAACCTGATATGTATTTAAAATATCTAGTGTAGTATTTCGAGTCACAACTCTTGCCCTAGAAATGAGAGAACCTCGCTCAAAACGAAGTGTTTGAGAGCCAATATTTTGAACTAGTACACTTCCGACACCGTTACACAACTGGTACTCACCAGGAAGTAAATAGTATTCCATTCCTGGTTTTCCCCTTATTGATCCACCTACATAAATGTTGCCACTATAAGTACCGCCGCCAGAACTAACGACTATCGCTTTAAGCTTACCGATCTCGACAGTAATATCATCAACGGTTATCAGAGTTAATTTGACGACTTTATCTAATTCGACAGTTTCGAACAACAGCTCGGAAGCGGTCTTGACCAGTCTCAGTCCAGGCCGTTCCGTAAAGCTATGCCCAAGCAAAACTGGCATATTAATGACCGAATCATCAACGACAAGTACTTCTACCTTGTCTTCTCTAACATTTTGTACCTCGATGCAGACAAATGCTTTACCGATAGGTAGGTAGGTAACATTACCTAGTCCCCTAAGTAAGGGGCCTTGTACCGCCTCCCATTTGATATTTAATTTGTGTGCATCGTTTGCTCGGATTAACGTAGCCTGACTACCCAAGTCTACCAGACAAGGAGTATCTACGCCATTTATTTTAATACCTATTTTATATTTATCATCTTCGATGTCATCGATAGCAACCTCAAGTATGTTCTTAGTTCTATTTTGAGATGGATTAGTTTGAACATTACTGTTAGAGTTAGGTCCATCAGCATTGGTCTTTTTAGGACAATTACTTGAGTTATGACCTAGGAAATTGCAAGCAGTACATTTATTTATAGGCTTACGACATTGCCAGCTCATGTGTCCAGGATCATTACAGTTGAAACAAGTCACACTACCCTTAGATCGACTCCTCATCGCACCGTTTTGGCGCTGAGACGTAGTAGTCGAGGTTGAGCTAAAGTTTAAGGATCGCGTGTCTTTCGATTGAGTATCCCTTTTAAACTCATGGACATCTCGGGGTTGTTGATTTCTGACCGTTTTGAAAAATTCAAAGGTTTCCTCGGGCTTATCAAACTTCCCAGCCTGCGCACTCAACCGAACACCTTTATCCTCTATACCGAATAAAATGCAGTCCACCGCTTGTTTCCCAAATATTTTACAACGGTTAAGTAAGTTAATTTTAGAGAAATAATACAATTAAAGCGATTCGCCAGGGCGTGCCCTTCTGTTGAGCATTCCCGTCAGTAATTCCGCGTAGTTTTCAGTTGACGGAAAGGATTCCTTCAACAGACTCTTCCATTTCAACCACGTATGCTTAATAGAAGGCAGGCCTTCCAGGTTTGTTTGTCGTTCCAATTGTAAATTTCAGCACACTCATCAACTTTGTTTAACCAGATATCGATTGTTTGTTCCTTAGACAGTGGATCAAACTCAGGTATAACGCTATTTAATGTCGACGAAAGAAACGGTTCACGATCCCTATTCTTAAAAATATTAACAAATTCTTCAAAAAAATCAGTACTCAAACTCAAACTCAAACTCAAATCATTTATTTCAATTAGACCAATACAGGTGCTTTTGAATTGTCGAATTTAATTGAATTTAGTTGCACGGTTCCAAAAGGTAGGTCTTATGGAGAAGAACCGGCAAGAAACTCCATAGATACTCTTTTAAACAATATAAAAATTACAATTTTTTTTGCTTTCGTTTACAATGGTTTAGGTATGGATATAATAACAATATGAGAATGGTGCAGATTGATGTGAAACGTACGTATTACATACAAAGGCAATTAGACTAATAATAACCACTTTAGATTGCCATAACATGTATGAGCCGACCAGCCCCAACTGACAGCACCCGTTCACGAGCATGACGTGTGTATCGGCGTCGCTCTACTCAACCATGTTGTAGGGAATAAAAAGACCCGACACACAACGCCACCATCAGCAGGACATTTGAGTGAGCATGACAAGCTCAGACTGCCTGGCAATGGGTAGGCATTTCTACATTTTACAAAGACAGCATCAGAGCCAACATCACTCTCATATTTTACAAACTAATTTATTAATTTAATACATGTCAGTTTGTAAAAGTGTATAATCAAACATGTCAAATTGTAAACGTGTATAATTAGTAAAAATGTCAATATAAAAAAGAGAAAAATATAAAATAACAATATATTTTAAAAAAAATGTATGTAAGTATATAATTTTCATGAGGCTAGTGAGCCTGTGGAGCTGGACTAGCATTATGCCAAATGTTTTTATCTAGAAGATAATCCTCTAATTTGTAATATGCTTTCTTGCATAGGGTCGACTTAACAACTGATTTAAATTTGTTTTCTGGGAGGTTTAAAATTATTTCTGGAATTTTATTATAAAACCTAACACTATATCCCACGAAAGAGGTATGGACTTTAGCGAGACGAAGCTGTGGCTGCATTAATTTTGACTTATATCTAGTATTATAATTATGCAGTTCACATCTTTTGGAATGTAGTGATATATTCTTCCTAACGTACATGATATTTTCAAAGATATACTGACAGGGCACAGTCATGATATTTATTTCTTTAAAGAGTTCCCTGAGAGAATCACGACTACTTAGGGTATAAATGGCCCTTATTGCTCTTCTGCAGTATGAAGACTGAGTCTATGTCTGCAGCACGGCCCCAGAGCAATATTCCGTAAGACATGACGCTATGGAAGTAGCTAAAATAAACTAGTCTTGCGGTTTCCACATCCGTAAGAAGTCTAATTTTTCTAACTGCATAAGCAGCTGAACTCAAGCGTCCTGCTAAAGCCTTAATGTGCGGTCCCCATTGAAGTTTGGAATCTAGTTTAATTCCTAAGAATACAGTTTGATCTACGAATTCGAGCTTCTCATTATTCAATATTATGTCACAATCATCACTTCTAACATTTGGTAAGGAAAATTTTATGCATTTAGTCTTCTGCCCATTCAACACTAGGTTATTAACAGTAAACCACTCATGGACCTTGAGAAGGGCGCTATTTACATGGTCAACATTCGGTGAACGTCTATCTAATTTAAAAATTAAAGAAGTGTCATCAGCAAACAACACCATCTCACATCCATTTTGGCACATGTACGGTAAGTCATTAATATATACTAAAAACAAGAACGGACCTAGGATAGAGCCTTGTGGAACACCCATTTTAATAGTAGAACCAGAAGATTTGACCCCGTTTATTTGGACTTTCTGTATTCTACCTTGCAAATATGACCTTATTAACCTCAACGAGTTTAGCTTAAATCCATAATGTTCCAATTTTAGTAACAAAGTATCATGATCCACGCAATCAAATGCCTTTGACAGGTCGCAAAATATGCCAACAGCATCTCGCGACTCTTCCCAGGCATTAAAGATGTGCTTTATAAGTGTCACTCCGGCGTCAGTTTTATTGCGCCCTTTGGTGAATCCATATTGCTGATTATGGAAAAGTTTATTTGTATTAAAATGTGTCAACATTTGATTAAGCATAATTTTTTCAAAAATCTTACTAAGTACAGGTAGAACGGAAACTGGTCTGAAATTTCCAGGATCTTTAGAATCTCCAGATTTAAATAGGGGTATTACTTTACTGTATTTCATTAGAGCCGGGAAGATCCCCTGGTCAACGCACTCATTGAATATATTAGCTAGATGGGGTGCTATAGTATTAATTATTCCACTACAAACTTTAGAAGATAAACCCCACAAGTCTTCAGTTACTTTTATTTTTATATCTTTAAAGACTTTAATGACTGACTGTGGACTAACATATTTAAATTTAAAAGGTACTGGACATACAGTTACATACTGTTTAAGTACGGCACCGGAAAGTGCGGGAGAAGAATTTAGATTCTTAGTTATTGTTGAGGGTATGTTCGCAAAATATGTCTCAAATTCTTGAGCTATTTCGGAATTTGTTGTTATAAGACCACGTGCCGTTTGTACGTGTTTGTACGATCAGAATACCTCGATCTCTTGCGTTCCGGTCTCCTTACGTCAGCTCTAGGAGGGGTGGATGCTTTTCGCGGGCGCGTAGAAACTGGTCTCTCACTAGTTGACGCGTCAGTACACCTGCGACGTTAATTTCGCCTTGACAGTTCCTCCTCTAGAAGACGCAACCTCTGATACAAGTCTTCATCATTGTTTGATTCCCCGTGACCTAAGTTAGGGATGTGACGATCGCTGCCTTGCTGCCGAGTGCGGCTGCGGCATAGTTGTTTGCTTACCCCTCCGTCATTACGACTTCGACTTCTACTCCGTTCATATCGGGTATTACCTCGTTGGCTGTCGCTCCTAGTATGGCTTCGGCTACAACGATCACCCTCACGGGCTCTTGGACTTCGCCCCTCTGGTTGGGTAGAATGTCTTGAGGGAGTTTCTCGCCTCCGCCGTCCAATTTCCTCATGATCGTTCATCTGGAACTCGTCCATAAGGTTTATATTAGTTCATCGCCTAATAATGTATTATGCTGCATTATGATTTTATTTAAATATCCGTATGTGTGTTACAAAACAAATCATAAGTGTAAAATACACTCAGGACTCCCAAACGTCATGAGTAGACCCCACTCATTTTGAACCGTGCAGGTATCGAACCCGTACGCATAGGACAATGAAACAATCGCTCAATTGCTTAGCTACCCTTTAGGTTTAGTAATGATATTTACAATAATTAATTTAAAATAGTATTCCGAAATGACTAATAGTTTAATACGGGACAACCTAGTTCTTCCCCGCTTCTGAATTTTGCATTAAATTGAATTATGTTGAAAATTTGTATCCAATAAATCCAACTGCATCCACTAATTGTCACTTTATTTCGTAAAGCAAAGCCTGTTTTGCTGTGGTTTTTAAAGTTACCAAGCTAAATAATTAAATATTTTACAAATTCATTCTACCTACAGTGTTAAAATAACCTGCCGCCATTAGATGCACATTATAAATTATACGATTGATGGTTTGTAAAATAACGACGAAATAACAACGTAGGTGTATTATTCGAATTAATTTATTACGCTCTGGTGGGTGGTATAATTAAATAAGTACCCAAAATTGATAGATTTAAGTCTCACATAAATAATAATTATGTATGTTGGTGGATGTAGATGAATAACTATAATCCATTGTAATCTTCTCGATCGTCACTTCATTATGCAAGTCATTGTATGTTATTCAATTAGTTATGAATTTTCCTTTATCTTTTAATGTATATTTCACGTTTTCAGACTAATTAAGTGAAAAAAATTATGAACGTACCTTCTATGATGGGCGCTTCAAAAACGGTATGTTTTTGATGGTGATCCCACTTCTGAACTGAAAAGCGTTCAGAAGGGGAGTCAGGAAAATAGGCAGCAATAGTTCACAATCAGTTTATTACTTTCACTTCACTAGATTATTGTCTAATCAAAAGTATTCACCGTGCTTCACACTTCAACGTTCGCATTCGAATGGCGGGCTATTACTCGGTATGTTTGACACTGACTGTTGCCTTCCATATCTGTCAGTGTCAAACACACCGAACTCTCAGAATCATTTTATTTAACTACCCACAAAAGTATGGGATAAAATATGTCGATCAATTGAATGAACGTAACAGTGAATTCCAGTTTGGAGAGTAATGTAGCCAGAGATGTTTCAAAACAGCAAAGCAAGATTACCTTTGATACTGCTAACGCTTATAGATGCTTATGGCAGCAAAAAGTAGGCTCATCTGCCTCCTTGAAGAAATAAAATTAAAATATCTTTAATGTTATCTGCTACTTCAAAGACAGCTGAAATAAGGCTACCCACTGTATACTTATAAAGTTAAAAGTTAAATACTTTCTGCCCTCGAGACTAGTGACCTATTTTATTCACGTTTTCACTGTAAAAAATAAGGTTAGGCAACAGTGGAATATTTTCGTTGAATTTAACTTAAAAACTTTTGTAATAAGAGCCTCTGTTTGTTTACAAAAAACGTCAACTTGACACTGAGACGTAACAGTAATGGCTCGTAAATATTCATGAGGCGAGTTCCGCGGGCGAGTCGAGTTACTGGCGCGAGTTGCTGGTTGGGTGCGTAACTTAATTGGGGTAGGGTAGTGAGTGTCAAGTTCGACCTTGGCAACTTTTTAAGAGACACAATACACCGAAATCTGGTACCAATCTTATAGAAAGTGTAGGGGAAATATTTTCAAATCCTCTGCACATAACTCATCATGCTTGAATTTCCAAGTAGGCACGCAAACTATTATTAAAATACACCTACAGTTAGCTGGTTTGTTGTGAAGGTCCATGTAGAAGGGAGTCTTTTGCTGTTAACCGAGTATAATCTTCAAATCAAGTTGCTTCAGGCAATTTCAGGACAAAGGAAACAAAGACATAACGCCACGCCGGAGCCACTACACCATTCAAAAGAAGAAAACTTAACTTGTTAGGAAACGATGAAGAAGAACAATTACAGTGAAAACTATTAATTGCCTTCGTTATTTTCAATTCATATTGTCAAACCTCAAAAGTCTAGTAATGAATGAGTACAAAGTATTATTTAAATGGATGTGATGGTTATTACATTGTAATTGTTATACATAATATATACCACCACTACATTTTTTTTATTTAAACTAAAATTTTGCAGCCTTTGTTACACAAAAATAAAGTATTCCTGCGCATTGAAAAATATGCATAATTCGATAAAAATTTAAACACAGAAGCTTTTTACATTAATTTTAAATTTCAATTTCAAATCTGTGTTCATTATTACTTCTCCCTAAGTTTAAAAAAATCTCCCCATCAAAACAGACTGACTGAAATTAAAAAAGAAATATTATATGAGAAAGTTTTTTCTTCCCCATAAAGTGAGGAAAACAATTCTTCAAGTGTACGCCATGTGTCCTTACCATGTGAAAGATAAATTATATTTAATTTTGAAACATATTCTTTCAATATTAAAAAATAATTTCCAATAGCTTTTCTGAACTTTTTATCCGGGTAATTTCTCTTGCTCTTTATTTTAGACTACATAAAGCCTACATTATTATATTATATCGCAAGCTAATTAGGTCGATGTCAAATAATTTTATTATAATACGTTGAAATGCTGCAAATATGTATCAAACTTTAAGATGTGTCATCAATCGAGAGTGCAAACTGCACGCCATTGTAACGGGTTGTATTTTGATTTAAGAATTCGTTTTGCTAATAAAATTTACTGTAGCGTAGTGTAACCAGTGGACTGTGAAGACCAACATCTCAGTTCAATCCCAAGGTTCGTACCACAGGTTTTTTCAAAGTTACATGCGTATTTAACACATGCTCAAATGGCACAGGAAAACATCTTGAGGAAACTTGCATGCCTGAGGGATTTTCTCGATGGGGTGTGAAGTCTGCATATCCCCACAAGGGTAGATGCCAACATGCCTACGTGCCTACATGCCTACATGCTACGTGGTGGCCTATAGCCTTATGCCTAAATGGCTATAGAAATCAAAAGAGATCCGTGCCAAGTAATAGGACTAGAAAGTGGGTTGATGATGATGAATGAGTTTTTCAATAATAACTCTTACTAAATTTAGTTTACGATACATATTAGTCCAGCTTTTATGACCTACCCCACAACCGACTAATCTAATTGGATATGTTAATGTCATAAACAGCTGCCGTTTGTACGACAAAAAGCAATTGAATTTAGTCAATCGCATTCCCGGCTTTATTATATCGAGTCTCGGTACATTGAAACTATCGAGTTCATACTTTACCCAGGATAAAAATCGATGCCCACCCTTGCAGATTGCAATTCTATTACTTTACCCTGTTAATACTTTTCCATGAATAAAAGTAATGTGCAAAACGCATTACTAATAATCCTGTCGACCCCTCCGACTGAGTGAGATGTGACGTACGTGTTAAGGGAGGGTGAATACAATGGCTGGAGTCAAACACGCGACCTTTGGACCTGCAGTGAAGGGTCGGGCCCGCTAGTCTGTTTAGATTCGAATGATATCTCAGTCATTCTACATATTTTGTTAACACTCAGTTCTGGGTCAGATTGCAACCCTTTGTATAGGTACTTCAATGCTGAGTTCATTTGAACCAGCCTAATTTAATGTAATATGGTTTTTCTGTCCCTTGTATATACATAATACTGTATATCTAATTCATATGCGTAATAACGCAACATATAATAATCTGAAAGTAAGCTTGTCTGTCCATTACCTCTTCGCGAGAGCCGCTGAACCAATTTAGATAAAATTTGGTATGGAGATAGTTTGAGTTCCAGAGAAGGATTAGAGCGAAATTTTAATAGAGCAAAAAGAGGGGTAAAAGTTTTACATTAAAAAAGTCACGAAATAAGCTATAAAATTTTATAAACACAATTTTGGATCAGAATCTTCACTTAAAAGTCAATTTAATATACTGAGGCTATCAATCAAATAAAAGTTTAATAAATATACTTAAAATTATTTTTAAACACTTGTATTTGATCACAAAAATACGACCGTATATTCCTAATTATTTGTACTAGAGCGAGTTCCTAAAGCAATTCCATATTATAGAATCTTTAATTACCTTAAGAGTATAAAAAAATAAGTCTATAGATCAACAGTTGAGATAAATGATTATACCTACATATAGAAGTAATTTAATGACATAGTATATTAGTAGGTACATTTGGTAATGGATTCTTAGGGAGGCTGTATTTGTAACGACTGGTGGTGATCTATGATTATGACCTGTGAGCCTGTAATGGCCAGCTATTTATACTTCATAATCTAAAGGTCAATTAAGGTACGTTTTGGGTCATTGGATTTGAAAGATGACTTCATGAATGAGTAAGTATTCTTGACTCAATTTATATGGCTATTCTAAGGACGACTTATAATAATAATTTAGGACTAAAAGACATTTACTGGTGATGTCTATTCATTTATGTACCAAACGTATTATTTTAAGTTTTTGATTTATGTGGAACATTGAAATACACATACTATCACGCTTGTCGTCCCCGAAAGTTTAGGCAGAGGTGTACTAATGAACACCCACGTTTCGCTGGTATGTTTTAGGTCCCAATTAATAGGAGGCGAGTCCGGGCACGAATACAAACTCCGAGCTGCAACTGAGAATTTCATATAAAAACCTAATAACATTTTGCTCGACCTGGGAATCGAACCCAAGACCTCTTGATCGGCAGTCGAGCTGTACCATGAACGAAGCATTAAATATTTTTTTTTTGCTTCGTATTCTACCGCGATATAATCTCATCATCTAGAGCATACCTACTCCAGATAAAGCCAGCTTGTGACCATGGATGCCGTAAAGAATCCGAAATATTGGTATTAAATTATCTGTAAAAAGTATTATTAATTGAATAATAGTATTTGCGTAATGTAAGAAATAAGAAAGTATTCTGTAACGTGTCAAAAACGATGATTGCTGTGAGAAAACTGTCAACCACAGGTACATAGTGCTATAACCAATGAACTAAGTCACCCCAGTGTACTAAAAGTGACACGTTCATCATTCACATCCACCTCCGACCTACTTCGGCGGCAGTTCATTAATTTGAATCTATCTGTAATTAGAACGCGCGCTAGCGACTGCGCGGCTCTGAACGTACGTACTGAGGATATGTGAGGTTATGTTTTCTACAATAATGATCGCTATATAACAATTTATTTATAACATATTTAATAAACAAGTTTATCCTTTAATCAGTTTATCGCTTTACTTAAATAAAGGTTGTACGGATCCGTCGGTGGGAGAGTTTTACTCGCACTTCATCATCAACCCATTACTGTCCCACTGCTGGGCAGGGGTCTCCTCTCATTTGAGAGGGATTAGGCTATAGTCCACCCCGCTAGCCTACTGCCGGTTGGTAGACTTCACATGCTATCGAGAAAATCTCTCAAGCATGCAGGTTTCCTCACGATGTTTTTCCTTCACCGTTTGAGCATGTGATAAATACGCACATAACTTCCGAAAACTCAGTGGTGCGTGCCCGGGTTTGAACTCAAGACCTTTGACATGTCAGTCCACTGGTCATGCCAATAGGCCACCACAACTCTCGCACTAAATAAATATCGTTTTGATTTCTTAATTTGAACTGTTTATATTAACATCAACCCAATTATTTTCCCACTACTGGCCACAGTTCTCTCATTTTGAGAGTGATTAGATTATAGTCCACCACGCTAGCCTAGTGCAGGTCATTATCCCTACTGTTGCTAGTGTCCATAGGTCCACTTTCTATCATGCCATGAGTGTACTTATTTTCACAAATTGAACAACTTTATTTTGGCTTCAGTCTAAAATCTGCAATACTATATAATATATTATATACTATATATGAAGCTTGCTTGCCCAAAAAACAACACAATTATAATGAAACGACTGTTGTATGGAGATCTATAACATTAAGTCCTGTCTCATTTGCCTGTACAGCGGTATTCGTACCCTTCCCATCCACAGTCTCATATTTATTGTATAAAAGGTACCTACGTTTACTTTACCTGTACGTCCCGTCTCGGCGTTTACCGTACTTTAAGCGCTAGTTAGTCAGCGGTAATTACCGACGGCGACCGACGCGAGCGATGCGACCGGCGTCGCAAGGATTATGTCCACGTTATGTCAGGCCACTTTGTTTCGAGGGTTTTGTGGTCCTTGTGTACGCGACGGTTAAATAGTTCCATTGTTAAGGTAGGTAGTTGCTATTGTTTTTGGAAATTAAATCTAGATGTGGAGTAATAAAGTTACTTATTAAATAAAAAACAGTGAGCCGTCACGGGACGCCTGGCAGATGTGAAACATCGATATTATTTTGTAAAAAAGTAATATGCAGAAAAGAACATATTGTGATAGGAACTAAATATGTCATAGTGATAAAATAAAATATTACGATTTTTTTCCAGATAACGATGACTATTCATTGAATAAACATTTATTTTCATTAAGTACAAAAATTTATTTAAAAGAAACATATTAACACAAACTCAAAGAGGTTTAATACAATGCACAATTCGAAAAAAAAGGTAAACCTGAAAATAGAACCAAAATCAAATTTAAATTTCATGGCGACGCGTCGCCACGCCATAAATCGGTTTTACGTGCGGCTATAGATGTTTCACATCAAAAACTATTGATTTTCAATCCTTCGTATTTTTAGGAAATAAGGAAGGGACAGTCAGGACAAAAGGAACATGAAATAGATTGAACTCAAAATGATTCTGAGATAAAAAATGTGCCAAATGCTTTAGGACTAATGTTTACGAAAAAAATACTTAAGTATATATTTTTATGTTCCTGTAATATTTAGGTACCTACGGGTAATTTATTTACATACATAAGCGAACGACTGTTCGGGTAATATAGCCTAAGTTCCCAAGTTCAGTCAAGTCTGAATACTAGTTACAATAACAGGGTGTACGTACCTGTATGAGGCGGCCTCATTCCGTCGGTCGGACCGTCTGTCAGTTTGTCTGTTAGCGGATACAATCTAATTGGGTGCTCGGTGCCATTCCTAGCCTAGCTCACTTGATTACATCTTGCTTGATTATAGTTTTAGTTTACAAGTATGGGTAAGTACTAGACTAGATGTTTTTTATTGAAATCCACTTTGGTAGGTCATATATTTTTAATTAAGTGGTAATGAAAGAATATGACGTTATATTACGAGAATCAGTTGCTGAGTCGTTTTATAAAAAGAACGCTTGGTTTTGAGCTTTAGTTATACAAAGATAATTTCCTCCAACGCACGTTGTGTTCCTTCATCGTTTAAGCATGTGATAAATAAGCACATAACATCGAAACGTCAGTGGATCGAACTCGGGACATTTGACTTCACAGAACTCTGGTCACACCACTAGGCTAACACATCTCTTTCACAGTATTTTCGTTTATAAAGACAACTCAAACTGAGTCACTCATGTAATCATAAATATTAACTTGAAAATATAACATAAAATGTATAAAATGTAAGTACCCAAATTAATTTCTAGCTCAATTCAATCGAAGTGTACACAGGCCACAAATGGTACCTGTTATATTTATATCTTAACCAACGCTCACTAAACTAATTAGCCAACATAATTTACGAGCTAAAATTCATGCTGTCATGTCGGTAGCTGGACGTTTACGGGCCGCATTTTACGACTATTACAGGCCCTCGAAGGAATAAAGCTCCAGATCGCCTCCGGACGGGATCCGGCCGGATTAAACCGGATTGAGGCGGATCGCGCCGGTCCCCGGGCCGGACCGACTCGTCGTAAATCTGTCGCCCCACGTTTATTACAAGGATTTTATTAAGATCTTCTTTGCGTTTCTCCACCGTTTATTATTAGATAAAATATTATTTATAATAATAATGTTTGAGATGTTTCGGTTTTTTCGGCGATAAAAAGGGTTCGGTTAAATATAGGGGGTTATTGATACTGTACATGTGTTTTATTAGTTTACTAAAATTAGATCATAGTATTGTACACATGTGGCAATTCTAAAGACACAAGCAATTGTTTACGTGGAAGATTTGACAACACAAATCGCAGGTTCGATTGTCACATAGGACATAAATCCATAGCATAGCCTGATTTACAAGTAGTTGTTCGTGGTCAGGGCGTTTGAATTACGAAAATTTGCAGACGTAACTATGCCGTTGGAGAAATCCCGAGAGTTGTAATAGAATGGGTTTCAAACCAATTTTCTGGCTACGGATGATGTTTTAATAGTATTTCTTAGAAGACGAATAAATTGGCAAAGTGAAGCTGCTCCTATCGAGGCAAGTTTGTGGATGGGTGAGTTTTGCGGGTTAGCATGACCGCTTGGTCCCAGTTGTCATACGGTCCATAGGTGTATTTTTGTTTAATTTCTTTATTTTATCCTATATTTTAACTTCAATAATTCAGATATGTGTACCTACTATGTGTATTAACTTTCAACTTAATTGGTCCAGTAGCTCTGTGGGTAGTGACACAACAATATTTTCTTCCTTTATTTACTTCTTTTTTCAAGACACTTATAGAACTCAACAAAAATTTATTAGAAAACCGATTATCACCAGTTGCCGCAAGTACAGCTAAAGCTCTTTAGTTATAAAGAGAATAATTTTTCGCCTTGAGTATATTTTAATAAGGTTATTAAAAAAACTTTCATCAAGAACGCAATTTATATTATTCACGATCATAAAACAAGCGAAAAACAAAGTAAAATCAATGGAGGAGAGTTCATTATAATTCTCCCCTACCACCCTCGAAGATACTAATCGGCCGCGGGATATATTCTTACACTAATTAATTTACTCTCTAATAACAAAAAAATGTTCGTGAAAACTTTTCAAAATTAAAACTGTAAAGCGGTACAAAATAATTTTCAGTGCTTGTGTAAGGTAAAAGGAGATAGCTGCACTACGATGGATCAGTTGAGTATTAGAGATCCTTATTATCAGGACCTACACTAGTGGCAGAGAGAGAGAGAGAGATAGAAATCTTAAAATTCTTATTAAGAAGATAAAAGATTAGTTCTCGTTAAAGGTTTACGAAATACTGCTTTCAGAAACCAAATTGAATGTGATGTTTATTGGGATCATTAGTTGTACAATTTAAGTTGTTTATAGTCATGAGTACCAAAACTACTATTTAGAATAACTATCTTTTGGTAGCGGGGTTCCTGAGTTCGCGAACATTACCTGTCGATAGGTTCTTATTTTTTTTTGGAAATTATAAGTAGTAGCCTGAATTTGAGTCTATTTAAGGCCAATGTTGTATGAAACTTAAACAGACTATAGGAAGTCATTAAACACCAACGATTCGCACGCCTCTGCCTAACTCCTAAAGGAATACAGCCATATTATAATTATATTTTAATTAAAAATCATATACATAGGTATATTCAATAACACACAAAACATATTCACATCTTGTATACTCAATATTAATCAATTTACATGTAAGCGTGATTACTTAGAACAATTTCAATATATCCCAAACTGTAGCTAACATTGCTGCCAGGGGCCCAAATAAACACCGAAGGAGATATTACTCAGTTGAAATTGAGAAAATAGAATGTCTCATTAGTCGGTCCAGTTGTAGAGAATAGTCCCAAATCTGAGGTTTACGAGCGCGCCTGATTTCAGTCCTAGATGGGTTTCATTGTGATGTCTAAAACGATTCTATTTAAGTAGTCCCTTTGCGAAAGTTTAATTTTGATAGACCTTTTGTTTCTTGTGAAGGCGTACAAAATTAAGGCTTAGAAATCTTTGTGTTAAAATTAATATTTGTAAATAAAATCAGGCAGTCTCTTTACAAACACAAACTAATCTTAGAATAAAATTAAGAAAATAATATTTGGAAGTTTGGGTCAATAATGTTTATTTTTGTGATTAATTTCATACATATATTTCATCCAATTCTTTAAGCAACCATTCATGCAGACACATGCAAAGTGTTGTGAAGTGTTTAATTTTATTTTTTGTTTTGAACAAAGGGGTGACACCCTTTGTTGCGATATTTTTATGGTTTTATTTTATAACTAGATATAATCCGTATTATCGCTGACATTAACAACCATTGATGATGGTATATATTTAACTAATTGACATAACAAGAATCCTACTTAACTCTACTACCCTTCTTTAAGTTGGGTGACATATTTTCCTACAATTAATACCAATTAAAGACTATTCAATATTCTTAGCGGCAACCCTGAACAAACAGTTTTAGTTATGATATTACGTAGGTATACAAGATTTTAATTAATTCTACATATGTTTGGAGAGAAATTTATTTCGTCACTAACACCAAAACGTCAAACAGAATATTTTTATACGTGTGCAAAAATACTGTTCCCTTTAAAATACGGTTTGAAAAAGAAACTCAAATCTCGACTCCTTTCACCTCATGCGGAACCCCATCAAACCTCTGCAGCGCACTTTACAACATTTTTTTACCGAGGGGTGGGAGCGAGGGGGTTCCACGATAAATCGCGGCGATCCTCAACAAACAATGTTTTTGAACGTTATTAATGGTTTCACCCAAGGGATGCTACTATCATCTGCTGTCATTCTTTCTTTTGACGCAACACAAATAATTTGCCAAGTTTTTTTCAAGAGCTCTCCTTACGATATAATTACTGGAGTCTCCGTTGTCAGTTCATTCTGTGCACGATTATTTGTTTTGTTGGGAATTTGGGCAACAGTATGAGGGTAATTGGCGTGACTTCATTTGGGAAAGCTTTTGTTATCTTTTTCAATGATGTTTTAAGCATTTATTATTAGCTGCTTTTGATTTTATGATTTATTAAAGCTAGTTTCAAATATTATCACAAATATTGACTAACTAATGAAGTGACAGTCGCTATGACGAAGCTATAAAAAATATAAGAACAGAAATTAGAAAAGCTAGTCAAGATTGCTAATATTATGTAAGTACGTAAGTACTAATGGAAACTAGAAAAAGCCCGAAGAAATAATTTTAATGAAGATGAAAAATATGCTCTACATTTAAAACCGACGATAAAAATAGAAATAAAGTACCTTTATCGTACCATGTACGTACTATAAATTATAAAAGCGCAATATATCCTAAGACAAATGATAAGTACTACCATTACTGCCTAGCTCTGGGAAATAACGAAAAAAAATCCTTTATCTTGAGCCACCAGGGTACCTGTATTCTCAACCTAGTACGAGAATATATCACGAGTTTCGAACAACAAAGGAATACACGTGACAAATTATGTGTAATGTCATAAAAATGGCGGTGAGAGGGAATGAAATACGGGCAAGACGTGCGAGTCTTACGTTGAACGTTGTATAACATTTGCCACAATACCTGACACTCGGCGATAGTAATGTGTAGCTCATGGTCCGTCGATGCTTCAATGAAACTTACATCGAAATGTCGGATATCAGATCTGTCTATTTTATTATCTAAGCATGAGACTTTGTTGGGATATACCTTAGTAAACGTCGACGTGACTTCTCGGTAATAAGTCAATCATTGATCTTTTTGGGCACAGTAGTTTTTGTACAGTATGTTTCAGAGTATTTTATCTGATGATTACGGACAAAGAATATATTTTATCTAAGCAATTAAAGATAAAAGTACCATGGAATTAAAATCTCTTCTTAGTGATTAACCGAGTAGCGCTCAGACATACATACATAGGTTGGAATCTAAATCTTTGCTATTTTCGCCATAAGTCACAATGAATTAAAAATCAAAATCTTTAATTAAACTTGGATAACTATAAATTTTACAGCATAAACAGCTTAAGCCGGAAAGTATTTTGCCTAACTTGGGGATATTTTAGATATAAAAAAGAAATGGAGATGGCAGTGATTCATTAAGCCCGTTACAGAAATGGGCCTACGATAGTGCCCTGGGGAAGCATTCTCCGTACATTTAGGCCTAATGATACGGCGCGACTACTTAACATTAAGAAATGCCATTTTTTAAATGGTTAATTGGCTGTTTGGGAAATACGGTCAGTTTTTAGGACCAGTAAAAATATCATTGCTTTCGTATAAAATTAAGCTTAATAATGTGCTTACTTGGTTTTTTAATAAACGATGGTTTTAAGTGAAGTTAAAACCTAGAACTTTGTTAAATATATTAATAATACTTAACCTGGGCTTCGAAAACAAAACTTTTTATTCAGCAGTATTATTGAAACTACCAGGCAAATGAAACAGTCCCAAAAATAAATAATCAAAATACTTTAAAAGAAAATCCCAAATTCCATAAATAATAATATTCTGTTGGTACTTCAACAACAAACGTAAATGTATTAAATAACAACGCCGCTAACAATGGCGAGTTTTTACGGTTAGCTCGTCAAAGGGGCTAGAGGGCGGCACGTAAATATCTTGTAAACAATCGCCAATACGCGTGGGAGGATTGACGATACGACAAAATCATTTTGGAACAGTCTTTGGATGTTTTTTAAGTTTTTATCATACAGTACAATACCAGTTTAACAGCCAAATAATAAAAATCTGTGCAATTTTAATTAACGAGTCAAAATATATACCAAGTATTCATTCAAGACAACGTTGTGGCTTTCTTCAGCTTCTCCAATAAGATACTGCTAATGTTTTGGTCCCAAGATATATCTCCGCTTTATCGGTTGCATTGTCTTGTAATTTATGCACCGTAATGGTCCCAACTTTATGAGTTCCTCTGTAAGGAACCCTTTCCACGTAATTTCAACTTGCAATACTCCGACTTTTTTTTGATGTAGTTTATTAATCAATTTGTTTTATTTTGATTCTATAACTAAAATAGACAGAATAATTTATCGCTGCTCTTCAGTTTTTAAACAACTAACGACAGGTAACAAGTTTTTTTTATGGAATACGGTTTTTTTGTAGTTATATACTGTTAATATGTTGAAGTCTTTGATAGAGTAAAACATCTTTTGTTTGCGGGTTGTATGTTTGATGCTCACACAGACCAAAAAAATAAAGCTATTCCTATTAAGTTTACAATAACAGTACTACAAACACACATGACTACACAACATTAGACTACCAGAAATCTAGAAGACATGGGCATTTCACATAGGGATAAGAACCACATAGGCAGACTAAATCCAAGTACTATACCATAATGTTATCATTTCCTTTAAACATTTTTATAAGAAAAATCCGCAGGAGAGATATCCCAGTAGACCATGGAGACTTAAGCCAAGGAGCGGGTTCCTTAAGTGGCGCTCAGCTGCGCCGGCGAGGTGCGCCCACTCGCAATAAAACGCTTCCCTTTAGATAAATTTATATAACCTACGCTATATGTAGGAGTAGTGTTCATTATTTATACAGTTCAATTAGGAGAATGCCTTTTTGGTCTAGTGACAGCAGTGAGTTAAATGTTCTATGGGTTCTGTTTGCGGGTTGAGTGGTGTTGTTGTATTTTTTCGGAAATAATTGCTAGATTATTGACACAAAGTACCAATAATAGGAGTTACTATTACTGGAACTACCGCAGAATTTTGGCTTTACAATGATCTGCTTCTGTTCTCTATTAAATACAGTTAGTTAATTTGAATTCAAAATAATATGTTCCACTTTCCATTCAGTTTTGGATTCTAAAGTTTAGGAATATTTTCATCTTTATTTTACAAATAACGTATTAATAAGCTTTATCTTCAATTTACTTAGCTTAAATGTCAAACATTTTGGAATCAATATTATTATTAATTTACTTTGTAAAAAGTACAATTACCTATTTCAATGTGTACAATTCGCGTCAGCTGCTTAATCATTATGTTGATTAGTACTAAACTGTTTTAAGCCATTTTCATTTCCCCTCTATCCATGTGTTAACTATGAAGGTAGCAAATGAGTCCTCAATTACGTCGATAACCGCTAAGCTCTTAATTCAATACAAACACGTCTGATTCGTATTAGCCGCGCGTCAGTTCAAATAGTTTGTGCCCAGCGACGCGTGCGGTATCTAACAGTCCTCTGTTTGTGATCATTTATATTGCCGCGTTATTTTCATAATTTCATTTAAATTGTAAGGTATAAGTATAAAAAGCTATGATACTGGTAGTCTAGTGGTATATTCCTGACTGTAAAGGTTTAAAGGTCTCCAGTTCCATTCCAAGGAAATTTGCATGTTTTGCAGAAGTCTGTCAACCCGCAGTAGTCTAGGTGTGGTGGACTATAACCTAATCCCAATTAAATGAGAGGAGACCCGTGCCCATGAATGTGACAGTAAATTATATCTAGATAATGATGATGGGTAGAGAGAAAACTCAAGTGAAACATCCTTTATTGTTACTAACATTATTATTTCTCTGTAACCAAAACACAACAAGGCTTACGTGAAATCTTCTACATAATTTCTATCTGTATTACCGTTGCGTGTGTTCAAATACTTAGTGCCCACTGACACATGAAATACAGCCTGTCTATCTGCCTACCTGTCTTCATATACTTACTGTAACACATATACGTGTGTGTTTGTTTGTCAGCGTGTGCGATCAGGTGCACTAATCTCTATTCATTGTCTGTATTTGCGTTTGATTTACTAAAGAGCGGTCTGTTTGCGTTCATCGGTTGAAACTAATGACTTGATCGATTTATTAGTTTCATTCTTGGGGGATTTTGGAAAGTGGCAACATGACACTTCCGTATTGATTTAGTGATTTTAAGGTTCGGATTCTTGAGTTAGATTTTTTTTAATGGCAGTTTCGAAGTTCAGGCGTCGGTTCGCATTAAATGGGTCCTGAAAGCATACTATTATCAGCAGACTCTTATCTGTACTTTTGTACACCTCTGTCTACTGTCATATTATTATATAAAGACTGTATCGTATAATATGTACCTAACTACATTAAAAAAACCTAACGAGTAATGATCTGTTCAGAAATTAAAATCATTAAGCCTTTAATGGTTCAAAATGACCACTTTGTAGAACATTTAGATAACATGTTATAGAGAAAAAAGTAAATTAAATATACATATATCTCACGCACCGCCGCCCGCCCGGCAGGAACAGGGTACGCCGCCCGGCCTATTATTTTATCCACATTCTGCCCAAATTTCAGTATAGGTACTGAAAGCTGAGTGGTGTAAGTTATAACATTTACTAAATTAATTAGATTTATTATAATATTTTAATTATTATTGTTGATCTGGTAAGTGCAGCAATAATATTAAAGGTTGCCTTCTGTGGTAAGGGTCTCGGGTTTGAATCCTAGTCGGGGCAAATGTCTGTGTGATGAGTATGAATATTGTGGGTGAGTTATGGATAGTTCTATCGATTTGAATAATGTTTATTGATTTGATTTTTTTAAGAGCTGCTAAGCACAATTTCGTACCTCTAAAAATTTCATACAAAAAGGCCAACTCCAAACTCTATTTTGGAGCTTTTCGGTTCGATCCTGATATATGCCTAATTATCTGTACCCTCCCGCTCATCGCTTATCACTCCTCTCCCTCGCAACGCGTGTAGATTACACGGTACCTCACAGTTTCGGACCTCATTTGCTTGTAATTGATGGCCGCTAATCTTATTTCTGCACGATTTATATAGGAGAGAAGGTGCTTCCATGACATTGCACATATCATTATTTAAAAAATAACTTGGAAAAATTATTTTTTATTCATCTGAGTAAGGTGCGTAAGTAAATGAGATAAATAAACATATATAAAATAGTATGGTAAAATATCGATGATAAACTGCTTGCAGTAAATTTCTAGTGACTAGATATTTTAATGTGTCCCATCCCTAATAAAATACCTTCCTGAGAGTAATACGTAACTAGGATTAATGTAATGAAAATCGTTCACTAACTCCAATCGGATTGAGATGGATTCTCAGAATCGGAGCCCCATAGTTATTAGTGTTTAACTTCGCCAGAACAACATTCAGTGGGATTTGCAGGACTTGGTTCATACGTTTATTTGACAACTCGATTTCATTATACAAGAATCGGTTGAAACTATTCAATAACTATTTATTAAGTAAACACTATTATGAATGTTGTTCAGTTAACAATGTTCGTAGTTCGGGGTCAGTTGAGTCACACAAAAGTGTGAGCAAATCTTTTATTTTTAATTCGTTTGTTTTCGTTACTTTTGACTTTATACTAGACAACATTCACACCTTCGTGCCTCTGTACGGGTTAGCAGGCACATTCACACCTTCGTGCCTCTGTACGGGTTAGCAGGCATCCGATGCAATACTATGTAATAGTTGGCGAGACTATTGCCATTATCAAGTACAAATTAAAACTCTAAACTACGGAAGATATCGTTGAAAACTCAAAAATATAAGAAAAAAAATTCACCATGACGTAAATCGAACACAGCGCCTCACAATAAACATGTGAAAATGTTGTTGTATATATACAATGTTGTAATAGAAACAGCAAGGGTAACCAGAGAACTGAGTCTAGCTATTACTGAACAAAAAAATTTTTTTTCAGCCCACTTCTATGACGATGGTTGGATGGGCCTAAAGATAGTTTATTACCCATTTTAACACATAGGGTACTTTAAATCTATATATACTCATGCGGACAATGCCACAGTCAGAAGCTAGTTTCAATAAAAAATTATTAATTTTGCATAATGTAATCGAAAATCATTTTAATGACGTTTCATTAAAATGTATCAATATATGAAGACTGACGCAAATATTTGAATAAATTACCTCGTTTAAAACTGATTTATATTTTGATATTTAATTATAAAGGCAATAGAGAGATTTATGGGGCGCCGTATATAATAATTGGCTTATCAACAACGGCATAAAGTATGTACGGAAAAATGTAACTACTTCGTGATTGACATTTCATTCCTAAGAGAAACTTTGTAATAAACACTAATTTTGAATTCTCCGAATATGCAATAAAGTTTGAAAAACAATAACTGGCCTGAATCTTCGGACGCACGTTGTTCTTAATTCATCAATTAATTCTAATTTGTTCATTAAAATTACCTGAAACAAAAAAAAATGCTTATTAAAATCATAGTACAATACTCATTTTCTATTATAATTTGAAAATATCCATATTCCATATGGTGTTTACTTAATTAGATTATATTACTATATGAGACCAAACGGAAATATACTGTACTCCACAGAAAAGTACCTACTATGAAAATCAGTTTCAATTGACAAGAATGTTGTAGAACACAATAACAAAACAATGCAGATGATTTAAATTAACGAATTCAGCATCATCGTGAGTACAACTGCATGCCTGAGAGATTCTCCTGATGGCATTTAAAGTCTACCACCTCCCATCCCAAGACTATTGCCTAATCTCTTTAAGTGAGATGAGACCCGTGCCCAGCAGTGGGACAATAGTTGATGGTGAAAATAAATACGTCAGTTGGAAATGTAATAGATAAGTATATCTACATATATTATGTACCTACGTAATATATACAACTCAACTAACAACACACGAAATATAAAAACTGAAAGTTATTCCACACTTACATATCTGTATATGTACATGCCATTTCCGAAATAAACAATCGTTTTTATAAGCAGCTATCACTGTACCGAGGTAACGTATTCCCTGGCTGGTGATTCCCCGCAAAAGGTAAAAATACTCGTATAAATAACGCCTAGTATTGTCGGATTTGTTTGGTATCACGATTCGATGCTCGAGTCAATATCGAAATGATGAAAATATGTATTGACTTTCTCTGGTATATTTGCGGTTGTGACGCGGATTAAGTGAGTGATTTCACGTTCTGATTTTTATCTGAAAGGTAAAAGAATGAGGTGTTCTATATTCGGATGGAAATCCGGTTTAAATAAGATTTGTGATACATATCTCTATAAAAAAAAACGTTTTATTTATTTATTGTTCCCATGGTGTAAAGTATTGCCAAGTGTGAAAGTTTTATTTTTTACCATTATTATGGTAAACAAGCTATGGCCCGCCTGTGGTAAGAAATTACATACATAAGTAACCTATAGACGTAGGGCTGAACAGTAAAAATGGCGCTCCTACGTTGCCGACTCTATAAAAACCGGTTTAGGTTTCTTAAGATAGGATAGGAGACTTACTACTTAGACTGACAGCAAAAAGAATTCCCATGCTGTCAGAATAGTCCCTAACGAGCTCTGGCCACTTTACTCACTCGCAGAAACACAATTGTTGTTTCCACTCGTCTTCTCTAAGACGGAGGCACTTCCCCAGGCAGCTCAATTTGGGCAAGAAATATAGCTTTGCCCTTTCACTCAGTCTAAAAAGTTCAATTATATTTCAAGTGTGAAAATCAAGTACAAAAGTTATACCCCTGTACCAGTACCCTTGTTACTACGATAACAACATCGAATGCAATCGTTTCATAACTGTTGAACTGGAAACTCCTTTTTTAATTACAGTTATCCGCCACAAATCCATATTCCAACAACCCTAAACAAACAACAATACAACATACCATCCACGCGTACTCGTACAATGAAAACAAAATTGCTCCGATACAATTGGTACTTTTTGGAACGGTTCCGAAAAAATAACAGTGACTGTTGAAAAGTTCTGAGCAATAAAGCCCTAGTGAAATCAATTTTAATATCGGCCTCGCAATTTCTGTTCAGATGGAAATGGGCTATTCATTCCGTCTATGTCGCTGGCCATACGAATTGAACTTGTTAGCGCTTGTTGTGGCCCAAGTTGAGAACGGTTTACGATGTGCTCGTAAATCGCAGGCGCGGGTTATTTTGCGGGAAGGCTCGGTGAGTTTTATTGATGTTATGCGCGGGTAAATGGCCAGTTCTTTTTTTAATTTGTGCAATTTTTACTTTTGGCAATCAAAGTGTACTCAGGGGCGGGAAAAGGAAATTTGGGTCGGCTTCATTTTATATTATATACTTGAAAATGGGCTCTCATTACACGGTGTAAAATTAAGTAACCTCGGGCGTAATAAAGTTAATCATTATACTATTCAAAGATATTAAAACTCTTTTGTCAATTTATTATTGAGTGCTATAATGCGGATACTTACCATAAACAATACATTTTTATAATAACATTAATAGCATGTATTAATTATATTAAACACTAAAGCAGAATGCCTATTCTTACTCTCACATCGCCATTTTATTAGTTTAATGCCGTACTGTAGGCACGTAATAAATGTATGAGTTCCAGAACAGGCATAAATTATGCCTGTTCATTAGATACGAGGAAAAACGACTCTTTGGCCATCTGATGTAATTGTGGACCGACTAAATGGCTAAGCGTATGTACGTTTAGCCAGTGTTGCCATTTTCGAGCTCAAATACATTTAGATTCTGAGTAATGCTAACATAAAAGAAAATTAATTACATTATTTAAGCGGCGAGTCGTTTGGTAAATTTTAAAATAATAAAAAAGTTTGCAGAAAAAAAACATGCAAATTATATTTTTGACAAAACTCTCACACATAATTAAAACGTACGTAGTATTTAAAATAGCTATTAAAAACAAAAGTAACGCCCACGCATTGTCCCTTTTATGTCGGCCACAATAAAACGCGAGAATAAAATATATGAATTACAATTTTCTAAAATGTATACCCATAAATCTACCAAAACAGTGGAGAATGCTGAAAAATGGCAACCCTGGGATCCAGCGTTTGTCGTATTATTGTTTGATATTCAAATGCGCTGTACATTCAAAGGGTTTTATTTATTAATTGCACTCCATTTGAAAGCGTGCTCAATTTTTCACACGTGAATCGAATATGCTTTTAGCTGTTCTACATCGGTTTCCCTATGACGGACGGTTACATTTTTCTTCCTTTTGAATTTATATGTTAGTTGTTTCTACCGTTCAGTGTAAAGTTATCTTCTTTTGTAATGTAAAATTGTTTTAACCCTGTTTTGTGTTGCCTTCCGTAAGGTACCTTAAGATTATGTCTAACAGATACCCTACATTATTAATTATTATTGACAATTCGATTTAACAAAATGAAGGGTAACTGTTAGTAATTATAACTTCAAGACAACCAACACCTCAGTCTGCCCGTGACCATGGATGCTGTAAAAGATACGAAACGCCGGGTTAAAACAATATCAATATACCGCGATAAAATCCGTAAAAAGTAGTTTTATTTCAAGATAGTAAGGTTTTTGGATCACAAATAATCACAGAGTATCAGGAACATGATACATTGAACCAGTGCATTCCGATATCGCGCGGACTCACTCGCACATCGAACCAACAATGACGTATTAATTATATTGGATTACTGTGAACAGTGCTGGCAGAGTGACAGCCTACAGGGTACCAATTGTGAAGCTTAAAATATCATTGTATGTGAGTACTCTATAGTTAAAGAAATTGCAAATGGATAGTTCATACCATCACGCCTGCCGTCCCCGAAGGGTTAGGCAGAGGAGTACTAATGTACACCCACATTCCACCGAGCCTGCTGCCAACAACCGGGCACGAATCCAAACTCTGAGCTGCTACTGTGAACTTCATAAAAAACCAATAACACTTTGGTCGACCTGGGAATCGAACCCAAGAGCTCTTGCTCGGAAGCCACACTGTACGAACACTAGACCAACGAGGCAGTTTACAGGTACGAAATAATGGAACAGATAAGTAAGTTGATGATGATAATATCATTTATGTTCCATTTTATTCATTCAACTGCCTCGTTGGTCTAGTGGTCGTACAGTGCGACTGCCGAGCAACGGGTCTTGGGTTCGATTCCCAGGTCGAGCAAAGTGTTATTGGGTTTTTCTATGAAATTCTCAGTAACAGCTCGGTATTTGGATTTGTGCCCGGTAAATGGCAATAGACTCGCCCCCTATTACATGGGACTTAAAACACACTGGCGAAACGTGGGTGTACACCTCTGACTAACCCTTTGGGAATGACAGGCGTGATGGTATGTATGTATGTATGTTTATTCATTCAAAATATCACTTTAGTCTTTATAATCTGAAATCTTATAGAGGCAAGAAAAAAAAATAGATTCACCGAGCCACATTTGTCGTGACTGTCATAGCGGAAGATTAATGCGCCCTCGCAGTACCCAGCTAAGCTAGTTTTAATATTTATACTGTGGCATTCATGAATTCAGAGGAACATCATCAATTTCAACTATCTGCCCCAGTTTCAGTCACAATGGACGCAACTTGGGCTAGCTTTTAATGTGTTTGTTAGAACTGTATAATAAACTAAACAATTATTGTCTATGTCACTGTAGTACTATATTATTATGATGCCGCTGTTGGCAACACTGTGTCTCTAACTTCTCCACTCTGATCTTGTTGTCATGTCTGCTCCGGTACTACCTACTTAATAAATCTCTCTATATTGCGTCAATCCTGTGTTATTTGTTCATAACCCAACAGGTTATGGGCCCAGGATACACGATAAATAACAATGCGTAAATAGTTTTTCTGCAAAGATTATTAAAACGAGATGCCGAATAATAATGGTGGTTCATCATCACCGGCGCGGGCGGTGCCGACGGCATCGTTGTCTTCAGCTACGAATACTGGGATCTCAATCAATTTTGAAAAGCTCAGTGGTATATCAAATTACGGAAATTGGAAATTTTCGATGCGGATGTACATGATTCATGAAGACCTGTGGGATTGCATCACAGAGGCCACGCCGGGTGTTCCCAAGGACAAAGATGACCGCAAGCAACAACGGGCACTTGCAAAAATATGTCTAATGGTGCAGCCGTCGTCGTTTTCCCATGTACGAAACGCAACCACAGGTTTCGAGGCTTGGAACAACCTAAAAACGGCATATGAAGATAGAGGGCTGTGTAGACGCCTTGGACTTTTACGTACATTGTTTGGATTGAAGCTTGAACAATTTAGTGACATGGAAGCGTATCTCTTAAAGATCACGGATCTAGATCAACAACTACGAGATATTAACGCTCCATTAGATGATGATTTCCTGTCAGTGTTAATGTTAAGCGGTCTACCTCCCGATTATGATCCGCTTATTATGGCATTGGAAAATTCAAACATCAAATTGTCTAGTGAAACAGTAAAGTGTAAATTATTACAAGAAAAATTACGCAGAGACTTTGACAAGAATGAAGAAAGTGCTATGTTTACAAACCGGACTGTAAAACATGTAAAAAAGTCTTCTACAAAGAGCAAGTTGTGTTTCTTATGTAAAAAGCCAAATCATTTTGCTAAGAATTGTCCAACGAAAACAAACATAAGTGCAAAACAGAGTGAAAACCATGAAAAAGCATGGAACGGAACATTATTAACTGCATTATCTGTGGACATTAATTCAAATGCTTGGTATGTCGACTCTGGCGCGACTTGTCACATGACAAACAACAAATATTTATTACAAAATTATGTTGTGGATACTCCGCGGTTAGTGTCTGTGGCAAATAAAGAAAAATTGCACAGTGAAGGACATGGTGAAGTGGAACTGTTGTTAGAAGGACACACTCAACCCACGAAATTGAGTGAGGTTATTTATGTCCCAGGTTTGTCAACAAACCTTATTTCTGTTGGAAAAATGGCTTTGAAGGGACTTGAAGTGTCTTTTGGTGCACAGAAATGTAACATTTACTGTGAAAAAGTCGCAGTTGCCAGCGCTACAATGGTGAATGGTGTCTATCAATTGGACTTGGAGTGTCAACAACTGCCAAGTAAACGTGAGTTGGCTGAGGCGTGTCAAACAGTGGCTTTGGTTGAGCCGGACATCCAGTCAGTGGATGTACATCAAACAGAAGCTGCTACTTTGTGTGAGTCAAACCCAACACAAGAATTATGGCATCGTAGACTTGGTCATCTAAATAGGCGCAGTATGGATTTACTGAAACAAGGCATTCCTACAAGAGCATGGTATCGAGCATCAGACGACTGTACCCTACTCCCCTCAGCAGAATGGTGTAGCCGAGAGGGCCAATCGGACAATCGTGGAGGCAGGACGATGCATGCTACAGGATGCTGGATTGGACCGAAGATTCTGGGCAGAGGCATTGAATACAGCAATATTTATTAAGAATAAGTCACCCAGCAAGGCAGTAAGAGGTACTACTCCAGAAGAAAAGTGGACTGCTATGTTGATGATCCACATGATGTTACATGGAATCCGGACATGACAATGGATCAAGGATCAAGTGATTATGAAGACATTGATGAATCTATTGGCATGGTGGTTGCTATGACAGCGGCCAGTGATGGTGAAGAACCACAGACAATAGAGGAAGCGCTGTCAGGACCTGAAAAGGAATGTTGGAGGGATGCAATTGAAGATGAGTATAAGTCATTTGAACAAAATAAAGCATGGACTTTAACACCACTTCCTGCAGAAAAAAGGCAGTGAAATGCAAATGGGTTTTTAAGAAGAAACTTGGGTCTGAAGGTCAGCTACTTCGATATAAAGCACGTCTTGTGGCCAAAGGTTTCACACAAAAATATGGAATCGACTACAAGGAAACTTACTCACCTGTAGTAAGATACTCCACGATCCGTATATTAATTGCCCTTGCAGTAAATTTGGATTTGCACATCGATCACATGGATGTGAAGACAGCCTTCCTTAATGGAGAATTACAGGAGACTGTGTACATGGAACAGCCCCATGGGTATAAAATAAAGGGTAAGGAAACCCACGTATTTAAACTGAATAAAGCAATATATGGCCTTAAACAGGCTTCAAAGGTCTGGTATGACAAGATTGATCATGCCCTGTCAGACCTTCAGTTCAAGAAAACACTCAGTGAGCCTTGTGTTTACACTAAATTAGACGCCAATGGTAATCTTATGATACTGGCCCTGTATGTTGACGACATTTTAATTTTTAGTAAGGATTCATTTGAGAAGAAATTATTGAAGGAGGAGTTGATGAAAAGGTTTGAAATGAAAGATCTAGGCCGGGCTAAACATATATTGGGAATGCAGTTGAATCAGGAACAGAATAAAATTACTCTTGATCAGAAGACCTACATACGAAAGGTATTAGAACAATTTAATATGGCTGACTGTAAGCCTGTGAGTACTCCCTTAGAATGTGGCATGAAGTTCGAAAAAGGAGAACAAACTGATCTTGATTCTAAGTATAGGAGTCTTGTTGGATGTATTATGTATATAGCAGTCTGTACGAGGCCCGATATTGCACATGCAGCAAGCCTATTGAGCCAATTCAACAATTGTCACTCAGATACACATTGGAAAGCTGCTAAACGAATTTTGCGATACTTAAAGGGAACTATAGATTATAAGATAGTATTTGAAAAATCCTCAATATCTATCATAGGCTATGTAGATGCAGATTGGGCATCTAACCCGCTAGATCGACGCTCATACACTGGCTACGTGTTTAAAATAGGTAACTCAGTTGTTTCCTGGGAGAGCCGTAAACAGAAGACTGTAGCTCTATCAAGCACAGAGTCAGAATACATGGCATTATGTGATGGAGCAAAGGAAGCCAAATTTATTAGAAGTTTTCTTTATGAATGTTTAGGTAAACTTTTATCTGTAATATTGTTTAATGATAGTCAGTCAGCACAGAAAATTTGTAATAATCAAATTAATCATAGTCGTAGTAAACATATAGACATCAGGCATCATTATGTAAGACAAATTGTGAATGATAGAATAATTAAATTAGAATATTTATCCACTGAAAAAATGCCCGCTGATGTCTTAACTAAATGTTTAAGTAAAGACAAACATTACAATTGTGTTTCTCATCTTGGTTTACAGATTGTTTAGTTTAAGGGCAGGTGTTAGAACTGTATAATAAACTAAACAATTATTGTCTATGTCACTGTAGTACTATATTATTATGATGCCGCTGTTGGCAACACTGTGTCTCTAACTTCTCCACTCTGATCTTGTTGTCATGTCTGCTCCGGTACTACCTACTTAATAAATCTCTCTATATTGCGTCAATCCTGTGTTATTTGTTCATAACCCAACAGTGTTTTATTAATTACTCTAAAGTTGGGCCCGGTTCAAATCGTTTGTCATAACTGTTTTGTTTCTATCTTTGAAGTTATAATAAGTTTCAATTACTGCAATAATTGTTTATTTAAAGTTTTATGTAAAAAAATCATACGCAAGAAGGTTTGTTGTAATATTCTTTGTGAATAAATACGTACTCCTTTTCCACTATACGTATGTATCTTGTCAAGTACCTAAGTATATATCGAGTGGTTCCTAATTTGTCTTTTTCAACGACTAGAATTCAACGATTTCAAGTTGCTAGTCAATACAAACAAAACCATACATACTCTGTTGCTGTTGACGTAGTTGCACCAACCTGACGTAAATTACACCAATGACACAGGTTCTTCATGAAAATATACGAGTTAGGAAACATTATGGCATCTGTACTGCAACTTGGTATATAGTGACACACAAACACATGCAACCTACCAATCACAAAACAAAAGATACATCACGATATAATGCTGAAGTTAAAAGCCTACACTCATAATAAAGCAAAACTAGTAGACAGACACTACACACAACAAGACAACCATAATAACTGCAAAATAATAGTGGCAGTCTAATTATGTCCACGGGAGCGAAAACAGCTTAAATTCTTGTACAGAGTGCAGCAGTTTCTGGCGACGTGGTAGCGGTGCGTGTGGGGCGTACACCTGCACACAACGCGAACAAAACGGCCGCTTGTACCGCTGGGATTAATAAGCGTGCGGTCTGTGCTGACGGGACGGACAAGCGATAGGCGACAGCGGAATTGAAATGCTTGTTATTAGACTATTTTTGTTATTAGTGTAGTGTACTAATAAAAGTAGACTATCTTTGTTTTTAATACCAATACAAATGGTTGGTAAGGGTAGGATTCCTGTTAATCGAAATTGTACTAAGGATAAAAAGGTTAGTAATATCACTAACTAATATCAGCAGTACTGCAGTCTTTATTTTATAGTTCTATATTATATAAATGTTATTTTGAGATATATGTACTGTTTGATAATGTTATATTTACTGCTATTTTTATTTTGGAGAATTTCTAGAACGTTTTTTATTTTTTTAAGTTAAATAATTCGAAGTTGAAACTCATTTTTAATGATTGCAGAATATATAAATATTATGTATTATAATAAAAATTTTAAAACTCTTAAAAGAATCAAGACCTCAAGCTCAAGAGCCAAGATAACTTTAGTCATTAAACGACGAGCATAATTAATTACCTTCTTACTTCTAAAGAATTTTCAAAATATGTATCTAGGTATCTATTTAATTTCACAACTCTAATGAATAAATTAATCCTTGTTTGTGACGCTAATAGCGTAGAGTTACTTCCAAAATATAACTTATTACAAAGCAAGTTGAGCTCAGACTTACAAACTCGTGGCCTGTAAAATATCTGACTTCAAAGCCTTAACTTATAAATCCATGAATACATAATACCCAAAAGTTTTCAGATGATGAAATACGTGCAGATGAATTATAAATTACTTAAGAAATTAATATACGTACGTCAGTATATTAAACAAAATAAATACACTAAAATATGTTCAACGTATAGCTGCAACACTCGCTTTTTGAAACGATATTCAAATCTAATCCGTTGTCAAATGTCATGTCAAGCAATTTGATTGGCTGTTCAATTATCACTCGACCAATCATTATTAATTGGTATACATGCAATATATTTGACAACTTATTCATTCTTTTGTAAGTTGATCATTAATACAATAATTATAATAACACAGATAATTATATCACATTGGCATACTATTGAATAGTTATAGTATTAACAAATTATTGTTTGTGGCTTTAAATTTATTTGAATTAAGACCGGTCAAAAGTTATCACATTTTCTTTTAATAAAAAATGAATGATAATATACTAATGAGTATATACAAATATGTACATATTTATATAATACACGGGAGTACAGTCGAACAAGCTAATTGGTTTACATCCACACATAGATCGGTCTATAGTTGCATGTATACCAATCAGCTTGTTCGACTGTACCACAAAAAAATTCGTTAGAACCTACATAATGTGATTCATTTTCTTTTCGTTGATGGTTTCAGGTGTTCTTTGCGAATAAATTTAGATTACTTTCTCTCTTTATTATACAACACAGGTAATTTTACCTCTATCCGCGTGTAACTCACGCCCTCATCCGTGGAGCCACATCCGTCGACACGAGATTTATCCCATCAGGTGGAACCGTCCACTAATTACACTCACGCAACGCAACCGTTCACATCTTCAAACAAATCATGAACAATCCCACGGCTTCCGCTGTAATTGTGATACTAAATTGTAGTTTTGGTTTTGCGTACAATAATACAAACCTTATTAGTATAGACTTTCTAAAACCTTGTGTTAAAATGGAATTTAAATGTACCAAATAAATATAAAAGGCATTTACGGCGGACTCCGCCGTATTTGATGTGAAATGAGAATATAAATTGAGACAAATACTATTAGGTATATCTCTCAAACTGGATCAAAGTATAAATAGTGTTCAAGTTCAGTTTCATTCAATTCGGTAAATTCCAGTCGATCATAATATATCATAACTATTTTTATTTATTAGTACCTAGGTATTTCCCGGCACTTGTATGCTTATCAGAAGCGTGAAAAGTGTACACAATAAAGTGTGTATTAAAACATAGATACGTCGTATATATTTGATATAACAGAATTCAATAAATGAAAAGATATATCCTGTCCTGATATATAGGTAATAATTGGTCACCTACGGTTGGACCTGAACAAGCACGGCTCAACCCTACACGAGCTCCTCATAACTAACGAGAAATGAATGCCATTTATTATTTACCCGTTTTCAGGGAAATTGCGCAAGTTTGCTCAACTGGTCTGTCAGGTAGCTGGCAACCCTGGTTATTGTATTCTCCTGAGGGTATGTTCACTCGTAATCACTCGGCCGCCACCGCAGCTAGCTCCGAGAGATTTAACTACAGTTTTATTTTGTTCCTGATTACGTTGATTTGGATATGTTGATTGTCAGACTGCGAAAGCATTTGCTAATACTAGAATAGGTTCGTATGAAAGATTATTTATTCATTGATGTGATACTAAGTGTACAAATAATGACTTAATTAAATAAATACCACCACGCCTGCCGTCTTCGAAGGGTTAGGCAGAGTTGTACGAATGTGCACCTACATTTCGTCTGTATGTTTTATGTATAATGTAGCAAGGGACGATCCTATTGATATTACCGGGCACGAATCAAACTCCGAGCTGCTATAGATAATTTCATAGGACCAAATAACATTGCTCGACCCGGGAATCGTACACAAGACCTCTTGCTCAGCCGTCGCACTTGCGACCGAGACCAACGGGCCAACATTTTTTAATAAAAACTTACAATATATTACTTCGATCTTTGCTCAAAACCTTGGTATGGCTCAATAAAATTGACACAAACAACAAGTCAGTATGCAGCGCATCAAACACAATCCATAAAGCTAGTGTTATTTCATGGACGAATGCTCAACTGGGATTAAACGTCCGTCAATTCAATGTACAATGAAATATTCATTGACATTATCGTTATTCGTGCCTATAGTATTATAATATTGTTACTAGTTTAAATAAATTGAGTATTTTCAGTATTCGAGCTTGTAGGGATTTCGATAATCGTTGGATATATTATTTTTTTAATTTTCTGTAACGTATGGATAACTAAATAACTTGAACTGCAGACCACAAAAATAGTAGGTAGGCTAGAAAGTCCCTTAACAGTCAGAGACAGAGAAAAGTGGAAGAAGAGTGGGGACGCCTTTGCCTTGCAGTGGGACATTACAGGGTTTTAATAAATAAAATAAGGCTATAAAGGAAGTAGGTTATATACAACAAAACTATACTTTTTTTACGCTCTGCCATAATGCAACTGCCACGGAACTGGAATTCTATTCCGTGGTAACTTCACTACGACTTTGATTTGAAACTTCCTTTATTCGTCGCTAAAAAGTATAACTCATCTTACATGTTACGCAACATCTTACAAAAAAAGAAAGTAAACAAAATTTATTTATAAAGGACACCCGAGTTACACAAAAAGGATAAAATAATAATAATAAAAACCTTACAAACTAAACTATTCAATATTCTGTGGTACCCAGGTGTATTCTATATATATTCTTGCCAACTATATTTACTGATGTGTCTATAATATAATCCAAATAATTTAAGACCGATTCTAGTCTCACTGACATCCAAGGCACATGAGCGTAATAAAACCCCCCTTCAACCTATTTTTAATCTTCTCCGCATCAACTGTTCCCTACTAATTTATCTCCATAGACATGCTAAAATAGCGTATCGTCATTACTAATTCAAGTATGTCTCAGAACCTCTGTCTGAACTGCAGTTCAAGACGCTTGCAAACATTTATAGCTTGGATAAAATTAGCTCGGTCATTAGAAATTACTTCGTGTACTAGCGAAACAAGACGTCACATAGCCCAGGTGTAACTAAAGCCCGCCTGCTGCCGACAACCAACAACCAACAACCAACAACTCCAAAGATATACATCCCAAATTCCGCTCTATGAATATTTTACTGCGCCTCCCAGTAACTCTCACAGGTAAACTAAGATCAATTAAAATGTAATGTTCCCGTTTTGGTACGTGGTTTTCGTGTTTATCTAACTTGGCTGGTTTTAACATAAAACTGTGCAAATTAAAGTTGTGTTTTTGAATGTACCACGTTCAGTCCTGGATAACTGAAAAATGAAACAGAGCTTCAAAACGTTTTTTTTTATTACTGTTTACTGCATCCTTAAATGGCATAGCAGTTGTGTCAGATTTTGAGCTGGAGGTAAGGCTGTTTTTGTCCTATGACAAATGAGAAAATACTAAGTATTATATTATTAATAAATTTATAAATATAATATATAATACATAAATTAATAATATGATATTATTTAACCCCGATGTTTTGGATTCTTAAAAGATCAATCATGCCTAAGATATACATATTAAGCACGATTTTCTATTAAAATTAATAATAATCGCAAAATATTCCATCCGTTAAAACCCAAACAAAATATAGGATAACTCCCTATTTCAATAATAACATCAAAGTACCTATTCTATTCTCGTTGACTTCAATAAATAGGAATACAGCCGCATTCCCAATTACAAAGCCGATGGGAAAAAGCCATCGACTTCCTTATTTCCCAATATCCCTTTAACTAAACGGCTTTTAATCCCGCGAATCAGTATTCTTAGCCTAACCCAGTGCGCGGGGGTCGGCCATATTGAAATGCAAATTTTTCCAAATATTTAAATGGAATATAGGGTAGCCGAATAAATCGGTGCGACACATTTTATTAATCCCTGATGTATTTATGGGTTCAAAGGCTTTTGTGAATTGGTATTTGAATATTCCTAATGCAGGCTTATGAATGGAGAGGTATTAGTAAGTTATCACTTATTGTCGTATTTGCGGACAAGTATTTTAGAGATTATTTTGCTATCGTAGGTAGTCGAAACATATCATGATAATCAGGATCAACAAATAAATGGGCGCCTGTGAAGGAATAGTCTAGTACTCTAGTTTTCTCTGAGTTAAAATCTATCGCAAAATCTCTTAACAAAAATAATTCATATGTCTAATTCATTTTTAAAAGCTGTGGTGGACGTAATACCAGTTGTCTCTTGAGTTTGATTCTGAGGCTTTTTCAACCACTAATTTATCAAAGTACAAACGCACTTAGCGTATGTATCACACCGACAGTCAAACAGTGAAGGAATACATCGAAAATAAATGTGCATACCTAGAAAATATTCTCGATAGCGTGTGATTTTTGTCAATCTGAACTAGGCTACCGTGGTAGAATTTATCTGCCTTATGCCTTATCCCTCTCAAACGAGGAGACCCATTCTTAACAGAGAATGACTTCATTTTTGCACAAAGTATAGAACCTATCCAAAACTCTATTGTATTCATGACAAGATTTTTCAAATACTATTTCACTTGTTACTTCTCTCATCATAATAATAAATTATTTATTACACGTAATAACGAAATTCACGCTGTAATAAGATGGATACGTATATAATATCCAAATCCCTTGGCACATCTCAATACATAATCGCACTCAATTTCCCTCCTCAGCGGAGGGCGTAATGAAGCAAATGAAGCTTTATTAAATTGATATCCGCGCTAACTACCCACTGGATAACTTGCACTTCTCTATTAGAGAGCGGTCGAACGCACTTACTTTGGTTAACTGACGATTAAGATTTGTTCAACTTGTAGATCAATTAATTTGTGAATTTAAATGTTAGTTTGATACTCTATAGCTTGTAGGTAAGTACTTAATATTAAAGTTCAATGGATTAATTGGTAATTAAAATTCTTAGTGCATGTATGTACATTATTGTTTGGAAAATGTACGGCGACCATAGACAAATAAAGAGGCCTACCTCTATCGATTTCGATGAAGATTTTTTGAATTTGAGGATATCTTACAAAGATTTTTAGCACATTTTACATATGTTTTAGCCGACAGTTAATCAGTGGTTTACTGTGGCATATTCTGACTGCATTGGTTGTATTTCACGTAAAACATTTCAACTAATACGTGCATATTAATGCATTCTCTAAACTAAACTTGCCTTCGTTAACCTCGTTGAAATCCTTGACAAGCGGTTAAGTAACGCCAGTTAGCAGACGGTAGAGTCCGCGCCCAGTGGACAGACTGTAGCACGACTAATTGCCACAGTTAGCCCAACAAAGGAGTTCCTCCACGCGCAAGACACTGCGTTTTATTCCACTTTGACTACTCTGGCCATACTCCGAAGTCATTTTAAAGTCATTAATTCCATAAATAAGTCTCGTAAGAGGACAAGTAAGACGGTGAGTTTATCGGCATTGCTTGTTATGAAATAAAAGTACATTATTTTAAATGTTAAGAAGGTATGTTCGATTTCACCATCAACCTAATTAATGTCCCGCTGCTGGGCACGTGTCTCATTTGAAAGAAATTAGGCTATAGTCCACCACGCATACTGCGGGTTCGCAGACTTCAGAAACCATGGAGAAAATGTCTCAAGCATGCAGGTATCCTCACGATGTTTTCCTCCACCGTTGGAACATGTTATAAATAACGGACATAACTTTCCAAAAGACAGTGTTGCATGCCCTGGATTCAAACTTAAGGCCTTTGTCTCTCACGCTCCACTAGTCACACCACTAGGCTATTGCAACTTTTTTTCAGATTCCACAAGTTTCTAAATATTTACTAAAATTCGCAGTAATATCAATAAAAAACATTTTGTTGGTAACCCTTAAATTAAAAAACTTAATCCAGAATACTTGTGAATGTTTATTGTCCATGTATACAAAGCAGTTCGTAATCCATCTTCACATATACAAGGTGTATACACGTACATAACGGTGTATAAAGTTGTATATAAGGTGTATATTTTTGTATACTTGTCGCAATCCCGATCCAATCTCGATTCGATTGTCTCCAAACACAATGCGGCCGGATTAAACTAGGCGCGTGTTTTACGTTTTTGTTATGCATTGTTTAGATATTGACTTTTTGTTTGTTTTGTTTTCGGATTTCGCGGTGTCAGAGTGGAAACAGGAGATTTGAATGATCTGATTTTTATGCAAAATATAACCAGTTCTCATTCCGACCAGATAAAAAAAAACTATAAAAATTAAAAAACACATTCACCCGTGAGCGGTGAGTAAGACCAAAATCGCTAGTCATTTTAGTACATATGAATTTGAAAATAGTCAGCAGCTATCTAAGAGCCCAAAGCCTGGTGATTTCCATTTCCAAATAAACACGAGGGTTACAAACAATTTTACGGCCTGCCTGATGGTATGCAGTTACCCCAGCATATGGACAATTGCAATATCAGAAGTGGCGCTCGCGCCTTGCCATTTCTAATTCCCATGCTGTCAGAATACTCACACCCGTAACAAACTCGGCCAGAATATGTTACTTTACTCATCATTAACCCATTATTGTCCCACTGCTGGGCACGGGTCTCCTCTCATTTGAGGGATTAGGCTATAGTAAACGGGTCGTCGCTCGAATATGCTTGCATTAATTACAACAGTTATACTAGTACTATATAGTTCACTTAACTATGTCAGCCATGTACAGCGTTTGAATAAACTCGATAGTGCATCATAGCATATTTCTGTAAAATTAAATACACAGAAGGTTCATTCATAACAATTATGACGAGGCTAGTAGGGATACTAGCTTAACATTAATTTAATGGCTTTGTGCCATTAAACTTTTTGCTCTTATAATAATTATTTGTTTTTAATTATTTAGCTACCTCCAGATTTATTTTGATTGTGGTTGAAGTAGCGATATAAGCACCTATTGTTTTCATAAACTCAAATAGGGTATCAAAAAAGGCTGGATTTTTTTAAAATGTATTATAATTGTAATGTAAGTTCAAAAATCTTACTTCTTCGTTAATTAGGAAATAATTATCTTGCATTTTTAACAATATGAGTAATCTTATTTAAAGTAATATTATATAAACTTTAAAATATTTAGTTTTATTAATATTTTCATAAGCATTTGATTTTATCTTTAATATTTTTTATAGATTACTGTCCTAAACAGTACCTTACACTTTTGCACATTTCCCTTGTCAGTGACTCAACAACTCGATCGCAATCGATCGTGAATCGTAGCAATACATATGGTAATGCCCGGCGTCGCTTACAACGCATTTGTTACGTAGATCGATGGTATTCCGCGGAGCGATCTCTTTGAGGATCAGCGTCTTCCTTCCCTTTGTGACCGAGCCTTTGTGGGAGGAATTTTTGGTGTAATGCATTCAGCACTGCGTTTGAAAGATGTAAAGTTAAAAATGAAGTTGCGGTATTTTCATCTTACCTGACGGAATCGTGGGAAATCGTTTCTAGTACACGTATGTGTGTCTAGTGGGTATGTAATCCGTGATAGTTTCGAGGGCCTGTGTGAGTGGCGTGTTTATGTGGCATTTTTCTTTTGTCTCAAATATATTTTAGTCACTAAACATCATGATAATAACATATCTATAAGTTCCTAATATTATTAATTAGATTGATTTATGAAAAATGATATATTCAGCTATTTAAATAAGATACATAAAATATTTACAGGAAATAAAAGGTTGAAATACACATTTGCTGTAAGTAAAGCTCAATATTTTTTTTCAGTAAATGCTTTCAAAATAATATTCTTTTCCTTGACATATAATTTTATACATATTGTTTCAATTAATAGTAAACTATTGATAGTTGAATATGTGCTGCAATATACATAGATGCATAAAGTTGTACGACGTCTCACATGACACGTACAGATTATTATTAGATCAGCTTTAAGCGATGTCTGTATGTCTTAGCTTTACTGTTCTGCTTGTTATCCTATAATCCTATAAGTCATCATCTTACAAATTTGTTACAAAGCCCATAATTGTATGGTACAAAGTCACTACTGCGGCATGCTACTCGGGCATGTTAAGAATTCGAGTAAAAAGGTTTATATAATTATAATAAACCTTTTTTATGACTTTTAGATAAATGTAGTGTGGGACGCCGTGCACGGACCGGAGATTTTAAGGCAGTGAATGAATGCGAGAGCAGTGTTTCTCTGAAAGTTTTTCAGTGTTTATCTTCTTTTTTTTTCTATCCCTCCCAAATTGCGCCATAATACTGTGCCACCGGATAGTTGGCATTCCTTAAAGAGGCCTACGTTTAGCAGTGGATCGCAATATAGTATCAAATTATTTTAAAGAAAAATAACTGTTTTCAAACAAGTGACAGACAAAAACTGTTAGTTTTAGTGGCGCCATCTTGCGAGTATAAATCCTCTATAAAACAAAAGATAATCGATAAAATGCGTTTTGCTTTATTATGTACTGGCAGCTAGCCCTGACTTCGCTCAGTTCCCACGATTTCTTTATTAAAGCAATAATCCTTTCTTCGGAGATGGTAACGATATAAAATAAATCTTTGGTTCCAAATTTCAGATTCTTACAAAAGTCTAGAAATCTGAAATTTATTAGTTTTGGCTATGCGTTAATAGTAACGACAAATGATCTTATTATCATTAGATTATTTACATCAAAATCTAGACAGCTATTGAAAGTTCCTTGTCGTAAAAAAATGACCATATATTCACATCGTTAGGTACAGGGAAATATTCAAATAAGTTTCCATCATAGTCAAATTTCCATATAATCGTAAAAAAGCCCAAAAATGTTCAACCTTCCGATGAAAAATCTTCCGTAATCAGGCCTTTAAAGCAGATCGATACGCCCATTATTTGAAGGATTTAGTGTCAATCAAAAACAGACTTAGCCATACACACGTCGGTAAAGTACCGGCAGATAAGAATCCCGGGATAAAGGCGCCCCTAACGAGTTCCCGCGTTACAAAGGCGGGGTTCCAACGTCTCGATTACTCGGTTATTCGTCTCGATTCTGACAATCGAGTCATTGTTCGCTTATCGATTGTCCGTCAAAGAAGGCCTTTGTAGGATTTGAGTGAAATATCGTGTGTGGTTTGTTTTGTTTGAAATGTAATTGTTTGGAAGACGAATTATTTATTGGTGTAGCTGCGGATTATTGCGAGGTCTACAGTTTATGTTATTTACTGCTGTAATAGTATAACGACAAATAGGATAGGTGTATATTCGGACAGAATATCTGGGACCCTTAACCGTATTTTTCGAAAGACGTTACAGATTCCATTAATGTCATTAGAACTAGAAAAGACTTTGTGCATTCATTTACATATATACTTTCCTTGCATGATTCGATATACCTTATATAACGAATCATGCAAGGAAAGTATTTTAATTTATTTTTGTAGCTTTTGCAAAAAGTAAATGAGAACAAAATAATGCAAGCTATTTGGAAATTTTAAGTTACGTGGTTGCAGATCACATGTGACCATGGATGCACAGGATTCGTATTTATAAACGTAATAAATTAGAAACAGAAGTGAATATCTTCTTAATGCCTTAGAATTTATTTAAACCCAAATGACAATGAAAAACCTTTGCATGAAATGTTCAGTGCTTTGAGTAAATTTTTAGAAAAAGAAAACAAGCATACAGGGTGTTGCAAGGACTCCCATTTAACTCTCATTCCATGGCTTAATTTGAATGGAACATCGTACTAATTACATTTTTACAACCGTCCCGCTAACATTTAAAAGGGAAATAAAAAAGTTTCGCCAGCCCTGAAGTTCCCAAATTGATTTTGCCTCATTGCAGGCTGCCTGGTTCGTTTAACATCTTTTTAATTAAATCAAAGGGCATCTAATCGTGGTCTTCTATCCGGCCAGTTTTTTTTTCTTTTCATCTTTTGAATATTAAAAAGTCTTATTTAATTAACGAAGATAGCTTTTGATGGTATGTTTTTTTAACATTTTTATCTGTTTGTCGCGTTAGTAATTATTCATATATGCATCACGCCTATATTCCTGGAGACTTAGGCAGGGAAGTACTAATTTATACGTACAGACAAGTTCTTAAGTTCCATATAAACAGATGGAAAGACACTTGGTATTCAACGGGAGCAAAGCCAAAGTGATGAGTAGAAATTATGGGAATAATTCTTAGTAGAAACTAAGAGTAATTAGACTGAACTTTATAATCGTAGGTAGTCTGGACACTATCAGTAGCCAGCTTGAATTCACTACTTAAATAAGGTAGGTAGTTTGATTTGAATTAAATTTTATTATTGTGTATTATGCTTAAACATTCAGAGAGTATAGGAGTGAGAAGTCATCATCTAAAGTCATCATGATGATAGCAAAAAGACGTGCTGTACTGAATAAAGGCCTCACCATTGATTCCTACAAGGACAAGTTACATGTTGTCAGCCATACAACGGCTTCTGGGGAACTTTACCAGGTCTGTCCATTTCGTTAAAATGCGCAGTATGGGACAGACGGTGTATCTTCCAGTGCATGGAATAGCTTAGCGTAATTGTATAATATTTTACCTACTTTAACAAATTCTTTTTTCCAAACATACCCACAGTAAATTTGTGTAAAAGCTACAACTATATTGTACCGCCCATCAAACTACGTACTCAGTTTTCACTCAACGAAATCAGTTCATTCGCATCACTACGCCACTAACCCACATAATGTACTAACAACAAATATCGAGCTACACAAACGTTCAATATGCGTCGCGACCCGCAGCCGTAGGTACGAGTAGCTGTGTGTTCGTCATAACAGCCGACCCCCGAGGCCACAAAGCGGCGGCCCACATTTAGAAGGGCCCAGCGAATATTATTCCAACCCTTGCCGGATTATTAAATATTCTGAAGCAAGACCTCTCGAGTATTTTTAATATTACTTTTTTCGGTATTCGATAGTATTATGCCATTTATGTTTCGTTTTGCTTCCGCGTATGCTACGTATGTTTTAAATTATGATTCAGAAATACAAACAGAATAATTTAATTCGTGTATCTACATATATAAATAAATATGATATTTCACAAACTTTAATCATCATAAAGACACGGTAATTCTGAGATTTCTTGTATATTTTTATAGTATTAAAGCCGTGCGCAAAACACATGTATAAAACAAAATAATTTCTGCTAAAATAAAATAACAACAAGAGCTAAATTGCCGACAAATTGCTAAAAAGAATATTGCTTATATCTAGATGTATGGCTTAATGACGCCTTCAGACCTAGTCATCAGTCCGTCTTCACATAAACGTTGTGTACAACAGAGGAATTTCAGCCCAAATGAAAACTATTAGGAGGAATAAAAAGCCCGCAGGCTAGCGTAATGATTGAAGCAAAAAAACTACGAACGTGAGCCACGTTTACGCATTACGTGTAGGGTGACTATAGGTCTTATATATTCGGTCCATTTCTGTCCACATAACCTATGGACCAAGGCCTTAGAAATTGAAAATTCCTCCGTTTGCGAATTGCGAATTGGGGAAGAGAAATTAGTGTAAAATTTTGGGTGCATAGCTGCGAGAAACAGCTAGTATTATACATAGAAATATCCATGACTCCATTCAAATGTCCATGCTCATCATACAAACTTTTGCCCTTACCGGGATTCGAACCCTCACCACAGGAGCCAGCCATTAAAACCGCTGCACTAAACGGATTATCAGTGATGATGATGATGTGATTTTATTACAATAATAATAATTTGTAAAATGTATTCTCTAAGTAGTAAGTACCAATAATTTACACCTAAGTTTGCCTAAGTTTTGCTACATCCACATTCATACATTTATAGATGGATGAATGTGGATGTAGCAAAACTGGTACGCAGGGATTGTAGCGTCTACCCCTGCTTCTGCCTACCCCATGGGAAAAACCCGTGAGTGTATGTATGTATGTTTAAGTTCTGACATTTGCTATTTTTATACCATTAATAAAAGTATTGATAATATAGATAAAATATTGACATCTATTAAATGCGTGAAAAGCCGTTTTATTTCTTAACATTGTTGTATTTCATATCAAATTGAATTTTTGGTATAGTATCACAGTTGCCATTCAACTGTCGTAAAATAATTTTAAAGGTATATTAAATTCTGAATAAGATATTTGTAATATAAAGATAATCGAATTCGATTACGAGTGTTTTTTCGTTTATTTCTTTGTATTGCTATGATTTTATTTGTTAGCTACATAATTTACGAAACAAAAACATTTTCATATTATCGTTTTGAAATAAAACAATCTCGTAGCTTTCGTAATTTAAAGAAAATAACAAATTCAGCTCGTCTTTTAACATGGTTACCCTAACGAGAGCTCAAGAGAAAATGGCGCCCATTCCAGCGGTTTAGTACCCAACGTTATCGGCCAAGTATTTCTCTAGTAAAAGCAGTAGAAGACAAAAATATGAGATAATTTAACGAGCTAGCGGTGATAGACAGGTATTTCCAGAAATAACTAGTACGCCTCGTTAGGCATTATGTATTGCTGGAAAAGGAAAAATACGGAAGAATATTTATACAATTGGCATTTTATATCGTTATGTATACCTTTAGAATACTTTAACATAACATAAGATACCATCACGTCGCCACCGAAGATTTAGACAGAGGTGTACTAATGTACACCCAAATTTCGTCAGTACTTTTACGTCCCATGCAATAGAGTGCGAGCCTAGTGCCATCCACCTGGCACGGATCCGAATTTGGACTTACTCAGATTTTCATAGAAAAACTTGATAACACTGATCGACCTGGGAACCTAATCCAAGACCTCAATAGTTACACATATCATCACTAATAATTACAAGGGCTTTGTTTTTCAAAACTGTGTCAATTTTAAAAAGAAACAGCGGCTTTTTTTTTGTTAACAATACAACTACATTCATGAAATCTACAAGTCAAGTCCAGTCTATGACTTGACTTGTAGATTTCATGAATAAACAAATATAAGTTGTTTTGTGTAGTAATTAATTTTGATTTCTTCTTTCCGACAGAAATAAGTACATAACATGTATTGGCAGAAAGTTAGTTACTTTGCAAGTATAAATATTTTATGAGGAATAAAAATATAGATTTTGGTTTTTTTCTATGGTGATAAGGGGGCAAACGAGCAGGCGGCTCATCTGATGGTAAGTGATGACCGCCGCCCGTGGACATTTGCAACACCAGAGGCTTGCAAATGCGTTAACTGACAGCAAACGGAATTCCCATGCTGTCAGAATAATAACTCCCTCAATGAGCTCTGGTAACCTTACTCACTCGCAGAAAGAAAACTATTGTTGATTCACTGTAAAGCGGAGGTACTTCCCCAGTCGGGCAGTTCAATTTGATCGAGAAATTTCGCTATGCCCTACCTCCTACAAAATAATTGATAATAAATAAATAGCCTTAATTAAGGAATTTGTTCAAAGCCTAGATGGCAAAATGTCTAGGTTACATATTCTGTATACTTCTACTCAATTAAACATAAACACAGCAATAAACATAAAATAGCAACATTACCTTAATGAAGAAAATTTTCAGACTTCTCATATTTTTTGATTAATTCATTAATTTTCTTTACTGGTTGATTATATTAGGACTAGGAAATTTGGAACTAAAAAAAAGTAGTAATAAATGTTTGGTGGTCCAAAAGTTTTATATAAGTATACTAGATGACCCAGCAAACGTTGTTTTGCCACATTTTAGGTGTTGGTGGTAAAAGAGTGACAATTTAGGGTCAAAGTATTTTTAATGCCAAATAATAATAAAAAATACTAAAAAAATAAATGTGAATAGAAAGTCTGATGTGGAACATCCTAATCACATAGTAGTGTATAAAATAGCCTACGACCGATTATCAGACCTCCTAAATATACATACAAAATTTCATAATAATCCGTCTAGCCGTTTTGGAGAAGTTCAGTGACAAACACTGTGACACGAGATTTTTATATTCTTTGTCATTCAACGCGGCAACATTATTGATGGACACCCTACTGCTTAACGCGCGGAGGAGTTTTTTGATGCTCTCAAGTTAAGCTAGTAAGTTAATTAGTTTTATACGTGTTATTCATTACGCACCAGTTTGTAAAGATAGTTTTACTTCATGATGGTTGATATTTAAATGCATTGTAAACTATACTTTAAATTTAAAAAATAAAGAAAAAATAACCCGTTCGAGATTTACCATAATACACTCATAGATAGTTGTAAACGATAGTAAGGTAGACTTCATTCACCGTACAATAAAGTCACAAACAATTTTTATGATGTACTATGAGGGCCTCAATTACAACGCATATCAACGAGCTCAACAGCGCACAAAATCGTAACAACCTACAAAAAATGGCAGCGCAGTAAAATCATAGATAGTATGAGAGACACCGAGTTAGTTTATACTAGAGCTGACATCGTGATGTGAGTTTTTGTTCCAAGAGTTGTGGGTTAAGCGCCATAACTCACATATTGTAAAATTGTATGGTATTGGCTGATGTTACTATCGGCAAGGACAAGCTTAACTAAAACATATTATGCTTCTATTTTTAAAAGGCCACTTCATACAAAGACCTTTATTGATGGCCTTATATGTTGTCAGCCACGGTGTCTGAAGTCTTAAAAGAGAGTTATGCTCTTTTTTAAGGCTTCAGACACCTTCTTTAATCTGTCACTTTCTTTAATATCTTATTAAATATGATTAGTAAAAGTGTCCTAAAAAGATCATATTTCAAAAGAAAACAAAAGTTAATTACCCAGGTATTCAAACCCTAAAATCCTTCTCAATGTATAATAAGTTCTGTTTGTCAAACCTGTTCTAGTACCATGTTCATACAGCTCAACGATGAAAACACGGCCTGCACTATCCATATATTTTATTCAGCGGCGTCAGCGTAAAAGCCTACGCTGACTAAATTCGCCAGCGAAATATTCTTGTTTTTCGCGCTGTCCGCGTCGGTAGGCGCATGTTGTCCCCCTACTAGTTGGAACTGGATTTCACTAGTTTTGTTTTGCGAACTTTTTTTTCTAGGATTTTTTCGTACGTGTCGCGATTTCAGGCTTGGAGGCTGTGTAATATTCGCTGGAATTGTGAATTTTATTACTTTATGTTGAGTTTTGAATGCTTAATCAAGCGGCATTAAATATATTTTTTTCTGGCTGTAAGACATTTTGACTTATGTCATAAAAATATCATATTTTTAAAAAGAATGCTGAGACTTCTGTTTACAAGCCTACCATATTCAGTGACTATTGTTTCAAAATAAAGGCAAAGCACAAACCAGTCTAACATTTTAGCTTATAGATCATCTATGATTCAATATATATTCTAAATCAATATCTGAAAAGTTGACAATCAAATGCGGCAATGAAAACCATTATTACATCTTGAAAGAAAAACACCTGGCAAGAGTATTATGAAACGTATAATTCTCAAGATAAAATTCAAATTAGCCTGCGGATTTATTACAAAAAAAAATTACTTAGGTAATAAACCTTATCTTGTTCAATATAAGGTTCAGTTTTTTTTGTTTCGTTAGTTACAGGATGTTTCAAGTAAATCCACGGAGGAGAGGACAGAAGAGGTGGAAGGTTGAAAAGTTTTGAATAAGGCAGAATTAAATATTACGTACTTACTTAGGTACTTGTATATTCTGGGGGATGTTGTTTTAAACTCCGATTTAATATTTAACGTTTGTTAAGGCCATAGTATCTAACTGCGATTAGCGATTATGATAATAAGTTTATTCTATGTTCAACTGAATATTGACTAATGTTTAAAGTAAAATGAAATTTGTAGCTTGAAGAAGTTTTTCAGGAATTAAGGTAAGCTAGTATTAGACTCTAAATGAGACACATTTTAGAATTGATTCCCATTATTAAAAAAATCCTACATCAACACGAATATGAGACATTGAAATGAATCTACTTTTACAATATAACTAAATAAATAAATATTTCTGGACATTATGACATAGCGCCATCTAGTTCCGAGCTAAGCTACGAGGCTTGTGTTACGGATACTAGTAGGTTAATATACTACATATTTTTTTGTAAATACATACATAATATACATAGATACATCCATGACTTGGATATAAATGTTTATGCTCATCACACAAACATGTACAACTATTGCTTCTTTGCGGTTTCGGATCCCTTACGGCATCCACGGTCACGGATATACAGATACAGATTCATTATTTCAAAATATAAAAGATAGGTAACTATGTTATAATCGTACTCAACCCCCCCTTAAACAACAGACTGTACAATGGATGTCATCACGTAAAAACATTTCCTAAAAAAATCTGACTTCTTCACTCCTCAATCATTGACGGCGCCTAAGTTATATAGCCTGTCAAATATTATGATAAAGCTGAACATTTTTGCCTGCAGCACAGCCTTAAGTTAGACTATTAAACTTAGCCGTACCTATACAAGACACAGGAACTAGCGCACTAGGATTTTGCCTCGGTGACATCTAAATCTACCTCGAAAACCTTAGGCAATAGTACACGTCGAAGGATTTACAGCTGTATATTAGGGCGATAGGGTTGATTTTTATATGGGATAAAGTTGCGACGGCTTCTAGTTGCACAGGTAAGGTTGTGGTACAAATGTTAAGCTGTAGGCGAGTATTTAGCGGGTTTACTTTGGAATTAATGAAGAATTAGGTTATTCAAATAAACGAAAATTATCGCCCCAGGCCAGAACATTGATTAAATATTTTGGAATTATTGATTAATATAACTTATTTTAGAGAGAACTCGTAGAGCCCGCTGTTGCATTAGCTGTGATAATTCCTTTCTCCGCCTAGTTTGTATGTTTTAGTATGAATAGTAATTCACAAAAAAACATAAAATACTAATGTCTTTACGAGTTTGTGTTCCGAGTTGTTACGAGTAGACGAGAAGTAAAAAAAAGTATATGAATAAGAGATTTTCTCATGACTATAAAGATATGCCAAACAACATCAACCCAACGTAGGTGTGCAGTCAAAATCCTTGTCATTCTACTCAAATTAATAACATTAGCATTAATACGAAAACACAGACAGAAATACAAAAAGTTTGATTATAATAAGTGTAGAATGCAAAATAAATGCACACATGAAGTAAATAAAATCGCTTAACGCTAACGACAACGCTAACTTTTTAGAGACATCGTCGCTTTGATCTCGTAACTTGTACCACACAAAGTTAAAGCCAGCGCTAAATTGTCAGACGCAGCTCGCAGACTGTCAGATTAGCTGACGGACACCTCAGCCGGCGCTTCTTGGAGCTTTCACCGAGCCAGCCGAGTAGGTGCGAGCATGTGTAGAGTTCCCACTTAAATTGTTATAGAAATAAGAGTTTACGTAACCGTAAGGGAATTATTTCGTATGCTTTTTTTGACAAGTATTGATAGTTTATACAAAATATAATAAGGCCCATAGACTAAATTCAGGTGCCAAATTAAGTTTGGATCTAAGATGTTATCATATTTTTTAAAATCGCCTACTTGGTCGCGGTTTCTATTCCCAGGTCGAGCTAAGTATTATATTATTTTTTCTTTATTTTTATTAAAGTTGATCCTAGTGTGTCATTACATTAGTACTGATCAGCCTACCCGTCACAAAATGTAGGTGTTATGGTATTTTGTCACATACAGTGGTAATAGCGGTCATCATCGTCGGGAAATCCGCTTTATTTATAGTTTTACTCGATGGCGTGTGAAGTGTGAAAACACACACTTGGTGGTTAGTTTTACCCATCCTATTTCTATGGTATTATTATATACATTAGTACTTACATACTTTCAAACATTTATATAAACAATTCCCAAACACTGTTTTTTATACTACAAGCTCTGGTAACCTTACTCGATCGCAGAAACACAACTATTTGTTTTTTCACTGCGGTCTTTTGTAAGGCGGAGGTACTTCCCCAGTCGTGCAGCTCAATTTGAGTGAGGATTCTCGCTATGCTCTACGTTTTTTTTCCTTCTGCTAAAATATGAAGTTATTTGTAACATTTACGGACAAAAAAAAACTCACCAACCAATAAAGCTGATCCTGATAATGACAAGCGCATCAGCATGCAAATGTAAGTCGAATATTCTGTGCGTATTTAACACCAATGTAATTAATTTAAAACGTGCTCGCAGTCGTAATTGCCTAATTACTGCACAACAATTGCGCGACGGTTGTAAATTACAACGTGGCTTCATATTTGGATTTATTTAATTCATATACTCTGGGTTTTAATACAGTAATTAATAAGTGGCGATAACTGTAAAGTTATTATTTAACTTCATTGTTTTGTGGATCATAAGTTTAACTATACTGGTGAATTAATATAGCATGATTATTTTAATTGAGTAAACTGCTGACGGTGACTTTATACGTGTCCGCTGATTGAGTTTATAATAACCTCATCCTTTTTGAAGTCGGTTAAAAATATATTTTTTTTATAACTTTAGCGCAGTGTCTTAGACATTAGAAGTTAGTTAACTTGTTCTTTCTTATTCAACACCAGCAAACTCGTCAAGTAACAAATGCAGATTCAGTAGAAAAAAATGTCTGCCCGTGACCATGGATGCTGTAAAGGATCCGAAACGTCGGGTTAAAATAATATCAAATATACCGCGATAAAATCCGTAAAAAGTAGTTTATTTCAATGTCTAATATTCGCGGAAGTGTAAGAAATCAATGTCTTCCAAATACCTACGACACAAAATAAAATACCAATTTACACTACTCGCCCTTAACAATTACCACTCAAGATATATAATACAATATCACACACATCTGTATTTCTCTCATACAAGGTACTATCGAAATATATTCAAGTTTTCATTTTACACTGCAGGACAAAAATACTCGTCGCACCACCTTAAATTCTTCAGGGTGTCGGCCAGAGATTTATCCGTCTGGCGGCTGACAGTGACGGAGGCAGGTGGACATGGGATTAAGAGCATAAACTACCTACACCTGCACAACGATAGGGTGAGACAGGAAAATCTGCTTATGAGAAACGTTTAGGTGACTGCTGAGAAGGTTTTACTGGCTTGCAGTGTAATATTTTATATTTTTTTAACAAGGTACTTAACGAGGTATTGTAGGTATGCTGATTTTATAAACCTATGCGAATGTTAGACAGAAATAAAACTGTTTTATAGTAGTCTGTTCGTAATAATAATAAAGAAAGTAAAAATAATAACGATACACCGAAATGGTTTTTTTTTTTACAAATATTCTTATTAAAAATAATCGTATTATTAGGTGTAGTCCGTCTAGTAATTGCTAAAGCGTTGCTAAGCGTGAGTATCTGGGTTTTTTTCTCTAGGCTGAGAAAACTCCTGGGTGTTGTAGTTAAGAAGTTTCAGTAGCATCTCAGAATTAAATTAATTTAACGGTAAAAGGCAAAATTTGAGAACAGATACCTTTCGTCTCTATATATTTTCGACAAAAGTAAATATATTCATTAGAGAGTCCTCATTCTAAGAAGAATTGAAGTGAATTCTTTTCACCATTCGTTCTCTCTAATTCCACCACCCATCTTAGCGGATTAAACCTCTTACTTAATTACCAATTTCTAAATTAAAATACCTTTACAATACATTTAAACAACATCGAACTTTAACATTAAAGTCACATAGTTGATTTCAGAACGGCAAGGACTCTTAAGAAGATCATTATAAAAGTCATGTTGTAATGTAAAATCAGTTTAGTGTGATTAAATTAAGGTTGCTAATCGTATGTCGTGTGGAGTTAAAGAGCGTGATGTACAAGAGGAATAGATCCGTCGAATTGTTCGACTAGTCATTACACCGGGCGCCGCCCGCGCCGCCCTTAATTATCTTCACGCGCCATTGGTCGCGGCGATTAACAATTTGCCGACGGTACCCGGGCCACGGTTCATTGTACGGAACCCCTTTGTTAGGGTACGGTGATGTGATGTATCGTGGTAGAATGTACGACGTTTACAGCTGATCGGCTTCTAATTAAGTTTTTGTGGGTGATTTTGTCAGCGAGCCGAACGTATTGCCTTAGCTATATATAAACGTTAGTAATTGTCTATCTGTCTACTTTACTAATAACTAGTTGTATATAAACTCTTCTATTTACTCAATCTCATCATTTTATTGGAGACGAAAAGGACTTGGCACATACTTGTAAGAACAAGCTAGTAATAACAATTATCAAGTTTTTCAATCAAGTTCCTATCTCTACGGTTACTCATAAACTTACTTGAGAAAGAGAAAGAAAGCAATATTTGGAAAAGTTCCCTTGTAAGGGTCTACCTAAATATGACAATTACACATAATGAGAGGTACACTATTCTTTGGAAAACAACACAACTTAGATTGTATCGTAAAAACGGCTTAAATGAAAGAAATTTACAGCCTCTATTATTGTATGTACTTGCAAAACACGTATACTGTAACTAAAATAGTTTAAACATGTGTTAACCATACGAATTGCCATAAAAGACAATGCAATTGTATGTACGATACTATGTATTTACTAAAATCTGTATTAAATCAATTTACATATTTATATATATAGGAAAAAAGTGCTTAACAGTAACTCCGATCGCCAAGCTCCTCAAAACAGCGTCTCCTCCAATAGAGTATGTACAAACAATATAACACACGACAAAAACAAACAAAGAAACACTCGGCCCACATCGTTAGCGACGCCACTCAAACAAATAATAACGCCAAACAAAAAAGTCAATTTTAATATCCACAGTAACGCGACATTATTGTCGGAGCAATTCAATCTCATACGGCACAAAAGAAACTTTTGACTCGCGAACTCTTTGTCGTCATCCGCGAGAGACAATAAGAGACATTATTTCGAAACAATTTTCATCATTCTCGCTATTTCAAGGGATTTGCTTAGTGCTGGGCGGGGAGCGGTGCAAGAGAGGCTGCCAGACAGGGCTTGAATATTACTACTTACTCGTAACTTGCAATATGACAAGGCAGACGTCAAAAGACTGTAAGCATATTACATTCAAAAAATATTTTGTGAAAATCAGTCATAATTCTGTTTTATTTCAATTAGACAATAGATTACTTTTGTATTGTCAAAACTAGCTGCACGGTTCAAGAGGTAGGTCTCATGGCGAAGAGGCGACTAGAAACTATATAAATACTCTTTTAAATTAAATAAAAAAATACAAAATAGTTGGTTTTGATTTACAATGTTTTTTATGTAGGGATATAATATCAATATGATAATAATTCAGTTTTGTGTGAGACGTATCAATTATGCAGAAAGGATATAAGAAAAACCAATTTAGGTTGCCATAATATGTATGATATAATATGTTCAATTATATCCTTTTGTAGCCTAGTGGTGTGACTAGGTGTTTAGTTTAGTCCCAAGGCACGCAAAACTGACTTTTCGAAGTTACGTGCTTATTTATCACATGCTCAAACGAACATTGTGAGGAAACTTGCATGCCTTAGTGATTTTTTTATGACGTGTGAAGTCTGCCAACTTGCTCTAAGCTAGCGTGGTGGACTATAGCCATCTAATTCAAACGATAGGTTATCAATACCAGTGGGATAGACGACATTTGATAGAGAACAGAATATTTCAAATGAAAGAGTAACCTTTTGTCGCTGATAATTTGGGGTTCATAATAGCTTTATTAGCATTTTACTAATAACGCGGATGTAAAACGTATAATACCTCTGGATGATAAATGAATATGATCCGAAATTCGCTAATTAATAATTAACGCTTCATTAGAGTTTAATAAATTATAGCCGTTATGTACATTAGAATAAGCGCATGAACGAATTTGATTATTACACTGCGTTATTATATTATTACCACTTACATGTACTCGGTTGCATATTATATTCATAAAACTAATGGACATTGCAATACACTACTGTACTATTATTGTACTACAATTACACTACTGTTCCTCAATAGTACGGTTTTTGAGGCATTTTCTGCCTCGTACTACTAATTTGTGGAACCAGCTGTCGCGGGCGGTCTTTCAAAACCGTTACGACGTGGGAACCTTCAAGAGCAGAGCATATTTTTTTCTGAAAGGCCGGCAACGCATTTGCACGTCCTTTGGTGTTGCAGATGTCCATGGGCGGCGGTGATCACTTACCATCAGGTGAGCCTCCTGCTCGTTTGCCCGTTATTTCCATAAAAAAATACTAGAAAATAAATTATTTTTAATCTTAATAAAATATGGTGAACTTTTGAACCTACCTACAATCTAGGTAATATTTAATGAGTCGGTACTATACTATCACAGTCTTAGTGACGGCAATAGAAGTCCGTCTGCTGTTGCTAAGTCATAGGTTTCAAATTTGCATCTCAGACTTTTCAAAATCATGGCACATTATCACAGTGAATTAAAACATCATATGGAAATATGTTGAAAGAATTCATTTTTATTTTTATTTCTTTGATTATTTCTATGTATGTATTTAATTTTAGATTCTTAAATTTTTAGTATAATTATTACCGGTATCGTAATCTGATGCATGCTGTGACACCTTAAACTATTGTGCATTTAAGACAATTGTATTAATTTTATTCTAGATGTAAGAAATAATGTAGCAACTACTGGTTGTCCAAATAAATAAATAAATATTTGTTTCTGTCATCATGCAAAATCTGTAAATTAAATAAAAAATCTATACTTATCTGTCCTCACAGTGGGACATTAAATCTATACTAATATTATAAAGCTGAAGAGTTGAAAAATTCTTCAAAGGTTATTAGCTATGTGACATCACGCTGGGATCATTAGGAGCAGAGCATAAATGAAAAATGTTGCAAAAACGGGAAAAAATATTGACGCAGACGTATATATTTGCGCAGGTCAGATAGTACGTTGATAATAAATAATAATAAATAAATATTTTTGGACATTATGACACAGCGCCATCTAGTTCCGAGCTAAGCAACGAGGCTTGTGTTACGGATACTAGTTGGTTGATATACTACATTATATACCTACTTTTTTGTTGTAAATACATACATATTATACATAGAAACATCCATGACTCGGATCCAAATGTTCATGCTCATCACACAAACATTTGTCCCTACCGGGATTCGAACCCGGGACCCATAGCACAGAAGGCAGTACTTATTTGGTCGTTAAAATAATGTCGTCAAAGTAATGATAATGATGACACGCCGATGTGTAACAAGACAAAAGATTATGATATTTTCTCTTTCTCTTTCTGTTTTATTTTGAGACCGACTTTGTATGTGTGCTAGCCACAATGCAAGTGCTCCCCCCACTAGGCGCTCACCGGCGCCATAACCGTGCTCCCGACACGAAACTCAGAACAAATCAAATTTCCTCCTCTGTCCGCCACACAGAGGGAATTTAAACCGACAAACTATAGTTTCGTGTTTTCCTTGTGTTAGAAAATATTATATAAAATATTCCCGTTTCATATCGGGCTTATTTCTGTCGGAAAGGTGTTCGTTTGATGTATATAATTTGGGGCCTGTATTGTTTATACGTCGGAAAAATAGTATGATGTGTTACATGTTACAAAGTTTTCATTCACAATGTTAAGAATCCATAAAGAATCAATTATTGGAAATGTTAATATTTTTTTAACATAGTTAATTGATAATACATGGCAACATTCTATAGTCTTTTATATATGTAACTAAGCTTTTAATTTGATCGGTGGCCCTATGCGTTTCTAAACGTGTTTTTTTTTTTATAATTTGCCTTGACCGTTATTCGAACCCGGGAACCCTTACCACAGAAGATAATCTGAATACAGGTGCGCTAGTCGGGTTGTCAAAAAGCTTTTACCTACCTTATTTGGTACAAATAAACGCGATATTATTTATTATTTTTTTCATCTATAAGCTCCTCTATCTTAGATTATAATAGAATTGAGTTTTCTTTGTAGTAATTTATTTATATCGTGACTTTTAACATAACTCATGTATCAATAACAATAGGTATCTATTGATAAAATAAGTTTAGAAACGAAACGAGATTACATTTTATCTTCTAAAAAGTTTCAATGTAACTTATTTACCGCAATCTTGGTAAACAAGTTATAGTTCATATATTAATATCTCTGGCTTATGTAAGTAAATTGTCAGCCATGGCGATTAAATCAAATCAGAATATATAGGTATATATATTTATTTCCTATGAACAAAATAAAATTCAAATTTTGACGACCCAATTAGTCCAAAGGTAGTTAATACTGCCTGCTGTGCTATGGGTCCCGAATTCGAATCCAGGTAGGGACAAATGTTTGTATGATGAGCATAAGCATTTGTATCTGAGTCATGGATGTATAATATGTATATATTTACAATAAAAAATTATATATGTAGTATATCAACCAACTAGTATCCGTAATACAAGTATATACATACTCGTTGCTTAGCACGGAACTACAGGTACTACTTTCAGGTAGTTTAGTTCTTAGGTAGTCGGTGAGAAACCGAATCTTATTACCATTATCTGAACACAAATCTAACCCCAACAGTGACACATTATTTTCAAAATTGAAAACTCTATAACACTTATTTGTGGCCAATAGACTGATAAGACTATTTCAAAAACTCTTGAGATGAACAAAACACATTACGACCAGAAAATCAGTCGATCAGAGCAATAATCTGAGATCAAAATAAAACAATATATCTTGCTTTTGACTATCTAGCTAGATAGGTCAAAAATAGACTCCAATATTCGGCGACTTTCTAGAAGAAACCTCAAGAGAAATCTCCCTGATTAAATATCGTTGGAGCGTTATATTTGTCACCGACACTCCTTAAACGTGAACATATTACTAAATAGTTCTCCCGTCCGACTCACCCGCTCGGAACAAGTTCTGACACCAATTCAGTAATTCTAGACGATATTCGACACTTATGTATGTACATAGTATAGAATTGTATGAGTATAGAGAGCTACTCTATTTTTCTCACATCAACCCCGGTATGCTTAGCAATACTTAAGTCATACTGAGAATCATTTAAACCATTTAATAGATGTAAGTCATCATAATTTATAAGAAGAGCTGTGGTAGCCAAGCGGTGTGACCAGTGGACTGAGATGTCAGAAGTCTCGAATTCGAACCCAAGGCGAATCGAATTCGAACGCACCACAGACTTTTCGAAAGTTATGTGCGTATTTATCACATGCTCAAACGGTGAAGGAAAACATCGTGAGGAAACCTGCATGCTTGAGAGAATTCTCGATGGTATGTGAAGTCTGCCAACCCGCAGTAGGCTAGCGTGGTAGACTATAGCCTAATCCCTCTCAATGGAGAGGAGACACGTGCCCAGCAGTGGGACATTAATGGGTTGATGATGATGATGATCATAATTATGTATGCAATAATCCATACTTCCATACTTTCTAATATTATAAATGTGTAAGTGTATCTGTCTGTTACCTCTTCTATCTAAAACCGCTGAACCGACTTAGATGAAATGTTGTTTAGAGATAGTTTGAGTTTGTATGCGATAATGTCTCAAAAAAGAGTACCTATAAATAAATAAGTAGATTGGTTACAATTATTTATTAATTCTACGCGAACGACGAAGTTGAAGGTATAAAGCTAGTACCTTCATAATTAAGGTAATCTCCGGATTTTCAAGCCGGTAACTTGTCTACGGTCTCTGTAATAGACCAAATCCTCAAGAAAAATGTGTGCGCTTTTCTAATAAGCTAAAAGAGAAGAAAGATGGGTAAAAAAAAATCAGTTGCGCCTGCCACCCGTGTGAAGTCGGGACGCGTAAGCTAGTTCTATATAATAATTTTAGACATGTACAGGCAGATTTATCTATATGACTGACATTAAATCCGTCTGGGTATCAAATTAGAAAAGTTTTTAAGTGTTGCGACTGAAATTATTTCATTACATTGTTTCGTTTGATTGCATTTACAAACATTGCATTATTACGCAACTTTCTAAATGGCAGTATAAACACATTGAGTTATTAAAAAAATGTACTCTAGAGAAGTCACTCCCTAGTCCTTGATGACTTATTACCTGTTCAAATGGAGTAGAAAAACATCGTAAGGAAACCTGCATACCGACCTGAGAGATATTCTCGATGGCGTGTGAGATCTGCCAACTCACATTAGGCTGGCTAGGCGTGGATATACAAACCGTGACAGATAATGGAGAGACCTGTACCCAACAGTCAGACAGTAAAAGAGTTGATGATGAGTTGTAGCGCAAGCCACTGCTATTTTCGCAGCGTTGTCTGTAGTACATAAATACATATTAGCTCAATGGCTGAACGCGATCTTATCATCGTGTTGGAATACTAGCTTCATTCAGTATGCAGTAGTAAATTCTAGCGGTTTACTGTTTTTATCTGTTGTAATATAAATATTTTCAATATTATTTACAATGGTATTCTTTAAAATATGCAACGTTTGTACACAAAGCGCATCATAAAACGTAGAAAAAAACTACAAAGCTCAGGTGTTTATTTGTATATGAACGTTTAAAATAAAAATATTTATTAATTCTGGATGTGTGTTTTGTGTAAATATGTAGCTACTTCTACTATAACAAGAAGGACTCGACAAAAGACAAAAAAAACACTTATTATTACATAGAAAGTGGGACTCTTTGATATTAAACCCGCTATCCGTGATGCGAAAGCCGGTCGCTCAGCTACTGTGCTGAGCAGTCAAAAGAATTATTAGAGGCGCAGGTGCGGATCGCGCCCTGTTTGATTTCTAGATTTTAATAAAATATTTGATGACTCGATTGACGTGAGGACTGCAGGATCGACTTTTGCAGCAATGGTTCCATTTATGTATGTGATAATTTGTGACTGTATTGTATATGCACCCACAAAACAGGAAAAAATTGCGTTGTGTGGCAACCTCACAAAGCACTTCAAAATTGATGAAGTTTGTAACTGATGACTCGTGAATTTGTTTTTAATGTGTTTTTAATAGCATTGTCCCATATTACGATTTCCTCTCATCCTCCTACTGTGTCGTGGCCCGCCAGACCCGGAAAAAACATCTGCAGATCGTACTATATCAAATATTTGCTTCGCGCGGGAGTCGAACCCGCAAACCGTGTCACACAACCCGATCACTCAACCACTGCCCCAAACCGTCCGTAACTGATTTCTTAGCCTAATATAGGTACTGTATAACGCAAGAAAAAACTATTAAAAAAAAAAATGTCATATGCTAAAATACAACTACAGAAAACCATTATTTCAATTTCACTTATCAAATTTCCATTTACCATTCATATCCCATGCACCACTCACATAAAAACTAGCTAATTCAAATTCAATCTCAGCCGGCTTGTTAGGACATGAATAGCAGTGCTGGGGGGAGGGGGGATGGTCCCAGGTCACAATAGCCGCACCGGTGTTCCTACGATTGTTCTGTAGGGATGTTCTGTACGGGAATTTCGGGATAACTTGATGCCGGGATATTTTTATTTGTATAAAGATTTTTGACTTCGTAATCTCGTGAATTTCACACCAGAAGTTGTTCTTGAACCATTTTTTAAGAAGACAGCATCAATGTATTCATTAATTAGATTTGAAAATGTAGGAATACTTATTGCAAACCATGATGTGGAGCCACCAAAAAATTTCACAAATACACAATCGGGGTAGTGCAAACGACGTGGAAAGACAGCTTTCGCATTTCTGCATTAAAATTAGTTTATTTATTCATACAGGTCACACAAAATACGACTTCTAAAATAAATAGAATTTTGTAGGAGGTAGGGCATAGCGAGATTTCTCGCTCAAATTGAACTGCCTGACTGGAGAAGTACCTCCGCTTTATAGAAGACCGCAGCGAATCAACAATAGTTGTCTTTTTGCGAGTGAGTAAAGTCACCAGAGCTCATTGGGGAAGTGACTATTCTGACAGCATGGGAATTCCGTTTGCTGTCAGTTCAGTAACTCCCTATTTTAAAACACCTGAACGGTGTCTAAGGTTTGGCAACGCATTTGCAAGACTCTGGTGTTGCAAATGTGGCGGCGGTCATTATTTATCATCAGGTGAGCCGCCTGCTCGTTTGCCCCCTTATAACCATAAAAAAAAATAGTTATCTCCTTTCCAATAAGCATTTTTCCGAATATATTTAAAATACCGGGGACTAAAGATCATCGTTTTCATCCCATCACTATGCCAACACGATTGAATCATACCGTTCTCAGTAGATTGTCGCCGTCGACGTCTTGAACGAAAAGAATAAAAAAAAAAAGGCATTCAGAACGGGAACCCGGCATCGGATGACGGTAAAGAATTCACTGGATATATCTTTGGGAAATCTTAACGGTGTCATGTAGGCAATGTTGAGTATTTGTTATATGATAGGGTTGTATGTAGACTAGATGACATTATTAAGTTAAATTTTTTAACATCAGATAGGTTTGCGTCTGATCACAATCTCACCTGATGGTAAGCGATGATGTGGTCTAAGATGAAGATATCTATTCATCCTTGACTTCATCATCAACCCATTAGTGTCCCACTGTTGGGCACGGGTCTCCTCTCATTTGAGAGGAATCAGGCTATAGTCTACCACGCTAGCCTACTGCGGGTTGGCAGTCATTACATGCCACCGAGAAAATCTCTCAAGCATGCAGGTTTCCTCACGATGTTTTCTTTCGCCGTTTGAGCATGTGATAAATACGCACAGAAAACAAAAATCAGTGGTGGTTTGAACTCGAGACTTCTGACATCTCAGTCCACTCGTCACACCGCTAGGCTACCACAGCTCTTGAAACTCATGACTTGAAAACCCGTAAATGATACTTTTTAGGAAATACAGACCTAGGTACTTACATTTATTTTTCATAAGCTTAATCTTTTATTATGACTAGGTTCGAGCTATTACTTTATGATCCTCAAGGAGACGAACGAAAATATAAACTTTTCTTTAATAAATGTATGATTCTTCATAAATGTTTCTTAAATCGCTAACAAAAAAAGATATATTCAATAAATGTAAGTTAAGACTTAAATAAATAGCTAGCATATCACAGATTATTCCAATTATAAATTAAACCAGTTGGTGTAGTTAATTATGGAACGATTATCTGCTTACAAGTAATTATAGCAAATTAATTGTGTATATAAGTTATATCAAGTTCAATTTAATTAACTCCAATCGGCTTAAGTAACAAATAACAAACAAAGGTTTCGTTATTAAACTGTACGAGTAGATATTACGTTAGTTATATTAAGAGCTCATTATGAACTTACGTTGCGAAAACTATCTACATAATATCAATAATAATAAAACAACAAATAAATGCAAAGATATGTCTGTCTTTCTGTCTGTAACGTCTTCACGCCTAAATCACTAAACCGAATTATATTACATTTGCTGTGAAGTTTTTAAGTCCTGAGAAAGGATTTAGGAAAAATTTTATTCCGGAAATGATCCCTTAATGGGACAAAAAGAGGAGCGGAATTTGACGGATTGACGAACAAGCAGATAGGATAAAAAATATTCTCAAAATTACTAATAATACGCACACGTTGTGGCGGAAGAAAGCTAGTACATACAAAAGAAATATGTCAACGTATTTGAACACATCTGAGGATAACATTAACAAGTATATTTTCCCTGCGTTTTTCGAACTTTGCTCCACTCTGAGAAGCCATGTACTATATTACGCGACGGTACATTATATATACACAATCATAATATTGTCATTATCAACCCTATTACTGTCCCACCGCTTGCGCGGCGGACTTATTCCTCTCAAATAAGAGGTATTCGAGAGGGATAAGACTATATATTCCACCAGGCTAGCCTAGTGCAGATTGGTAGACTTCATATCAAGAGAATCTCAAATTCAAATTCACATTCTTTACTGCACTCCATAAACATGTCACCTCGCTGAAAGTCTACCCAATAGTAGTATCATCATCAACCCATTTACGTCCCACTGCTGGGCACGGGTCTCGTCTCATTTGAGAGGGATTAGGCTAGTAGTATACTTAATATTAATAGTATACCCAATAGTAGCATACTTTTATTTAGTTCCAATATATTTCAACTATATCATGTAGGTAGGTAGTTATTTTTATTTGTTTGATTATTATCGTTGGGTCTGAACCCAAAACCTTTCCTTATTAATGGTCAATTAGCTAATGAGTACGATAATACTCGGCGCTGAGTCTATAGGGGCCACGATACGTATTTGATAAGGACCGTTTTCTAGATCTCGATAGGAGAAAACCTTTTCATCTTGGAACGTAGTAATGAAACACTGAAAGAAACTGAAAGTATGTCTTTGCCTAGGAGTAGGTAAAACAAAAATTCATGTTTTTTGTCAACTCGATTACTGTGGTCGGGGTCATGATTTTCCAGGTAGGGATGTAATAGCGGTTGAGCCTGTTCCCATCAACCGGGCATGAATCCAAACTCCGAGCTGCTACTGAGAATTTCACAGAAAAACCCAGTAACACTTTGCTCGACCTGGGAATCGGAGCCAAGACGTCGCGCTAAGTAGACGTGAATTATTAGTTATCGACAATATAATCCAAGAAATACCCCAGACACAGAATGCATCGCCAGGTAATGTAACATTTCATAGAAAAACATAATTTTACGTAGAAATTAAGTATTCCGTACACGCGTTCGGTGTAGGCAGTCAGTAATATACGCGGCGCTTAGTGTTCGCCTCTATAATTCTAAAGTAACATTAATTTATGGCCGGGAGACGCTCGCAGCCATTCACATTTAACATGATTGTCTTTTGAAAATAATTACTACGACTAGACTGAATTCATACTCGTAGGTTGAACACAGACTGAGAGTCAAATTTAATGGGTAGCTGAACTTTATTGTCATTAAAATGTTATATTTTTCTGATTGTTTTGAATGTTATGAGATTTTGTTTTTAGTGAAGGGGGCTGCTAACAATATTGGCATACTCAAATTAAAAACTTCACTGTTTACAGACAAAATAAATTTATTTATTTTGGCGTACATAAACAAAGAATAGCATACCTTAATATAGCGCTAGAATATCATACCTAATATTTTATTACATTATTATTTTATGATTTATGCATATTAAATTAAGTTCCACAATATCTGATAACGCGGCAGGCCCAGTCAGAGATGGCGAGATGAGCTGGACTCCTTCCAGAAAGACTGGTCCCTGAGAGCTGAAGACAGAGAGGTGTGGAAGACGATTGGGGAGACCTTTGCCCTGTAGTGGGACGCTACAGACTATTAAAATAGAATGATTACGCATCAGGTATGAAAATAAAATTCCTTAGGACAATTACAGACCTCAAGAATTTAGACAATTTAGGCATTTCTTATTACAGGAATATCAGAGTGACATGTGTGCGAGACGTGAGTGTTCAGTGTGTGTGTATTTTCTTTGTAGATTAAATTATCTCAAGATTGTTTTAAACCTGATTGCTTTTGAGAAAATTACGTGTGATATTTAATTAAGTGTCTGCCACAGTAATAAAACTAGAAATGCGGTGTGGATTTTACCTTTGTTCTGTATCTAGACGTCTTTATCATTAAGGTACGTTCTAGAATTAATAGATATTTTATGACTAAACTGTTAATAATGTTCGTCAATGGAAATCGATTGCCTTGGAAACCGCAGACGGGTCGTGTTTGCATTTATATTGATGATTAGGTACACAAACGGCTGTTTGCAATCTATTAGAGGTTCTTTAGTTGGAGTGATTTAATTTTGAAGTTTCTATAATAAAGGTTATTCGTTATATTAAACTAAATAGTTGTTGTTGCCAGATTAGTCTCCGTATTTCCAAACTTAAAGTATTAAAAACAAAAGAAATACCTGCCAAATTTAAAGGTTGATAAGTAAAGTAGTTTTAGAAATTTCGTGTTTAATCTATGAGTGAGTGACATACATATACATACACTCACGCCTTTTTCCCATTGGGGTAGGCAGAAACTACAGAATGCCACGCAATATGGTCCCTTCATACCACTTTTGTCTCGTCCACATTCATATATCTCGTCATGAGTGAGTGACCTTTCGCTATAAACACTGATTTTAATATCGCTGAGATCAAAAATCGGACTTTCATATACATATACATTATCCATATAAATATACTTTTACCAATATTTGAAAGAATTATATATATTTATACTGCTGTTTTGATTAACAAAACGTTTTCACATCGTAAGGGTTGCATTCACCGAGACACCAATTGTCCGCATCGAAAGCGGATATCAATACAGAAGCAATTATTCGTAGCACAATGCTCTATCCGATTCTATTCGATGCTGTAATCGATCTGTACCGGTGTCTCGAGAGATTGAACACTCTAGCCGCTGAATAGGACCGATTGTTGCCGGCTGACGGAAAAGCTAAGATTTATCGTACATCTTAGGAACGTGGTTTATTTTTGTCTGTATTGAAGTTTAGATTGTGTTCGATGTGGTCAGTCTCGGAATTCAGCGCTTGGACTCGCTCGGACTGCAAAATAGCTTTTAAATCTAGGAAACGGATTTCGGTTTTAATTCGGTTAAGCTTTATTGCAAGCTTATCTTCAGAATAAAGTAGGTTTTTCATTTTCACAACTTTTTTTTATTCAAAAATCTTGTCTCCTCGAAGTGGGATCCATACTTATTGCTAATATTATAAATGCGAAAGTGTGTCGGTCTGTCTGTCTGTTACCTCTTCACGCTAAAGCCGATGAACTAATTCAGATGAAATTTGGTATAGAGATAGTTTGAGTCCCGTGGAAGGATTTAGGATAGTTTTAATCCCTTCTAAGATTGATTACCTATCTAATTTTATGCAGACAAAGTCCCCGTGACTTTAATAAAATTAGGTAAAAGCTATAAAGCGATAAAATTAACCAGAAATATTTTAACAAAACTCCTTGTTACTAGTTTTACTGCAGTATATAATTATTAATCCCGATGTTTCGGATCCTTTAGAGCATCCCACAGTCACGGGTAGACGTATTTCAATATATAGTATTCTCCTTGATGATAAATATTACGAACACAAACAATTTTACTAAGAATTTTCGTACTAAATGAAATTCCTCACAATATTCAATATTACTAGTAAGTAATATACTAATATCGTAACTGTATCAAGCCTTTCTGGTCACAGAATGTTATTACGTCCGTGGCTAGGTTTTATTAGCGTTCCAGCGTGTCTGGGCACGCTGCGTCTTATTTTTATGCTGTTGTTTAACGATCACGTGGTATACGTCACACAGTTACGTCGTTGATAGCTCTATATAGTTAAAAGGAATGGCCAATAAAGTGCCTAAGTGGGGAATGTGCCGGTTGGTTTATTAGAGACGGCTCTTATCGCGGATTTGCTTGGCTATGTACTCGGGTTATCTTCTTAGCCTGTACGTTTGTTTTTAAATAGTTGATGGCTCCATATGAATTGATGAATTGAAATTTAATGATTAATTTATTAATTATGAATTAATTTGGCCTTAAAAATTCTAAAATTTTACAAATTTCTAATAACTAGCTAAAATTTTAGGCAAATATTTGATAATAGACTATTTTCAATTGCGTCTATAATTCCAATCATAATATACATATGTATTATGTAATTATATATTATTGATACTTGTCAGTGGTGTCTGTTTTAAGCTCATCGTAGACTAATAGCAAATCATAAGCAGTATTAAAATTATTTAAACATAACAAAGGAGTAAAAAAACCTCTTTCTTGTCGTATATAAGTGTGATGATTAAAAAGATTTAGTAACCGAGCATAACAATACCATATAGCTATTCGACGTAAGAATATTAAAGAATAAAATACATTCTACAATGTCGCCGGGATTCACATGTTCACTGAAATAAAACCACCTGCAATCATTCCTCGGTGCACATCTCTACTTTCTTACAAGCAAAGGATTAAATTTTCCTATGCAAGCCCGGGACGGCGGGTCGGGACGGCGGGCCAACACACCGGGATCTTTGATTTAATAACCGCTCCGATACGGGATTTATTAAAAATCCCTGGCGGCGCGCGCGCTCGCCAACTCTTTGACGTTATTAAAAGCATCGATTTTACAAAGATTTGAGCTTACTTTAAATTAAAATCTTTGTGCGAATGAGTTAGAATGGAAACGAAGCTTGTTCGTGTGAATGATTTCGACGAGTTTGGAGAAGGAAAAGGTCTTTTAAAGACCTTTAACTAACCAATTTCAAAGAGGTTTCTGCAATAATGTAACACAACATTTTCTATCTTTGTTGATAGAAAATTTTGAGTAGAATATCAAAGTAAATTATTGTCATTTAGGTATGTAATTATGAAACATTACATTGTAAGAAGAAGAAGCTGTTTATTCTTAAACACGCACTTACATATTGGAATTTAAAAAAATCTAAACAGAAGGAGACAAAATAATTGATAAATCATTATAGCTTATACAACTAACTATAACTAAGTACCAATAGACAATACATTTAGTTCAGTTGCTAACGAGACACCGAGCCAGACAAATAAATAAAATTTCAGCCTACTCATTTTTTAACCACATAAAACAAGCGATACTCGACAACTCGGCATCGAACCGCGGCGTTTTTGACTCGATACAGCCAATTTATCGTTTGCCGAGTGCTCTCCACATAGCGAACTGTGTCCGATCAATTAACTCAATCCCGGTATATTCCCGGCCTTTCCATACTCTATTCGGTTTGATTTAAAAATTGAAATCGAGTTATATAGATACGAGATGTTTTAAAGCGAATTTTATGAAAGGTTGATTTTTGTTAATTGTGCCAGTTTTTTATGAAGTTTATGTTTATACGGACAAAAAATATTTAGTCGAAGCTTTTGGTTGCTAAACTTATTTTAAAATGTAACATGTTCTTATATGTACAAAAAATGTACCTATTGCTTAAATATTGATATTGTCTAATCCTGACGTCTCCTTTACAATGGCGGCGATTTTGCCTCCACCGCTTGATCATGATTGTGATTGTGATGCACGTGAATTTCGAAAACTCATTGTTACCTTGGGTTCGAATTTTGACTTTCCTGTCAACTGATCACATGCACTTCACACATATCCATGGATTTTCCATGCATCCATTTTTCATTCATGGAAATCCTTAAAACAGAGTTTTATTGAAATATGTGTAAGTCTTAATATTCCGGTTATGCAGTAATACAACTTCATTTCGACTTCCCAAACGCTTAAGATAAGCACTCAAAGAATTAAGCTTCTCTATTAAAACCAATAAAAAATCTTCCTGAAGCAATAGTTTTATATTAAATTGATGACGTTATCGTTGAAACCAAACAATATTTTGTCATCAAAATATTCTAAAAAAAAAGAATGACAAACGGCTTACCCGTGTAAATTGACAACGTTAAAATAACGGTTATGGTTATAAATTACGCTTACTTCATATCAGCGTTACACGTGAAGGCACATTGTTATTTGTTACAGTTATTTCTCATAAAACCCGTTCCGTTACGCTTTTGCAGTTGTTGCTACTTTTTTTTGTTGCTGTTTATGATTTGTTGTTTTCAATGCCGGTAAGTTGAACAAGTTATTGTGCATGAAAATATATGAAATTTAGAAAATATTTTAAGTATGTGACTGAACGTGTCTACAAAAGCATGCAGGGTATAAAATATTAATAGTCCAATACAATATTGTGTTATTCTTTGTAAATATTGTAGATGCGGAGTGATTTTCAGATGGCTGTCAGCGGATGGACGCGAGCTACCTAAGATTCCTGGTTGGCGCTCTTTGGGGGAGACCTATGTACGTTCGGCAGTGGACGGCAATATACTGATGTACATCCATATGTAATAGTAGTCACATCTTATGTAGTTTTTGCGTAAAAAAGCAACACACAACTTCACACTTACGACAAACCATTTTGATTACTCTCAAACTATTTACAGTTAGTTAGTTACTACCTTTTTTTTAAATTTACCTATTACTTCGATAGACCTCTAACCTATACAATACAGTTTGTAGGTACTCTTAAACTATTTAGTAAAGGGTGGTATTTAATACTTTAACTGTAAATCCCCTTTTTTCAATCAAAATATTCGAAATTACCACCAAAAATACTGAATTGCACACTAAATTTTCTCATCAAATAAATCAATTATACTATACTGTTAGATCTTTAATGCTTAATAGGACCGATTCGGTTCTGGCGTTGTGGTCACAGTTCTAACCTAAACCAATAATTATGAATAGGACCGATTCGGTAATCAAATAGTTAATTTGTAGTAATAAAGTGGAGAAATTTTGTTTGCTTAAATTTCTAAATTGAGGTGCAGTTAAAAATTCCCCTTTAGTAAATGTTAAGTCAAAAACCCTCAAATTTCGCGATATATAGCAAACACGAACTTACCTCAAGAGAGACAGAGAGAGAGAGACGCGCGCGATGCTACGGAAATGAGTTCCACTTCCTTCCTAACCCCCCCCCCTCTTCCATCACCACCTCCTCCTACACTAGTGCACCGCAGACCTTGCAGACTCCTCTTAATATGTTTGTTTAAACGACTGAAATTATTAGCATAGCAAAGATAGAAAGGGAATTTCTTCAGTATAAATTAACCCAAACCCGACCCGTTTAGCTCAGCGGCTGAGCTTTGGATCCCGGGTTCGAATCCCGGTAGGGACAAATATTTGTGTGATGAGCATAAATATTCGTTCCGAGTCATGGATGTATCTATGTATAATATGTACGTATTTAAAAAAAAAAAAAAATATTATGTAGTATATCAACCAACTAGTATCCGTAACACAAGCCTCGTTGCTTACCTCGGAACTAGATGGCGCTGTGTGTCATAATGTCCAGGAATATTGATGATTATTATTATTATTATCTACATGGTGATAATAATTTTGCCACCCATCCATAACTTGTTACGCTTGCAGACAGATAAATTTTAATAGATCTGCCATTTAACCATAAGCCCCACATGTATTATATGTATGTATTTTATACATATGTATATATGTATATTTATATTAAGCTGAATGAGAAATAAGTCTTCATAACGGAAGCGGAAATTTGACGAGGCGAGTATTCCGACAGATGTATTAATTAAGTTCTCTCGTTTAATTTAATATTGCGTACAGATGGCGCTGTCTGTGATAAATGCGGTAATGTGCTGTGATGTGCCGCGTGACGTCATACTATATCCGGTAGGGGGGGATTCACTGTTCCCCCCCTTATTTAATATTGGGGGAAGACCAATTTCCCATCTATAAGGAATATTATAATCGTTAATAATGCTAATAAATATATTATAATTATAGCCATTTGTTTGTTCCAAAATAATCTGTACATAAAATATTGGTTCTCCTTGCCAAATTATACGCAATCTCAACTTATTGTAAGTGCGTATTCGGACTTTTGAGTATTTCATACACTCATGTAAGGAATGGAAATAAAACCACTTTATCTTATCTTACCGTAATACGGTATATATTGATAGTATTTGAATACCGGTTTGGTTTTGGATTTTTTTGTCGTCTCTGCCAGTATTAAGTAAATTGACAACTTGTAACATCAATTTTGTACCTAAAATCACCGGGTTAGATTCCCGCACAGAGTGAAAGTTAAATTTGAAAGGTTGTGTTTCTACATGCAGTTACCTTTATATTTATCAAAATAGCTACTATATGCGTCCCATTTGTTAAAATTGATATTAATATATTTTTATCAGTTTTAAATTAAATATTTCTTGGAATAAAATACTACAAATCACTTTAATGAATATTGATGATTTTATAATAAGTCTTTCGTTATAAATGGTATCCAAATTAATTATATCTGCATAATACATATTTATGTATTTTCCCAAAAATGTTGCTGTACCTACTATTGTGGTAAAAACGATTGCAAGCTTTCGCTGCGGACTGCATACTGAAAACTTTTTCGGACCTCCGGCTATTCCGAACTTACAGCGGCGCTCACTTAAACTCAAACAAACTATCCACTGTCTGACAGTCTGTTGTTTTAAATGAACTATAAAATGTAGAAATAGCGATTAATAAATACTTCACTTAAACATTTTACGGAGTTTATTGCGGTATATTGCTATTATTTGTACCCGAAGTTGCGGGTTCCCATGTTCTATACATATAAACATTCATCGAGGAGTTGGGTAAAAAAAAAACAAAATTATTGATATCTTTTTTACTTGATTTTATTGATAAGATCTTAAAAAAAGTAGTTTTATTTCAATGTTTAATATTTTAAGAAATCAATATTTTATGTATTTATCGAATGTGACTTTGAAATCAAATCCTGTATACCAAACAGAGCACTGTATATTGACTGTATGAAAATATACAGCTAGCTATACTTACACAAATGCCACTCTAGGTATAGGCAGTACTAACAGACTAAGTGCGGATAAATCCTTTACGGACCGTCCCATCGCCTGGGGAGGCGACGGGGTGTGTCGGACTCCGCTTAAGCATTTACCGACTAAAAAACCGCACCCGTCAACGCCACTAACCCTATTGCCGGGGCCATGGGATTCGAAAAAGCATGCACCACAACCCCGGCGGGCTTCGGTCCAGCTCTTATCGCTGGACCCCGGCTAGGAGCGAGGCATAGCTCGCCTCGCATCCTCCGCGCAGGCGCACGTGTGACGAACACGCGCGCCGCCTTCTTGGGACTAACAGACCCCTGAGGTTGAGACGTTGGCGAAGTGATAGCCTCTTAATACTCTTTCATTCCTTAGTGATCGTAGGCACTACTGATAAACGTTATCCTGAGTTCGATTTCAATGTCAAGCAAAGTGTTACCAAGCTTTAATAGCTATTTCTAATTAGCAGAAATTCTGGTTCTCCGTTCTATGGTTGAGATTGTATCCTTTTAATATCTACGTCTTTAACTAGGTACGTTTGAATTTGTCTTGTGGTTACGGTAAAGTACGGCATTAATTCTATTAGATGGACGCTAAGTGATTATAACGAACACAATATTAGATCTGTGTGAAAATTTAACTTGACTACAAGATCATAAATTATTTGCGTCAATTAGGACAACTCAATCGTATCTATTTTATATTTTAGTTTTGATACTAATCGGTTTACGAAGCCTCAGACTTCAATTAACTTTCTACTACTAAAACTTCTAATATCAGACCAGCATCATATCCATCAATCTCATACAGATTTCAGCAGTGCGTCCAATTACTACGCAATTACTCCGTCAGTTGAAAACAAACAGCACTTATTTACACATCGCCGGCCGACAATGGCGCGCACGTCGCGCGTGCCGTGTTCACGCACCGATGGACGTGCGGGCTCATTATGTAGACGCGAGGCTACTTGTACTGCGGGATTTTAATTAGAGATAAAAAAATACGTTCGATATTTGAGATGACTCTTGACTTGGAATTGGTTGGTTGACTGCCTTTTCTTTCAGGTGTTGGTTTTTTTAGACTGTGGTAAGCTAGTTTTATTGAAGTTTTAAGGAAGATTTGGGGTGAAATGAAACCTAGGATAAATAGCTTCTTTTCAATCTGTATATAAAATTTGGTGTCACGTTGTCCGTCCGCTATGAACTTATGAAGTAGGTAATGAACCATTTTTAATGTATTCTGCAGGATGCCTGTAGTTTGGTCAAACTTGAGAGATAAGATAATTTTGATTTCAATTTATATCCACAGTAGTTTTTTTATTGCACATTATAATTCTGATACAAGGCTCAAGGCGTGAATTTCATTTCGGCTTCAAAGTCATCGGCTTTTTGTCTTTATTCGTAAATAATTATTTGTTTGTATCGAGTAGCTTAATGGAAATAAACAAACAAAACACTTAGCTACAACAACGGGTTTACCTACAAGTATGATTTTTTTTATTATATACATTTAAAATATGTACTACAATTTTCATCGAAATAGGGCAAACGGGCAGAAGACTCACCTGATAGCAAGTGATCACCGCCGCCCATAGACATCAGCAAGACCAGAGGACTTGCAAATGCAATTCCATCGTGTTAGGAATATAAATACAACTAACAAAAAAATCAGCTACCTAGTTTATTCATTATGACTACAATCCACTGAATAAAAAACTTTAAGTGGCAACTTTATGTAATTAATGCAATGCAAATATGGTGGTCGGTAATGAGGGAGGCAGGCGGTGCGTGGCCGCTGCGGTCCCGCCGCGTGGCCGCTGCGTGGCACTTGCGGCGCGCCCCTCGCTGCAATACTCGTCCATTTTAACATTGCATCATTCGATTCTGTAATATGTAGTGCATCACTAGTTGGTGAGTTAATACGAGAACATGTTAATTGTAGCTTGTAACGGCTTTTTGATAATTCTGTTGGTACTACTGATAGAAATACCGACTGCCAAGTTATAAGTCTTCAGTTCGATTCTAAGGTACATACTTTTAAGTTCTAAATCATATACCGAAGTTAATTTTATGAAGACGCAAGTCTCCTATAGTGGTGAAGAAAAATATCGTGAGGCTTATGAATAGCTTCCAGCAGTATGAAAAATTATTCAGTTTCATTGGAAATCTTTGTATACTTCAGTTAGCAGATACTGTTAATTCTCTTGAGTAATAATTCTAACTCCCACTTGCTTGTAAGAACTTTTTAAAAAACCTCAAATTGTTTGCTTGACCTAAGTATTGCGTTTAAAGCGTGGGAAATTATAGTAAAAATTTATATTCATATTGGAAAGACAAAATTTTAAATAAAAACCTACCTACTTAGGAAAACATAATATAAATATCAAATAATAATTAAAACAGAAAAATAAGAGCTATGACAACGTCAGGGGAAAAAAGAGAGAAAAAAGTATTGCGTTTGAAACCTCAGACAACTACACCTATTAATGAAGTAATCTTTTTTGTAAATACTTGAAACATTTTTGTGTAACGTATGTACAAGAAGATAAAAACCCTTTTCCTTTGCCTTTATTTGACATGATACGATAACTAACACCAAACTCAGTTTCATTCGGCATAAACATCTATCATTAATCGAAGTTATCGTTTTATTACCATTCCCTTCCATCACCCCATCACTCACGTGGTGTTTAAGTTGCTCGTCAGATGGCGTTAGGTGCCGTCATTATTTGTATGTGGAGAGCTGGACAAACAGGGGTGAACTGGGGTGCAAACTTTATGTAGGGCTCCCGTGGGGACCCCAGGTTTGATGGGTGCAATTAGGTGGCGAGAGTCCTTGAGTGAAGTCCCGATAAGTAGAGGTGGGGTCCGATTTGTTGTATCTCTAATATGTTTGTTTTGTGTGTTGAAGACTGTGTATGTAAATCTACAAAATTATTTTTCCATTTTGTGTCTGTGTGTGTTCCGTTGTTGCCTTTAACAAAACATAGGCCTAACTTTCAATAGTCAAATTACATTACTAGACTTGTATATGAAAAGAAAATATAATAGGATATGACAATATGCCTTATGGCACATAGTTCCAAGCCAAGCAACGAGGCTTGTGTTAAGGATAGGTACCTACTAAATGCTTGATATGTTACATATGTAGATATTTTTATTTCGGAAACACATACAATCATACATTCATGCATCGTGGGTCTAGTAGTCGTAAGTGCGACTCCTGAGCTAGTTATAGATCGATTTCAGGTCGAGCAAAGTGTATATAGGTTTTTTATGAAACTTAATACCGGCTCGGAGTTTGGAATCGTTCTGGGTTTACGGCAATAGGCCCCCTATTCATAAGACCTAAAACATACCGGTGAAATATTGACGACATTAGTACACCGCTGCCTAACCATTCAGAGATGACAGGTGTGATGGTATGCCACGTTATTAAAATCAAAATGGTTTACGTAGCAAAAGTAGGTACAAGTGTTTCTGTAGAACTTTCTAGAAGAAGTTGTGGGCGAACTTGTGACGTGGCCGGTGCGCCAACCGAGATGTTTACTTGGTTTGGAGTTCAGTTTACCTGATTTAAATAATTAACCGAACATTTGTAGGGTCGTGTGATCCTTTGGAAAGTACACTTTTTGAGTAGGTACCGTGTACACTACGGTTGCTCGTAACCATCAGAAGATCAGATCAACAAAAAAGTTCACTTATACTTACCTATTTTCGTCATCAGTATAAGTGTGTGTTTAATATAGAATATATTTTGAACGTAGGGTCCGGTAACGAGATGAAGAAAGTCCTCAAAATCAGAGCATATTTTTGTTTTTATTAGCGTTTGTATAAATATTTTATTTAAAAAAAACGTATAATTCATTAATAGATTTTTAGCACATTTCCATCACTAATATAAGAGCTTCTATAATTTTATTATGTAGGTGAGTAAGATTAATAGAATTACAACTTTTGAACTTATAATCTACAACTAGAAAGTCCGATCAATTTGCCACTGGACCTCTATTCTGTAAGTATCATTAATCTATTTACCATGCCGGTGATAGGCACGACTTTATCCAGGAATGAGGAGGTCTAGGCTTTAATCCTCTACACTAGCTTAGTATGGCAACACTTCACACACGCATCAAAATATGCAACTCAAAATTATAGATACTAAACGTTCCTCCAACATTTGTAGTTTGTGATAATTGCACAAACACACATAATAAGTTTAACTAATATGATATCCTCATAATACTCACGTTAAAATCACTTAAAAAGTCATAAACCTCGTCGGAAACTTTGTACAAACAAACCTACATACACCACAGTAGTCTAGGTATGTAAACTTGCACATTGTAGGGCACTTGACTGTAAATATAATAATTATTTTGAACTGTATAACGCCAAAACATACTCTACACCTTTAGCACTTTGTGTTAGAGTTTAAAGTTGTGTATCAGAGACTGAAAATTTAAGTTTGTCTTGTTAGCATTGTAAAGCCAGTGTCTGAATATTGGAGGCCGCATCGAGGCAGTCGGAGCCTATCGTGTGTACACGCTTTTACATTTTAGTGTAGGGCTGTGCTACGCCAAATTAATTAAACCTATTCACTATTTATTTTCATTATTGAGAAGTGGACGAAGTACGAAGAAGCCGCTGTGGGCAGTAATATATAAGATTTGTATAAAATTTCGCCTATCATTTTGTAATCTAACCATCCTTATTAAATATTCTTACTTAATGATAAATAAGCGGCTATGATAGACAAACAATAAAGTAAGCTTCGTTTCCATTTTTGCATCACGAAATTCTCTTTCAAACTCTTTCAAATGAATGCTGAATGCAATAACCATTGTAATGCCATATCGTGTATGTAGAACGCTAAACATAGGTGCACATAATATTGCGAGGCATCCATCATGTAAGCCGTATGCTTATTCTCCACCTTAGTATAATAAAACCAAAAAAAAAAATTGGCTGGAAACTACGACCGACATCATGACACTTGGCCATTTGGTCTAATTGCTGATAGTCTAATTATTTTCTTAACTATTTCTGATTCTAACCTTACTGCTACAAGCTTCCTATATCCATCATACTGTTAAAAGATCGTTTTGCCCGGTGATCATAACTGATATTATAATACTCTAATTTCCTCTCTCTCACTCTATACTGTAGCTGTTAAATAAAAAAGTCCTGTAGTAAAAAATAAATACTGTAAAAACAATACTTGAACTTGTTATTGTTTCCCTAATATAATATCGCTTGAAACAATAAACAGATATTGAGATAGCCTCCGTTCTAGATTGAAACATTACGTTCCATTCTAAGTGCCGAATAAAATTTTATTTCTGCACGATTTTTTCGAATTGTAAATGTGACGATTGATCATAAATATGTACCTACCCATAATTTTATGCCGTTTTTTGCTAAAGGAAATAAATGGAAACGGAGAATCAGTCAGCTGTGCTTTATCACATACGTTTTTAATTAAAAATTGTCAAGGTGGATTAATTTGTGGATATTTTACCGTTTCATTGTACGGACCATTACGCCAGTTTACAATACATTTGGATTTATTATAAACATTTAAATACAAAAACACTATTTTTTGTTCGTCTGTTAGTTTGTTTGTCTAATGTGTTTTTACTTCTCATTCGTTAAGTTATTGTATGTATGACCATGGTCAGTTTTTGTATTATTTACGCGCACAGTTAAAATAGCAATCAAATTATTCATAGCTTTAATAATCGATTTTCGAAGTAATAATTAATTCTTAGTCTTTGTATTAAAAACATTTAAAATAAAGGCTCGAATGAATTAACTCCTTAGAGTTAAACATCCACACCATCCATCCTTTAAAGCTACAATTAAAAAGAGTAACATGGATCGTGATAGCCCTATGCATCTAATCCACCTCTAGCCGAGCTATCGAGGCGTTGAATTTTTGAAATTCCACTTGGGCCTCTTCGTTGGCAGCCCTACCGGATTGGGCCTAGTGCACAACGGTCCAAACTGTACTACATAATACTCTTGAGTTCAGAAAAAGGACTTGTAAATGTACATAGATTTTGGTGCAGGTGCGATCGCGGGGAACGTTCTGTATTTGCCCATGTGGGGACTAGGTTTTGAGCGTGGATGGGTAAATAGATTTTGTATCCAGTAGGTATTTAACAATAGTGCTAAAATGCAATGGCACTTTTATTAACTGACGAAAAAAGAACTTCATTGTGAAGTTATTCGTATACTTTAAACAGACCTCAAAAATGGAGGAGGATATATAATTATATTTAGTGGACTATAGCCTAAACTCTCGTAAATAAGAAGAGGCCCGTGCCCATTAGTGGGACTATAAATAGGTTGTTGAGAAAGATCTTAATGAATCGTCTGTTAACATTTCCCAACAACCCACAGAAATTAACTTTACTGTGTAACACATTCTACTTGATTATTTCTTATCCGACGCCGAGAAAATAATCTGTGCATGAGTAAAAGGATTAAAACGTGAAGTAACAGTAGGCCGGGCAAAGTTGCTGGAGATTATGGTAATTACCCGGGGGATCTGCGACGCGGCGGCGAATCAGCAGCTTTTTGTACCTACACCGACGAAATCGTCAGGCAAATTCGTTAATTGACCTAATTTCAGTTTTAGCTGACCAAAGCCTTTTGTAGTAAGTTCGTGATTGTTCATCTAGCTTCGTGTGTGTGAAAACGTCGATGGGAGATCATGTAAAGACAAATGTCGCAAAAATAAATTGAGTTAGATTTTTTCAGAGCTTTATAGACAAAAATCTAATAAAATACTCCCATTTTATTAGATTTTTATAAGCCCTGAGACTAGTTAAATTTTGAGAGATCCAAACATTTGAGAGAATTAATATACTCTAAGATATAATTATCTTAGTACGTATATTGATCTCAGTACATAAGCTTTATATTAGAAACAATTTACAAACTAAATAAAAATCATAAGATTAAATACGGCAACATACGTATATACAATTATACATACAGAGTCATTAAATACGCGCCGTAATAAGATACCAAAATTTTTATAGCGTTATCATGAGCTTCACATACCGCCTACAGATACTACAAAAATAAAAATCCTCTTTTTAATATGTTGGACTTGTCCCAACTTAAAACCGTAACTTAGTTCTATCTATGGATCCAATACGACAAATAAAACCGCGCTACAAAGAAATCAAGATTGTATAATATTTTCATTTCCCTATTTCCTCATTTCTCCAAGATGAGGAACTTATATAAATCGCGTCAGTTTTCACGACAGGCAAACATAGGAAGGGCCGCAGTAAGCAATCATTAAATTCGCATCACCCAGGCTGAGACAACGGCGTTTCCTGCAATATATCGCTTATTTCCAAACGACGACTTCCCGGGAAAGAAATAGCGAGGGAATTACCGGTCACGCCCACTACTATTGTAATAACTCGAATGGTAGTTCCTAAGTGAGAATTGCGTGAGACAGTATCGAGAATCAAACTATCTTTTTATAACTTACCGTTGGTTGCAAAATCTATTCCTGAAATAATATTCAATACGAGGATGCCTACAGGATAAAGGACCGTATATCTTTACAAATAGTTTGGAATAAAAAGACTAGTGACGTGTGGAAAAGCTTCTGTAACAAATCATGTACTTTCTTTGTTGGAGATCCTTAAATAAATAAATGATCAAATTTATCAACAATATTATAAAAAATCAACATATTATTATTAAAGACAATTATTTTGATATTTTATATTATATCCGTATGATATATTATGTATATAAATATTAGATCTATCCACGGATTAAAATGTAATACCTGTATTTTCTAAAAGTAATTAATTAAGTATTTAACTTACCCCTAAAAAGTACTTTACAACAAACAAAAGCTCCATTTAAAAAAGCGATTTTAAACGAGAATTTATCGACTATCACTAGTAACAACCCCATAAGAACAACGGCCCGGGTAATCACCGTGGTTGACGACAAATAGGAACCTTATTCAAATCAGCGCCAATTTATTTTAGCCAAATGACAGCTGCCAGCCATTACTTTTGGTTGCTACACGATATTCAACCGCCAAAATATTGTTTTATCGCCAAAACTGTAATTATTACTTACCTAACGTCCGAGTAAAAGTGCAATTTTCTTTGGCCTATTATATTTCTAAATAGATATCACAAATAGAAATTTGAATGAAATGTTCAAACTATAATGCATACTATTCACATAACTAAAAATCTATCCATAAACTGAAACCACAAACACGAATTCTCGTTAAACGTTTTTATTATAAAATTCACGAGTCCCTTGCGATACCGGTAGCGCCATCTGTAGACGTTTTGTTAAATTATGCTAACGCCATCTAGTGGTTAGTCTTTAATCTCTAAAATGGAAGTGCTCTACCACTAGACTCGCTTACATACTACTCGTTTAAAACAGTTACGTTAGATGGCGCTGTAGTAAGCTTTTAAAAACGAGGGAAGTGGATCAATAGGAATAAGAAGTTAAGAACTATAGTTGTCGCTATTTAGTGTACGTTTTATTTTTTAGTAGGTGCGAGTGCAATAGAAAAGTGCAGCAATATAATTATTGCCATAATAATAATATTAATTCTCGTCCCTAATGCAGTTTTAAAACTACTGTTGATCTATAATTTTATAAAGAAGAAATCATTTTTGGGCTAATTCAAATGACAAAATATTGACATGCTGTTATTAAATAGGTAGAGGTATATTGAAACTCAGTCAGCTAGTACTATCATAAACTGCAATGCAATTAGGTTCCAAATGAACTCTGAAACTTAGCTTTAAACTGCATAAAGTTAACCGATCTCGAAAATCCGCCATTAAAAGTAGATAGTTGTAAGTACAAAGTAATAATTACGGATGTCTAACTTTGCAAGTGGACGGGCAAGGCAGGGCGAAGTTGCTACAATTGGTATCTACTGAGAAATAACTTTGTAGACTTCTTTGGCTACAAGTGGGATCATTTTAATTAAATTCGTTGAAAATTTCAAGCTCAACTTTTGAAACGGAACGTGTCTTGGGAATTGACTTAAATAAGGAGAACTTTCTGCCTGTTTTAATGTAGATTAGCTAAAATATTTCTTAACTAATCTAAGAAAGTCCTTGATTTAAGCACCCGTAGAATAACTAAATGTATATACATATTTACAAAACCGTTACATTTATTTATTTTACCCATCACTTTTGTTATTCCAATTATACGCCATCTAGCGGAAGTACCACATACTTTTGGGGCACCAAATCCTGGTTTCGTATTCGCTATTTACGCTAGATGGCGCTTCCGCACAGTTTTCCAAACACTCACTAGGTGGCAGTAGTATGAAAGTTTTAATAAGCAAGTGAAATTAACCAATATAGTTACACGTTGATTGAAGGGCTTTTACTGAAATAGCTTTCGGAGAATTACAATATCTTATTGTTAATTCAGATTGTTTAATAACTCACTGCCATTGTTACGGAATATATTGAAATTGGATTCATTGTTCTGGACTTGAGAACGTATAACAAGGCCTCATGAATTTTATATATTGTTATAATTTAATTGAGTTAGTTATTGAGTTGTGATTTTTTTATTTGTAAATTTCATAGCTTATTTCCTATTACTTAGAACCTAAAATACATCATTGGAGATGTAGTGTAGAGGTCGAATGTGCTAAGCAGTAATGTGTTTAGGTAGTAAATATCTTATTTAGGTAGTTTTTTCATTTCCTTCTAAGTATTTATTCTGTTTACTGCAATACCTATCGGTTTTCATCATCGTAACAAGGTTCCAAGCCAGCTATTTAGGTATCGAGCTATTGATGAGAGACGATGAAGTATCTTATAATGAGGCGCCACAGAATAGCGCTAAAGAAGTCCTATAACTGTGTCACCATAGTGACTAGCTACTTACACGATGCATAGACAGTACTTTAATTAGATTTTTTCATTGATTTGAAGTTCAGTTCACGTTCAAAAATAGTTTTTAATCTGTGACGTATAAAGATACGTGCCATGTATGTGATTGTCTGTGGCGTTGTGGCTCTCAAGTGGATGAACAAATTTTGAAATGTTACTTGATCGAGAGCGTTCTTAGTTATGATTTAACAAAATGTGGTCAGATAAGATCGCCAACTTTGAGGAGCTTTTTTTTAAATATCGTTAAGAGTTTAAAGTTACACAAGGGAGTTTCTATATGTTTTAGTATCGATTACCAATCCATAGAGAGACTGATATGAATTTTTTTTCGTTATATAGTTACTGGCCACGAGCCCCTAAAAAAAGAGAGTAAAATATAATAAAAAATAGCAATAACTGCATTTTTATTACAAAACCTGTCATATCCTTAAAAATGTGAGTTTCATGTGACCTTTCCGCCCTACGCGTCAATTTTCGTGACGATCGCTCGCTTGTTAGCGGCATTCTGTGAAACTGACAATCCCGGAAACGATAACGATATTTATATTTAGATACAAATATATTTTAATTATGTGCTTTTGTGATTGATATACCTATATAAGATACGACATGTGTTCCAAAAAAAATGAATATTCAAGGAATATTGAAGTCAGTTAAAAATAAATCGTAAAGCTTTAAGAAAGTCCTTTATACTGTTTATATTGACTAGTCTGTGGATCGTCATATAAATAACAAGACAAAACATTTCTTTGCACTCACTCACGCACCTACAGTCATTTAGAGCGTGTGAGTGTGGTTTAGCTTAGAAATCCCATATTTTCAACGTAATTAATTGAAATGTTGGTAGTCTCTAATACGACTTCATCATAGATGAGAAGCAATAAATACATCCAATAAAAACCACATGCTTATTTCATAATATTCACACACACAAGTGCGTAGGGAGGTCATTAGAGTGTCTTTCCATACCTAGTCTGTGTTGAGTCTGGATGTCTTACCTGTAAAAAAGAAAAATCAATATTAGTATTACACCAATTAGTATTACACTAATTACAACCAATGATATAAAAAACTATAGATACGTTACCCGCTCTCTAAAATAGCAACAAGAAATCAAGGCAATTGCCGGGATCGCGCTTAGTGACGCACCAACTAGCGTTGCGAGGGTACGTTCCGTAAAAATAATTCGTGCTTAATAGTTTTATACTTCCTGAGAACAAGATGCCTTCATGTGTTTACAAATTATACTACAACAGTGAAAGATAAAAATGTGTCTTTCCCTTTCTTTGAACAAATTAGTCGCTGTCGCCATTTTGCATAGCCGTAATGATCGTGCATGACGTGTCTTTGACGTCTCATGACATTTAAGTTTAAAAATTGCACTAAAATCAACTTCCAGTGCAACTTTAATATAACGAACGACAAATAACGATTTCCTCAATAATTGGACAAATCTTCGTATTCCCTTAGAATTTCCTTTAAGAGTCACTGGAAAATATATTTTTACATTTCGAACATTTTTTGCAAACAACCTTTTTAACTATCAAAAAAACTGTAAATTTATACCTCTAATTAACAATTTTTCAACCTGAAACCTTTAAGCAACGTTCCTTCCAATATATGACTCTAAACCCATTGATAATAAGTTCAAGATTCCCGCAATACCTTTTTACCAAATCTTTGACCAACCTAACCTCAAATATTACAAACCTGAGGTTACAAAATTTCTTGATAAATAACGAATATTAACTTGTTCCCTTCCGATTTGTTATATAGAGGTTGCACTTTATTATATATAGGTACAATGTTTTTTATATAGGTAGATAGGTGTAATATATATCATGCATATCACCCCCTGAACCCCAATATTTCCTTCAACCAAATCAGCGTGCAAATCACAAAACTTAGAATATTTTCCGAACACTTTTTGTATACTTGACAAACTCCTCGCGACTTGGGCCAACTACCCGGTAACCTTACTTCGTTATGCCGAAAATATTCGCCATTACTTGACGAAAACAGGGTGGGGACGAGTTCAGACGAATCGATTGTGGAGAAAGTGGGAAAAGTGTTATGTGGGTGTAAAGCCTTACTCGTTTTTTATTACTTTCTAAACTTATCGACAGTGCAAGTAGAATGTATTTTGATTGATACTTGGCTCTCTATCCTAGGTAAATATTATGTTATGTATAATCATTAGTTTTAGAAACGCTATGCGATTGGTAATACTGCCGAAATAATTTGATGATTTATTATAAAACTTGCTACTGAAATTCAGACTGATCTTTAAATTTAAAGACACAGCTTTTGGAAATATATGATCTCAATTGTTTTATTCTTGATTCCGAAAATAGTTAATGATGAGTTAATTGATTTTTTTCGAGAAATTACATCATGAAAATAGGTACGCACCTACTAATAACTAATGTTTTCTGTCCTCAAGGGAATTACCGAGCCAACGTCCATAAAATTTGTTTTCTGTATTTTTTTGTTTCATATGAAAATATCTAGTTAATAAATATGAAGCTGTAATTATAGCCTAGCGGTGGGCAATGGATTGTGAATTCACAATCCATTGCCCACCACTCCGTCCATCTTTGACTTCAAAGATCCTGAGTTCAATCTCCACTCTATTTATCACATGCTCAAACGGTGAAGAAAAATATTGAGAGCAAACCTGCAAGTCTTGAAAGATTCTCTCGACGTACGAAATCTGCCAATCTGCATCAGGCTAGTGTGGTGATCTCAAGACTAATCTCCCACAAACGAGAGGAGAACCGTGCCCAGAAGTGGGACAATAATTAGATTGATGCTGATTAAAATATTCTACGTATTTCTGTGATACATTTTTTTTACTTTAAGTAATGAAATAGTCTAGAATATATAGGCGAGGTATCGTGAAGCCAATCCAGCGCTGCAGACGCTCATAAATAAAACCGCTTCGTACTAACACTCGCCCGCGACTTTGCCTGTGAGACTGGCGGCCAATATCGCTTGGTGAGATTGTGTGGGACACTTTAAATTTAAGATGTGGTGGCGGCACTATTGTTTTCTTTTTTTTCAATCGACGAGATGAATACGGTCGATGTAGAATACTATTTTCTTTTGGGAATTGACTTGAATTGTTTTTTATACACAGGTATTTTTGTTCTTATTTGCACATTAAGATTTGCTCGTATTATTTTTTAAGATTGTGACGTCACTTACTAGAAAATAACTGTGATGAGTCAGTTAATCCTAAGAGGCAAAAGAATCCGTTTTAGACGATCCGGATAGCTCAGCGGTAATTAACGCCGCCTTCTGTGCTATGGGTCCTGGTTTCGAATCCCGATAGGGACAAATGTTTGTGTGATGGGCTCAACATTTGAATCCGAGTCATGGATGTATCTCTGTATACGTATGTATTTACAAAAAAAAGTATACCTATATATAGCACATCAACCTTCTAGTATCCGTAACACAAGCCTCGTTGGTTAGCTCTACTGAATACTGTCTCGATAGATTCTCACCACAAGGTTGAATTTCTAGATTGAGCCAAAGTAAATGGAAACAGGTACGGGACTTGAAAACATATTGGCGAATTACTGTGTAAATTACTACGTACACCTCAGACGTTTACCTATCCTCTCAGTTAAATATATATTTGATTGGTACAGCTATTTAAACATAGATTACAAAACTATTTTCTGAACACACACGCACACGCAAACACACATAATATACACTCTCTCACTGTTACGTTAAGATGTATGTATATGATATGTATGTTTGCATCAATATTGTAATCGTCGCATTTGCATTCCTCTTATTGTAACTTCAATCTCTATATGGCATCCTAGAACAGGATTCAATGATTTGTATTTACTGGGTATTTTGTTTGAACAAATAAAATATACTTAATATAATATTCTAGAATATTAGTCTGTTAGATTCACATTCAATGTTAAACTATTATTACAAACACTAGTTTCATAATGATGTGTAACTCAAACAGCAATTCCCATTACCCAATTTGAGTCTAGATCTAGTTCCAGGTTATTTATACATCACACCAACTGATATAATAGTAGATTCACATCAAAATGTCAAGGTCGTCGGTAAAACAGAGTATCTTATAAAAAAGTATATTCAGAATATCATTTGTCAAAAGCAAAGGTAAATGGGATTGTGAGCGAGTGAAATATGGCCTGGTGGAAATAATGCCAGGCCTTTATTCAGTACCTTTGGAGTATGTGAGAATTCTTTTAAGGTGATTTTATGGGTAATCATTTCAAAAATATATTTCTCGTTATTTTGTGCCTTTTTCCACTTATTATTGGTGTCATTTTTCATTGAACCTACATGTGGTGGAAAATTATTATCATTCACAATACTGCCTCCGCTATAATGTTTAGACCTTCTCAATCCTATACTGTACCATACCGATACAGACCTATCCTTAGGACGATTGTCAACGATTTTTGGAATATTGACTGATCGGATTGACGACCCAATTAGTCCAGCGGTAGTTAACACTGCCTTCTGCGCTAAGGGTCCCGGGTTCGAATCCCGGTAGGGACAAATGTTTGTGTGAGGGGCATAAACATTTGTATCCGAGTCATGGATGTATCTATGTATAATATATGTATGTATTTACAAAAAAAAAGTATATATGTACCTACTATATCAACCAACTAGTATCCGTAACACAAGCTTCGTTGCTTAGCTCGGAACTAGGTGGCGCTATGTGTCATAATGTCCTGGAGTATTTATTTATTGACTACATAACCGAGGCTCAACAGGTTTTTCAAAGCACGAAAGAGTTTCAATGTGTTAAGAATGGTCATTCATCTATCGACTGACCTTAACAGGCGAAGCTTAACCTCACAAATCTGCTGATCAACGTGATGATTTTCGACCTTTGATTCATTTTAATGGTATAACAATCTGAAATTGGTTATTAGTAGGTAGTTAGGTACCTATGATTATGAGAATTTGTGCTTGAAAACTCACGATTAAGAAGTAATTCATAATGACCCAAGCTACCAAAACATGTGACAATTCAAGGAAAAAGAAATATCCATAATTCAGTTGTTTCTATATCATGAAGGTGACAAAACAAGCTTACGGCCCGCCTCAGGTACCTAAGCGGTTATTGTATCGTTTGGACGTTTGCAACACCAGAAATGTCGCTTGCAGGTAGCCGACTTATAAACAATGTTCATTATTTATTTTGCTAATATAAGGTGTTATGTATCCGAAAACAAATTCAAGCTCTATAAAGTGTATTCCCAAGCACTACAGAGTTTTCAATCTGTTCACAATCTGCAGTAAACTGTGTCAAGTTGTCGTGTTTCAATCCCCGGTCCCGCGGGACGGGAGTTCGATGCCGCGTCGGGGACCGCCCGTCTCGTCAATGCGAATATTATATGGCATGTGACGCTGGATCGAATTCCATTTTTATGTACTAGTTTTATTTTCAGCTTCGGGAGGATCATATTAAATATACATATTTTACAGTATATACATATGTTGAGCTGCCAAGAAAATACATTTCACACGTTTTGGAAATTACTTAATTAATGGTATGCCATTAAATACGTAATTTCTATCAGACATGCATCTCCGAAAGGATAGGCAGAGGTGTACTAATGTACACCCACATTTGCCGGTATGTTTTAGGTCCCATGTAATAGGGGGCGAGCGTATATTGCCATCAACCGGGCAAGAATCAAAACTCCGAATTGCTAGTAAGAATTTCATGGAAGAACCTGATAACACTTTGCTCGACCTGGGAATTGAACCCAAAACCTGCTCAGCAGTCGGACTGACGACCATTGGACCAGCGAGGCAGTAAGTAATTAATGAGTAACAATATTTGCAAGCTGTGATGGTCTAGTGTTGTGACCAGGGGACTTTGAAGACGAAGGTCTTGAGTCCAAACCCAAGGCACGCACCACTGACTTTTCAGTATTTATCACATGCAACGGTGAAGGAAAACTGAGGAAACCTGCATGCTTGAGAGATTTTCTCGATAGCATGTAATATCTACAAACCCGCAGTAGGCTAGCGTGGTGGACTATAGCCTAATTCCTCTCAAATGAGAGGAGACCCGTGCCCAGCAGTGGGACAATAATGTGTTGATGATGATGATATTTAATGTATCCGGCACGTTACACAACAGAACTTTATAGCTATTGCAAAGCAAGACACCTACACTAAACTCCATCAAATTCGTCCTAAGTTTTGAATCTATGGACCAGGTATAATTTAGTGCTGTAGGTATGTCTGTATATTCCTAACACAATACAGGGGCCCCTCAATAGAACATTGTCTATCAATCGCCGATGACACGGCGCGCGTCGGTTGTCATATAAATAATTCACAGCGACCCCCGCCCCCGGGGGCACGCCCTGCGTCATAACGTGTCCATGTAGCTGCTGATATGTGGCAGTTAGTAGTTGGGGGTATTTGCAAGAAGGGTAAGTAGGACAGGCGTTGTATCATCTTCATATTTGATTTCCTTGAATATAAATTTATCATTTGTAATCATGTTGGACCATAAAGCGTCTCAGGTTGTGTACAAGTTAGCGGTATTAAAGGCTACCTCCTTTGGTACGGTTCAAATTCCGGTGGAGGCAAATGTTTTTGTAATAAGAATAGACAATTGATCTGAGTCATGGATGTTTCTATGTACAATTTTTATACATTTACAGAAACAAAGTACATAAAAAGAGTATGTAGTGTATTAACTATCTAGTGTACCCGTCAAGGCGGGCCTCGTTGCTTAGTTTGCGGGTCCTCATGAATAGTGAATAGTTATAATCTCATTTATTAAAATAAAAATAGATATGCACGTCCATGTAAAAATAATGGATTCCAAAATTACAAACCAAAATGGTTCATAGAAACCACTATGGTCACTATGGTAATGTTGTAATGCAATGTTGCTTAGAAGATTAAGGTGTCCTGTAATTAAATAATCTACAATATACTTTAAGTTACTAAAGGCAGGCATACGTTAAATTTAAATTAGCAGTTTGAAACAGGAAAACAGTACGTAGAGACGCTTAATTATAATTTGATGCGGGAGCCTGGGAGCTGCGACATGTGGCGACATCTGTAGCAAAGATATAAACTAGGAGAACGATATTGTATTGATATGATTATGGAACGAAACTATATTAAATACTATAATTAATCGAAAAAGCTCCCTGAAATAACATTGATTACTGTCTGTCCACGGAAAATTTTACAAAACTTAGAGCAATGTACATACATACAAATAGGTTATTGTGTACGTACAGTACATATTGATTTCATTTATTGACTCAAATAAATGATTGTTGATTATATTTTCGACAACATCTATATATATTAATGGTCAAGAAAATATAGTTTAGAAAAAAAAATAGTGCGATTGCCACTATGAAATTAAAAGCTGACCCAATTAAGACTTGACAAAATTGGAGTACGTTTTATTTTATTTAATATCGTGGTATATTGATATTACTTAATCCTAACTTTTCGAAACTATAGATGCTGTATGAATCATAAACGTCGTAGTTTTGTTTCAATGTCTAATATTCGCGTGAGTGTGAGAAATCTCGACACATAAATCGTTTTACAAACAAACAGAGGTTAAAACGTTAATAAACTGTTTGGTTTTAGACTATCTATAAATAGATTATTATAAATTAGATCAGTTACAAAAGACAAGAAATAATAATGAAAATCTCTTGTATAAAAATGATAAATTACACATAACAAAATCAAGACTAAAAATGTGAGAAGGTCAAAAAATAACTTAAATGAAAGCGGAAAATATACTTTGTAAGAAAATCCATCAACAAATTAATTGTTTACACCACAAAACAGGGCGCTACTGAAGTTACTTTTTATTATTCTTGTCTTCGGCGATAATCTGTGGTAAATATCTATTTATATTAATTGAAAGGGGTGAAAAAAGTTTTGGGAAACTCCTGGGGATAATATAATTAATTTATGAACACAAATAGGTTTAAAAATACCCTCGAATTGCAAGTAATTTCAATGCTCCATAGTTGTTCATCGTCATAATCATCTGCAACCGATTTACTGTCACACTGCTACACATGAGTCTCCTCTACTTTGATAAGGATTAGGCTATAGTCCACCACGCTACAATAGAACGGGTTGGTAGATTTTACATGCCATCGAAAGACATCTGTCAAGCATGCAGATTTCCTCACGATGTTTTATTTTACTGGTTGTACATGTGGTAAATGCGGCAGTAAAATCGATATTTTTTTGTGAGTGGTTTCGCATTGAACCCAAGACTTTACAGCCGACTAGTCATACCATTGGGCTTCTTTATCATATTATTATGTATAGGATATACAAAAAAAATACTGCTTTGTTGTCGTGATGAATAGAATACATAATAACTATCGATGCCAAATGACAACTTTCTGATACTAACCTTTGCCGTGGAAAGACAGAGACAGACGAATAGTTGTGAAGAAACTATATTTTTATCTTGTTGAAAATGGAACTATGATTTTAATTATTCTAATTTGAGATGGTTGGTTGTTTGTAGCGTGCCTGTGCCTGAGTCTGTGAACATAATTTAAAAAAAACTAATATTTTGCAGTTTCATAATTAAAGCAAAATAACTTCAATTTAAGTTCAATCAATTCTTCAATAAGTTCTCTTCACGAGTGCAGTATCTATCTTGAAGTATCAAGCTTAAGTATGAGAATCACGCAAGTCTAAGAAAGTTTTCTAGTGGGGGCCGCTCCGCTCATACTGCTGACTTAGAATATTGATTGCTTAAATACTTACGGAATAGTTAGTTCTGCCAACAGAAGAGGGTTGGCTACTAATTAAATACACATCCATTTATGATTATGTTTTATATTTTTATTAATGATCAGAAAGAGAAAACCTGTGACCACTTTCTGTGATGTTAAAGTCTCTAGTTTAATCCCATGGTACGCGTGATTATTCGAAGTTAAGTGTGTATTTTATCTTAGTTTCAAACGGTTTACGAACATATTTTGAGAAAACGAGCTTGCCTGAATTTTTCAATGGCATGTGAAGTCTGCACTAGATTAATAGTGGATTATAGCCTCAAATGAGAGGAGACCCATACCGAGTAGTGGGACAGTAAATGGCTCGGTGATGAAAAAATAAATGAAACACTATTGTAAAATTCCCCTCACACGCTCTGACAGTACAGTCAAACAAGCTAATTGGTTCACATCCACACATAGATCGGTCTAAAGTTGCATGTCTACCAATCAGCTTGTTCGACTGTACATACATGCAAAAAAAATCCTAAATATCGGCGCCTATACAACTAGTTTATAGTTAAAATTAATATGGACCGAAAAATTTGATGCTAAAATTTGGTAAAAGACCAACCTACGAAGTAATTTTAGAATAAAATAGCTCAATATAGGATTTTTTTTATTTTTATGATTAATAACAATACCTTTAATGAACATATTTTGGTGCACATTCAGTATATTTGGTGGAACACAGGCAAAATTAAGTAAATGAAATGGGAATAAATTGAAGTACTTTTAAATACCATCCTTTAAATTATTATAGACTAGCGGTCCGTCCCGGCTTTGCACGGGTGGACATATATTTTTAAATCATTCACCCTTGTGGAATTGTACTGTACTTTTTGAGTTTATTCGTTACAAACATGCAAAAATACAAATCATTCGTCTTTATAATATTAGTATAGAAGTATAACAGTATAAGTTAAAAAAAAAATGGCAATTAAAGTTTCTAGTCTACTTCGCGGGGCCGTTCAAAGGGATAGCAAACACCCTACCCTTCTTTAAGATAGCCGAGAGAATTATTTATGTAGGCGCCATTAATTTAAGACCTGCCACCGTGGCCGACTCACAATCTTACGTTCTGATCGACGAACGAAGCGAAATAAAATATATGGAAATTACGTTCATGAACGCCCTTATTGACGTAAGCGTATGTCATACATTTGTGTCTAATTATAAAAGAAGAGTGAAAGGGAGACAAAAATGTTTGTTTTTTTTTTAAACTTAATGTTAACAGGTTGTAGCGACTTTTACATCACTAGAGGTGTCGTTTGTGCGTTGACCCTATAAAACCCGTTTTAGGTTTCTTAAAATAGGGAAGTTACTACACTGACAGCAAACGGAATTCCCATGCTGCCAGAGAAGTCACTTCTCTAACGAGTTCTGGTAACCTTATTCACTCGCAGAAACACAACTATTGTTGCTTCACTGCGGTCTTCTGTAAGGCGGAGTTACTTGCCCAGTCAAGTAGCTCAATCTGAGCGAGGAATCTTTTAATGCCGTACCTCTCAAAGTTTTGTTTGAATTAAGAGACCCATAGAATACGTAACGTAATAATTAAATATCTACAATCTACATGGTGAGTAAATCACAACAATCATGGAAATACATATTTTTTATATTGTGGCGATTTTATTTAGATAGCATTAATCTGCGTTGATTAGACATTAATAATAATAATAATATATAGACATTTTACACATCACCATCTAGTCCCAAACTAAGCAGAGCTTGTACTATGGGTACTAGACAATGGATATAAATACTTATATACTTTTCTTTTGTAAATACATACATAAAATACATAGGAAACACCCAGACGAACACAAACACTTATATTCATCACATAAATATTTGTGTCCCGTGGGAATCGAACCCACGACCTCGTGATCAGCAGTCCGGTACTCGAACCACTAGACCACAGAGGTCGTCAATTAATTAATTCGTTACCGGTAGATTCTATCCTTGACCATGAATACCATAAAGTTTATTGGTATTATGTATATGTATGTATACGGCCACTTAACTCAAGATCAATAGCATCGTATCCCACATGTAACATGCCAGCTATCGGCCAGGCACATAGCCACAGCCACTTGGCACTTAGTTGATGGCAACATAATGTTATTAGCATACAAGCGGATCGCTGGCCGGTTCCTCGGAGCCTCTAACTCGTGTCTTACTGGTCTCCCAAGAGGCTATTGATTGGAACTGCACGTAGATTGGGAACACACACGAGTACATGTTTGTTGTTGTGCATTTTGTAAGGCATATTATTATATATATATATTGTTTGTAAATTCATAATTATTATACATAAATACATCCATGACTCGGATACAAATGTTGATGCTCATTATACAAACATTTGTCCCTACTGAGATATGAACCCAGGACCCGCAAGCACAGAAGGCAGCGTCAACTACCGTTAGGCTATTCGGATCGTCAGTTCTAATCAAATCCAATCGTCAATTCCGGTGAATATGTAATAAAATATATATGAAGATAAAAGAATTCCTTAACTACAGTGTAATAGTAAAGGAATTGTTCTATCTGCAATACTAAAATCCTAAATCACTATCCCATTTTCTTTAAATATAATTGTAAAAACCCCCCATTTTGGCAATCAGGAAATTTGGAGAGCGCGGTAACAAAGTCGGATATCATGAATTGCGTCGCGGAAATTGTCGTAAATCACTTTAGAGTTTGGATAACCGTGAAACGAATGAGAACTTGAGTAAAAACTCAAGTTGTGCATCAGTAAAAATTAAATTTTATAAGTAATTAATGTTAGTTACTTCAGGTGTAACTAACATACACACTTGACCTGGAGCAGTAAATCCTAGACCATGGATGATGCAAAGGATTCGATGTTGTAAACGTCGTGATTAAAATAATATCAATAAACGATAAAATTTGTTTGAAGTAGTTTCATGTCAGAACTATTTTTTTTTTGTAAATATAGATAATATAGATATGTAAAAACCATATTATGTTTTTTACTTTACAAATATTGTGCTAGTATAACAAAATATTGGAATATAGAAATGTGTTTCAGAATTGTATCTATAGGTTTACATCAAGTGTAATAAAAAATACAAGAGACATGTAATTAAATGCAAATACTTGACAACTCGTGCTCAATTTGAATACATCAACATCTAACGTCATAGCCACACCGTCAGAAATAGTCCCAAATTTTGTATTTCCTCACATTTCCCGAGGAAAAAAGTTTTATTTTTTTATTTACCGCCCTGAGTGACTTTGACGAAGGGCCTAAGTTTAGAATAAAACTTTGAAGTGGCGGAATACCGCGATTTATGTGGTGTACTGTGGCCTACTTTTCTGCCGTCACCCTGTGATTTATTCGGCGAGATTATTTTTATTCAACCCTTCCTTCCTATAAAATTACCTGAAGCGACATTTGAGAATTGTGGCTTCAATTTAAATTGTATTTTAAAACCAATACAAACTTTTTGGCATAATAACTAGGTCAAATAATTTAAAAAAATACGTCAGGTTCGAAACTAATAAGACCTGCCTAATATCTACATAAACATTATATATTAATAACTGCGTATAAAACACCTACGCAAATAATGCCCTGCTGTCCTGCCTTAGTCATTTGACAGGTTAATGATACGTTTTTTTCCTGTAAATATGCCATTAAAAACATCATCATCAACATTTCAACCGTTTGACGTCCACTGCTGGACATAGGTCTCCCCCAAGGATCGCCACGACGACCGGTTATATGCCGCCCGCATCCAGTGGAAAAAACATACTTGTAAAAAACCCAAGTCGCGCAACTCAGTTCTTCTACCATAAAAAGCTGTGAGATCCAAGTAATACCAAGTCGGTTAATTTATTCAATCCCTTCTTTTAGATTTGAATCGACTCGGGCATCGCATGAAAACATAATGTATCTCACAAGTACTACATATTAGTTATATTAAATAAGATTGTTTAGTGCGATGCCCAAGTCAATTCAAATCTAAAAGGAGGGATTGTATAAAATAACCGACTTGGTATTACTTGGATCTCACAGCTTTTTATGGTAGAAGAACTGAGTTGCGCGACTTGGGATTTTTACAAGTATGTTTTTAATGGCATCTCATTTCTTTTTGTAGATGTCCTACTACTTTTTCTTTCCACTCACTCTTCTTAAAGCCCATTCTCTGTAAGCTTTTCTTATTTTTCTAGATAGTGCTCCTCTTTTTCTTTTCCAGTACTACTTCATGAACTTCAGCTTACTAGAGTTTTTCTGAAAGCCCGTTCCCTGTCTCTATGTTAATTTTTTCATAATGTTAAATTGTTATCAAAATCAAAATCAAAATCAAAAGGTTTTTATTTCAAATAAACTTTTTCAAGCACTTTTAAAACGTTATGATTCTAGTTGCACGGTTGGTTGGTTGTATCTCTCATGTATCCAATATGAATAAAAATATAATATAATATACTAGTTATTGCCCGCGACCTCTTCTGCGTGAAATCAGCATTATACGGTTTTTTTTGGTATCGAAAGCGTCAAAATTATTGGCTTCAGTATTGGTGGCATCGGAATTGTTGGCGTCGGTATTGTTGGCGTCGGTATTGTTGGCGTCGGTATTGATGACGTCGGTATAGATAGCGTCGGTATTGGTGGCGTTGGTATTGGTGGCGTCGGTATTGGTGGCGTCGGTATTGGTGGCGTCGGTATTGATGGCGTCGGTATTGGTAGCGTCGATATTGGTGGCGTCGGTATTAGTGGCGTCGGTGTTGTTGGCGTCGGTAAAAATGGCATCTGTATTGTTGGCGTCGGTAGAAATGGCGTCGATATTGGTTGTGTCGGTATATTTGGCATCGGTATAGATAGCGTTAGTAAAAATAGCATCGGTATTGTTGGCGTCGGTATTGATGGCGTCGGTATAGTTGGCGTCGGTATTGTTGGCGTCGGTATAAATGGCGTCGGTATTGATGGCGTCAGTATTGGTGGCGTCAGTATTGATGTTGTCAGTATTGTTGGCGTCGGTATTGATGACGTCGGGATAGATAGCGTCAGTATTGGTGGAGTAGGTATTGGTGGCGTCGGTATTGGTGGCGTCGGTATTGTTGGCGTCGGTATTGATAGCGTCGGTAAAAATAGCATTGGTATAGATAGTTTTGGTATAGATAGCATCGGTATTTTTGGCGTCGGTATTGATGGCGTCGGTATAGATAGCGTCGGTATTGGTGGCGTAGGTATTGGTGGCGTCGGTATTGATGGCGTCGGTATTGATGACGTCGGGATAGATAGCGTCGGTGTTGTTGGCGTCAGTATAGTCAGCGTCAGTATGAATGGCGTCGGTAACAATGGCATCTGTATTGTTGGCGTCGGTATAAATGGCGTCGATATTGGTTGCGTCGGTATAAATAGCATCGGTATAGATAGCGTCGGTATTATTGGCGTCGGTAACGGTAGCGTCGATATTGGTGGCGCCGGTATAAATGGTATCTGTATTGTTGGCGTCGGTATTATTGGCGTCGATATTGGTTGCGTCGGTATAAATAGCATCGGTATAGATAGCGTCGGTATTATAGGCGTCGGTATTGGTGGCGTCGGTATTTGTGGCGTCTGTATTAGTGGCGTCAGTATCGGTGGCGTCGGTAAAAATGGCGTCGGTTTAAATGGCGTCGGTACAAATAGCGTCGGTATAAATGGCATCAGTTTAAATGGTACCGGTATTGATGGCGTCGGTATTGGTGGCGTTGGAATTGTTCTCGTCAGTATTGTCAGCGTCAGTATGAATGGCGTCGGTATAAATGGCATCTGTATTGTTGGCGTCGGTATTAATGGCGTCGGTTATGGTTGTTTCGGTATAAATAGCATCGGCATAGATAGCGTCGGTATAGATAGCATCGGTATTGTTGGCGTCAATATTGATGGCGTCGGTATTGTTGGCGTCGGTATTAATGGCGTTGGTATTGATGACTTCGGTATTGATGACGTCAGTTTTTGTTGCGTCGGTATAGATAGGGTCGGTTATGGTTGCGTCGATATTGGTGGCGTCGGTATTAGAGGCGACGGCATTGTTGACGTCAGTATTGTTGGCGTCGGTATAAATGGTGTCGTATGGGTAACGTCGATATTGGAGGTGTCGATATTGGTGGTGCCGGTATTGTTGGCGTCGGTATTGATGGCGTCGGTATAGTTGGCGTCGGTATTGTAAGCGTCGGTATTAATGGAGTCGGTATTGATGGCGTCAGTATTGGTGGCCTCAGTATTGATTTTGTCGGTATTGTTGGGGTCGGTATTATTGGCGTCGGTATTGATGGCGTCGGTATTGATGACGTCAGGATAGATAGCATCGGTATTGGTGGCGTCGGTATTGGTGGTGTGGATATTGGTGGCGTCGGTATTGTTAACGTCGATATTGGTGACGCCGGTATTAGTGGCGTCGGTGTTGTTTGCGTCAGTATGAATGGCGTCGGTGTAAATGGCATCTGTATTGTTTGCGTCGGTTTTTATGGTGTCGGTATTGGTTGCGTCGGTATAAATAGCATTGGTATAGATAGCGTCGGTATAGATAGCATCGGTATTGTTGGTGTCGGTATTGATGGCGTCGGTATTGTTGGCGTCGGTATTAATGGCACCGGTATTGATGGCGTCGGTATTGATGACGTTGGTTTATGTTGCGTGGCTATAGATAGGGTCGGTATTGGTTGCGTCGATATTGGTGGAGTCGGTATTAGTGCCGACGGTATTACTGACATCAGTATTGTCGGCGTTAGTATAAATGGTGTAGTAGTGGTTGCGTCAGTATAGATAGCGTGGGTATTATTGCTGTCGGTATTGGTGGCGTTGGTATTTGTGGCGTCGGTATTAGTGGCGTCAGTATTCTTGGCGTCAGTAACGGTGGCGTCGGTAAAAATGGCGTCGGTATAAATGGCGTCAGTATAAATGGCGTTGGTATAAATGGCGTCGGTATAAATGGCATCGGTATAAATGGTACCGGTATTGATGGCGTCGGTATTGGTTGTATCGGTATAGTTAGCGACGGTATTGGTGGCGTCGGTATTAGTGGCATCGGTGTTGTACGCGTCTGCATTGTTGGCGTCGGTATTGGTTGCGTCGGTATAGACAGCATCTGTTTAGATAGCTTCGGTATAGATAGCGTCGGTATTGATAGCATCAGCATTATAGGCGTCGGTATCGGTGGCGTCGGTATTGTTGGCATCAGTATTGTTGGTGTCGGTATAGATAGCATCGGTTTAGATAGCTACGGTATAGATAGCGTCGGTATATATAGCATCGGTATTATAGGCGTCGGTATTGGTGGCGTCAGTATTAGAGGCGTCGGTATTGATAGCGTGGGTATTGTTGGCTTCGGTAAAAATGGCGTCAGTATCGGTGGCGTCGGAATTAGTGACATCGGAATTGGTGGCGTCAGTATTGATGGCGTCGGTATTCGTTGCGTCGGTATTATTGGCGTTGTTATTAGTGGCGTTGGTACTGGTGGCGTCGGTACTGGTGGCGTCGGTATTGTTGGCGTCAGTATTGTTGGCGTCGGTATAAATGGTGTCGTGGTGGTTGCGTCGGTATTGATGGTGTCGGTATTGTTGGCTTCGATAAAAATGGCGTCAGTTTCGGTGGCGTCGGATTTAGTGACATCGGTATTGGTGGCTTCAGTATTGATGTGATGGCGTCGGTATTATTGGCGTCAGTATAAATGGCGTCGGTATTGATGGCGTCGGTATAAATAGCGTCGGTATTGGTTGCGTCTATATTGGTGGCGTCGGAATTGATGACGTCAGTAGTGTCGGCGTTGGAATAAATGGCGTTGGTATTGGGTGTCGACATAAATGGCGTCGGTATTGATGGCGTCGGTATTGATGGCGTCGGTATTGATGGCGTCGGTATTGATGGCGTCGGTATTGATGGCGTCGGTATTGATGGCGTCGGTATAGGTGGCGTCGGTATAAGTGGCGTCAGTGTTGTTCGCGTCAGTATTGTTGGCGTCGGTATAAATGGCGTCGGTATTGGCTATTATCTATAATTGTTTCGTGTAGCCTTTGCAGCTGTGCTAGATTGACTAACCGTACGTCGAAGCGTTGAAGTGTTTGTACGAAAACGCCTCTGTGTCAGTCCGATTACAGGATCAGACCTCATCCTCATCAACCTATCCTCTTGTAGCGTGCTGCTCACAGCACGCTGCAAGAGGATGAAAAGAGCGGTGAAAAGTTTTGTAGGGATAACGTTCCCTGTCTCAACGGGGAACGTTATCCCTACAAAACTTTTCACCGCTGCACTGGAGGATGTATTTAAGGTTCTAGACTGGGAAGGACTTGGCGTCAACATAAACGGCGAGTACCTCACTCACCTTCACTGAGCGCGCTGAACAGCTTAGTAATGCTTAATGACCTCTTAGTATTGACAGGTTAATATTGAATGTCCATTGAACTCCGGTGAAGGTCGGAAGCTCTGCCGTGGAAGTTTTTGACTTATAATTGATAATGATGACGATGATGATGATGATGATAATTGAACATACATATCTAGGTACCTTTTTACACCTATTATTCTATATGATTCAGTCACTGCAAATTTAACTTTGTAATGTTTTATATTTATATAGGATTACAAAGTTATGTTATTTATGCAGTTAGTGTATCTAAAAAACTGGTCCGAAATTGCAAAATATTTAAGTTTTCCCTTGATTTGTACACTCCACACTCATGGTATTCTAAATTTGAAGCTTCTATGTCTGCTAGAAGTGCCTTAGAGTTTTGATGATCGGTCAGTCAGTGAGTGACAAAATTAAGAAACTTTGACTAGTTATTATTCTTAAACTGATGATTCAAATTGAATGAAATTTGAAATATACCGTGTTTACCTAATGCTTGAGTAATGAAAATTCAGGCTTCTAGTTTAATCCACAACGAAGTTATAGGGGGTCTAAAATGGCCTGAATTGGTTCAAGAAAAGATAGTACGGCCGTGCCGCTTTTTTTTTTGCTCGACTTGGCGGGGGCACTGCCGTGCCACCAGATCAATAGATATTTTGCCAGTACACATATCCAATAAATAGACTGTACCACGTATCATTTACCAATGAGCCCTTCTGAATAGTTCACTCCATTCAAACACACTACTTCGGCACACGTTCGTTCCTAAAACCTAACTCATTTAACCCTTCACTGCGAGTCGTTAAGCCATAGGTGCGGTCTCGTTACGACGAACATGTCGCTGACGAATTTAATCAAACCAATTTAGCTTGTTCGCTCTCAGTCCGCACGTTTTTCGCTACTGCCAATAAAATTGATGATTTCGCACAATTTAATTGAAAACTCTTGTTGTAAGCCCGGCGCGGCTTATGTGATGTTTCTCATGGTAATTGGGTTTATTGTTGTTTTATTGTGCTTCACGCACATAATGAATTTCCTTTGGAATCAAAATAGTTCACATATTCATATTTAATTACCTAGGTGATGTAAACGATACATTTAATAAAATTAATAAAACGTGGGACATACTGAAAGTTTCTGAAACTGCTCACTTTTGTTACGGAATTGGAAGAATTTATCTGGGAAAATGTTAACATTTACAGCTCTGTGTATTCATAGTTCAGAGAACCCATCGGTCGGAGACTGTGTTAGTAATACAATAAATTCATACATACAAATCTGGAAGAAATGTGAAATGCATCGCACGAAGCCATTGAAGAGATAATGAAGATAGTATCTTTTGCTTCACTCAATGGTTTCAACGAAAACAAAAATATTCTTTGAAAACCAATTACTTATATAATTGGTTTATTATATAGTTTAGTATATTGGTTTTAATTACCAAAATTTTAAATTATTTTATAATTCAATTTATGTATGAAGTTAAAAATATAGACAAAAATCAACCATTAATAAATTAGAAAAGCTATTAATAATCTCTAAAAATCCATTTAACTCGATTTGTTGAATACCTTTTTGACCAACAATTAAATCCTTTACTTCAAAACACTTATATAAATTGTATGTAAGTGTCTAAAAAAACTGTGTTCAAATAAATTTTTCCCTTCCCTAAAATTTAAAAAGATAAGTAGATTCCACTCAAACCCTCACTCGAGTTAAATAATTTATCTTACTGGGTCCTATTATTTCTGCTCAGCCCGTAAGAGATATGGCGTTAAGATGATCACACTGAGGGGAGAGCTGTCAGTCAAACAGAGAGATTTTAATTTCCTTATGACCAACCATTGACGCTAAAATGTTGAGGGAGAAATAAGAAGAAATGACAGAATGAAATATTATAATTAAAATTAACACTGCATTATGAATAGGTTGCATTTTTACATTTTATTTTTATTAATACGTACTGTTATATATGGCAATTGCAAATTATAAATAGTTTGTAAAAAAAATTGTTTAGACTGTTTAAAACTCGCGTTACTTATTATGTTATTAGAAGTATTAAAAGTAGTAAACCTGCTCGAACAAACACTTTAGTTTTATTTTCATTCATACTAAAATTATAAATCATAACTAGCTAAAATACACTCATTAATCTAGGTAATAACATACATGTGTACCAACTTCCATCCAAATTCGTTTAGTGATTTTTGCCTAAAAGAGTAACAAACATTCATACATAGTTTTGCGTTTATAATGTTAGTCGGATTTCATACTATCTCGATTACTATGTGGGTCTTTGTACTCACATATATCTCGCAGTAGAACGTATGGGCTTTCATTAAATAATATGGAGTAGAATGTAAGTAAGCATAAATTCCTCATCACAAGACCTATTGTTATTCACATGCATAACTCAAGTGCTGGATGGCTTTCATAGCAATTTTCTCAGTCATATCCTTTCAAATTCAGAGAATAATAGGCTATAAAATTTAGCTCCTCCCACCCGAACAAAACCGGGTACGTGAGCTAGTGAAGATTTAAATATATATTACTTTGATTAAAACAAGCATTCCAATTTAGCTCGGACGGTGAGGGGCCAGTAAATGAGCGGAAATTTAATAACATTCCGACTTCCATGTTTGTAACAATTTCTTTTAAGTTAAAGTATTCTGTATTGCAATCTTTTATTAGTAAGGGATACTTCCGCATAAGGAGACTGATTAGCATTTTTGTTCGATACTGTGAATGGGAAATATTTAATTTTGATTAATCTAATTTAATTAAACTTTTTCAGAACAAATTGCTGCTCAATCCGTGTAAGTTGGTAAAAATTGTACAAACACAAAAGTTCATATACATAATTATAACGGTACGATTGGTGGTCGGGAATGTGGTTAAGATATCGGCTTCTGCACCGCATATCCCGGGTTCTGTGAACCACGCGGAACAAATATACGTATGGTCTAGGATATTTGTATTTATAAATGCACCTACGATACAGGAGATTGTTTTAGAGCGGGGCAAAGATATTTTTTTTTTATTATTTTAGCATTTTTCAACAATAATTACATATTTATTATAAAACTTCAGTACCTTAAAAAATACTTTAAAGTTAAAATGAACAGATTCAAAGATCAAATACTGCCTGCTATGCTTAACAGTGATGTGACTTCTATTAACTCTTGCACCAAGTGTTTACTGGGTCAATGAAACTATTTTCATCAATCTTTTGTTAATGAAAACTTTAGCGGTAAAATTTCACATCCCAACAAAAACAATTTAAGTTTGGTTGGCATGCATTCTTCATCTACACAAACCCTTGCACCCTTCGTTACGCGGTATTCAAATACATCAAGGGTCGAACTGACAGCGTAAATTGTACTTCAAATGCATAACAATCGCGTGTGTGTAATTGTAGGTGATCTATACGATAGGCAAAAAGGCCAAATATGTACTTAGAATTGCATTTACCAGATGAAAGACGTCAAGATTTTTTTTGACACAAAATAAATTGAAGGTGGGTTACCTTTTGATAAGAGAATAATATACATAGTTATATTATAGCTATGTTAACTGTGTACTAGTAATTAAATAAATGGCAATACTTTATAATTTTTAAAATTAAGTAAACTAGCGGATCAGATCTACATACATACCTACGTTATCTTGCATAAATGCAGCGCCATCTATCGGGTAGAATTATAATTTTGAGCTATGAAGGGACTCACAAAAACACTCACTATAAATAGATAATAATGTCACAAATGTATGAATATTTTTTTGTATGGATACTTTGGTGGTGTGATTTGTGTGTGTGTGAAAATTTGTATATCAAATCAAAATCAAATCAAATCAAATCATTTATTTCAATTATACCAATACAGGTACTTTTAAATTGGCGAATTAAATTGAATTTAGTTGCACCGTTCCAAAAGGAAGGTTTTATGGAGAAGAACCGGCAAGAAACTCCATAGTATAGTAAACAAACCCACACAATACATAACAATGTCGTAGTGTGGATCAACAATCCCTGTTAACTTTTAACAAAAGTACCAGGCTCGCATAACTCACAAAGAGGCGCTAATAACCATTGCATCAAGTGCGGTCTAGCTACGTCAATCAAACAGTTTACACTGCCTCGGACTGACAGTAATGAGTATTTGAGCTAAACTTTGTTCAAGAAGGGGGCCCTGACGTGTCAGATACGAGAGACTATTGTTCGAGATGGGCTAAGTTATATTAAACTATAAAGTTGTTATGTTAGCGGAAAGTTCTTCACCTACAGTTCTTTTTTTAAAAATCTTACTGATTTACTACGATCAATCATAATTATCAACCTATTTACTGTTCACCTGCTGGCTAGGCAAGGTGTTGAGAGGGCAAGAGGGCAGAGGCTGTAGTCCACCACGCTAGTCTAGTGAGTGTTGGCAGACTTCACACGCCACCGAGAAAAACTATCGGGCATGCGACTGTTTTCGTGATGCTTTCCTCAACCGTTTGAGCATGTGATATGCACATAAATTTGAAAAATCTAATTTGAACTAGAGTCCTTTGATATGTCAAACTACTGGTCACATGTGGTCACTAAGGTATCATAATTCTCTGCCCAATGTATAATTACTAAATGCAATATACATAGGAATATATTTGTAAACACATACTACGCTTTACCTAACGAAGCATAAGCTGCTAACAGATCTTATCACCGCAAGTTTCAATCCTGTTCATCTTGTAATGTATAGGCCCAAAGATTACAAATGGTACACAACCAGTGACGGCTGTTAACCCATTAGTTTTTTTTTTTTTTTTTTAATCTTTATTTAAGGGGACTCTGTCAACATGACGATGTCGCCCCGTAATTCTAATTATAATAATTATAACTTCTACGGCTAGATACATCAAAGCTCTCTAAAATCTAATTAAAGTTAGCATGCAGAAGCTTCGCCCAGCCTTCGCTGGGAGGTGCCTCCGCTGCGCAAATGGGACATGTATATCGCATAGAGCTGCCTGGCCCCTTCCGAAGACGGGAGGGCTAATAAGGTGCTACATATCCCTACATTGCACTGCGAGTCATCGAGTGCCTGTCGCCGCTGAGATGCATTCCGAACACATTCCAGCAAAACATGGTGAACATCCTCGATCGCGTTACAAGTCGTGCAGTTAGGTGAATCCGTTTTACCCATTAAATATGCAAATTTATTTGTTGGAATGTGCCCGGACCGCAGTCTCAACAGTGTCACAATATATTCCCTATGGGCCACCATCTCCTGAAACCATGGGTAGCGAAAAGGTCCAGCCTGTATGGTTCTGTACCATATGCCTTTGGTGAGCGACCTCTCATCAAAATATTCCTGCCACAAGTCTTTGCAAATCTCTTTGACAACATGAACCTGATCTGTGTGTAACGGTAAACAAGTGTATGTGATCCCTTCTGATGAAGCTAATTTTGCTGCCTGATCCGCTTTTTCATTGCCCATGATTCCAATATGAGATGGAATCCATTGTAGGATTATAGTTTTATTGCTCATACTTAGCTCCATCATGGTTTGAAGAATAGTTAAGGCTATCGGGGAGCCTCGACAGTTCGAGGGTAACCTAGCCAGATGTAATAAAGCACTCTTAGAGTCAGTTAGAACTACAATATTCTGAGTATCAAGAGTTAACGCGTAAGAAAGGGCTTCGGAGATTGCTATCAGCTCGCAGTACATTATAGAAATATTAGCCCCTATTTTAAATTTAATTGTATTATTTAATTGAGGGTCGAATATAGCCGCTCCAGCATGTTGCTCGTCCTTAGATCCGTCCGTGTAAAGTCGGTAGAACGTGCAGAAGTAATTATTCAAGTATTCGGAACACTTTTGTCTTAGATCTAATACATTAATTGATCTTTTTGGAACGTTAACATTAGGGATATTAAAGCAAATGTATTTTGATGAGTCAATACTCGACAACCATGTATTCAATGAGAATACACCCAATATGGAACTAGAATATATAGGTAAGTCTTTTAATTGTCTATGAGTCTCTACTAATACCGGAAGCTTTTTGTTTCTCCAATATTGACCCTCGCACAACGTTGACAATTCACGAATAATATCCAATGTGACATTATCCTTTACAGCCCTAGATTTAAGCCAGAATTTTCCCGCTAAATGTTTTCTTCGAATCTGTAGTGGCTGTAGGCACAATTCGTTCTCCATGACATGGATTGGAGTGCTCCTAATGAACCCCCCTATAATCCTCATACATAAATTTTGGATTCCGTCAAGTTTATTTAATTGACTATTGGCATAATTGCCAAATAAGAAACTACAGTAATCAAATCTGCTTCGGATCATTGAGATGTACAGACGTCGCAAATGTTTCGGGTGCACACCCCATTTGGATCCCGCTAAAACTTTAAACAAATTTAATAATCTTGAGCACTTTTCCTTTACTTCGTTAATATGTCTTTTCCACTTCAAAGATTTGTCCAGCCACATTCCTAAATATTTTACATTATCAACCTGTTGAATACTATGATTGTTAATAATAATAGAAATTATATTTCTATTTCTACCCCTGCTAAACAAACATGTTTTGGTTTTATTGAAAGAGATTTGTAGTCCTACTTCCTCTACTAAACTTTGAAATAATTTTAACGAATTTTGAATGTTGGTGACGGAGTCCGAGACATTTTTGCTAGCTACATATAGTACGAAGTCGTCCGCATACTGCGATACAAAGACACCAACTAAATTATGACAAATCTTTGAAGTGGCAGCATTAAATAGTAGTGGGGATAGCGGATCACCTTGTGCAATGCCAGTCCCAGTGGTTCTCATTATTGTGAGACTATCATTAATTTCAACTGAAAGGTGTCTATCATGTAAATACTCCCATAAGTACCTGCACAGCGGCGCTCCCACTCCCAACCCATCCAACATTTTTAAAAGGGCCACTAAGTTTATATTATTATATGCGTTATCGATGTCAACAAAACATCCCAAAGTACTAATACCCTCCGAAAACCCTTTCTGAATGCGCGATACCAATCTAGCCAGGTTGTCAGCACAAGACCTCGTTCTCCTAAATCCGGTTGTTTCATTTGAAAAACAATTATTTCGTTCAAGAAACCATTCGAGTCTACGGTTCAGGATTGTGTGTAAGACTTTACACGGACATGATAACAAAGCAATTGGTCTGATACCTGATACGGATCCAGCCTCCCGACCAGGTTTTGGTATGGGTACTATTTTCACCTCTCTCCATTGGTTCGGGACAAAGCCCGAAAGTAGAAACCTGTTGTATAGTGAAACCAAAACTATTTTTCCCGCTTCTGGTAAGTGTCTGATCATGGAATATGATATATTATCTTCACCTGGAGCCGTATCAGTCTGCTTAATACAGTTATTAAGTTCTTGGATCGAAATTGGGTTACTCAATTGCTCGTTTTCTGAAATAAAAATGGGTGAAGGAGGGCTCACGTAATCCGGTGCTAAACTATGCAGTAAACGTTCCGATTGCACCTGATCCCCGGAATTTCTTGCTGTCTTATAACCTTTGAGCCACTTCATTCGTCTGTACACTTGGGTTGCTGACATTGTGTTGTCTATACTATCACAAAAATTTCTAAACGAGTTTATCTTGCTATTCCTAATCATTCTCTGGGCGTCGCTAGTTTTCTTTTGAATTTTGTCTAAATTCTGTGGTGTAGGGTTTTTCCTGAATTCGGCTAAGGCTTGGCGTCGCTCAGCAACTATGCGTGATAAATCTTGTCCCCAGTAGGGTTTGGGTTTAAACCTCTGTTGCCGAATTGGGTTTTTACAAAATTTTATTATTGGTATACTTTGATCCGCTGCTGCATTCAGAGCGTCAATAAAATTATCGTACGCTTTTTGGTTATCTGTATGTAGGTCTAAAATAAATAATTTTTCCTTCATAATATTTCTGAATTTTGCCCAGTCTGCTTTTTTATAATTTCGTTTAATTTTGCTCGTGCTCATTTTATTAGTTTCCGTTTTAATCTTTAGAACTAGGTGATCACTCCCTAAGTTCTCATTCATAACCTGCCAACTAAACTTCATTGCTAAATCCAGGGATGCTAGGGTCAAATCAGGAGAGGTGCTGTGTATCATACCATTAACCAATTTTATACGTGTAGAAGTGCCATCATTGAGTGTAATGTAATTATTTTCGAATATGGAATCAAATATCTGTATACCTCTTGCGTCCGTCTTAGACGACCAGTTTGTATGGTGTCCATTAAAATCTCCGGCTATAAGTGTTCGTTCTAGCTCCAGGGAAAATATTTGGTCCCAGTCTCTTTTACTACATAAAACTGAAGAAGGACAATAAATAGTAATCACATTTTCTAAATGTTCGCAATTAGATATCTTTATATGTAATAACTGAATTCTTGTATTACTAATACTGGTGTTACAACGACTTGCTCTTAGGGACCAATGAGTTAGTATCGCGACTCCGCCGTATCCGTCATATCGGTCTTCTCTGAATATATTATAGCCGCTTATACGAAAATTGCTTTCAGGATCAAACCACGTTTCGTTAATTATTGCGATATGGACTTTCTCTTGACTCAATAACGCTTCGAACTCGGTAGCCTTAGGCCGGAGGCTTTGGGCATTCCATTGCAGGATATTGATTATTGAGGGTCTGTTAGTTTCTTGATCCATTGTTTAATGTTAGTAAAAAACGGCACTTCTAAAATGTATTTCATAATAATAGATTTGATCCATTCAAACAATATAGATGCACAGTTTTTAATTTTATCTTCCAATGATGTCTCTGAATCTAACATATTTTCCCTAACCTGGCGCCATATACCTCCCATATTAGATCTTTTGCTTTTTGAACAGCTCTCTCTATTCCTATCTCCTGACTTTCTTCTCTCACTGTCACTGTCTGAATCTTGAAATCGTTCTTCTGATAATTCTTCCCAACTGTGTTTCTCAAAGGGGGGAAGGGGGGAGTCATTCCTGCCTATCTTTCTTTTCTTTTTATTAGTGTTTCTTTTAACCATATTACTTTTTACTATGTCTGAGTATTTATTCTTACTTTCAGAGGAGGGAGCCAACGTCAGATTTTCACTTGACTCGTGAGTTTCCTTTCTTAGAGTATCCTGACACTCGTCTCTAGAAGAGGGTTCTGTTATAGGAATATCTGGAGGGACATACATAGTTAGGGCCCGTCTATAGGTGCAATTGAATTCTGCCATCAGTTCTCTGATCTTTTTCTCCTTAATATATACAGGACACTTCTTAGCTAAAGTCATGTGATTGCCGGAACAATTATTACATTTGAAATCTACTGTATCGCAATTAGGATGATTCCTGCTACATTTTGGACATACCACCTTATTGGATGGGCATAATTTCATTGTATGTCCAAATCGCCAGCATCGCGCACATTGTGTTACTGGATACTTGTAGGGGGAAACTTCTGCTCTTGTGTTAAATATATATATGTACGACGGCAAAGATGATCCCAAGAAACATATACGAACTGCCTCCGATGGCTCCCATCGCGCATCTGTACTGTTTCTGCGTTTGAGTCTTTTCACTCCTATGATCTGAATATCACTCTTCAACCCCTCCATTATTTCTTCTTCAGATAAATCAAGGTCAATATATTTCACCACCCCATAGGATTGAATTGTTTCCAAAGTTCTTTGACATATAAGTCCCTCATTTTTAAAATATTCAGAATTAATTAACTGATCACAACTATCTTCATTATTAAATACCAGCAGGACTTTGTAAGGGTTAACGTATTTTATTCGTGTGATATCGCTAATGTTTTCAGATTTTAAAATCTTTGCCAACTTAAATTGTTTCGGTAGCACGTTTGTCGATGAAACGCGTACCTCTATTCTGTCCTCTGCTATTCTGACTGTGTCATCTATCTCACTCCCTCTAGCATATCTTTTACCCCTTCTACTTACTGTTGTCCAGATTTCGTCTTGGCTTATTCCTCGATTTCTCTTATTATATGATGTATCTGCCGTCAAATTTTGTTGAGACACAATACTTGACATGTCTACCTCCCGATTATCTCTCGCTTGATTTAATTCTTCCATACTACTTGTCATCTCACTATTTTCCCTCGTCATACTGCTCATATTATTACGATCGTTAAACACTGCACCATCTAACTCATCGCTAGCCATTTTTAAATAACGTCATAACGAGTTTAATGAGTACAATAGATAATACTCGGACTGAAGTCGAGCGGTTCAAACCGGTTTAGCGTCGAGCGAACAACGCGTCCAGCAACTTATAGCGCCCGCGCGCGAGTGAACCCATTAGTTATAGCAAACTGTTAGAGTCGACGTTTACACAGGAATTATAGCTTAACTAACATGAATATCGGTAGGGCTGACGCGTAATATCAACATACTTGTGTACATTTTTTTAATGTTAGTACTTTTTAATGAAGTTCAAAAAGATTATGTATCTTGAACAATTTATATTTTTTGTATGTTTGTCTATTTGGATAAATATCCAGTCAGTATATTATAAGTATATACTGACTTTACTTACTGAATGACATTATGATCCGGTATATATTAAAAAGTTCTTACAGTTATTTTTTACACATAAGCAAATACACACATTGAAAGAAAAGAAAAACATACATCGATGTAAATAATACAAAATTTTAAATGACGTGAAAGAAGAAGGATTAAATACTTTACCAACATACCATCATAATATCATCAAGCCAGATATAGATTATATTAGATGTTTTTTTTAAAACCTTAAATTTTAATTGGTGTTCTTAAATCTTATTCTATTATTTTAACGGTAAAGAATGTAGGTACACCGATTTTTTATTGATAAAGAACTAACTATAAACAACTATTAAAGCCACAAAAACATTCCATTCCACATATTTCGTGAAATCTCAGCACGCTTTGTGTTTGCAAAAGAATGAGTACCTACCGTTTTCTAACGTCGCAACCCTAAACGCGCACGTTCACGTTTCGCTCCAAAAATTTAGGCTAAATATTCCGAGGCTGAACCCAACGTTGATTCAAATTCCATCAAACTTAGGAGTTAAGTAGGCGTTCGATCTTGTAATTGACTTTGACGTGGTATTCCGTTGAAACAGAATTATAGTCTCCTTTTATTTGAGTAATATTTTACGTGACTTTCTAGTAGTTTGAAACTAATTTCAGTGGAGGAGTAGCCGTTGTATGGCGAATACAAAAACCCTCTTTGAAAGATCCCCTTTAGTTGATTGGATTTTAATGTGAGTGGGAGAAATGAACGAGTTGAAACTATTTTACCGAGTATCGAAAATTTTGTGTTGTTACTGGCTCAATTAATGATTGAATAAAACTAGACACAAATTAAACTTAAGTAAAAAAAATTGTAGACTTACCTACATATGTATAAGCATTATTAACATTAAAAATAAAATAAAATAAATATTTCCGGACATTATTACACAGCGCCATCTAGTTCCGTGGTAAGCAACGAGGCTTGTGTTACGGATACTCGATGGTTGATATACTACATATATACTTTTTTTTTTTTTTTTTGTAAATACATACATATTATACATAGATACATCCATGACTCGGATACAAATGTTAATGCTCATCACACAAACATTTGTCCCTACCGGGATTCGAACCCGGGACCCATAGCACAGCAGGCAGCGTCAACTACCGCTGAGCTAAACAGGTCGTCATTACCACAAGCCTGTGACTTTAAGGGGTTAGTCAGAGGTGTATCGATACTCTGTCAGAGGTTTCACCTCACAGCGGGTGAGTTAAGCAATTAACCGGGCCCAAATATAATTAAAATAGTTAAAAATCCATTATCATTATGTCGTTTTGAGAATTACAGAGACCTAAAACCTCCCACACAGCAATGACACTTGAGAATAATACACTATTCCTCCATTCGACATTTCAAAAAGAACATTTTAAAAACTAAATCAAATTAATTCAGAGCCATTCTCCAGCTGTGCCAGCGAGACAGACAAGGAATTCAAGATATGCAAGCAAGTATGAGCACTAAAACTGGATGGGGTCCCGCTGAGACAATCCCGAAGAGTCTCGCCGAGGCGGCGCCAAGAAACATACATACATACATAAGTACTGACAACTCTATCAAACCATTTTAAAAGCTATAAAGTCTCCCATGTGTAACGACGAAGAAAAACTATTATGAGTTATGTTATGGCAACTGTTTATTTAGTTCTGGCAATATTTTTATCATATTGTGTAAAGGTTAAAAGTTCTGTCATAAATTTAGAGATGAGAATACTTTGTTGTAGATTAGTGTGAATTGTATAACTTGTTTAATGTACTCAAGTGAGATGTTTGTCAGAAATTTATGGATATTGAACCATGCTTCATCATATCAACCGTTAGACGTCCACTGCTGGACATACGTTTGCCCCAAGGGTCGCCACGACGACCAGTCTACGGCCTGTGGTCCTAAGCTATGCTTACATTTAAGTAATACCCTGGGGCATTCTGAAATGTCAACTTGTATAACCTGTGTTGAGTTGTAATAATAATAATAATATCGTCTATTTGCCTGGATTTGAACCAGGAACCCTTACTACAGAAGTCACCTTTTAATACTGCTGCGTTAATCGGGTCACGTCGTAGTTTATAAATAAAGTAACTTTTTGTAACTGGTGATTTCAGCAAATTCATTAACAGTTCAATAAATAGAAAATATTTTAAAAATTCCATGAACGCTATCTAATAAATTTACCAGTTATTACCTTGTGCCGAAGCGACGCCAAAGAGGAAAAGTAAATTATCAAAGTGTATCTTTTATAACTTCTTTCTTAGTTGAAATGAAAAATGTATGACATTAAAAGTCCAGTCTTTTCATAACTCAGAGCACCTTTCGCTAAGAAAACTTTTCCATCCGTACTTACGTCATCGGTTCCATGGTTGAGGCCCCATTCTATAAATGGCCACAAATTTACCCCATACATCAGGTGATGCTGAAATACGGCGTCGGAAAGTCTAGACCCTCATCGTAGGACATCATAGCGTAAGACAAATATTTCTCAGCAATCCAAATAATCCTTAATACCTGGACATAAAACTCGTTATTGCTTGGTTAGGGTGTGCTGTTAAGTTGGCGGAGTAAAAGCTGGAACATCGTCGCATGCATTTTACATCGCATTTGTGATGATTCGATGAGCAGACTATTTATTATGGTGACATTCGTTTAAAGTGCGCTCAGATATAAAGGAGGACAGTTGAGCGATGGCGATGTGATTGCGGTACTAGCTCTGACTTTATTATGACGACTTTTTTATGGATTCAAAGTTCATTGAACTTCGAGGCAGAGGTATGATAATTGGTACAGCTTCATGGTGTTGTTTGAAGGCACATTATATGTACGGTAATGAAAACTTCCATCACCCAAATTAATGTTTGAACAAGTTTATCAACTAGCGATTAGCTTCGACGGGTTTTGTATTTGATTTCCATAGAAAAAGTATTTGTTTAGCCAACGGTCTGTGTGTATGTGTATGGTATTTTTTGTTATGTAGTTATTAGCACACCTAAATGATACAAGAAGGAAATCTTATCATCAGTAATAAGTTCACTTAGTATCTACATACGCAATTCTGGACATATTATTTACTGAGTATATAAAAAATAAAACATTTCCTGCTAATTTGGACCCAAAATACGATCAACAATAAAATAAAATTCTGATAAATGGAAAGATCGATTGAACATGTTATTTCTGATATCCTTGAAATTACAGGTTTCTTACCTGTAATTTCAAGGATATCAGAAATAACATTGTGGTACTCAATTACGGCATAACACAAGCTGTAACAGGAACAATGGGAACTGTGTCAGTTGAAGACAAAATCTCGCCAGGTACGGAACACAAAATGGCTATTATAAATGAGATTACAGTTACCTTCGTCATGGGTATGTTTTTATGTTATTGTAGTCGGATAAGCACGGGGAATCCTTTTTCTGTCTTGTTTTTAGTGTCCCACTATTGTTATGTAATGGCATAACATTCGTACGCTGCGTTCTACGTGATATGGTTTTTTTTCGATGGCATGTAATGTCTGCCAACCAGCAGTAGGCTAGCGTGGTGGACTATAGCCTAATCCCTCTCAAATGAGAGGAAACCCGTGCCCAGTGGGACAATAATGGGTTGATGATGATGTTTCTTTCACTGAGGTCTTATTTAAAGCGGAAGTACTTATCCAATCGGGTAGCTCTAATTGAGTGAGGTATCTCGCTATGCCTTACCTCTCATGACGGAAACTACCCAGAATCTGGTAATAAGTGACTTTTCTATACATTTTAGTTTTATATTTTTTTTAACTGCTAGATATCTACTAATACGGATGTTTTGGATAGGTTAGTAACGTTCGTGGTTTATGTTGTTCAAGATTTGCTTATTCGTAACAAGTAACTGCTGCGTTGGTCGTAAGTGCGACTGCAAATCATCTACTTAGAAGTTTTGTATTCGATTCCCACGTCGAACGAAGTACCTACTGTTGGGTTTATCTACGGAATTCTGAGTAGCAGCTTCGAGTCTGATTTTGTGCGCGATTGATGACAATAGACGTTTTATTGGCGAAATGTTAAGAAACTTATTTGCCACATAACCTTGCTATGGTTTTCCAATTAAAGAAAGCCAAAGCTTCAAAAATATTTTTAGATCATCTTCTTATACTACACCAGACTTTTACTAAAAACTTTGAAATAAAAAATCCACTTTTAATTAGATTATCCTCAGTTCCAATCAGCCAGAAAGTCATTGGTCAACGGCTATATTGCAAACTTTTGCATAATTTATAAGCTATCTTGTGCCTCACTTAACTAAATTAAATCGTTCATCGCGCAGATGGTGGAGTTCAAAAATATTGGAAAGTTCCCCGCCAGCATCCCGCCAGTATCTCCGGCGCTGAATTATTTGCCTCCACTTCTTTGGCAAAAGCTGTTAGCGAAATTATTTGGTAAAGGAGGCCCAGGTACGCATTTTGTTTTTAGGCCAATTCGAGACAGAATATTTTTTTTCCAGACGAATGAGTTATTAACTTACATTGATGTGGTAACAAGGTAAATTCCACTTGTAAGCATAAGTATGACATTGATACAAAACTTTACAAATTTCAATATCTACCTCTTTACTGCCACTGCTAGGCATGAACCCTCCACAACCTGAGAGAAGATGTCAGGTTGTGAAGAGTCTATCTAGGTCCGGTCAGGTTGGTTAGGCTGCAATCCACTTCGTTGGCCTAAAGCAGGTTTCACATGCCGTCGAGAAAATCTCTCTTGCGTCTATATGAGTGAGTTCAGTATCCACTCTCAGACAATCGGTGGTTATATCACTAGGCTACAACTGATATCTGCCTCATAACCCATTAGGTACTATAATGTCTGTACTGTCGGTACTTATAGAGAGATTTTGTAATTACCAATAAGGATCTCATAGGATGCGAAAGGGATACGAAAAATATGTATGGAAAGGATTAGGATAGCCCTAGGCTGCATAGGCTAATACTCCAGCATATAATGTACACTTATATTTCACTTCCATAAAACCATTTTAATGCAGATTTAAGTTTCCAATATAGTTTTATGTATAACTGTGGGCTGAAAATCTATCAAACTGTTTATTTGGCACGCAGTCATGCAGTACACTTAATATGTAACGTCAAATGTTGATATTATTAATGCTGTGACGTTTATTAAACGACGTCTATAATGCTCGCTTCGATGCTTTGACAGCTCATAAAGTTTCGCAAAAATTGACAATCACGTTTGAAGAAATAATTGAAGAATTAATACTTTATTGTCAACAGTGAAGTGTTTACATCGTAAAATATAATTTATTGATTCGATGATTGCAAAAAAATTTACCTATATAGGATGATCATTGTGTTAATTGCTTCGTATAAAGAGGTTAAGATCCAGCTTAAGTTAAGCATAGTTTAGTCTTATCGATAACTATAAGAACCTTCCAGAAGAATGCTAGAAATAGTTTATTAATAACCTAATTGTTTATATGTTTTACAATAGGGAAAATCATGATTCATCACATCCTCGTTGCTTAGCTCGGAACTAGATGGCGCTGTGTCATAATGTCCAGGAATATTTATTATTATTACTTATTTATTATTATTATTATCCTCAATGTTTACATTTTCTTACCTCAAGCTTGTTAAGTTATTTTAACATTCAAACGCCTACTATTTTTACTTCATCATCATCAGCCCATATTCGCCCACTGCTGGACGTAGGCTATTTTCACTTAACAAACATTAATTTCTTGTTCTTTCTCCATTGTATAATAATATTATCCGATAGTAATTACTCACAAAACATCACACCGCTTTTTAAAGCTGGCAAAGCGGCCATCATGTCGTGCTGCTACTGTACACAAGTGTGGCAGAATGTCAGGCGGCTGACATTTGGCGTAATGAGACAGAAAGACTCCGGTATTTATGGATAGCGGGCCGTATAATTAACCTTTTTAAATAGATGACATTTATACTGCAGGATGAAAGGTGGACAGGCAAATTAAGGCATAATACTGTAATAATTATGTGCTATCTTTTATTTAACACCGGGCAATAAATCTTTTTTTTTGTGGTTAGCTTCTTTCTATTTTATTAAGTTTAATACAATCAGCGTTATAAGTTGTAGGTGTATAATTAAATACAGTACATAATTGACGATCCAATCAGCGGTAGTTAACACTGACTTGTGTGCTATGGGTCCCGGTTTCGAATCCCGGTAGGGACAAATGTTTGTCCGATGAGCATAAACATTTCCGAGTCATCGATGGGTTCAGTGATCTATGTAAGTAGTATATTATTGGGCATTCTACCCCACCTGCCGTTCCGGCTTCGCCTCCACTTCGGTGGGATAGAATGCCCAATAATATACGATCGAATCTCGTCCGCTTCGACATTACGTACCTGTTTATTTCGTTCACTGTCACTGTCTGTACGTCACATCACTTCGTTGAATCACAATGATAATTCATTATTTACTTGTTCAAACGAGACGGAATGCCTAACGGCGTACAATTACACAATAAAAAGATTACCGACGAATAAGCGCGAATCGTTCATCGCAACGTGATATAGACCGTTGAAAACTTATAATAACATATTGATAAACACAATATAACTGCCTCGTTAGTCCAACGGTCCTAAGCGCGACTGCAACGCTAGAGGTCCTGGGTTCGATTCCTAGGTCGAGGAAAGTGTTATTGAGTTTTTCTGTGAATTACTCAGTATCAATCAGCTCGGAGTTTGGAATTGTGATAAAAAAAATTGTGATGTGTTTTAATTTGTGATGTGTTACGTTGTGATGTAAATTTAGATACTACGATCGAGTTTGCGTTAACATTTAACGCGAACGAACAACAGTACCAACTATCAAAGTTGTAACCAGACTAGAGACGAAATTCATCGCTCTAGCGGGAATCGAACCCGCAACCTTTGACACGAAAATCTGATACACAAACCTTCGCGCCAAATCTGGTCGTCGTAATAGCTATGAAATAAAACAACATAATGTTATCATGAAATCATCATTATATTTTGAAGTTAAATAACATTATACTTAAATAAACTGTAATGTATAATATTAAGTAGTAAATATAGGTTGTTCGTCAAACAACGTATCAGCTGACCGCATGAAGTCTTGAAGTTTGCGCCACTGAACAGAATCCTCATTCGTTTGGAACTTGACTCGTACTAGTGCCTTTTTCCACAGCTCCATGGACTCGGTATCTCGCGCATCACTCGTCCTGTATATTTTAAAATCAACATAGTAGTTGCCAGATGTAGCATTTGATCGCCGTTCGTTACCATTAGCAACTCGATTCACGAAGAACGAAGACAGAACAGGATAACCTGTTGTGGATTCGCCGCGCTCACGACTTAGACCGAAGATGTCCAGAGTCTTAGATTTTTTGCTAGAACAAAAGAATAAACATCGTACCATCACACAACCATATAAAACAATACTTCAACCTACATGTTTTCCTGTTTCTTTAATAAATAACCATCACATAAATAAACAAAATTATATGTATTCAGTTTAAGAACTTCTTAATATATTTATTACATAGGCAGCCAAACCAGCTACATGTACGTAATGTATAAAAGATTGTAATATAACTTTATATGTATACACTGTGAATGTTGAATGAAACCAAGATAGAGCGATATCGCATTCCTTGAAACACTGGACATTGAAATCATTATAGCTGTTAACGTGAACGCATGATTAAAAAAAAATATTATTATTTATAAGTATAGCTCGTATGTCGTAGGTTATATTCACTTGAGTAAATTTATGAAGATTAAATAAGTACCTTGTAGTGGTAGGTGATTTTTTCAATGCTTTGCGCTTTCCAGTTACTGATTGACTGCGATTAGATTTATCTTCATGCACCTTCGACGACTCTTGGTAAACTTCACTTTCAGACTCGGACCTAAAAAAACAATTATGTAAGATTAACGGTTAAATTAAACAGATTAAATTTTATTGACAGTGAGATAAGTTCGTGATCATAATGGACATATTAGTTGCAGAAAGTAATGAAATCTAATAATTTTAAAATAAAGAATAAGGAATTTAAGTATGTATAAACAATCTAAAGAAAGTAGCGTAAGTACTCAATTTATTGGGAGGTTTAAAGTAGAATTAAAGTAAAATTAAAGAATATTTTATAAGTCAGTAAATAACCTGAAAGCAGAATAATTAAGTTAATGTTCATACTTACATTTTATTAAGCTATTTGAATCGCTTCTCTGGGCTATGGCGTTGTGGAAACCGCTCTGAACTGCAGACTGTAGACTCTAGTCTGTATTACTACTAACACTACTATCACTGTATACTGGTCTTGATGATGAACCAACTCTTGTAGACGCGAACTCGAATTTGTTAAATGTTTATGAAAAGTATAGCCTTTATACTAATCGTTCAAAATTAATTAACTAAGAATTTTATCACAAAAGCATAGAAGTAATGATGCACATAGGACTTTCTGGTAAATTGCTTGTCTAAAAATAAAATGTTGCATTTTTATAATGTCGATGTAGCTAAATTACTTAGGGCTGACACACTTACATTAAGTTGATTCATTAATAATAAAAGTATAATATAAGTAAGTACTTAATTTGTACACATGCACAGGCACACCTATACACAATTATTTAACTTTCCTACTTTAACCACAAATCTAATTACAGTATAGTTATGTTTGATAAGTCAAATAAATAATCTGTGTTTTTATGTGATATGGCAGAAAAATATATTTAATAAAACTGTCTCATAAGTGGTTAAGTGCAACTGCAATGGTTTGATTCCTTTGTGGTTTAGTGTTATTGAGTTTTTGTATAAAATTCTCAGTAGCTACTCAGAGTTAACATAACAGCTAAGTATTGTAGGTGTACATCCCTACTGATTTACTGACTGTGCTATAAAAAATGATGATATGAATTTGGAACGGAAGACACGTGTAAGCGATGACGATATTAATTGAAATATAATATTTAATTTATTTGATTAGTAATCGAACACCTTTACTTGAATTACGTATTATTTGTTATAATGAATAATACATAATTCAAGTAAATGTGTTCGTAAAACTTAATCATATACTATTAAATTAGTAAAAATCGAAGATAGTTATTTTATATATCGCATTATTCTGTATAAGTAGCATTCTGTAGAACAGAATACATGAGTAAATAAATATACGACATCTCGATATTGTTCTTTGAAAATAGTAAGGTAATTATTAAACTATATTATTTAATTTTTTATTCCTATTTACTTACAAATAGCTTGTAGTGATAACCAGAGTATGTCCATACCATAATAAAATAAACCTTAGTTATGTTAATTAATTATTTTTTATTTTATTATTATTCTTTATCGTCAAGAAATTTTTAATATATAAATTTTAAATTTAATGTTTGTATTTTCAGAGTTATTTGATGCCTTACAACATCTTGGGGTAATGAGATTTATTGATAAACTGCTTCTGCGGAGCACGACATTTTGGAGATATAAATTTTATAATAGCTGATCAATATTGTGCATAAACTTGAAGGTACATATAATTATTATCAATATCTACTTAAGCCTAGTATTTTATTTGTTATTTATGCATATTTTCTAATGCCTTTGTATTATTTTCAGGATATATAAAGACTAACTACTTACTACGGCACTAAGATGACCTACGTGAAGATTTGATTAATATTTTTTTGTTTAACCTAGACTGAACAAAACGTACTGAGAGAAGCTGTGCTGGAAATAATCTTCTACTTCGCTTAATATTTAAGGTATATTTATATTGTTGTGTGCAACTTTAATCCGTTATTTTGATATACTGAAAATGCCTCATTGTTCGGTTTGCAATATACATATAGATAGACGTTCGTGGACTGGTCATTTACGAACTAATAAACATAAAAATAATAATGCTGTAACAATTAATGATAACGTTCAAATCCTTAACTCTGCGTTTAAAGGGCGTATTGTTAGTTACCGTATTATTGCGTCTAACAGCGAAGCAGTAAATTTGCCCGAATTATTTTTCAATGATATTCATGATCAAGTGAAATGTTTAATTGATGATTCTCTCAAAAAATATACAGCGTTAAAAATGAATTTTGAACTTTTTTCTTTATTCTTAATGTACAAAAATGATGTACAAGAGTTAAAATCTTTTGCGACAAAAAACTTTGCTATACATTTTAATTACGAGTTTGAAACTCTTTATAATAAAATTACTACTACGTTATTGAAAAAAATTGAAGAGTTTCAGGAGAGAGACAGTGGATGGACGTTTCTTAGTAATTCCCATTTAGAAATTAATATCAATAAATATCAACCACTCAGCGGCTCTTTTTATATAGATTTACCTAAATTTATAAAAACCAAAAAAGCTTGCTTGAATATCAAAAACAAGGATGATTATTGTTTTTTGTGGTGCATAGTGGCCGCCTTATATCCTACAACTCGTCATCCTGAACGAGTAACATCTTATCCACATTTTCGAGACGTTTTAAATGTTAAAGGTGTTTCATTTCCAATATCGTTTTCGGATATCTCTGTTTTTGAAAAAAATAACCCATTTTTAAATATATATGTGTATGGTTTAAAAAATAACAGGGTAATAATTGGCCCCCTTTACAAACCTGAATTAGTTAAGAGGGGTACAACAATGAAGAGCATTCACTTACTGTTCCTAGAAAATCATAAATCATCTCATTATTGTCTTATAAAAGATTTGCCACGTCTTGTTAAAAATCAGATAACAAAACATCATAGCAAATTATATTTCTGTGAAAGTTGTTTATTGTTCTTTCCTACCCTTGAACAGATTGATAAACATTTGTGTGGAGGGATCGTTACTGTTTTACCAGAAAAGGGGAGTGTGATTAAATTTAAAAATTATGATAGAAAAGAAAATGTTCCCTTTGCTATCTATGCCGATTTCGAAACATTGTTAAATCCAATTTCCGTTCTTGAATCTGACACCGCTACTACGTCATGTTTGCAACAACACGTACCTGCGGCATTCGCTTACAACATTGTTTCTTCATTAAATTATACTTTTGACGATAGTTTTAAAAGTTATCGCGGTATAGATTGTGTTTCAAAATTTATCGATTTTCTTACATCTGATGTCAAAAAAATTTATAAAATTTTAAATCAAAATCATGTAATGATATTTACAGAAAAAAATGCGTCTGATTATAAAGAAGCTTCTATCTATCATATATGTGAAAACCTCTTATGGACAAATAAAGTTAGAGACCACTGTCATATAACCGGTAAATACCGTGGAGCCGCCCATAGACATTGTAACCTACAATTTAAAATACCTAAATTTATACCTATATTTTTTCACAATTTATCAGGGTACGATTGTCATTTATTCATAAAGAAATTAGGCGAAATGCCAGGTAAATTGAATATTATACCCAAAACCAAAGAAAAATATATTTCTTTTTCTAAATTCCTGCAGGTCACCGATAATGATTATGTACAACTCCGGTTCTTGGATTCATTTCATTTTTTAGGAGCTAGTTTAGACAAACTTGCTAAAACCATACCAATTGAGGATTTTATAAGTTTACGATGTCACTTTCCCGAAAATAATCGATTCAAATTACTTGCACGAAAAGGTGTATACCCTTATGATTATATGACTAGTTGGAAATGTTATGAAGAAACAATGTTACCGGCTAAACGGTATTTTTTTAGTTGTTTAACGAATGAGGAGATTTCAGATAAAGATTATAAACATGCTAATTTAGTGTGGAATGAGTTTAATATACAAAATTTAGGTGAATATACTGATTTGTATTTGAAAACCGATGTTCTTTTATTGACTGATATATTTCAAAATTTTCGTAAAACCTGTAAACAGCATTACAAACTTGACCCAGCGTTTTACATAACCGCGCCTAGTTTATCTTTTGATGCGATGTTAATGAAAACAGGTGTTCAGCTTGAACTTGTTTCTGACTTAGCTATCGTACGAATGATTCAAGATGGTATTAGAGGTGGATTGTGTATGTGCTCTCATCGCTATTCGAAGGCTAACAATAAATATATGAAAGATTGTGATGTAACAAAACCGCAGTGTTTTATAGCTTATTTAGACTGCAATAATCTTTATGGTTACAGTATGTGTCAACATTTACCTTATTCCGGATTTAGATTTTTAAATCAAAATGAAATAGATAAATTAAATGTGGAAAGTATTACAGATCATTCAGAGTGGGGTTACATATTAGAAGTAGATTTATTGTACCCTGAATATTTACACCAGGAGCATGATGACTTACCTTTTTGTCCTGAAAAATGCATACCACCTGGAGGAAAGACGAAAAAACTTATTTCAAATTTGTATAATAAATACAATTACGTTATTCATTATATTCACTTAAAGAAGTGTTTGGAACATGGCCTTATCTTACGTAAAATCCATAGAGTCATTACATTCAGGCAAAGTGCATACTTGAAACAGTATATTGAATTAAATACTCAATTGCGACAAAAAGCAAAAAGTGTATTTGAACAAGATTTTTTCAAGTTATTAAAGAACAGTGTTTTTGGGAAAACGCTCGAAAACACTGAAAATAGAGTAACTGTTCATTTAGTTAATCAGTGGAATGATAAAAATAATGTAACAAAAAAATCAAAATATGCAGAAAGGCTCATAGCAAACCCTTACTTTCATAGTGCAACAGTTTTATCCGAAAACTTAGTAGCAATCCAGATGAAACCAGATCGGTTAATTTTAGACAAACCGATTTATATTGGCTTCACTGTTTTAGAACTATCTAAATCACACATGTATAATTTCCATTATAATATAATCAAACCATTTTATAATGAGAGGGTAAAATTATGTTATACCGACACAGATTCGTTTGTTTACGAAATATATACCAACGATTTTTACTACGACTTAAAACACAAGTTTTTGGAATACCTTGATACCAGCAACTATAGCATTAAAAATGAGTTCATGATACCGCAAATAAACAAAAAAATACCAGGCCTTTTTAAAGATGAAATGGCTGGTAAAATTATAACTGATTTTGTTGGTTTGAGGTCGAAACTTTATTCAATAAAAACTGTGGATAAAATAATTAAAAAAGCTAAGGGGGTTAAAAGTAGCGTGGTACGTGATCTGAACATCACAGATTATGAGAATGTACTATTTAATAATGAGATTATTCGGAGAAAAAACATTTTATTTAAATCAATAAAGCATGAAATATTTACGCAAAGTGTTAATAAAATTGCGCTCTCTAATAATGACGATAAGCGGTTAATACGTCCAGGTAATATTGCAACCCGAGCATGGGGTAATTCATGTATTTTAAAGGGAAATTTAAATTGTTAAATGTTGTATAGATTATATATTGTTAGATTAAATTATGAGGTATGTAAATAATAAAAATACTTGTTTAATTTTTAAGATATTAATTATGATATAAAGGGTAAATAAATTTATTGATGAATCAAACTTATTTTTTTATTTCGTCCATTACGAATTCCACTGTAATTGTATATACATATGTATATCCGTTGTTGCCGAACCGGTTCGGAAACCAGTCACTAAACAGACTGCACTGTTATATTCTAAGCTAAAGTAATTTTCTGAATAGTGTCTTAAATGTGAGGTAATAAGATTGATTTCACATAAACAGAAATCCTAACCATAATTTATTACAATATAGTAATATGAGCTCAGTGTTGTATTACAACACTGAGCGAACATGTGCCAGTTCATTGCACTGTAAATATATAAAATGTAGGTAAAGCAAGCTTGCAGTTTTCAATGGAACATTCTAAATCGTGACTTATGTGTTCTGAATTGAAAGTACATATTTATAAAACAACAAATTATTATATCCAAAAATAATTGTGCCATAATTTTTCATTCATAAAATAGTTGTCGTAGTGAAGACATCTAATAAATTAATTCTTAAATAATTACATATTTTATTTTAATTTTTGTACCTGTTGTAACCTGTTTAAACTTGTTGTACAACACACAATGTCATCGGTAAGTGTTTTTATAAATACCTAGTTATTTTTAATATCAAAACAATACTTTTGACAGAATACTTATTAATATTTTTATGTTTTGTTTTAGATATCGGATTCGGAAATTGTGTTCAGTCAGTATGGACAAGGACATTGTGGTCAGTTTTCTGAGGTCTTCACTGAAGTTCCAGAGACCACGCATATCCAAAAAGAAAAGAAATCAAGGCATCGACGAGATAAACAAACACGTAATATTGTGAAACCAACAAAATCGTTTGTTATGAATAGGATTCAGAAGAGAGGTCTAAAACTCATAAAGATTTCGGTTATCGATCTGTGCAATAACCCTCAAACGAGTGATAGTGATAGTGACAGTGAAAATGTTATATTAAATGCGCAATATGTAGTGCAAGATGCGGTTGATGATGTAATGAACGAAACGGAGGCATTAGTTAAAAAAATTGCTAAGTCTTTAATAGGTTATGATTTTTGTTAGTTTTGTAATTATTTAACTGTTTATTTTTATATTAAATTAAATAAATGATTTGACCTTATAAATGTGTCTTTATTTATTTATTCACTATATTCCACATTGAAAATTTATCAAGTGTAGGGTAGGGTTATGAAATAAAATAAATTTCCTTGAATTAAATTCATTTATTTAATCTATCTTTTAGGTACACTAGTTACATACCTACATTATACCAACACTTTAATAAAATATTTCTACACTAAACAGTACAAAATTAAGACAGAATTTATTTATATGTCATGCAATTTGAGAATCTATGAACTTTGCACATCGTAGATTGATAGTAGTAGATTTGCGTTAAAATAAAATAACTAAGATATTTTTCTTACAATATTACTCAGTGGTTTGTACTCAATGATACAATCGTTCAATATAAGACAGTAGGCAGAAGTTAGATCAGGTATTTCATCATTACTTTCTAACTCTACACGCACATCGACTACTGGTCCTGATATGAGGTTGTCAATTTGTCTAGAACAGTCGATAACAAACAGAGGGGCGATCTCCTTAAAGTCCCTTGTGTTCAACAATGGTTCAGATCGGCGATCGTAATACGATTGTTGGAAACGTGCATACTGCTCGTATAACAATGCAAATTTATCATCAATGAAATCCACGTTTAGATTCTCATAGGGATAGTAAGTTGAATTGAGGTATACTTTGACATCTCGTAAAGTACAGTGATCAAATCTAGACATATCAGCAGCAGAATTATTTTTTTTATTTGTTTGTAGACCTATAATTACATATCTCGGTTTTTCAATCTGAGATGAAGTTTTAATAGACCAAGTATGTTTTGTAGTTCTAGGCAATAGCGGGTATTCATATAAATCCCAATTTCTAAAAACTAATTGCAGTGTTTTATCCTTTTCCAAAATCTTCAATAAGTTTATCTTCTCTTTATCAGATACCTTAACATGTGGTACACGCCATATGATTTTGTTAATTTCAATATCGTTTATGACTTCTCCAGCATCGAGTTTCACAGCGTTCAAGTTTGTATTCGATCTCAACAATATCAGTTCATGCTTGCAATTAATTATAATTTTTTTGTAATCTTCACCGAATCCAAGAATGTTGCTAAGCGGTATAGATGCAGAAAATGAACCATTACTACTTTTAAAACCATGTATATCCCAACCCCAAGAACGACATGATTTTGACTCGCTTTCATTCATGGATAGCAATGATTTCATAGTAGTTGTAACGCCTGCATTTTTTATTTTATCAATCTCAACACCGTTCAGTTCATATCGAATATCTTGAAAAAGGTACATCAAAGGATTGTTTGTAAATTTAACACTAGTTTTTTCTTTAGTGGCAGTTTTAGTAACATTTACTATACCTTCTAAATATAATGTACTGGCTGATGGTAGAACATACAGATCTTTCTGATTAATAGGTATGCGAATCTCATCGTTTCTGTTGAAACTTGTTATGTATGGTTTGTATGAATGATATTCAATACCAATAATGCTATTATCACTAGCAGGAGAAGATAATACATCTAATAAACTCATTTTAGAAGACCAATTGATTTGAGGAATTTATGATTTTCTTTAGTAAGTTTCAGTTTATTCTTACAGTTTGATGTTGTCTTGCGGATAGCCCAAGACGCACTGTTTATTTTAGTAGAGGTACTCTGATATTTATTAGTTTTATTATAATCAATCATTTTTTTTTAAGATGTAAATATAGCTGCACTTCCTCCCCACGTAAATTTAGTAAATTATTATTAATATCTAACAGTCTTATATTCACACTGTTAATTATATTTTGGTTTACGGGAAAGTAAATTACGTTTTTAGGTACTTCGATAATTCTATAACCAGGTGGTACATTCGGAGCAAACTCGTGAATGATATGACTTGGTAGACCATTAACATATGATCCGCTCACTATGTCACATTCTACCCTCACCACAGTCGTAGATAGAATGTTCACTGGAGACTGTGATACGTGTAATTTATTTGCTTCAACTATTTTTTTTTCAAAACCCAACAATCTACCAATAGAATCTTCTTTAGTAAAATCAATAGCTTTTGTGCAAAATATGTTTGTTTTTAACGTATTATTATTGCACTCTAATTTGATTCCTGCGTCTTGTATTTTTGATTTTAAATAATCGTTGATATCTTGCAGTTCATATGCTCCTTCAGGAATTTCAATAACGTTATGATCGTAATAAAATTTGTTATTTTTATTATCAATATTTGGTATAGAATTAAATGTAGATAAATATAATAATGCACATTCATACTCTCCTTCAAGTTGTAGAGTAGGAGAATAATAAGTAGATAGCACTGATGAGTTACCAGTTATTGACAGCGAGAGTGACATTATGTAAATGAAACTAAAAAATGTTTTATTCAATTTATATATTTATCCCAGAAGTCATACAAAAACGTTAAACATAAATGTCCACAATTTACAGAGTTAAAATTTTGATATCTCGTATAGTTATAAAAAACATTACAATTTTTAAAGTAATTTAGTAACTCTAATGGGGGTTTTAGATTGCCATAGCTATCAAAATATTCACAATATTTATACACTTTTACATAGGCTACCCAATGTGTTCCTTCATTGTTAGAATTATCCAAATTAACAACTCCGCTCTCAATAGGTTTGGGTTTGTTTGGTAATTGATCTTTCATGAACACACCTCTGAAATAAGGTACGTTATATGCATGATTCTGGATATCTATATTAGTAAGAGCACGATTAGGTAACCTCTTGATTAGTTTTTTGAACATTTTACAAACAATCCGTTTCCTTTCTTGTATGGTTTGACGTACAAGCCTCTACCCAACGCAATCGATTCCATCATTTTATTATGACGTTGAGATTCTTGTAAATTATTTTGAGCACTTTTGTAATCGTTTACTGTTTTTGCGATACCAGCTGCCCCGCCAGCTAAAGTACCTAATGCAGACAATCCAGCGAAAATTGGAATCAGCGGTAAAACACCTCCTGTTTTTGGTAACGGTATAATTCTAGGTACAGGAATCCGACAATTTTTTGAATACAACTTTTTTGCCGCTAAGTAAGCATACTTTATTACGTCTTCTTTGTTTTTCGGTTTTAACTTTTTGATCTGTGATCGAATTTTTGTTACTAAAGATCCAAAAGTTTTTAATCCAGATCCAGTTTTAAGTTTTGCTTTCATTGCTTTGCTTACCAACCAAGAAGCAATTTTTTCTCTTTTCCCTGCATCTGCTGCTTTTAATCGTTTATTTGCCATATTCAATAACTGTAAATCAGCTTGATGTCTGTTATACAAGTCTGAATAATTTGTATAGGCTATATCGTGAACTTTACAGGCTTCGTCTAATTGATTTATTCCTTTGTCTCCTCGTGCTAAACGTTTTTGTAATTTAGTGCCTGGTCCACAGTAATTGTAGCCTGGCAAATGAAGCTCAAATGGTAAATTATTTATTAAATTATTAATAAGTCCACCTCCTTGCATGGTTTGTATTATAATGTGAGAAAAAATAATAATAGATGATTAAATACCATTTATTATTTTAGCACGGTTCTCTTATCAATCCAACTATTTTCACTATCACTCAAACCTAGCCATTTAACAAACAGCTTACTGCCTTTTTTTCTTAAAACTTTTTCAATTAGGTAAATGTCGGGATGATTCGTTTTTTGAAGTTCTTGTTCATAAAAAGTACCTAAAATTGGCTGATTTCGAAGATCTTGAATATTATACGTTGTAGGCATAGTTTCATTTATTTTTATGATTTTAAAGATTTCTGTTGACCAATTAGGAGTATAGCCTTTATGAAAACAATTTTTATATTTACTTATGCGAACACGATCTCCGATTTCTAGTTTGTGTTTTTTAGGTTGTGTTTTCTTGTGTGATTTTAAAATATTTTTCCTTATTAGAATTTCATTTTCAATATTAACGTCAACCGGTTTACAGTCAATAGTACGGTGTTTTGTATTGTTGTAATTAAAGACTATACTTTCTAAAGGTTTTTCTATCCATCTATAGGTTCCATTTAAACTGAATGTTTTGTAGAGTTTGTTTTTTAAAGTTTTAATTACTCTTTCTGCAATCGAAGCTTTCTTAATTGAAAACGATGAATAATGATTAATATTAAAACGTTTCATTAATCTTGAAAATGTATCATTATAAAATTCAGTTCCTAAGTCGGTTTGTAAATGGTTAGGGGAACGATCACATGTACTTAAAACATTTTCAAATGCATTAGTTACTTCTAATTTTGATTTTGACTTCAAGGGTACAGTCCAAACATATTTAGAAAAACAGTCAATTATAACTAAGATGTAACTGAAACCTTTATTGTAATTTTTAATTTTTCTTAAATCAATAAGATCAGCTTGCCATAAGTCATCGATTCCTTTTAAAATAACACAACGACGTGCAAAGTTTTTTCTAGCTGTTTTATGTAATTCATTCACGACCTGTTGCTTTATCATTTTGAGACGGATTGTTAGTCTTCCTCGTACCACTGTTCGTTATTTTATGATCAATATAAGATGTCATACTTGTTTTTAAATGGTCTAATGAGGCTTGAATTTCTTTTGTAATCTCTATTTTTATTTTGTCTATTAATATTTATACATCTTTTTTAGCGCACAAGTCATCAATTTTCTCATCTACATATTCCTTATTAGCAGCATCGTCTGCTTCAACAGGATTAATAACGCCTCGTAGTCTACTCATTTGCAAATTAAACTCGCCATTTGCAGTTTTTAATATTGTTTTGTCTGCGATATCAAAAATATCTGACAATCGCATCCTTTTGTGAATATGATGACCAAATTTATCTATATTCATTATGTGTGTACAGAGAGAATGCTTAAATGACAATGAAAACCATAATTATTTACCAAGATATTTATTAATTTATAAATTTTCCTTCGCGTAGTTCCTCTATAATAGATATTATTTCATTATCTAACCCTGTATTTCCAGCTCCTCGAGAAGCCATGAGTAGTTTTAATCTTTCAACTAATTCATTAGGATCATCCCAATAAATGTAGTCTACATTTTTATTCCATTTTTTCAGCATTTTCAGTCCTTTCCCTTTTTGAAATTTTAATTGATCGCTGCTGTCGTTTGGCAATTTAAATAGAGGTTTTATAACGTCCATATATTTTTTGCCTTTGTTGCTTTTTATTGGTTTTTTTGCATCATAGTCACGTCTATGAGCATTTGTATGAATCAACATTAATTTATAATTTTGTCTATCATTTTCGGTAACCAAATTTAAATCTGGATCTTTCTTTAATAAAAGTTCCTTTAGCCCTGGCGTGGATGAATATGTGTGTGTGCCTATTGTGATAGTTTTATTACCAATATTTATTTTAGTACATCCGAGCATTAACTTCCCTTTTTCATTTCTGACTCCGAAAGGAACATCATCTATCATTTCAGATGATAGAGACCATGATGAAACATTGTCGCCGACACCAACAGATTTGAACGAGTCGATACTGTTTTGTGAATTATCATCTGAATCTTCAGAATTTTGAATATAACCATGATCTTGATCATCAGTACCCACTTCAGGTATACTGGTATTTTTTTCCAAATCACTTTCAAATTTAACATATTCATCATTAGATAAATTGCTATCATGATGGTCTGCGTAATCATTATTTTTCAAATTAATATGATTTAAATTTTCGATGGATGTATTTTTGTTGGTTTGTGCTATTTGATTAAGTGGGCTGATTAACGGTTTAAAAACAGTTTGTAATGCTTTTTCATTATCATCTTCAATATTTCGCATTTTTCGGACCTTTTTCTTAACTGCTTCAGCAGCAGTAATAATTTGTCTTTTTAAAGATGTTTCCATTATATAATAATTGAATAAATGATCTACTGTCTTCCTTCACAGTTAAATTAGGAATAAACAATTTTTTATATAATTTTATATTTATATAAACGTTAGATCAATCAAAAACTACAAAACTATCAAAGTTTTTGCGATAGCCACCTTCATTCTTACGACAATCTTTATTTATAACTAGATAATTATAAGGTTCAGTCCATATTTTACTACATAACTCACGAAATTCATTCCATTTCATGTCTGTGTTTACGTGTTCATCATAAACATGACGTATATTAATATCATCTTGCTTAAAAAGAATAATGAGATTTGCATTATCTCTAATAAGCTGTTTGGGTACTTTGCTATATGTTTGATTTAAATAAAAACAATCTATATTTTTATGTCGACCCATTGCAAAATAATTTCTTATATTATTTTGGTTTTCACATGCTACATCATCAAATATAATAACTGAATCAAATCTAGCTTCCTGTGGACTTATTACTTCCTCATTATCCTTAAATTTTGCAAACGATACATCTGGAACGTTAGCTAACACTTTTTCAACAAACACATACTTCGGTTGGTTTAGAGTTTTTGAGTAAACATATACATTACGAAACTTTAAACCATTCTTATGCAACAGCAAACCAATTACAAGATTTGTTTTTCCACAGTTAGATGGACCACATATAATACACCTTATAGTGTTTGGTAGTAGTTCACCGTGTCGTCGTTTGCTGTTTTGTGATTCCACGCAAATGGAATCAAGATGAAGTGAATGAGGTTGTTTAATGAACTTCATAATAACACGTCCGATGCTATGGGTAGTTATACTAACAATGAGTCAAATTGATGGATATGGTTATTTCTTAAAATTTATGATAGTATTAATTTAATTTTACTTTATACATCATTGTACTAATGATAGCTATTGCCTGCGCCTAGTATGCAATTATTTGTATTTTGTTGCTATAACATTTCTGTTAGGCTTTGGTTTAGTCAAATTACTTGGAATGACGAATTGTGTTTATTTATATAAACAGGTACGTAATGTCGAAGCGGACGAGATTCGATCGTATATTATTGGGCATTCTATCCCACCGAAGTGGAGGCGAAGCCGGAACGGCAGGTGGGGTAGAATGCCCAATAATATACTACTTATGTATAATATGTATGTATTTACAAAAAATAATTATCATAAATATTATGTAGTATATCAACCGACTAGTATCCGTAACACAAGCTCGTTGCTTAGCTCGGAACTAGATGGCGCTGTGTCATAATGTCAAAAAATATTTATTTATTTTTTATAAAAAAAAAATATTATTTATTTATTTATAATGTAATTAACATAATGGTGTGACTAGTAGACTTGGAAGTCTAAGGTCTAAAGTTCAATACCAAGGTAGGTATGGATAGACTATTCTAAGCTACGTGCATATTTATCACTTGTACTTCACAAACTGTAAAGGAAAATATTGTACCTACCTGAGAGATTTTTTCGATGGTGTGAACCATTAGCCTAGTGCCAACCCGCACTAGGCTAATGGTGGGCTATAGCCTAATGTCTTTCAAAAAGAGTAGAGACCCGTGCCTAGAAGTGGAACAGTAAACAAATGTTAGCCCTAATTTTGAAAAGGTTCAGCCTTATTTACTTTAGCGTAGGACGGTAATCCTTGTTATCTATGTAAGCTGATAATAACACCTACATATTTTAATAAAAGGAACACATTGTCTGAGAAAAACTCCAAAAGTAGAACGCCCCTATAAGTTTTTGCTCCAAATACCTGTTATTTTAGGAAAAACATTTCCGACATCAAAATGATCGTCCACACAAAAGCACATTAGTAAACAAAACCGAACTTCAAACGCAAGAACTCCTTTCAACCGGCGAATTCCGATACACTTCAACTTACTCATACCATCACAGTAAACCGAACCTAAATAATTTAGATATACGGTTTCATTTTGTATGCCATTGAGCTGTCAATTATAAGGGTGAGATTGTTAGACTCTACCAGTCCCCCTGCCTACCTGTCAAACGTCCACTGAAGCTTGAAGATACGTGCGTGTATCGGGACGCGTCATCTCACTCCTCCCCTTGAGTGTTCGTCGTGATATTTGCTATCTTCTTGACGTTATTATGTGCGATACAATGTTTGAGAGATTTGTACGTGATTTTTATCTTGTTTCGCGATTCCAAGAAAATTATGAGTGCCGTGTGTTATTGCGTGATTTATGTTTCTGTAAGTTTGTTGTAATGATGTCCTTACATTATGTTATATGCTGAACCTTCCTTTGCATTTCACAAAGTTTATAGGGTCAACAATTAACTAAATACAGGATGATTCTATACTTGTGCTATTATAAATAAAACAACTATACTTTCGAACTGTACCTCTGTGTGTATTATCCCACATTATCCCTGCAATCAGAGGCTAAATATAGCTATCTTAAATATTATCATTTACTACTGTATTAATAATTACTAAAAGATTGGTTGTTATAAAAAATATTGTGATTATAACTTGAGATAAAAACTACCATAATTATATCTCAAGTTGGATCAAACTAACCACAGTGTGAAAAGTTTAATTAAAATTGGTTCAAGAGTTATGTAGTAGTCCATTGCGGACAAGCAACGTATACAAAATTTATTTATATAATTATAAAGATTATAAATGTAGAAGTAACTCTGTCTGTCTGTTTGTTACGTTACGTCTAATCGGCTGAAACGATGTCAGTGAATTTGTTTAGAAATATAGATTGGATTATAGAATAGGACATAGGCTGCTTATTGTGGTTAGTCTTATTAGTCAAGTGAACGAAGTAACGTGCAAATGCTAGGATTTCATAATCATCAAAACTTTCCCATTATTATTCCGCCCTTTCCTGATATCTATTAAGGTTCTACCACAAAATTTTCTGCTAAACCAATACCCAATCAAAACCAAAACTTTGATAACTTTCCTATACAAAGTAAATTTATCGCGCAAAATGCACCAAGTTGACTTAATTACCAACCGCTCAACGTAAATCGTTACCGCATCGCAGCCGTGTTGAAGTCGTGTCGTAACCGCGTCGTGCGTGCACCGTCTCGTCTCCCATTAATTTCATTACGATGCTGTTGTTCGAAACTACATTAATTCTCTGTCTGCCCCCTTGACGTGCTCGCGTAATGAACTAAACTTTGTCAATACGTTTTTGGTGTTTGGAAATGATGTTCGGTTGTTTATTTTTGATTTATTGCGTTTGGTTTCGTATTTGTCGGTGTTATTTGTATTATTTTGGCAGCGATTTGGAATAAATTTGTGGTTGACTTTAATGATACTTACTTTTCAAAGCTGTTTGTTTAACTTCTATTAATATAATGTTTTTCTGTTGTAATAAACATCATATATCACATGCTCAAACGGTGAAGTAAAACATCGTGAGGAAACCTGCATGCTTGAGAGAATTCTCGATGGCATGTGAAGTCTGCCAACCCGCAGTAGGCTAGCGTGGTAGACTATAGCCTAATCCCTCAATCAATTAAGAGGAGACCCGTGCCCAGCAGTGGGATATTAATGGGTTGATGAAGATGAATAAACATTAACAGTCTATTTATTGTCTTTTTGCTGGACCCGAAAATCTTGTCACAATGATTTTATTGAGGTACTCCAGGTAGGTCTTCCAGGCAGATGGATATGGGTAAACTCCGTATGGAGTAGGAACAATATCTCAGACACGCATATTTTTCTAATATTTGTTACCATACTAATTCTGTATTGTGTACTTTACAATTCTTTTTTGTGATAATCCTATCAATAATGAAAATTATATATTGAATCGCTAGAAAGAGAAATAAGTAACGTGTTATTTCAAACAATAACCAAATTTTCAAAAAAAAACGGCTTTTTCAAAATATGTTCAATGAAACATATTTCTAAATAAAAGCTAGAAGTCCTTTGAATGTAATCACCGCGTTTATTCGCACTTTTTCCCTTGAGTTGCGGTACAGCACACACCGATAAATTGCGAACAAAAATATCTTCATAAAAGCAAACAATGGGAGGCAACAGAGCGATGTAGAACGCAACATTTGACGCGACAAACGTTTGTCGCGCGACGATTTGTTTTGTCGCAACAGCGGTCAGTCGGGCGTGGTGTGTGCTCAATCGACAAACGTTATTGTGTCGCGACGGATTTTTTATAAACATTTGATTGATTGTCGCGGGGGAGATAATGGTTGTGCGGTAACAAAGCTGAGTTTGAAACAATGAGCTATAATTATAAAACATTAAAAAAATAGTGATAAACCAAATATTAATATTATTGTTATTAGTTTTTTTAATAAGTGTGTTTATTGGTTTTTATATTTTAAGCTTCATATCACAAGCTTAGAGACTCAGTAATTAGCCTTATTTAGCCTTAATATAAAATGATGGTTCATGTGTTAAATAATAATATACATTAAATAATATGGTACCTAATGTTTTTTTACAATTACGCGGATACTCGATATTGAAATAAAAATACTTTTTACCAATTTTATTGCGGCATGTTGATCATATTAATCCTAACGTTTCTCATAATAATAATACTAATATTCCTGGATATAATATATAAATTATTTACTTCATATATACAGATAGTAATTCTTCTAGTACTTGATCTGTTTTTGATAAGATAATGCCTATATATGTCTGTGAGACAAACCAGTTTTTATTTAAGAATATAGCTAGCGTCCAAAGTCCTTTTTTCTCAGGTGTTAAGCTGAAAAGTGCGTAAACCATTACTATTATTAGTAGCTTCAATATGTAACATGGCTTTTCATAAAATATTTGATCCTACACTTTGTCCGTGCAATTTTAACATTGTTTTTTCCGTAGTACTCCTATCCACTTTCCCATGTGGAATAAACTGGGAATCGCGTTGTAACACGCAAAGACCCTATTTGCCGCTCGTTTCGGGGCTGTCTATAGTCAAGAATAGTGCACACGGGCAACATTAGAGCAACTTATTGTTGCTATGCAAGTTTTTTTTTTGTGTATTTTTGTCCTCCATAATAATACAGGTATGTGTTAAAATGTTGTTTCTAGGATATTAAAAAGCTTTTTCCATTTTTGTAGTGGTAAGGTTAAATAATGGGTAACGTAAAAATATCAAATAGCCATCAAGGCAACAATTATTTTATTTTCAATGTTGTGTCATATATTTGTGTTTCAGTCATTTGAGAAGAGCTCTAGACACTTCTAAAAAACTTTATTCATCACAAAAAGTTTCCTAGAAGTGTCCCGTCTAACTTCATCTTATCGAGTTGTTAATTCAAGCTACGCCGTAGCACGGTGCTACGTGCGCCGGTTACACAGCGCTACGGCGCTACGCCTTATTTACGACAGCCGTATCCAAAGTGATCATTGCTGTAATATTGAAGTAATGAATTGGAGTTTTTAGTACTTTTGTATGAATATATTCCGGCTATATTTTTGTATTGGTAAACTGAATTAGAATGGATTATAATGAAACCTTTGCTGAATAACAACCTTTCTCTAGATTTTTGCGAAGTGGTACAGCGGGGTCAAAAGTCTTGATTTACTTAGTTAATTTCTAATAAAATAAAGATGTTAGTAGATAAAAATTATATGAACCTCACGTGATATACATTTTAAAGCGTATACAATCATTATCCCGACGACGCAAAAATAGCTCAAAATATTTTTGCATAGGTACCATTTTTCTGTGTCCTAAGTGCATTTTTAAATAAAGTTCCCACTTGCTATACAAAACTAGGAGTAATGCGTTTTTAAAAAATCCCACAAACATGTTAAGACGTGTTTTATGAGCCAATTTAGCCAAATTGATATATTACGCGAGTGGATCGCGGTTAGAAGCGGGGGCTTAATACTTTCAACTTGGTGAAATATTGTTGTTACACTACATACATTATTTTAGTTAACTGTGATAAAACTGCACAGTTTTTTTTCTCTGATACAGTACTTTGAGTTTATTTTGGTGTTTCTTATCATAGGTTGTCAGTTAACCGGTACTATCTAGTAATGAAGACATCGATTATTTAAAAGATTTATTTACAGAAATAAAAAAAAAACATATCTTTTAGTTGTACGAAGAGCGCGGCTTATGTGTTTTCTAAAGAACCTTATAAAAGGTTCCAATTTAAATTATCTGTGCACTTTATAAAATAACATTAAACTAAACCATTACGCCTGTATTAACAAAGAGTTAACTAGAGGGGTATTGATAGTTTACCGGTATGATTAAGGTCCATTGTAATAGAAGTCAAAAAAACAAATCGAACTGCTATTGAAAACTTCATGCAAAAAATGCAATAACACTGCTCAAACTCTCCTCCTGCGAATCGAATACAGGATCTGACGCTTATTATTCGCGCTTGTTTTTACCTCATTAATAAGCGTAATAATAGATATATTGAAGTGTATACTTTACGCCACTAATGTTACGATTCACCAATCGTAACTATTTGTATTAGCACACGAGTGGCAGACATCACAATAATCCTATGTTTGTGCCGCTCGCACGCTATCCGCATCTTTTACCAATAGCTCCTAACACACGGCTTTCCGATGGTAATTTCATTTGAAATGTTGTTTTTATAGTTCAGCGGTTTTATTTATGCTTTTGGGGAAGATTTAGATACAAATCTTTGTTAAATAAACGCGTGTTTTTTACGCACAATACAAACATTACGATTAACATAACATTGCCTCATAAAAAACCAAATAAAATAAAATATAAAACGTTTACATCAAATAATGATTGTAAAAGTTATTTACTTAATGACTATTTACACAAGTTTACTCTTTTACAAAAATATTTTAAATGTAATTTAAATACTTAATATTCATGTGTATATCTTACTAAGTCATTAGTCAATCTGCAATAAATGAAAGAATATGAGTGAGGAGACAGTGTAAATTACGAGATTACTGATGTAGGTACATATGATTACCACCTAAACCTACATAAGTGGAATGCCGTCTACATAACTCAGCTGCCCTCAATTAAATGAGGTGGAGAGTTAAATTGTTGGGCGTCTGTACCTCGCTTCAATAAATGCGTTGATAGACTTTATGTATGTCAAATCTATCATTATGTAATGATAGATTATTACTTGGGTAAATTAAAGATAATAAGATTTTAATACTTCTTAACATCATAAGAAGGTATCAGACATAATAGGCACTCCCCCAACGAACTCTGGTTACCTTACTTACAATGATTGTTGATTCACTGCGGTTTTCTGTAAGGCGGAGGTATTTCCCCAGTCGGGCACATACTTGAGAGGCTTTATCAATGCTGTGTGTGTCTGCAAACCCGCCTACTACCTCAAAAATGAGAGGAGATACGTGCCCAATTTGATAGTAAATGAGTTGATGGTGATGACGCACGGCTAGTACGGCCATCCGCACCATACCACATGTCTTCCGCTATACCACTATTTACAGAAATAAATATCATTTCATTACAGTATCCACGAGTCATTGTAAGCCAACCTGTGACGTCACGACTGGTGTGGCTGGTTTCTGTGCCACAGATCAAGATTTTAACAATTCCACGGAACATTTATATTGCCTACGTATAGTGGATCAGGTTTTACATAAGTGTGTCTGTATGTAAACGTGTTGACACGATACAAAAGAAAAAAACAAATGACTACTTCATTTGTATCTAGGCAAATACATTCCAAAAGTCCAATATTTTTTTTTTATGGTGATAAGGCGGCAAACGAGCAGGCGGCTCACCTGAGGGTAAGTGATGACCACCGCCCATAGACATTTGCAACATCAGAAGCTTGCAAATGCGTTGCCAAACCCCTTAGAAACCGTTCAGGTTTCTTAAAATAGGGAGTTACTGAACTGACAGCAAACGGAATTCCCATGCTGTTATAATAGTCACTCCCCCAATGAGCTCTGGTAACCTTACTCACTCGCAGAAAGACAACTATTGTTGATTCACTGCGGTATTCTGTAAGGCGGAGGTACTTCCCCAGTCAGACAGCTCAATTTGAGCGAGAAATCTCACTATGCCCTACCTCCTACTAATATAATATTTTGATTTCTTACACTTAGGTACGCGAATATTAAACATTGAAATAAATATAATATAACGTTAATATAACGTTTCGGATCCTTTATATTCAAGAAACTCAGTATAATCAAGATTTTCTTCTTAAAATTCTTATACAAAGTCAATTAAACTCTCCAAAACGGAACAATAGTTAGCATTTCATCCTAAATCTCTGTCTCGATCAATTAACAAAGCGGAACAATTAAATTGTTGAGAGTCCAAATCCATTTGTCCTGTTTGTTTCTACCTTAATAGTGTTTGCGTTCGAGACACCGCAATCCCATTTGAGCACTTAAATGCTCAGTTTTGAGAAATGCCGATTTCCACAGTGAAGTTACCTGCAGAGTTGTGTATCCGTCATTTATGACATCCTCGGGGATGGAGCCTGGTGTCGTGTTATGCAAATTCAGTTATACTTTAAAGCAAAATGTAGTGCTAGATTTTAGGTACATCATAACTTTTATCTACCAAGTGTGTTCAATTCCCAGATTGAGAAGAAACTGAATATTTATCTGTTAGTTACTGAATATTTGACCTGCAAAATATACAACCTACTGGTGATTTTTGATGCTCATCAGTCACTCCTTTGTCTTTTGGGATTATTTAAGGGGATGATTTAAATGGAAAAAAATGTGTTACGTTATTTTCTCACTTAAATCCGATTTATACTTGCGTCATTCCATTGTTTCTTTCAAGAAAATTGTTATCCAAAATTCAAATTACAATTATACCCCAAGAAGGTCGTTTCATTTAAAAACATAGGAAATTTTACATACATATTTATAAGATAGATATTCAAATGGGTGCAAATAATAAGGGGTCGTGTTTAGACATTTAACAGGAGAAGATTACAACAGAGTCAATAATTGTTTAGAGTTCGCGAACCCTTGACACTGGGTGTTAAGCTTGAATAAGTTGAATTTATATACATTTTATTTTAATTGATACATTCTAAAATATAGCTCTTGTATTTATTGTTTAATATTAATTACGCTTCCTGGCTAAAGTTTTGAAATTCCATCACTATGCGGATAAAATAAGGGATGAATGGTTCTATGGAAGCCCGTTCTTCATAAGAAGCACGATATTTGATAACAAGCTTCTAGTTACAAATATATTAAGGCGTGTTTTAAAAATGTTATCTCTAAGAGTGGTTTGTATGTTTGTCACTTATGATGAAAAACATTATGTTGATTTTGGATATTCATCTTGAGGCGGGAAAAGTGAATTTTGAGAGAGTGGAAATATTCGTAGGTATATAAATAAAATGATTTGTATGATACAAATGAAGAAGTGCAAGTGACACCATTACAATTCGCTGAAGGGGTTAGTAAGAATAATTGACACAAAAAAATATTACTGGCTAAAATAACAAATTTCCTAAAAGGTAATAACAACCTTAATTTCATCGTCCAATTTGTATCTCTCGCGGCCGATCTATTCGTTCATCAGTCTTCTTATTCCACTCACGTACAACTCGGTAACGTCCGATCAACGCTCATGGCGAATAACTTATAAACTTTAATAAGACCTACATTCCAAGGTACGGGTAACGAGACCCTATCAAGATCGGAGATAGATTTTAGGAAGTTTGGGGAAGCAGCGAAATTGGATATAGATGAAATAATTGTTATTGAAAGCGAGTAGCAGTAATAAATGCCGTGGAAATGCGTTCCCTGAGAAGTATGTTAGGTAAAATGTTGTGGTTTGAAAGAAGATGTTGTGTCAAAAATTTATAAGAATTTACTAAGTTGGTTTGGGCATGTTTAAAGAGTTAATGATTGGCGATTAACGAAAGGAATTTATAAGACGGATGTCAGTGGAAACACCAACCAAAAGAACATACGCCAATCTACTTGGTAACTCTTTAAAAAAGGTAAGGACCGCAGTACTCGTAACCTGTGCGCATGCATGATAAGATGTATGAATGTCGACGAAAAAAAAGTGGTATGCTGGAATCTTACAATGTGGTGTTTTGTAGTTTTTGCGTACTCCCATAGGAAAAAGACGTGAGTGTTTATATGTATGTATGAAATAATTGAATACTTCACTTACACGAATTTCAATCGGTTCATTTCAATTGAACTATTCTCAAACATTCGATATGGAAAAGTGAGAATCTGTGTTGATTTTGAACATGAAACAATGGAGCGAGCGTTCCAGTACTGTGTTGGAAGAAGAATGTAATAAATTACACTAGTTAACTTTTGTATTAAGTCATCGGAAATTTTTAATTGGAATTAGTATAATTAAAAGATGGATTTTATTGATATCTTACACTTGTGTAAAGATGACACATAGCATAATATACTGTAAAGGATCTGAAACGTCAGGATAAAACTTTATCAAAATTTCGCAAGATTACAGTCTAATTAGTTTAAGTACTGGCCTGCTATGCAATGTGGACCAAGTTTTAGGGCATTATTTATTTCGTAAAGTTCATTTTAAGTTCATTTATCTGTATAATAAACACATGTAAATGTTATCCTAACTTTGAATTTATCTGGTAGTGACTACGAGTGACTTTCGTACTTATAAAGTAATAATTTAGTCCTTTATGCAAAGAGAGGGGCGTCCCTTTCTATGCAGCAACAAAAAAGAGGATAATTCCATAAACCTATTGAAGGCACTTTGGCGCGCAATCGCGGCGGTAAATAAAAAACGCGCACAATTGGCACCCTGTCTGCGCCGGATGCAGGCGCAGGGCTGGCGGAAGCCTGTACGGAAATAAAAGATACATTTTCATTGTCATAAAGATATAAAAATAAATTATTCCGGTTGTGTTCTAAGAAATATTTTTATTAGATTGTCAGTAATCGTGCGAAAGTAAATAAATAAATTGTACTTTTTTTGTGGTTGTGGTTGTGATTTTATGAAACCTACGTTTCTCTAATTTCATACACGTGGTCAGGCAGGTAATCAAAATAAACAGGTAGGTAAGTACGTGAATTTATTACTAAATTTTGCCTGTACTCTGTACATACAATTATGCGGCTTGGTACTCAAAATCATAAACTTACCAGAAATTTATTTTAAACTCAACCAAAAAATATTTCTCATGCAGGAATTAAACATCCATGAATACCATTTCCAACATGAAAACACTAAGTATGAAGTTAACACATACCTACCTAACTACAACAAATTCATAAAAAGTTTAAGACGGTGAATGAACGAGGAACCGTGTCGTTGGCAGCCCTAGTGACGCCACACGCGACTCAATGCACTCGCGTCGCCCGGATACGCACTTAGATGTTACGTACACTGCATTAGCTTCTAACACAATGCTTTCATATTGCATGACGGTTCAAGTACGCTCTAAGTTACGGAGATAAGTAGGAAACATGAGATAAGTATTAAGTAATAATAATAAATATTCCTAGACATTATGCCACACAGCGCCATCTAGTTCTGTGCAAAACAACGAGGCTTGTGTTACGAATACTAGTTGGTTAATATACTACATATGTACTTTTTTTGTAAATACATAAATGTAATACATAGATACATCCATGACTAAGATACAAATGTTCATGCTCATCACACAAACATTTGTCCCTACCGGGATTCGAACCCGGGACCCATAGCACAGAAGGCAGTGTTAACTACCGCTGGACTAATTGGGTCGTCAAGTATGAGTTATACATGACCTTATAGGTATATACAAATTATGTATTAAGTAGAACTGCCTCGCGGTCGACTGATCGTACAGTGCGGCTGCCGAGCAAGAGGGTCTGGGTTCGATTCCCAGGTCGAGCAAAGTGTTATTAGGTTTTTCTATGAAATTCTCAGTCGCTACTCGGAGTTTGGATTCGTGCCCAGTTGATGGCAATAGGCTCACCCCCTATTACATGGGACCTAAGACATACTGGCGAAATGTGAGTGTACATATTAGTACACCTCTGCCTAACCCTTCGGGAACGACAGGTGTGATGGTATGTACAAATTATGTCTTATTTTTTATATATTTTATAATCACCGAAGCTCTAAGTAGGAATTTCTCTTTATCGTGGCTTCGTTTCCGTGTAAGTTCAATGAATAATTAATAAATATATCTGGACTGTATGACACAGCCATCTAGTTCCGTGATAAGTAACTAGGCTTGTGTTAATAAATGTATCAAGCTGCAAAGAAATTAAATTTTCTTAATTAGTTAATAAATAAAATAAAACGTAGCTTGAATGAAATAAATCCCAGATGTTCTTAAATAGGGGGTAAGCCTATTGCTATTAACTGGGCACAAATCCAAACTCCGAGATGCTAGGTTGTGAATTTAACAGAAAAACCCAATAACTCTTTGCTCGACCTGGGAATCGAACCCAGGACCTCTTGCTCGGCAGTCACACTGTACGACCACTAGACCAACGAGGCAGTTTCCAGATGTTCCTACATTAATATTAATTTATAACTACGGCGTTCAATGAGAGATAGAACACTTATAGACAGAAATTTAAACACATCTATCTATCTACTATATTATGTGCTCGGAGGCTGGGTACAGACATCTCACAAGTTAATTTCCTCTGCGGGAGTGACCTGCCGAGACGAGTTTCTCGAAATTTTGCTTTTTCCATCTAGAGATAGATGGAGAATATTTTGTCGACAGATATTTTCTGCACCGTTTCTACGATTTATGATTTACCTTCTATATCGACTGTTCTGTATGATGTTGGCAAAATTTCTGCGGTTAATTTTCGATTGGCTTGGTTAAAGTTTTTCACGATTTTGTTAAGGTAGGGTTCCACAAAGTAGTACTTTTTTATAGATAAGGCATAAGACAAATCGAAAGAACTAGTCAAGTAATTATGGTTAACGCCTGTATGTCTAATAAAATGGAAACACACGCTCCAGATATTGCTTGTACATCTTTAGGCCCTTTGTAACAGTGAACAAAACTTACCATAGAGATTTTAACGCTAGGCTACTGAAAATTTTCTCATTTATTCTTAGCAGTCATGATTTTTACTATTACACCAATGAGACAGTTAAAAAAGACTAACTCTAATACTCATTTACAGCAGATACTGTATTATATCGAGGCCACTTTATGCTGATTATCCACTCTCAGTCACATCAATTCCGTTACCCACACAAGTAGTAAGTCAGAACACGTAAATATTATCTCACGCGCTTCGACCATGTGTGTCTGCGAGCCGAGCGGTACAGTCGACGCGAAATTGCTTTAATGTTTTAGATAAAATAATATTTGAACGAGATTTTATTGTACTATAAGATAAAATGCTAGATATAGAACAGGTAAACTTGTTCAACTATGCTAGGAATAAATCATGGAACAACTAAACGGCATCATATTGAATATTTTTGTTAAGCGGCCTGAGATTTTTTTGTTTCACTAAAAAAGCTATTAACGCCACGTCAATTGTAACCAATGGATGCAAGTATCACTGGCAAAGATTTTATTAGTTGTTAAATCTTATTAATCTTGAAAATCCGTGGTCCTTATGTCCAGCAGTGGTCGACATTAAACTAATATGATGATGATTATTTGCTCAATTATGTCACCAGTACTTGCCTCGGATTTCAACTCATGGCTTATCAGAATTATGATTTAATATTGTATATAGATTGTTATACATGTTGAAAATTCCTCGATACTTTAGCACGCATCTGTACGATATGCCGAGAAAGTTTACGAGCTGGACCAAAGTTGTTGTCGGTGGTAACCGCGGCCGCTTGTGCTTGTGCTAGCTCGCCAGCGGTATGTGTTTGATTCGCAAAATCAATGGTCGCGACTGTACGATGCGCTTTTGTTCTGAATACCATTGCATTCAACCGTATGTTGTTTTATCATAGAAATTGAAGTAGGAGCTTATAATTGAAGGAATTTTGCATAATCATTTATGAAATTTTAACGACATACGTGTTTGATCCATCGGCTTCTACGTCACGGATTACCGATTGTGTCATCATTATCATCATCAAACCAATTACTTTCTGGGCTCGGATCTCTTCTCATTTGAGAGGGATTAGGCTTTAGTCCACCAAGCTAGCCTAGTGCGGATTAGCTAAATTCATACGCCATCGACAAAATTTCTCAGGCATGCAAGTTTCCTCAGGATATTTTCCTTCAGCGTGCCATAAATACGCTCATCGGTAAAGTGAGTGGGGTGTCCTCTGGGCTCGAAATCGAGACCGTTGACTTTCTCAGCCCGCTGGTCACGCTACTAGGCTATCACAGTTCTTTGGTTTCCTGTGCAGAATAAGTATTTGTATAAATTACGTATTATGTGTGTGTGTGTGTAAGAATTTCTATTGTTATCCACGACACTAAAGAAAATCATAGTGTTTATGTTTAAAATATACGTCAGGTATTTTAATTTATGAGGAATATTAATCATATAATTTTAAACCAAATATATATATATATAATTAGGTATAAACTTTCTTAATAGTTTTATGTTCTAACTCTTCCTAAAGCTACCAAACCTACTACCATTTCTAGACTAATAGCCCTCTAACAACAATATAACTATGTACCTAATAGGAAAAATGCTAACTTGACATTGAGTAGCCACTCCACAAAATTGCAGCCTAGAATATCGCAATGTTCCCCAAAGCCAAGTCATGTTTGTGCAGTAAATTAAGCCAGTCTAATAACATAATATTGGCAGGCATTGTTTCATATAACGCCGATGTACCGGCGCCGCGTCGTGAGCCCAATATCGGCCATGCCTGCGTCACAGCTTGCATACTTTATTAAAATTCCAATATTTCAATGCATACCTGACGTTTCATATAAGTGAAAGTCGGCACTGTTTCTAATAGTGCATTATATATAATATTTTAACTCTTTTGAAGATTTCTTTAATACGATTTTAAATATTTATTTTAATTTTTTTCGCCTTAGGCAGGGATCGTTAATGTTTTGACATACTAGGAAAACATAACCTAGTAACTAATAAAAACAAATATTGAAATAATTTGGGGAAAGAACTTGAAACCTTTAGCGCATAAGTCAATCACTTGAATCAACAATTTGTTTTCACAGTCTTGTACTTTTTTGTTTAATAAACAAAGCGTACATACAACGTATAAAAATGAGTATAAAATGACTTTTGGAATGATACATTTTCTCAGCTTTTGTCCGCGTAGAATAAATAATTTTATTCAATCGCTTTTACATCAAATTGCTTATTGAGTATTCCACTAATTTCCTCTCATTAAGGACAAATTGGTCACAGAAAATCTCTCAGGCATCAAAAACATTTTGCAATGACAGAAATAATGATTATTAAAAATATATTGTAGAAATACGTTCACCTATATATCATGCATTTCTATAATCCGAGGCCGAAGGAACGAATGAACGAATGAGTTCGGTAATAACTCCTTAACGAGACTTGCGAGAGGACTCATGTTCATTAATGTTCTTAATGAAGCGGCACGGCTCAGATAATAATAGCTGTATATATGTATGTTTATTTATATATGTCTATATTTATGCTTTTTAGGTGTGTGTTAAATACGTGACTGTTACTAAAATATACGTATTCTTGAACTAAAAAAGTTTTTTTTTATTATTTTGATTTACTAACAATTATGCACACCGGTATTAGCAAAAAAGTGTCTGTTTCAGACACAATAACTCAGAATAAAGTGTAACAGCCACTTATAGGTAAACTCTGCACCAAAAGCGTTTCCGTAACATACAAAAAAACTAAAGAAATGAAGATAATATCTTCATTTCTATAGTTTTTTTTTATAGTTAACTTTAACCACAAACCAAAGTTACACTTAGTTATTTTTAACGAAATTAAAGCAAAGTTTTTTTTTTTTTTTAATATTTAATCTTGCGATCAGCCCAGTTGGCTATAAGCAGATGTGATGGCGGTGGTATTTGAGTGCAGTGCTACTCCCATTGGAGTACAGCCCTTTTAATTTTGTAGTCAGTCTGTTTGCTGACTATCCTGATCAAATATGTCTCGTGTCTTTTTTAGCCGACGAATGATTTCTGGGATTGTTAGTTGCCCTGCAAGTTGGTTTGGGTGCTTTTGTAGTCTTTCTTTGTATTTGTCCCCATAGGAAGCAATTTCTTCTTTAACTGTTGGCATATCGAGAAATTCGTGAAGCTCTGTTGTTTTGAGGAACTCTGTCTCAGTATATTGTTCTGCACCCTTTGTATCATTAATAGGTTGGTGGCACTAGCAGCGCCCCACAACTTTATGCCATATGTCCAGATTGGTTTTATCATACTTTTGTAGATGAGGATCTTATTGTCCATAGCTAGTTTCGAGTTTCTGCCCATCAGCCAATGAAGACCTCTGTATTTCAAATTAATCTCATCTCTTTTTGTCTTGACATGTTTCTCCCAGGTGAGTCTCCGGTCTAAGTGCATGCCTAGATACTTCACGGTGTTTTAATTTGGCAATTGTATACCGTTTAGGGTGACAGGAGCACAGTCCTCTTTACGGAGTGTGAATATAATGTGTATAGACTTATTTATACTGATAGCAATTCTCCACTTAGCTAGCCATTAAAGCAAAGTTAAATAGGATTTTAAAGTAAAAATGTTTTTTTGTTTTTTTGTAAACGTTGCCCCACACTCGGAATATCATCTGGGTCGTGATTACGTTTGCAAACACAAATATTAGATACATACACTCACGTCTTTTTTTAGTATGGGGGTAGGTAGAAACTACAGAACGCTATGCGCTACAATATTCACAATACACAATAACCAACAATCGGAACAACTTCCTATAGGCCATACATATATTTGTTTCGAGAAAGGGCCAAACCCGCGACACGCGGTACTAAACCCGAACTTTCGACCCCAAGAACTCTTACAGTGCCGTCTAATTCAATTAGTCACGCTTACGGGTAGTGAGAGATAAAAGTATGACTATTATTTTTGGGCACAAGGAATAAGCTGACATTAATATTCACAGTAACAAAAAAATATAAACAGAAAACTAGTATCAAACATAAAATATATAAATAAGCCTTACAAAAACATGGGCCGCCTTACAAGTTTACAAAACGGTAGAGATGTCTTTGTCACATAAAATAAAACCAAAGGCTTTATCCATAGTCAGATGTAAGCGAGCTATATTATTTATCGTTTTCTTTTTTTTTTAAACGGGGGATGGTCTTGTCTAACTCGTGTAGTTATTTTCTTTTTTTTAACATAATATATTTTACTAGCTGTTACCCGCGACTTCGTCCGCGTGAAATTTAACGAAAAATGTAATGTTCATATTCATGCATTGGTCAGCTCCCGCGTTTTTAAGTCATACGGAACTCTAATTCGTTTCTTGTTCTTTAATTAAGGTAGCCTAAGTTACTCCTTATAACGATGGTGAAAGTCCCTACAAAATCGGTCCAGCTGTTGCAGCAATTAGAAGGACCAAAGAGAGAGACAGACAAACATTTTAGAAATATTTTTTTTTTGTGTAATTACCGTATATATACTTTTATATATGAAATTACAAACAGATTTTTACATTTTACCCCTTTATATGTAGGATGATTTATGAAAAAATATTTTACACGTGTTTCATAACTTTCAATGAAAAACCTTCAAACTGAATTTCAATTGAATAACTTCAAAAACAGCAAAGTTACATACTAACCTAACAACCCCGTTTTACCCCCTTAGGGGGTGAATTTTCAAAATTCCTTTCTTAGTGCTCCCCTACGTTATAAAAGGAATCCTGTGCAAAATTTCAAGTTTCTAACCCTTACAGTTTAGGCCCTGCGTGGATATGTCAGTCAGTCAGTCAGTCAGTCAGTCAGTCAGTCATTCAGTCAGTCAGCTTCTCCTTTTTTATATATAGATTAAAATCCGTAGGCTGCTGTCTCAAAAAGTTTTTCAACTACAATCTTTGATTGCAAGCGCGAAGTCTGAGCGTGGAGATCCATATGATGTCGGAATATTTTCGCCATATATGCTATGGAATCTAAAATCATACCAGTAAATAGTGTACACTACACGCATACACTAGTGTACTTCTGACCCGTGGGAATACACTTGATAGTATGTTATAAATATTGTAAAATGTGAGTTATTAGTACACCAAACGGTTTATTTCCTGAGGTACCGAAGAGGTTACAGATGCAAATCCTTTCGGATCTTGGATTTCCGTTAACATAAAAAATCTAAATCTATTAAAATTTGCTGAAAAGAGTTCTTCAAAAAAGAAGTTGAAGTCAGCTTTTGCTTTGGTATATCAAAAGAAACAAAGCTAGAAAAGCATTCATTCAGCATATCTGTGTCTGGATTTGTACCCTAAACTCGGGTCCAATCTCACGCGGTCGTGGGCCTTGAAAAATGGCCTTGGGGGATGCGCGAATTACTTTTTTGGATACGCATCCCTTCCTCATCGTCACCTGTGTCCCTACACATATTATTATATGTTTCTGTAAATATATATTGTTTTACCTCTTGTTTTTCAGGAAACAAATTGTATTATTGTAATTTTTTTGGCAGCGGTATATGTATTTTAATGAACGGATCAGTATTCATGGTTGAATATCGTCTGACAAGTCGTCATCGTAATCGTTAACTTAACAATTTTCCCACTGTTAGGCAAAAGTCTTCTTTCATTTAATAGAGGCTATAGTCCACCATGCTAGCCGAGTGCAGGTTGATAGCTTTCACATGACATCCAGAAAATCTTTTAGACTTGCAGGTTTCCTCACGATGTTCTCCTTCACCATTTGTGTATGTGATCGTGCTTTAATCACGATGAGTTCTAATAGCCCTATGTATAAATGTAGTTTTAAATAAATCCTGAAATGGCAAACGGGTTAAATTGCAAATTTGAATTCAAATCTTAAGAAGAAATCATCACTTTCTTCTACTTGAAAATTACATTCATTTTACATGCTTTTTTTGAAATACAAAATAATATTGAACATTTAATGAAGAAAATGAGATAAAATATAAAGACTCTATAAACACAACTTCCCAGTATACGTACTACATTAAAAAATTAACCAGTAACGGTTAAAAAAATACGTTAAATTAACCGTTAACTGTTCGTAATCTTGTAAAAAGTTAGCATTTATACTGAAAGTTAGCGCGCGAGGGAGCGACAGGGAGAGATAAAACGCATAAATTAAGGCGGTGCCTTTGACCGAACTTAGAGCATTAGCGTTTGTTGCCTATGGAATTATTCGTTCAACTTATAATCATTTCGTGTTAGCGTAAGGTGGAGGATACTGCCATAAGCGATATCGGAGTAAATGCAAATCATTTACACCACTTGTAATGATTTATTGATGGTGTATCGTTAGGTCATTGAGCTACAATACATTTGGGTTCAAATTATGCACCATGCAAGTTTAGTCAACTTAAATAACCGACTTATACATCTAAATGAAAAAAAAAAAATTGGTAACATTTTATTTAATAATGAAAATAATACATAAATTCTGCTAATCGACTCATTGTGTCTGTAAAATCATTCGACATCATTTATATATCTAACTTGGAGCGTATTAATAAATCAACTCGTATACAATAAATAAAAAAATTAGCTGAACTTTGAATTGAAATTTAAGCTGTCCTGTAAAAATATATTTAGTTGGATTTGAAGTATTTAGTTAACAATTAGTTTTCTTCTTAGGTAGAGTTCTTACAATATATATTACAGGCATCATTAGATAAGCGTGTCACAAATTCCGCTACCTCTTATCACCCTGTCATCTCCCTCTACAACTGCCACTGAGTTGCCAGCTTCTGCTGCCCATAACCGTTGTCGAGATGCTTACCAGGTGGCGAGTTTGCCGCTTTATAACAACCAACTCTTATTGACGATCAGGGAGGAATGGGTTTTGTTTGATGGCAACTGCTGGCAAGTCTGATTAATTTTGTAAAAGATCTTTGTTCGAGGTTTCAATGAGATTTTAGATGCTCCTGAGAATTTTCTCGACTGGAAACTTGAGAAAGCAGAAGACCCAGTTATCGCTCCGGTATTAAAGGCTCCCTTCTGTGGCACAGGTCCTGGGTTAGAATCCCTGGTCCTGGGTTAGGGGCATATGTTTGTTTAATGAGTATGGATCTAAATAGCGCTGTGTCGTACTGTCTGGATTTTCTGAAGGAAATCATGAGATCATCGAGAATCATTTTTCAACGGTATGTGAAGTCTGTCAACACGCACTAGGCTCTTTTTGAACGTCGATAGGAAAAGAGAGGCCCACTAAAATGAAGGAGACCTATGCCCAGCATCTTGACTATAGATACATAGGTGGATGATGATGAATATAACTACCATCATGACTCTATGTAACAATAGCTTAAAATATAGGTACTCCAACCAATCATTAAATTTGTAGTCACATCACAGATAGAACGCAAAAAATAAAACACAACATAACCCTCGACACGCCAAACGCTTGTAAAAACCATCCATCGATAAATTCTCTCACATCGGTGAACTATCAAAAATCGTAGGCCATTTCTGTGCAACTCATTAGTATGCCGTTGCCGTACTGTCACGTGATTGGTATTTCATATCTCTTTTACGTAGCACCAATGTGACTATTCCTATGCGGTGGATTACACTTCTAAATGTTTATCAGTTCAGTCGGCATTGGAGGGTTGGTCTGATGGTGTTATTTGCAAGCTGGTTTGATAAGAGGGGAAGAAAATGTATGCAGTTGTTCGTAAATGTTTAGCTTTTTGTCATGTTGCTTTGGATTTACTCGATAGACGCAGCTCAAAAGGATATAAAAATATAGTCCTTATTGTGTATTATTAACACGACAGTGTACCTATTCGATGGCTGTAAGTAACTATTTTCTGTTGATTCACGAACTTGACATTATATCTATAATCATTTTATCAGACATGACCATACGGTGCTGTGGCTAAGTTATTCGTTAGTTTAATAATACAAAATTGTGATTATAAATTGAGATAAATACTGTCATACCTTTCCAGTTGGACTTAATTATATACGGTGCGTGAAGTTTAATTGAAATCGGTTCATTAGTTTGTCGGTGATAAACAACGAATATATAGTTTTTGTATAAGTACAAGGAAATTGACGACAAAGTCTGAGCAATGGGTAGCAAGCAGAATCCTAAGTGATGTTGCACGAATTGTAGTTCCATAAATGCTATGCATGAGTATAATATGTGTGTGGATTTGTGTTTGTAATTTTATTCTGATGTAGGTAAACAAAAAACTGAAAAAAATTAACGTAATTGTTTATGTACAAAATTAACAAAATATCAACAGATCTAGAAATATTGTATGCTGGATAAGAGCAAGAGAGATGTGACAAGTAACTAGCCCTTCCGTAACCTAAACCTATTTTATTAAACTTTTACCCCAGACGACTTAATTAGACTAAGGTTTTTGCAAGACAAAATCCAGGTTTTTCCAAACAGGTTCTAAATTAAAGTCTCTAAACAAAAACAGAGCAATCAGGCACGGGGACAGTATCCTAGTCGGAGGTAAGTTATCGCGCCCCCGGGACCAATCCTGCGCGAATGACGGAACAACGTAGTTTTTCTAGAACAATACAGTGCAGCCAGGACTTAGAAACTGTCTATAGACATTTTAGACTGAATTATAAAAGGCTTTAATCATAATTTAAATTAATTTATGAAGATAGCTGCCTCGTGGTCGTGCAGTGCGACTGCCAAGCAAGAGGTCTTGGGTTCGATTTCCAGATCGAGCAGTGTTATTGAGCTTTTCTATGAAATTCTCAGTAGCAACTCGGAGTTTGGATTTGTATCCGGTTAATGGCAATAGGCTCGCCCCCTTTTACATGGGATCTACTAAACATACCGGCGAAACGTGGGTGTACATTAGTACACCTCTGCCTAACCTTTCGGGGATGACAGGCGTGATGGTATGTATATGTTATTATGAAGAATCTGTTTGTGATGCTTAATCTTTTGTCAATACTATCCTAATCTATACTAATATTATAAAGCTGAAGAGTTTGTTTGTTTGAACGCGCAAATCTCAGGAACTACTGGATGGAATTGAAAAATTCTTTTTGTGTTGGATAGTCCATTTATCGAGAAAGATATAGACTATAATAACATCACGCTACGACCAATATATCCACCCCTGCGAAGCCTAGTAGTCAAATTAATTCGTCATGCATTTTTCTTTTGGAAACAAATCAAGGTGGATGAAGAAATGATGGAAAGGCATTTTATTTAGCACTGCAAGCACGGGCTATAAGTTTTTTAAAAACATTACCCAGTTTTAGGATTTTTTCCTGTGTCGTGGGTGCGTTTACAAACACTTTATACATATACAAACGCCCAGACCTGCAGCAACTACGTATAGATCGTACAAAACCTTGCTCCATACGGGGATCGAACCTGCGACGAACAAGCTGATCGATCGACTACTGCGCCAATCGAGAATTCCCAATCTAAATTTAAAAAGGAATAGAGAATACACCATAAAAGATCTATTGTTATAAATAGATTTACTATTGTGAATTAAAAAAAACAAACGCCTCTCACAAACAAAACCTTATAACGAATAATTAAATAATTAAAAATCAATAAAAAATTTCCTCATAGCTGGCTGTTATTAAATTCGTTTCACCGTTCGGCTTCGTTCGGTAAAGTCCACCACTGCTCGGTCATGCGTGCATTCCAACACCTATTATAATGAAAATTGATTTCATTCGTTATTCGAATTTGAGAGAACCGTTTATTTTGTGAATTATTTGATTAAAAATTGTTACGGAGACTGACTGGCTGAGTTACTCGTAGCGTAAAAATATTTATGGATTTCGGTAACTCTGACTGATTATAACTGGAGCTGGTTTTTTATAATATTCATCTATTTATGGTGTAGTTAAAGGGAGCCAAAGATATACAGCCGGTCTATGGATAGATGTCTATCTCATCTCCGTCATCAACTGCCTTTGACAGATTGCTTAAATCATCATCAGGGTCTTCTAGTCTCATTTGAGAGGGATAAGGTTATGGTCCACCTCGCTAGCCTAGTACCGTTTGACAGAATTCATACGCCATCGACAGTACCTCTCAAGCAGGCAGGTTTTCTCAAGATATTTTTCTTCACCGTTTGAGCATAAATATGAACATAACTTCCGAAAAAATTGTGGTCAGCGTCTTGGATTCTTAGTTAGTTACTTAAATAAATAAAAAATCTACCTAATTTGTAACTTAATTAAAAACAACAATTCTACCTATGGATGTATTCGAAACTACCCTTGTCATATTTACGCACCGCTTATGAGAAACTTAAGAAATACAAAATCAAAACATATGTATTCATTTATTTCGCAAGTCGTGATTAATACAAAAAGACTTTATAATAACTTACTATGTCAAGTAAACAAAGTACTATTAAAAATTTATATAGAATTAAATGTTCTACTAAAAGCCAAAAGTCAAAAACCAGAGGTCTTTTAAACTACTAAAGCGAAAACCTCGGTGAAACGTCATATTTCATACAACAAAAGACGTGTAGCGAAATGATTTATTATATCATTCACCCATTCGCTCTATTCAGTTCATTCGTTCTATTCTCATTCGCCGGGCACCGGCACAATAGGTCGCCTATCCTTGTAATACACTGTTGTTTTGTTTTTGGGAATAAATTACTAACCGACTCGTTGACAAAATTCTATGTTTTTTTTTTGTCAAATGTATATACATATTTATGATAGCTTAGCTGAGCATTTAGTATTAAGAACTCTTTAATATGATAATTGATTGACAATTGTCTTGAATTTGAGTCCAAGGTTCAACTGCTATTTCGAAGTTATGTGTGTATATTTAGGAATTAGTCATGCCTTTACAGATTGAGTACCTAACTCAATCTGTAAAGGCATCAGGTAATTAAATCCTTTCTAATTAACGTTCTTTACGGATAGGTAACGTAGCATTCTAGGACGATCCGTTTAGCTCAGCGGTAGTAAACGCTGCCTGCTGTGCTATGGGTCCCGGTTTCGAATCCCGATAGGGGAAATGTTTGTCTCATCACACAAACATTTCCCACATCAACATTTGTATCCGAGTCATGGATGTATCTATGTATAATATATATGTAAATACATACATATTATACATCACAAAAAAAGTATATAGGTATGTAGTATATCAACCATCTAGTATCCGTAATACAAGCCTCGTTGCTTGCCACGGAACTAGATGGCACTGTGTCATAATGTCCGGAAATATTATTATTATTATTATTCTAATGATGAAATCATTAATCAGATCGGTACAGTAGTTTCGGAGCAATCAATACAAACAAACGAACTATCAAATCTTTCCTCCTTATAATGTTATTACATAGTATGATGAGTTTGAAAGCAATTAGGAACACAAATAAATTCTAACATATGTGTAAGGTACCATTTGTTCACCGTACAATGCATTTCTACGGACCAAATGTTTTAAATTCATCATAATTTATGCCGACACCCGTAACAAGCCGTGTTTTATGTATTTGAATTCAATTTCAAGGATTAATGCCGGTTTTTGGGTATTCCAGGATATTTTGTGTTGATTTAGTGGCTCATGTGACTTTTGTGTCGGGGAACCCATTTTAGACATTATTTTTGTGTGACGAATTTTTTTTCAACCCCGGTTTGTCCTACTGTTGGGTCCCAGCCTTGCGTTATTTCTATGCTTTTAATTTTTTGTTCCTATAGTCTAATATTCTCTTATAAAAAGTATATTTTATGTAGGTATGTAAATATATGTTGCAATCCGCTACTGACTTGGATTTATACCAAATAAGATATTATATTGTGGTTTCATTCAAGATTTGAATAAAGAAACTTATTTGTACCTAAAACGTTTGCGACTCACAAACTTATGTTAATGCAAAGTCCTAACTCAAAATAAACATATTTTGAAAGTCCCTTGTAATCCAAGATCATGACGCCGAAACAAATTCTTTTCAACAAGAGGCCCTTAATCCGTATTATAATATGGCAGACGGTGAGCCGATAAAATTCTCTATCATGCGGGACCAAGGAGAAATAAGAAATGGAGCACAAATGTGCCTAAACCAGAAAACAAAACATACAGTGCTTTTGTACTATACATCGGCTTTATCGATGTGATTTCAAACACACATATTTTTAGTGGGTTTGTATGGATCAAGGAAATAAGCTGGAAGCCTGGTTAGAAGTATGGAATCAATACAGAACTTGTTATACAAGTAAGAATATCCACGGTCTATTGGACCAGCAATAACACAACTGACAACAAATAACAATTGTAAAACGTTAGTTTTTATTGCTGTGTTTTGAATTTAAAAGGTATTTTTTAATTTCATCTCTAAAATTAACTCGGTAAGCATATAAAAAAGTTTTATTATTATTAGACTATAATATTACCCATATTTTTGAATAGTAAAAACTATATAGTTTCACGCACGGTTCCAAAAGAAAGTATGCCTTAAATAGAAAAGCCAACAAAGAACATGATATTACATATGTTCCAATCCTAAATAAAACTAAACATGCATCTTAATTTCACCTACATTCAATTCATGTTTGTTCTAACCGAATACTACTAATAACTTATGAACTCTCCATTCGTTTCATTCTCTGTGTACAAGACCCAACTCGGAGCGCATTTACATTTTTTGCAGGGATAGCATCTTCGAAATGTTTGAGAAGGCATTATAACTTGTTTTAAGTCGGTTTATCTGTCTGGGTATACTAAAGGACATGACTGAATGTGAATAGACTTGTCAAAATTATTATAGGTCCAAACATGAATAGAATTTATAGCAAACATTATGATTTATAAATAATTGAATAATAAATATGTGTAATAGAAGTTGCTTCAGATAATAAATAAGATACCTACACCCTGAAATTTAATTTTTAGAAACAAATAGCATACATAACATGACGCCTGTTATCCCCAAATGGTTAGGCAGAGGTGCGTTTATGTACACCCACGTTGCGCCGGTATGTTTTAGGTCCAATTTAATAGGTAATGAGCGAGCCTGTTTCCATCAACGGGTCACGATTCTTATCTCTCAGCTGCTACATAGAAAACTTCAATAACACTTTGCTCGACCTGGGAATCGAACCCAAAACTTCTTGTTTAGCAAGCGCACATACGATCACTAGACCAACGAGGCAGTAAAGATAGAATTAATATGTTGTAGGAAACAGTTAAAATAATTTCAAGTCATTGTAATAGTTTATGTTGTAACTAGATAATAATTGTGTATTAACTCATCATTAAACTTTTATATAGTACTAGCTGACCCAGCAAACGTTGTTTTGCCACATTATAGGGGTATGAAAAATTGATGTTGGCCGATTCTCAGACCTACTCAATATGCTCACAAAATTTGATGAGAATCGGTCAAGCCGTTTCGGAGGAGTACGGGAACGAACATTGTGACACGAAAATTTTATATATAAGATTAACCTACTTTTGAATCGCCGATTAATGAAACCTTAAGGCTTTTAAACACATCTTACAAATAAATCCACCATCCAATCTTATAATAGATTTGTCCCAGAAATGGAGCTCAGCTTCTCAGTTCGCTGTGACACTCCATTAGTTGGTCCGTGCGGAGTCAGCGCGCTGCCGGCTCAGCCAATGTCTTATTGACCTTTTGCGCAAACATTCAATACGGTTTGTACTCGTCTCTAAGATATTTTCCTTTAAAGGGTTTAGAGTATTTCTGACGAAAATGTAGGGTAGCCATTTTTAGATGTTTCGTCTCTTTCCAAGTCTATTTGATTCTTTAAGAAAACTGGCAATTATTCTTTGAAAATTCACAAAAATTAAGACGCAATTTAATCATTGTTTGTTTTTTTTTTAATTTGCCGTATCATTTATTTTTTACTTCTTTTTTGTTTTCTAGCTAAATATGTTTTCGTTGGTGCACACATCAGTGTAATAAAATACACATAAATATACAGTCTTGTATGGACTATATTTTCTCAAAACAAGCGTTCTAGTGTACTAACGGTCCGCTTCACCCTCACAATTTCCCCCCTTAAAAGTTAAAATTTCCAAAGTATATTTTTTTCATAATAGATAACGTACATTTGAAATTTAGGCTATCGAGACAACTTGTGCATTCATATTAGAGGACAAATAGTCTAACAACATTAGATTATAATACATTCAGTAATTTATGCTTATACTAAAGGTTTACTTTTCTCAACTTGAATAGCAATATAACCGGTTGAAGTAACCTTGAATGATCCATTTGTAGCATTATGCTTCGTCAGCTAACGACCAGCTAAATCGTACTAACCTTCAAAATGATTCAATCTTTTTGCCTCACTTGAGGGCCCGACAGGCGTACCTTTAAGCCTTTCAGGGTCTTAAGTACCTGAAACATGACGCGAGCAAATTTTTGCGTAATGACTTTTTTAAGATTCATTGTGGACTGAGGATTTGGTAAAGAACTCCTTAATAAGTCCGACGGCCTTTTGTTTTTCAGTGGGTAGCCTTTGGATGATATGAAATTGACCAACGTACCTCATTATATCAGGTACATGCTTTAGAATTTATATTATAAGTTAAAATGTTCTGTAAAAAGGTCCATAATTAATTTATATTATTATTACAATAAAATTTTACTGTTATGTAAACAACTATGGTAGCTATTTAATTATGTACCCACGGCGTACCAATCTTACGTCCCTTACAATTTTATACTTGTATTTAGTATATATTTTTATTATTACCAATAAATCCAAATTCTGTTGATCCAATTGCTACGGAACCTTACATGTTTTTGCAGGAACCTTACAGGAACTGTAAAGTCGATTTTCTGGGCTAATATGACGTTTGTCTGATAATTTCATAAAAACTATTGAAGTTATTTTTGAATGTACAGGGTATGTACCAGAATCTATTATTTTTATATAATAGATTATTATAATCTGTATAGGTACATTAATGATATTGATTTAAAAAATATGATAGTAGTAAATTCACTTTCCGGGCGTATCAGCGTCGACAGATTTATCTTTATAATTATTATGATATGATCAGGGAACAAAACAAAACACCTACAGGTTTCATAGTCCAGATCAAGAACTTCTTAAGAAGGATAAGATATTACACCGAGCTTAATTTTTGTTGTATCCGCTTCACAGTGAAACTAAAGTTTCGTAAACTCTTCTTGTCGGAGATCTTAAGACATGCTTAATCTTTTGTTGGTCCTACTTTTGTTACGAACTGGGTAAGTTCAGAAAATGTAATGAAAAAAGTGTTGCTAAGTACGTGTAACTAACTATTTTGTAATGCGGAAAATTATCAATCTCCTTGAGTTGTAATAGCTTAGTTGTGATATCGTGAGACAAATGGACTGAGATGTTAAAGGTGCCTCGAATTCAAACCTTGTCTGATCAGAAGTTATGCGTGTTTGCGAAACCTGCATGCTTGAGATATTTTCTCGATGGCATGTGAAGTCTGCCAACCCGCAGTAGGCTAGCGTGGTGGACTATAGCCTAATCCCTCTCAAAATGAAGCGACCCGTGCCCAAAAGTGAGTCAATAGTGGGTTGATGATGATCCCCATAAGGATTTAGTGAGGTACGAGTAACTCGGAATGTACTATGTACCATGAATCTTGCAAATATATTCACGATAACCCATACGCGAATTAATTGCTTTGAAAATAATCATAAAAATAATTGTACCCTTTGAAGAATAAGAAAATGGTAAACTAAAAATGTACACCCATAGCTGTTTGTCAGTATGTTTTTGTTCCATATTACTGTGAAGCCTGTGGATCGGTTGCAAATGGGCACAAAATCAAATTTCGAAATAAGTTACTCGAAAATCGAAACCAGGAACTAATCCGCAGTATGTAGCACCTCTAACGGCCACTAGACTAATGAGGAATTGAAATAAAACTATACAGATTATAATCGTGGTATATTAATATGATTTTAATTTCGACATTTTCAATACTGAACGCCAAGCAGGCAGACTAAACAATAAGTTTAATAAACAATTGTTTTATATAGAAACCCGTGGCTCAGCGACTCCGTCAATATTGTGTCGTGTTTACATATATATAAGTTATAAAATTGTATGATCAAGTTTATCGGGCGATACGCAAGCTATCACGCGCACGCCGCTTTGATCAGCTGCTTACTCAACCGAACACTCGGCGCTATGTTATAGATGAAGTAAACAGTATGTCGGTGTGTGTGTAAACTTAGCTTTTGTGTCATATTGTTAGTAATAAAAGGCAACCTGTTTCTTTAAGGTTTTTAACTGATATTTGTTTTTTGTTGAGATGAGATAGGTAACTATTCGACTCTGTGCTTTTTAGTTTTGTTGTTATTATAAAGTAGGTACTAATCTTCTGCACGTGTCTCTGCTGAACTTGGGATCGAACTCAACACCTTTCACTTCACAGTATGCTGCTCATTAACTATTACAGGTCCTTCATATATATTATAGTATTTTATTTTAAAAATGTATTATTAGTTATGTATTATTTTATCTAGTAGGTAATTGTAATAGTATCTAGTACATAATTATTATGTTGAAATAATATTATCACCTCAACTAGCAATAATTAGTATACTATCCCGGAGAAAACTTGAACGTTTTATAGTTTTTTTAAAACTTCTTTGTGTACACATGCGTCACTACTATATTTATCATAATCACGTTACATTATCACTCAGAATCTAAAATATGTAAAGGCAAAATATTATTTTAAAACAAAACTAATATGAACAACGCCTATAAGTTTGCAACTTATCACAAACGTACAGAGATCATCATAAATCACACCAGATGGCGCCACCCCTGAATAGTTGAACACATTTTTTACAGTTTTATTTCAGTTTTATAAGTTTTTTTTGTAATGGTATCGGTGTCTGATGTTTGAGCAATATAATTTTTATATTGTTTGTTAGTTATTTTTCTTTATGTGAGGCTTGTAGCTCTGGCCTTTTTGTATATTTCAGATGATATATGGTATACCGGCTGAGAGACAAACTTTTTTGGTGGTGAGAGTGGCATTTGGTGATTTTTGAGAGGTAGAGGCTGCCTGACTGGGGAAGTACCTCCGCCTTACAGAAGACCGCAGTGAATCAACAATAGTTGTCTTTCTGCGAGTGAGTAAGGTTACCAGAGCTCGTTGGGGGAGTGACTATTCTGACAGGATGGGCATTCCGTTTGCTATCAGTTTCGTGATTCCCTGTTTTAAGAAACCTAAACGGTTTCTGCAGGGGTTGGCAACGCATATGCAAGCGTTCTGGTATTGCAAATGTCCATGGGCGGCGGTGATCACTTACTATCAGGTAGACGCCTGCTTGTCCCCTTATCATCATAAAAAAAACCTGCCATAGGTCTGAATACATACATATACATAATTACCATCACGCCTGTCGTCCGCGAAAGGTTAGGCAGAGATGTACTAATCTACACCCACGTTTCCCCGGTATGTTTTAGGTCCCATGTAATAGGGGCGAGCCTATTGCCATTAACCGGGCACGAATCCAAACTCCGAGCTGCTACTGAGAATTTCACAGAAAAACCCAATAACACTGCACGACCTGGCAAGCAAACCCAGGACCTCTTGCTCGGCAGTCGCACTGTACTACCATAGGTCTGAAATGGGTTATTTTTATCCAGTATACGTTAGCGTTTGAGCACAATCTCACCTGATGGTAATTAACGATGAGAAACTTTATGGTGACTTGACTTCACAGTTCTCTGACCCAACACTCGGCTATCACACTTTCAACACAGCTAAAACCCCATAATCACATTAATACATATTTTAAAACTATGGTGGAAGCTCTAAGGTCCTCGCACAAGCATCGAACCAACGGCCCGTGAGGCTTTCATTCAGGATAGCCTTCGACCGTAAAATCACAATAGCACGCTCATTTTGACTCAACGTACTAGACGGGCCCGGGGTTTATCGTATGTGAAAATTTGATGTTTTTGAAAAAGATCTTCGTGTCGTATGGATGAAGGGGGTAATGAACTATGAGTATTAGAATGATTGGCATATGAGCGAATATTTTAGCTGTTAAAAAAAATACATTTCTGTAGAGAATCAAAAATAGGGGGCAACTGTTCTAAGTTGTGTCTGGTTGGATAAGAAATACATAAATATTGAAAATCCCACACAAGAATGACATTAGAGTACTACAATCTGTGTAATCACTGGTTTTATAAAGAATTTATGCTTCAATACACCCACACACACTCACATGCATGAACGATTGAACGTGCACAAACACTAGCACGCAAGCACTTATTCATACATGTACAAACCTCAAAGACTACTGTTTCTGAAGATATATAATAATATTATAAAATATAGATATTTTTAGTTCGTCAATATCGTTTCCAGATTTATACAAAAAGGTACAATATAATATACATATCATAAATACCTTAAAGCTTATTTAAAAAATAGGTGGTCCTTTATATTGTTATATGGAATACTTGAACGTGTAATGATGTGTGTAGGTACGTACTTTGGTCCAGTCCACTCCGGCACCCATCAACACCGTCCAAATGTAATCCTAACTGAAGCTCAAACAATGGAGATTCGAACAATACTTCATCCTAAAACAATGTAAATCCAAATCCATCGAACATAGATTTAACCCTTAATAAAACAAATGTGTCCTGTAATCCGGTAAACATCCATTCCTAACACAAACAAACATACAAAATTAACTTTTCATTTTAAAACGGTCCCGTATTGTTGTGAAACACTGAACGAAAATAGACAAGAGATTTTCCACCCAATTGACCCCGATTTAAGGTTGAGAACCCCGTAAAATTGAGTTACTGTATCAAATATTGGCTAATAATAATTTAGATATGTACAAAATAAAATTGAACGTTATTTCTTTGGATATAGCGTAGTATATTGTGTGACTAGGTTGGGTTTCAAATCGTAAGTCATAACTTCGGAATATGATCCTTCTGGTGACATTTCGAAGCCACTGGTAGATTGAAGTCTGCTCCCGATGCGATAAAAGTATATAAAAATAAATACATTACGAAAAATATACTTGTTTGGTAAAGAAAAATATTGTGGAAAACTAAGCTTATACATTTTGAGTGAGTTATTTCTGCTGATTTTCAGTATTTGATATACACAAATCTATAGTCTTATCTCAATTAGTGACTTATGTGTTACGGCTGAGAGGCAAATTTGGTAAACTGTGATTCTCACAGTATCGCTTCGATGTATGTACCGAGTTTATTTAAATACTATGTCGGCAGCGTTAATGAGTAATTAGAAGTCTGACGGTTTATAGTCTGAGAAAAGAGCTCATTCTCTTCTGTAGCTTCTAGCTTATAGGACTAGCGACTGAGTTATTATAATGCCTTACCGCAAGTACATTAAAACTGCATTAGCCTAGTGGTGTGTGAGTGAACTGTGAAGTAAAAGCTCTTAACTTCAGTCCCGAGGTATGCACAGACTTTATGAAGTTACGTGCCTATTTATCATATAATCAACCGGTGAAGAAAATATTGTGAGGAAACTTGAACACCTCAGAGATTTTCTTGATGGCATGTTATATACCAACTACCAGAGAACAGATTGGTTGACTACCAATTCGTTCTAGGCTAACGGATTATGTAGACTCATCTTCATCATTATCATATCAATTGTTAGACGTTCACTGCTGGACATAGGTCTCAACCAAGGATCACCACGATGACCGGTCCTACGCCACCACTTAATTAGCATTATGTAGTCTAATCCCTCTTAAATAAGAGGAGACCCGTGTCCAGTAGTGGGCTGATGATTAAAAAAACATGTAACGAGCCTCTTAAAAGAAACACTTCGGTTCACAGTGGAGGCTTTCGGCAATCCTTTCTGTAATTCCGTTATTGTCCGGCCGGCCATAAACTCGCATGCGTGGTCATTACACAGAAATTCACTTATACACCGCCGTAAGACGCAGTGACAACGCGTATTGTGGTTTTAGTGCGTACGATACGGATACGATACGATTACGATTATGTCTATCTGACAGGCATAATAGGTACGTAAATAGGCAAAAAATGCAAAATAAATTAAATTGTCTTACATTGTACGAATGTACGATATATTATAATAATTATAATAATATTTATTGTTATTTATATTTTTTGATAATTTTTGTAATTGTAATTCATCTTGATTTTTAAGTTTTTAGTAATATCACACACAGATATAATTATATATCTTTCATTTGACATTACTTTCCTTATCATTATCGTCATAGTCCAACAATTTTCATAAATCCAATAACTTTACCAATGACAGTATTAACCGCAGACAGTATTAAGCTGAAATAATACCTTCACTGTCAGTACTAGAATGAATAACAAAGACATTTACAGACCTCAATCCAACAGCATACCAGAAAATAGAGCTTGGAAACGTACCTGAAAAAGAAAAGCATACATTAATAGGTATCTACATAGAAAGACGACAGTGGTTTTGTGATTAAGTAATATAACATATTCTGACATGAATCGTCAACTGATAAGTCATAAGTTTCGAGTTCAGATATTTTACAACCAATGAAATAACTCTCAAATGTCATCGTTAAATGTCGAAATCTAGTTACACGGTTGCTAAATATGGGTATTTATGGTGACGGCATGAAATTCCATATACACAAAATTTAAGGTATACCTAGAAAGAGAAAGAAAGAAAAAATATTTATTTAGACCCCGTAGAGGGTCAACATCACAAAACACAACAGTAAAAAAGACAACAAAAGCAGCACCAAAAATAAAAAATAAAACAACCAAAATATAGAACATCGAAAAATAAATTAAATGATGTCTGGGCAACACCCGCACGAGGCCAAAAAAGGCTCCCATCTCAGCATAGTGCCGCTACACCAAGTGCTGCGGCGCTGATTTTCTGATGGGGCCATAGCGTGATTCCACGGACGATTAGGCTAATAAACAGTAAATACTGTTTATAAAATAAACAGTATTTACTTACACATACTTTTATTTACACATAAAATAAACATATAAATAATTATAGATTGTATAATCTGACTTACGTATTAATTAAAAAATGGTTAAAAGACGTGAGAAAGCTGCATATCTAAGGCGACTTCACGATGGCATGTGAACCTACCTACATCCTACACACCAAAGATAAACACCCATAGTCACCATTTCTATACAGGGAAATCATATGGAAATAATTTATGATGATTTTATTTATCCAGGGTTGTGAGAAACTCTTACAGTGTAAATGTCCTATAACCCTTCAAGCATGTGATCAGTCATTCTTATTGGTGTGAAGCTATTGTGCTCAGATTAGCCATGGTTAAGCCAAAGTGATGGTGTATAATGGTGAAGGCAAGTTCTATGGGAAACATGTCATTATGTTATTATAACGCTTCTTATATTTTGAATGTGGGTCAAGGTATTTTGTGCGAAAGTTGTCTATTGACACAATTTTGAGATAGGTAATGAAGAAAGCAATGTAAGTGACGGTACCATAGGTGGCAGTGGCCGAGTGATTGGTATGTGCCAAATACCTGCCTACTACGGGTTTGATCTTGGATATTTACGTTTTTATAGCCTTCAGGATAACATTCTTGGTGGTTTAGGCGCTTGTTTAAAAGCTATGCTTGCTTTTTATATAAGATCTAGACTCAGACCATGAGATCTGTAGAAAAACAAAGCCTTCAACATAGCTGCAAGATTTAGTTTGGGTGGTAGTTGGCGAGGTGCTAGCAGAATCAAAATGGAACATTGTCCAACAAGATTATAATAATATGAATAGGTTACAAACACATAGATGTAGCAAAAGTAATTGTAATAGCTAGAAATATAATATAATCTCAACCAAACTCAGTGAGAAATAGACGTAAGCTCCAACATCCAAATGTACTTTATAATATGTAAACATCAATAGCATACACTGACCCATCTCAGAAAGCCGAAGCACACAAACCTATTCATCTTTTCCTCACGCAATAACGAAAACCCATCATAAATAAGAACATAAATCAATACATATAATCATACACAATTTCATCGAATATCGTTTTCAACTTCCACTTATCGCTACAAAATCCCTAATCCCAAAAGGTATTCGTGAATTCAGTGCTTTTGCAAAAAGAAAGGGTATGTAAATCCGTTCGGGGACCGCCGACCTTCCGACGTCTCTTATTTATTGGAGAGCCGATGAAAAATCTATGCGATATGTTTTATTTTTCTGCCTACCTCAGCTTTGTGAACTGTGTAGGTTGTGATTAAAATACCTGAGTAAAATCTTTGAGTAATTGTATTAAGATGTTTCCAGTTAATATGTGTTTTTGAACACTGTGCATTCGTGAATTAGAATCCGCTTCACTTTGTGAAAATTAATGTTACAATGAGTATAAATATTTCGTTTTTACATATTATTTATATAATTACATAAGAAAGGTATAAATGTCTCTATTTTCTTTTAAGTTGAGCTTAAACCCTTGGTGTAGTGACAGTGTGACCACCCGCTGACAGTGTGGGTTAAAGATACGCCATTGAATTAATCATAAAGGTTTTTTTTAACCTTTCAAGCAAGTATAAATACTCACATTATTTTTAAAACACTAAGAGGCAATTTCAATTCAATCTCAAGACTTTTTGACTTGTCTTACAAACTTAGTCATAGAAAAAAAAACTTTAAAAATACAGGTCCTATTTTTTACAATATTCATAATAACGAAATCCTTTTAAAAAGGCTTCATATGCTGGAACCAAGGACCTTCAACGCCGCTTATATTTCCAGTTTTCCCGTCAAGAATCCTTAATGGATTAGAAAAAAAATTGGACAAAGGAAAGTCGGCAAGCTGTCTGATTAGCCGTCCAATCAGCTATCGGTAGCCTCTGAGACTATCGGTTTGTGTGTAAGTGCTGGAAATTGCTTTACTTGTAAGTAGTAAGTTTCACTCCACTGGATTAGATGGCGAGGCAAGAATTTCGATCGCTCCGAGTAATCAGCTCATATTGGTTTCAAATCATTAATTTTTCAGACACGGATAAGTGAGTTCTATTTATATTTGCTGTAGCTTCAGAATTAGGTAGTATATAAATTGTATGTATGTGATCAAATCAAATCAATCAAAAAATAATTTTTTTCAATGCTTTATGTATGTAATATCAATATGAGACTGGTGCAGTTCGAGTGGTGGTTCGACTGGTGTAATTATTTTTGTTCTTAAGTTCACGAACTTAAGAACAAAAATAATTAGTCAATAAACGTAAATATAACTTAACAAACCATCGCGCTAGCATTCTCGAAGTGTTGCTGATATATCAGTATACTTGCAGAACATTAAATAAATATAAATATTTTCTGACATTATTACACAGCGCCATCTAGTTCCATGGTAAGCAACGAGGCTTGTGTTACGGGTACTAGATGGTTGATATACTACATATATACTTGTTTTTCGTAAATATATACTTATTATACATAGATACATCCAAGACTCGGATATAAATGTTAATGCTCATCGCACAAACATTTGTCCGGGATTCGAACCCGGGACCCATAACACAGCAGGCAGAGTTGACTATCGCTGAGCTAAACGGGTCGTCAAACATTAGGATATTTTCAAGTTTTACCTAAGCTTCTTCTGAGAATTTCATAAGCAAAACCATAGACACGTCAAAATTTTAGAAGGCTACAGTTTGCTTGAAGCTAATGTGTGACCCAAAAAATATTTGTCACATAAATTTAAAAAAAACCCTTTATACCAATAAAACGATGAAGAGAAATCATCAATAATTTAGATCGGTTCAAAACTTGCGACCTGACTAACTAACTGTAAAATCTATCGTTGGTATTATCTAAAAATATCGGAAGACAGTATGTTTCTCTTAAAAAGAAAGCCTGTAGATTAAAAGTATGAAAGTATATTTCTTACATAGTAATAAATTTGTCTACAAACAAACACTTTATGTATGTACTATCGTTACACAAGCATAACTTCTGAGCCAGGGGACAACACAAGCGCCTTGTACACTTTTTAAATATTCAGACGTCGAAAACTGAGTTATGAAGAAAGAAAGTAAAATACATACAAAAAAAAATGCTGGAAAAAAGCTCCGCTAGTCAAGACTTTCACGTTGACGTTTAAGTTGATCAAAACAGCACATTTTCATTAGCTAATTGAGTTGCGAGGCCCTGCTCATCATCCTGTATATAAACGGTATTGCAGCCGTAAAAATGGACAGGGCTGTCTATCTGCCATTCATTACTTTAAAAAGTTTTTTTTTATTTTGTTTACTTAGTTATGATTCTTGTAAGGTAGCTAGGTAATAAAGTGTATGAAGATGACTCCTATATTTTTTTAAATTTGACTGTTGATTTTTTTTCCACCTTGTGAAAGAAAATATTAAGCAGACTGTATTTCTCTTTGTCATTGATCCACCTTTTGTAGAATAAGTACTTTAAAAACCTATTCACCAATTATGAAAAATTATACATACCTTAATACTCAAATAATCTGCTATTCTTCTTTGTTTTATTAATAGTTATAATATTAAACGGTATTGCTTGTGTTTTGTCAAGCGTATGATTATATATGTATTAGGTCTCCAACTTCAGCCAGACTGACATTCAATTAGGCGTTTTGCAATATTCAGCTTATTCCACGGAGACCTGTCCTTTCTCATAGTTACGTCAGACAGCACTAAATGACATAAAGTGATAGACAATATGGAGTTTTGTTTCATAGATAAATCATTCATATGTATTAAATTTTGGTACATAATTATGTGATATTTTGATGATATATCTATAATTATCATTTCAGCTGATTTAAAAGAATATATAACATTCGTCATTACTTATCATATCACAATCGCTACAAAAAATTCTTGAGCTTGAAAACGTATTCACATTAAAACATGTTAAGCGGCAAATACATTATTTATCAAGTTGCAACTTTTTACGATGAAAATCCCCAAAACAAACTCCTTCCCAAAGAAATCCAACTACATTTAACTATAAAGTATTTGACAACCCTACTTTATTTACAAGATGTAGCCAAGTGTACTGTGTACTTTTATCGCCCTCTGGGTTTTATGTTAATTCAGATACGATTCGGATGTGCTTTTAAATGCAAGTAAATGTATACAAAAGGCATTTGCCCGTGATCCTCACATCTTTGAAACTTTTATTTTGGCCAAACTGGCCTGTAAGCAACCGTAGGTTTTACTTTTGACTCTGAAAAATACATTGAGAATCCCTTCTGTCTGTTTTAATGTAGGAACCGAATGAGATTGAAAAGAATGATATATTTGCATGCATGACGTATTCAGAATAAGCTCGCGACTATAAACCTAAATTGAAATGGTTCTGTTCACCAAACAGAGAGGAACCGTATAAATAAATGAATAAATAAAAAAACTTTTATAAAATTAGACTTATTTTTTGGTTATGCACACATAATTATGGATGTTGTAAAAGATTCAAAGTAACGTCGGGAAATAATCGGAAAGAATCGGGTTAAGTAATATGAATATGCCGCAATTAAATACATAAAAAATAGTACCTAGGTATTATTTATTAAAGTTTTCGCGTAAATGTAAGAAATCCGTAAAATTTAATCTCTTTGGAGTTTGAAATCGAGACTCATGGAATTATCCCAGCAAAAGTGTCCGTTTAGTCACAATAGACAATATATCTTTTCCGCGCCAGTTATCGGGACAGTCCCCCGGTGTTTTACTGTAATGGCCACCTTAGCAGGTAGCCACGGCAGACTTATACCACCAAACGAGCCAAAAAAAAAATAAGCAATTGTTTCGCTTACAGCGACATTGAACACTTCAAATGTTAGCAGCATTTAATGCAATTACCCTATACAACAAGCAATGGAAAGCGCTATTACGTGAATATGTTTTATTGTTCTTTTAAGTATTTTTGGACTACGCCATAAAGTTTTATGGGGATGTAATGTTTGTTTAAATAAGGTTATCAAATGGGTTTTAGGGATGATTCCAGAGACAGGATATCGTTAAATGCTTCAGCTGATTTTATAGCTTACTTACATTTACCATCTTTGAGAAGTACATGAAAACAATTGGTTAAACATCATCGAAATAATAGGTTAAGTGTCGTAGTATTTGATTTTTTGACGTTTGTTCGTTTCTTTGTAGGGATAAACTCAACCACTCTTTTTATTGATTATCAAAATTATTTTACTTCAACGAAATTATCAGTTAATTATATAAGTTGAACTCAAAGTCATATTTATGATTGTCTAAATAAAATACCAATTTAAAATTCTGAATATTACGACAAAATTTCTAAGGTATGCAGGTTTAAGTCAAATATCCCTCACGATATTTTCGTTGACCGCTTTAGCGAGTGATAAATACGCAAAAAACTTCGAGTTGTCAGTAGTGCCTTGACATCGCACCACCGCTTTGTGGAACCAGCTGTCGCCGGCGGTCTTTCCAAACCGTTACGACGTGGGAACCTTCAAGAGGAGAGTATATTCTTTCTTGAAAGGCATTTGCAGGTCCTCTGGTGTTGCAGATATCCATAGGCGGCGGTAATCACTTACCATCAGGTGAGCCTCCTGCCCGTTTTCCCCCTTATATCCATAAAAAAAAACAACGAACTCGAAACCTTTGACTTCAGCATGTAAGGTTAGGTCTAGACTATCTTTTATCATATAGAACAATATCCATAACGAAATATAACTGTCGCGATAATGTTTAATCCCAACAAAATCCAATAGGTTTTATCTAAACAAACTGGTGTACTAACTTCAGCTTAGCCTAATAGACGATAAATCCCGGCGTTGTCCAACTATATCTTAGCTTGTAACTTTAACAGAACAATTTATAGATTCATGTTGTATTGTATTATCCAATACACTGTAATACATTGTATAATTGAGCACTTTTGGGGAAATACTGCTGCATAGAAACGGCACTACTGCTTAGAAACAGAAATTAACAAAAAAAAAACACAGTATGTTTATGTAATAAACTACGTAATACATCTAAATTGCAGGTTCAATAAAATAATGTTTTGTAATTGGTAAGAAAAAATATATATTAAACTCTATAGTATTAAGGGTTTTTTATAGATAGAAAATGCTTTATTGTTTGTTCCCTATGTGATAAAAATAGGTATATTATATAATATTACCTACTCGTAAAACGTGTACATAATACTAGGTAGTAGTAGGTAATGCCCCACAAAGCCTGCGTAATTTTCCCCCATCATTCCCTGTCCTGCTTTTACAGATCTGATACAAAATTAGGCCATCCGATTAGGTCATCAGGCACGTTCTGCCATAACAGGTATCAACATCGACAAGTAAGCCATTCCATTCAGCTGGGATCGGTGACACCACGCATAGTGTGTTGTATTCTAATCTCCAGTTAGCACGATGAATACGTCGCGCTGCGGGAATTAGTTGAAGCAATGAAACATTAATATCACATGACACCTTTCATACCCAAGCAGTCAAGCAGCGGTGTCCCAATGTACCCCCACATTTTGCCGGTATGTTTTAGGTCTGATGTAGGTAATAGGGACGAACTTTTGCCATCACCGGGCATCAAATTCCGAGCTGCTACTGAGTATTTTATAGAAAAACTCAATTAGATTTGGCATTTGCACTTACGTCCACTGGAGCAAAGACGCAGCATTAGTATTACAGGTGGTTATGAATAGTTCATTGCGTAAATGTATTAACTGTGCTATCATTTTGTATGTAGTTATGATATTGAATTTGTGCAGCTGTCAGTTTGGTTATATTACGTCGCGTCTATTCATTTAGCGACCGAATATCGCAGTGGTATTAAAACTACCTTATGTGAGTGTCTAGGATTAATATCTCGGTAAAGGCAAATTATTTACATAAAATTAAAGGTATTTACATAAGATGTGTATGCTTTTATATGTATCTAATATAAATTAACTGTTGAACATGGACAAAGGAATTTGTTAATTACACTACAATATTGTCCCATACTTGAATTTTATCTGCATCGTGAATAAAGGCATCCCATGTATAAATTATCACTACAATAAACACCCAAAATAACACAGGCGGGAATAGAACTAAGGACACATGACACAGGAGCCGATCATAGTAATTGTTTTGTCACATTAAATTGACCTACCTTTTGGAACCGGGCAACTAAATTCAATTTAATTCGACAATTCAAAAGCACCTGTATTGGTCTAATTGAAATAAATGATTTGATTTGATTTGAATTATTGATTATTAGCTTCTACCCGTTACTACGCCCGTGTAGTAGTTGTAGTTCATATAAGTAGCCTATGTGAATGCAGGTAATACATACATAATATTTGTATGTTTAATTTTATCACAATCCGTTCAGCAGTTTTAGTCTGATTGACTAAGCACATACAAACGTCGATAAAGTAACATTTACCTCGGCAGCTTAGTTAGTTAAACGAAGTTTGGTTTAGTTAATCGAAGCGTGAGACTTAAGTTCGAATCCATTGCAGTCAGTATTAATAAACAGAACAAGTTTGTTGCAACAAATATTACATCAGGCTTAAGTGAAGCACACAACAAGTTATCTATTTCGTGCCATTCATCTCGGCTCGGTTGCACCGTGCAGTTTTGTCCTAATCTCCAGTTAGCGTTGCGAGTTTGACAACGCATTCGTCCGCCTTCGTACGGCGCGCCGCGGAAATTACATGACGCAGCGGGAGTGTCATAGTGACGGGATTACATCGATAGAACAGGTGAATATTATTTCATATTATTTTATTACTATGACACACACTGATCATGTGTGAGTGTCATAGTCATAAACTGATGTTGATAAAATTATTAGTATGGGAGAACGTTTTTGTATATTTCTCAACACCAATATGATTTATTTCAATTATAAAGCCAATATAACTATGACTTGATTAGTTCCTACAAAGTAAATAGCTATATCACGCTTAACACTCGTTACTTCAGATTTTAAAATATACCAGTGAATAGGTAACGGCTATGACATTCGTTGGTACACAGATGTAACGGTCTTTAATTAGAATTTAGAAGTAATAATAAAGAAAAAAAAAAAACTGTTCTGTGATAACTTGGTTTGTATATTATCTAGATAGCATCTATAGCTATGATCTATTTATCTGTAATCTAATAACAGAAAAAATCTTTATATTGTCTGACATCAACATAAATCTCGATTTTCAAATAACGATTTCAAAAGAAAACTCAAACATTGTTTATCTAGTACAAAAATCTTGAACAGCGAACAATACTTGAAGTATCGACAAAGCATCGACATCGGCCATCCCTAGAGCGTATCGTTCGAGCACAAGTCAGCAATTTCCCGGAACGAGAGGTGATTTATTCCATAAGTGTAAGTGTAGTGTTGTGTCAAAGTTGTGAGCGGCGGAATCAACAGTTCTATAGTACCTACAGATACATATTCGTAAATTTATACTCGGATTCATGCTTGGTATTCGTTTGGTTATAAATAATAATATTAATAAATTTAATATTTGAAACCTTTTAACCAACCAACTAGTATCCGTAACACAAGCCTGGTTGCTTACCACGGAACTAGATGGCGCTGTGTAATAATGTCCGGAATTATTATTATTATTATTATAATAAATAAATAAAAGTCTGAAAACAATACTGAATATAACTGACTGTACTGGTTGACTGGTAGAAAATGCCTGAGGCATTAAGTCCGCCTTTGTTCGTTTATTTGTGCATAAAGTTTTAATAAAATATAATTATGTTAGGCAACAGTTATTCTACATAAAGCCTTAGCCGTCCTCACACACAAGACACACAATACATGTCACTTTGTCATATTAGTTTCTATAACATACAAAGGTCTAATACATGTTAAATAAGTTGTAATACTTGGGTAAAGTAATTAGTGAACCGCGTCGCAAGTTTGTGCCGCAACTTCATTGTGTTATTGTAACTCGAGAATGATGCATCCATACTTCTTTACTAATATTATAAATGTGAGAGCTGTGGTAGCCTAGTGGTGTGACCAGTGGACTGAGACGTCAAAGGTCTCGAGTTCAAACCCAAGGCTGACAACACAACTGACTTTTCGGAAGTTATGTGCGTATTTATCGCAAGCTCAAACGGTGAAGGAAAACATCGTGAGGAAACCTGCATGCTTGAGAGATTTGTCTTGATGGCATGTGAAGTATGCCAACCCGCAGTAGGCTAGCGCGGTGTACTATAGCCTAATCCCTCTCAAATGAGAGGAGACCCGTGCCCAGCAGTGGGACGTTAATGGGTTGATGATGATGATGATGATTATAAATGTGGTATTATGTGTGTCTGACTATCTGTCTGTTACTTCTTTACTCTATAACCGCGAAACCGATTAAGATGGATTGTGGTATGGAGGTAGATTGAGTCCCGGAGGATAGAATATTTTTTGTCCGGGAAATCATCCATTAAAAGCGCGAAAACGGGGATGGATTTTTATTGTTTGTATGCGGAATCAATAATTTCTGACAGAGGAGGGTAAAAAATAAGTAAACACATTGATGATTAAGCAGATTGAATAAAACTACTGCCAGACGAAAACGAGGGGAAAAGCTAATTTAATATAATTATAATATAGTGGTTTGCATAATATCACTTGAAGTTTTGTAAATAAAAAATAATGAATTTAAGAAACTCAACAATAATATTTTAATACAATTTATTGAAATAATATATTAAAAAATAGAAGATAATATTATTGCAAGAAACGTACATCAAATTTATTTATCTGGTACTCCAACCACTTATTTACTAGATTCTATACCACACATAAGAAATTAATACTTTGACAACCCAATTCGTCCAGCGGTAGTTAACACTGCCTTCTGTGCTATGGGTCCCGGGTTCGAATCCCGGTAGGGACAAATATTTGTGTGATGAGCACAAACATTTGTATCCGAGTCATGGATGTACTTACAAAAAAAAGTATATATTATTACGTAGTATATCCACCAACTAGTAATACAAGCCTCGTTGCTTAGCTCGAAACTAGATGGCGCTGTGTGTTTTGACCAATAAAACGTGCAAAAAAAATTTTACTTACAACAAGATAAACATTTTACTTGCTTACAAAACAGCTTAATATACGTTTATAATATCTGTTACAAATGAAAGAAAAAATATGTTTTTTTAACAATAAAATATAGTTACTATTTAAAGATGTGGCTTTAGAGTAGTTGTTCAGTAGTTCATTGTTATTTGAAAAAATGAAAGTTAAAGATTTTATAAAAGAACCTTTTACTTCGAACAACATTTAATTTTTGTTTTGAGTTCGGTATTTTATACCTTTATTAATTTTCTTATTTTTAGTTTCAAAACTATATCTAAAGGAATTGATCCGTCGTTATATCAAAATAGAAAGTGAAATTTGATATGATATCTTTTGCTGACTGCTATTATTTTTTGATATTAATCTAGTGATCGAATTTCTAGTTTCAACAAAGCGTTATTGGATTTTTATGTGAAATTCTCAGTAGCATATAGAAGTTTGGTCCTGCTGTGGATATAAAAAATATAGAGTACAATAAAACCTCCTTTACAGTCAAGAACAATACTCGTAAAGTTTTTATTCTGGGATTTAAGAACTATTGTTTCAAAGAATTTAGAATTTTAGACACTGGAAAATGTGATATATTTTTTAAATACGTTTATAGCTGCACTCACAGACAGTAGAATAATTTTCCTACTACCCTGACATAACTTTAATATTAATATTCACAGAACAAAGAACCGGAGAGCACGCCCACCATATAATTTTCCTCTGGTCACCCTTATTTATAAAGCTGGCCGGCAGAGGGCGCCTAACGTATAGTTTCTACGTGACATGATAATGGCCTTTAATAAAAGGAGTGGGAGGCTTTTTAGATGAAAGGGGGAGGATATGAGTTTTAGAAATATCTTTGGTATTAAAATTAGTTTATATAAATGAATATAGTAATTTAATGCTGTAGAAATTTGTACTAACAGTTTTGTACTTGAAGGGTAGCTACGGTGCTACGCGGTCGCTACGACGTAGCTGATGCTACTCAGTCGTAGCAAGCTGCTGAAAGCTAAGCTCTTTATATAGGTTGACTTTTTTATTTTGCAAGCTATGTGCCTTGTTGGTCTAGTGGTGATAAGTGCGACCGCCGAGCAAAAGGTCCTAGGTTCAATTCCTAAGTCGAGCAAAGTGTTATGGGGTTTTCTATGAAATTCTCAGTAGCAACTTGGAGTTTAGATTCGTACCCACTATTACATGGGACCTTAAAAAATACCGGAGGAATGTAGAAATGTGCATTAGTGCACCTCTGCCTGTTACGTTATTTTATCTAGCTAGCTACCATAAAATAAACCCCTAAAATAAAAATAAAAACTTGGATACCTAACCAAAAATGATCAATCTTTGCGAAATTCAAAATATGTAGCTTAATTAGTATAATTTATATTTACAGTATGTACAAAATCTTTAATCATGGTAGTTCGATTGCAACCCTAATCATTAGGCCGAGATCGCACGATCAGATATTTGGGACACGATGTTTGTAAATGTGCGCATATTTTTGTGTGCGCGCTGGACACCGTACGTGATTTTCATTCTAATTACATATAAAATATTAGCTGAAGTTTCATATGACGAAACGGTTTACTAAAATATTTGAGCCAAAATTATTTTGTTACGAAAATTATAATTACTGAAAAAAAATTAAGTGGCATCGTATAGGACTATATTATAACAAAAAATATACATTTAGAAATGTAAACATGCAAAATTATAGTTCTAATAGAGCACAAACAATCAAAATATATTCGTATTTGTTTAGTAGTAAATTTGAATTTTTATTATCTGACAGTTATCGCTATAATTATTGATATTGATTTGTTTGATTTGTTCACAAAATAAACATTTAGTTTAAACATTAACTGACTGACTGCTTCGTTGGTCCAGTGGTTGTACAGTGCGACTGCCGAGCAAGAGGTCCTAGGTTTGATTCCCAGGTCAAACAAAGTTTTATTGAATAATACAAAGGGTTTTTCTACGGAATTCTCAGTACCAGTTAGCAGTTTGGATTCGTGCCCGGTTGATGGCAATAGGCTTGCTCCCTATTACATGGGACCTAAAACATACCGGCGAAATGTGGGTGTAGATTAGTATTCCACTGCCTAACCCTTCGGGGATAACAGGCGTGATGGTATGTTTTAGTATGTTTAAAAAATTAAACCTAACTTATGTAACACTATTACAATTCGACGACTCGGTGGCGAAGGGGCTGAACGATCGGCTTGTGCATTACGGGTTGCGGGTTCCATCCCCGGACCCACGGAGCAAATATTTGTACATTCTACAAGTATTTGTTTCGGGTCTGGGCGTTTGTGTATGTGTACATATGTGTTTGTAAATGCACCCGCGATACAGGAGAAAATCCTAGTGTGGGGCAACATTTTATAAGAAAAAAAAAACAGCTAACTAATTCACACATCAGTAAAAAGACTAGACAAATCTCCTTAAGAAACACAAAAAATCTCAAGTGGCGAATCCGAATACTCACATTCGTCTGTCACGTGGCTCGTGGTTCGATGTATTTTAGAAATATTCCACAAAGTCCCGGCACATACAAGCCGAGTCTTTGTGCCACAGATTGGTTTTGCCAGGTTTGGTATGCAGTTAGCGCAGTTCGCGGCCCCGATAGCTTGGTTTTACTAGAAATTGTTAACTGTACTCGTTTCAAATTGGGGACTGTGGAGGGATGAAAAATAAACGTAAATTTGAATATGCGCGTTGGACGTGAGAGAGGTTACTAGGATATCCGAAAGAGTAATTTTTTATATGTGATGTATTTTTTGATGTAGTTCGTTTATAACTGCCGTCAAAACAGTCAATCAGTATGTTTATATACAGGTTTTTTACATCGACAAAAATCATCATCGTCAACTCATTAACGTCCCACTGCTGGGTACGGGTCTCCTCTCTTTTGAGAGCGATTAGGCTATAGTCCACCACGCTAGTGGGTTGGCAGACTTCACACGTCATCGAGAAAATCTCTCAAGCATGCAGGTTTCCTCACGATGTTTTCCTTCACCGTTAGAGCATGTGATAAATACGCACATAACTTCCGAAAAGTCAGTGGTGCGTGCTTTTTGGGTTCACACTCGAGACCTTTAACATCTCAGTCCACTGTGTTTAAGGAAGAATATGCGTATTTTCTACGCCTATAAATATTTTGAGAGCAACATGATTATTCGTGTCACTTAATTTTATATTGCTTGCGGCGGTTACTATTCTTTTTAAAGATACCGACATGATGTCACTTTTTTTTTGTTAACTTTTACTTTCGTTATTGAATAGACGTAATTTGTGATCCAGCCTAGAATTTTATTTATCCTGCCTAATCAGTAACATTTTGGTCCGTCCCGAACCGGATTCTAATGAATCCAGGAATCAAGATCACGAGTAATTATTAAATAATATCGAAGGATTTAAGATTTATGGAAAAAACGGAGAAGGTCAAAAGGTCATCACATTGGACTCAACCAGGAAAAGGATTTTGGCCAGTGCAGTGTTACAATTTTGATTGTTTTACACCCAATTACTCGATCAGGTAGTGTTTATCTGTATTAAAATAAAAAATACGAAGGTTAGTAGTGTGCATTATTATTACATAAGGTTCTTGATTGTATAAAAACCAGAACAATTCTGGAGTTAACCTATTGTCTTGTTGTAATCAAACTAAGCAGCAAACTAGGTTTATATTAAATAATTATGTTTGTAAACCATTATTTAAAAAGTTTCCTTTGGTATTGAGCAATAGACATCATTGTACAATCAGTAGACACCTACTACCTACCTACCATCATTAATTTCATTGTATTCCGTATAATTTAACATTAGCAGAGTTGATCAAAATATATTTAAAATATTTATGTAACGATTCCTAGTAAGCAACTTTATACTATGAAATATAGATTTAAACACTAAAGATTAAATATTGTGTAATACAATGTTAAGTTTATTATCTTGATTAGGTAAGGAATTATAACAATAACGCGTTGGTTAACTTGTAGGTAGTTAACGCCAGACATTGTACTCAGTAATAATAACTGGATTAAGAATTTTATTTAAATTTAATTTGTAACATTCCAGTTTGATCACCTGCTTCCCAATATGACTGAGAAGGAAGAAAGGGAGCTCATTAAAAGGCGAGCCAGTTATAAAGGTCGCTTAACAGCATTTTCTAATTACTTAGAAGACTTAAAGGATTCTTTGTCGCGAGCCCAGACTAACGAACTGCAATTACGCATCGGTAAGATCGAACTTGTTTATTCGCAATACGACGATATTCAGTTGAAATTAGAGTGTATAGCGGAGGATATTAACACACAAATATTAGAACGTAATGATTTTGAATCGTTGTACTACAAACTTGTAGCGCGAGCTCAAGACTTACTTGCTCGAAATAGTGATGCTGCTAGCAGTGAGAAAGGTTCTCACAATAATAGTAACAAGCTTGTTAAGTTACCCACCATTCAACTTCCAAAGTTCCGTGGAATGTATGAGAATTGGTTAGAGTTTCGTGACACGTTTTCAAGCCTAATACATTCGAATGAGCACATTGATGAAATAAATAAGTTTCATTACCTCCGTGCCTCTTTAGAAGGTACAGCCGCGGTGGTCATACAATCAATTGAATTTTCAGCTTCAAATTATACTATTGCGTGGAAGTTATTATGTGAAAGGTTTGATAACAAACGCTTGCTTATCCAAAATCACGTCACAGCTTTATTTAACATTGAAATGGTAAACAAAGAATCCTCTGAAAATTTAAAACGTATCATTGACACGTTAAACAAAAACCTACGTGCCCTAGAGTCCTTAGGTGAACCAATAAAGTACTGGGATACGCTGTTGATCTACGTTGTTACCCAAAAGCTAGATTCAAAAACTTACAGAGAGTGGGAGGAACAGAAAGGTCAATTAGATAAAAATGAATCTATTACTCTAGATAATTTCCTGGATTTCTTGAGAAATCGTGCAGATTTATTGGAAACACTAGATTTATCTCGTAATCAATCTAATCATTCTACTCCTAAACCCAACAAACATAAAACAATGGTATCTGTCACCACTACATCACAACCACTAACGAATAAAAATAATGCGAGTTCTTCACAATTAAAATGTCCTATGTGCAGTACTAACCATAATTTATTTAACTGTCCACAGTTTCTTGGTCTCAGCAATAATCAAAGGCTAGAACTACTGCCTCAATACAAAGTATGTTTCAATTGTTTTCGGTCAGGTCATTTTGCTAATCACTGCAAGTCTAATGGTTGCAAAATATGCAGACGTAAACATAACACATTGATACACATTGAGTATTCTACACGTAAATCTGCAGCAAGTTCTTCCACGTCACACACCGATGGTACAGTGAATAATAGTTGTTCTGCGGAAAATAACTCGGCAGAGCAAAATCCTACGGAAAATAGCATAAGCACAGTTACCACGCTGTCAGCACTTGTAACGACCTACCTTAGCAGTAAAAGTCAAGTTTTATTAGCTACAGCATTAATAAAGATTTATGATAATAATAATTGTGAACATCTCGCTCGTGCTATACTTGACAGTGGTAGTACTGCTTGCATTATAACAACCAAGTTATGTAACTCATTAACATTACCTACTGCCCAAGTGAATGAGTCTTTACAAGGCATTAATAATTCGAAGTCGCAATTAAATGAAATTTGTAGTGTTACTATTAAGTCTTTAAGTGAAAACTTTAGCACTAATATATATTGTTTTATATTACCGTCAATTACGGATGAAGTTCCTTGTCGACAATTGTCTATTAAGGATTTAAATATCCCAAATGATATTTGTTTAGCTGACCCCCATTTCTATACGCCTGCTACGGTAGATTTAATTATAGGTGCAGATATATTCTGGGACCTACTGGGGTGTCAAAAAATCAATCTAGGTATCGGAAAACCGATGCTATTTGAATCTAGGTTAGGTTGGCTAGTTTCAGGTCCTTTAATTAATAATGATCAGGCATCTCATTCACACCCAACTTTGAAAGTTAATTTGGCAAAAACCAACGACAATTCTTCACAATATCTTCTTACACCCGAAGATGACTCTCAAAACCTTTTATTGCGTTTTTGGCAATTAGAAGAAGTAAGCCATCAGTCATGTTCATATTCTAGTGAAGAAAGGAGGTGTGAAGAATATTTTGTACAAAGTACAACTCGTCTTACAAACGGTCGGTTCTGTGTAAGGATACCATTTAAACAATCACCCAATGTCTTGGGCGACTCCCTAGCTCGAGCAAAACAGTGTCTGCTGTCTCTCGAGCGCAGATTTAAAAGTCAGCCTGATTTTAAAACACATTATATTAACTTTATGAGGGAGTATATTTCATTAGGACATATGTCTGAGTGTTCTGTTGATTCAGACCAGTTATCATATTTTATTCCACATCATGGAGTTATGCGTGAAAGTAGTTTAACTACTAAGCTTAGAGTAGTATTTAATGCGAGCAGTCTTACTACTTCAGGGATTTCGTCTAACAACATTCAGATGGTAGGCCCAGTTGTTCAAGACGATTTAATGTCGATACTTCTAAGATTTAGAAAACATAAATACATTATTTCTGCAGATGTAGAAAAAATGTATAGACAGGTAGTCGTACATCCCAGCGATAGACATTTGCAAAGAATCGTGTGGCGTGAAAACCCTTTCGATCATATTAAAACCTATGAATTAAAAACGGTGACTTACGGCACGGCTAGTGCCCCCTTTTTAGCAACTAGATGTATTAAGCAACTTGGTCTAGACTGTAGTGATACTGCTATTGGGAACATCATCATGCGTGATATGTATGTTGATGATTTGCTTACTGGAGGAGGTACCGTATCTGAGGTTATTAATATTCGTCAAAGGGTCACCGCTGAATTGGCTTCCGCTGGCATGATATTACGAAAGTGGAAGTCCAACAATAAACATATTGTGTCTGATGATGGCTCATTGTCATCAGTTAGCTTAAACATTGGATCCATCGAACCAAGTAAAACATTAGGCCTCAACTGGCATACGGAGTCTGATGAACTCTGTTTTTCAATCAGTTCATCAATTTCAACTTCATTGACTAAACGTCAAGTTCTCTCAGTTATTTCTCAAATTTTTGACCCGTTAGGCTTATTAACGCCATGTGTTATAACAATGAAAGTAATTATGCAAAAACTTTGGTTACATAAACTATCATGGGACGATTGTTTACCTCCAGAAACAGCAAAGATCTGGATAGGACTAGCTAAAAGTTTAAGTATTCTAAATAATTTACGCATCCCACGTTTAGTTATATGTGATTCTTGCACGAAAATTAATTTACACATCTTTTGTGATGCATCCCAAACTGCATATGGCGCATGCGTATATGTACGGAGTATTAATAAAAATAATGAAGTCTTGGTACGTTTACTTACAGCAAAGAGTAGAGTGGCTCCAATTAAACCAACTACGATCCCCAGACTTGAATTGTGCGCGGCTTTAGTTGGAGTGCGGTTATATGAAAAGGTAATCAACTCACTCTGCACTCTAATTGAAACTGTCACATTCTGGACTGACTCCACAATAGTTCTCGGATGGTTGAAGATGCATCCTAGTAAACTACAGCCATTCGTCCGTAATCGTGTCGCAGAAATTATAGAAAAATCAAATACTTCCATTTGGAGACACGTTCCTACACATTTGAATCCTGCTGACCTTATTTCTCGAGGAACTGATGTAAGTCAAATTCAAACTTTAAATTTATGGTGGTCGGGACCGAATTATTTAAATCAAGATTCTTCTGAGTGGCCTAATAATCCTACTACTGTAGGTCTCCTTCCTGAAACTAGAACGGATATTTCATTATTCACAAAAGTCTCTCCGTCAACTTTCATAGATTTTAACCGTTTCTCAAATTTTTCTAGATTGCAGCGGGCAGTAGGTTTTATGATACGCTTTATTAAATTGAGTAGAAAGCAACTACCAAGCACTTTACATCTCAGCCAAGATGAGCTGCAAATTTCTTTAAATTTAATAATAAAATTATCTCAAATCGAATCGTTTCCGGAATATACTCAATTAACTCAAAATCAGTGTTTACCTAAAGGAAGCCCACTGAACAAACTCAATGTTTTTTTAGATAAAAATAAAATTATTCGTGTTGGTGGTCGCTTAAAAAATTCATCATTTCCCTATGATAAGAAACATCCAATTGTAATACAGTCCACTCATCGTTTTTCAAAATTATTATTTGCATTTATGCACCGGAAATTGATGCATCCAGGACCCCAATTATTATTATCATGTATAAGAGAAACTTATTGGCCTATCGGTGGTCGAAATCTCGCAAAATTGTGTTATCATCAGTGTATTATTTGTCGCCGCATGACGGCTAAACCAATAAACCTTATTATGGGAAACCTGCCGCAGCATCGAGTGACGCCAGGTGGGCATGCATTTGAGTGTGTTGGGGTTGACTACGCTGGACCGATACTGTCAGCTAGCCGACAAGGGCGAGGTTGTCGAATTGTAAAGGTTTATATTATTCTTTTCATTTGTTTTACGACCAAGGCAGTACATATTGAATTGGTGGGTGACTTAACAAGTCACAATTACCTGTCAGCACTCCGCCGGTTTATGTCGCGTAGGGGAAAGCCAACACACATATATTCCGACAACGGAACATCATTTGTAGGCGCGTATAATGAATTAGGAAATTTTTTAAAGGCTAATAACAGTTCGTTGTCTGGTGACTTGGCTAATGAAGGCATAAATTTCAATTTTATCCCTCCTTATGCTCCACATTTCGGTGGTCTTTGGGAGGCAGGTATCAAATCGGTAAAGTATCATTTGAAGAGAGTATTGGGAAATTGTCATTTAACTTATGAAGAATTATACACAGCACTGGTTCAAATTGAAGCCATACTCAACTCTCGTCCAATTACGCCGTTGTCTACGGACCCTGACGATTTCCTGCCGCTCACCCCTGGACACTTTCTAATAGGACGACCGCTGACGTCTCTACCTTCACCAATATATGAAACCACCTCAATTACTCATTTAAAGAGATATGAAAGGATAGAAATGTTGCGTCAACACTTTTGGGCCAGATGGAATAAGGAATATATTTCGGAGTTGCAACAGCGCACAAAGTGGAAATTTTCTACGGCCACACTGAAAACTGATCAACTTGTCCTCATAAAGGAAGATAATTTACCCCCTCTAAAATGGCGATTAGGCCGTATTTTAGAAGTTTACCCTGGAAGTGATGGAATCAACCGTGTTGCTGATGTAAGAACTGCAGGCGGAATAGTTCGGCGCGCATTCAGCAAAATCTGTCCACTGCCACAAAATGAAGCTTCTGGTTGAAAGGAAGACCTTCAACGCCCGGGGGCATGTTTAAGGAAGAATATGCGTATTTTCTACGCCTATAAATATTTTGAGAGCAACATGATTATTCGTGTCACTTAATTTTATATTGCTTGCGGCGGTTACTATTCTTTTTAAAGATACCGACATGATGTCACTTTTTTTTTGTTAACTTTTACTTTCGTTATTGAATAGACGTAATTTGTGATCCAGCCTAGAATTTTATTTATCCTGCCTAATCAGTAACACACTGGTCACATCACTTGGCTACCACAGCTCACACAAATATTAATATTAAAAGTATATAAATACAATACCTAATATTTATCGTAGTAGAATGGAATCCTTTACAATTTTAACAATAAAATAATGAATAATAAATTTACAGTATATTAATATTATATACATACACTCACGCCTTTTTCCCCATAGGGATAGGCAGAAACTACAGAATACATCATTGATTAAATTCTAAATGACTATTAACTTATAAACTGTGCAATAATTGTAAAAGTTGACAAGTTTACTAGTTTTTGATACTTACGCATAAATTAGATATTAATATAAAACCATTAATAGTCACAGTTAGGTGTTTATTGTAGCCTTGCGACCATTTCAATATAAAATATTCTTTCCAATCGAAAGACTGAAGCAAACACTTTAGTATTTTCAAATACCACTATACCAGCACTTACATCTAATATGAATATGAAAACAATGGCGAAGATTGCCATTGTTCTTCGATGCACTCCAAATAGTGGTGCGAAACACCCAACTCAATGCCATAACGGGCTGTCGTGCCCAATGAAGCGTCCGCGGCGAACGAAAAGTGCAGGATTCACATGCAAATGTGCTCCATGTATTTGCATGTTAAACTGGACGTGTTTGTTAAAGACTGTTATGTTCAGGATTTGACGGGCTGAGCATTCCGGCCGCGTGCCGTTCTGATGTGCGATTTTGAAGTATTTTTTTTTGTAAATTATTGCTTTATTTGTGTGCTTCATGCTTTACGTGTGATGTACTGGATTTTATTCTCAGATTGAGCTCAGTGTAATTGAATTTCTGAATAAATTCTCAATGATATGGGAGTTAGGAGTTGTTCACGTCTTTCAGACCATATTGATAAATTATGAGTGTACATAAACACAACTCTGATTATACTTATACCACCGCTCTGTGGAACCAGCTGTCGCCGGCGGTCTTTCCGAACCGTTACGACGTGGGAACCTCCAAGAGGAGAGTATATTCTTTCCTGAAAGGCCGGCAACGCATTTGCACGTCCTCTAGTGTTACAGATGTCCATGGGCGGCGGTAATCACTTACCATCAGGTGAGCCTCCTGCCCGTTTGCCCCCTTATTTCCATAAAAAAAAAACTTTCAGAGAAACAACCATTATTAGATTGCATAATTAAATATTCATATTATCTTCATTTATTATCAGCCTGATTGTGAGGTTTCGATTCACAGGTTTCCTACAAACTGTTAATTTGTTTGTCTAGTAAAGTAAGTTGGACTCGTATTTTAAGGGTATATAATATGGCCTAAAAACATACAAGTAAAGCACAGGTTCGTTAATACCGCCGCGTACCTTTGGGTATACCTAAACGCGTGGTAGTATATTGTCTTAAATAAAATTGAACATCATAAAGTATAAGGTTTAGTACAACGACTCAAATTATAAATCTTTTTTAACTTCAAACCAACAAAGAAGGTTTTTATTGAAAACTAAAAATGTTGAATAGCATCAAGATCCCCGGCAATACATCATTCCTTATTGCGGACTCCATCTACATACTGATTCAAACCACTCAAGCCACGGCTCCGAAGACACATTCTTGAAGGCATAGGTACTTATCCGTGTACCCCATCAAAGGAGGCATGTCTAAAAAGGCATGGAGAGGTTCTTTTGAACTGCACGCGAGGCACCCTATTCATCTCGCGGTTGTCGGATTAGCATAGCGCATCTGCTTATTTGCATAACCTTTATTCGGTTCCCGCTATAACTGAACTGATATTTTTCGGTTAAGTATTTTATATTGCAACTGGCGAGCCTGGGGAGCGTACTCTTATTTCACGGTTCTTCACTTAAGGGGGAAGATTTGAAGTGGATTTAACTTTTGTCTATGTCATCAACGCTCAATTTAACGCGTTATTTATTTTTGTTATTATATAAGTTAATGTCTGGTACTTGAAGAGGATGGGGCAGAGCAAATAGATGAAAAAATAAATAAATGAGTGAATAATAAAAAATATTGTCAAGTAAAAGGTAGTTGAGAGAATTCTCGATGGCGTGTGAAGTCTGCCAACCCGCAGTAGGCTAGCGTGGTAGACTATAGCCTAATCACTCTCAATTGAGAGGAGACCCGTGCCCAGCAGTGGGACATTAAAGGGGTTGATGATGATGATGATGAAAAGGTAGTTAAAAATTGTTGAATACTTGATACGATTTCATAACTTCTTTAGGATAATTTAAAAGGAAAATCAGGAAAGTGAAGATAGCCATAGTAATATGCAACAAGTGAAAGAAGCAGTAGGAAACGAGTCATATCAAGGAGTCAAAAAGTATGCAGAGGATCGAGAAAAATAGTGATGTTTATCGCCATAACCGGGAATCACGGAATAACAAATATTTGTTACGTCGCTCGAGACATCGAACTGGCAACACGAAGCGCTGAAAGAGATAGCCCAGCCACTGCACCGATTATGTCATCAATAGTATTAAACAGACTGAAATAATACAACACAATATATACGTAGAATACGAAATGAGAGTACCATCTTCTAAAAACCACATGCTTGTAAAGTAAGAACAAGTAAGTGCATTATAAAGAACAGTTCATTTAAACACACAGTGTACTGCGCACTACGTCGCAAAACTTTGCGCCAGTTAGTGGTATCGCTAAGTTTTATATGTTCTTGTTTCAACTACTACGAGTATGTAGCCCAATTTAAAAAATAAATTGGTTGTTACTGTGTTTTAAAGTTTATTATATTCATTTTATTAGGTAAGAGAGTTGTTAGGGCTGAGCTTTTTAATGGGAATTATATGTTTGTATTGTAGGTATGCTATTATACTGTTTATATTGTTATGTAAAGCCATGCCTTGTTGAGATTGGAAATTATATTATGACTACTTGTAATGAAAACATACTCGCAAAATGAAAATTCGCAAAATTCGTTCAACAACAGTGCCTACTACTCCTCTGCCTCCTCTGCCTATACCTCACTCCGGGGATAAAAGCGTGATAGTATAGTAGCAATTTGCAACGTCTTTTTAATTAAGCCTACATACATAACCAGTATTGATTTAATTAACCTAAAACATTCAGGATTATTGTTCATTTAGAATCGATTTAGTAAGAAAGAAAAAAACTAAATATACATACCTCTTGTATGTATATTTGGTTTTTTTTTTATTGCGATAAGAGGGCAAACGAGCAGGCGGTTCATCTGATGGTAAGTGATCACCGCCGCCCATGGACATTTGCAACACCTGAAGACTTGCAAATGCGTTGCACACCCCTGCAGAAACCGTTTTGGCTTCTTACAACAGGGAATTACTAAACTGACAGCAAATGGAATGCCCATGCTGTCAGAATAGTCACTCCCCAACGAGCTAGATATAAATATTATTTTCAAAATGGCCTTAATGACACGTACTTTTTTCAAATTCAATATATCACTAAAAATAGCAACGAAATACCTCTATTTCTGATTTCGTTTCCCACACGTTAGGGATCACAATCGTCCAAAAATTGTTTGTAAGCCTCAAAGTTCCCACAATAACCCTTTCACACAATGGTTTTTATTCCCCAACGGACATACACACAAGTGCTCAAAAAGCCGAGAGAAAAAAGTTAAATAAACGTAGGGAATAAACCGTAAAACTATTTACATTTCAATCCATTTCACTCACTTGATTCCGTTGAGTATACAGTGGTCTTTTTATTGTTAAAGGTTAGCAAACAAAGTCGATGCTTCATCAGATATTGCTGCTGACTGTACACACTGAGATAAACGATCTCTAGAGATCTATAATTTACCAGCATTCATATATTTCTTTCGGAGCTGTGGTATCCTAGCGGTTGGACCAGTGGACTGAGATGTCAGAGGTCTCGAGTTCAGACCCGAGGCACGCACCACTGACTTTTTGGAAGTTATGCGCGTATTTATCACATGCTCAAACGGTGAAGGAAAACATCGTGAGGAAACCTGCATGCTTGAGAGATTTTCTCGATGGCATGTAATGTCTGCCAACCCGCAGTAGGCTAGCGTGGTGGACTATAGCCTAATCCCTCAAAAATGAGAGGTGACCCGTGCCCAGCAGTGGGACAATAATCGGTTGATGATGATGATATATTTCTATAAAAGAAAAGAAAGGTTAACTACTCGGCATATGGTGTAAAAATGGAGCGATAAATTATCTCTCAAATGTGTGTTATGTTATTTTTGTTTATTGACCTGCATTTGCCAACATTACAAGTTTACCTCTAACCGTTACCCTAAATTATAAGCGTTAAAGCTACAAAACAATCTTAGCAATATAAAATATTGATATACACAGCATGAAGAAAAAACGTACTACCAAAAAAATCAAGCGCAATGCCCTTAATAATGTTCCTATCTTAAATCAGTTCAAAATTCTCTCCCAAAAACCCACTTAGGCTGTCTCCAAACGTTTACACGTCCCCGAACATCCACAACAATATCTCAAGCACTCTCCTCACATAATTAATGCGAAAAAGAAGCACTTGACGTATCTAAGAGTAAACTTCGAGCTCTCGAGTCTCTCGGGAGTCCTCTCCTTCAGTTAGCCTTTAATACGCCTTTAAAATATTTCCCAGTCCCAATCGATTGGGAAGAGCAGTTAGGTAACGATTGGGAAAGTCGTTATAGTTGAGTATGTACGACAAGTAAGTTGCTTCGAGCTTAAGGTCTTTGGAAACATTTTTATAAACGTGTGAATATGAAAATTTTGAAATATTGTTTTATACCAGTATTTGCTTTTGTAATAGAGTTGACTTAAATTTACATTTTTGGACGTAAAATGTGCACTTATTAATATTACATTTACACACAGTTTTTTTTTATTCATTACTTACTTACTGCAATATTAGCCCTCACTTGTAAACTTTCTATTATTTACCCACAATTTTATGGGCTACTTCACCATTTGAAAGAAAATATACTGTTGTTGTTTTCTTTATTAGTCCTGCAGAAATCAGAATATTTGACCGATGGTAGGTACTGCCTTAGACGACCTGAGTTGCGAAATTCTACTATTGTGAAATCTCCAAAGTTATTAAGAAAAACTTTTCATTTAGCATTCCCCTTGAGACATATAATTCACAAATTAAAATCATTAAAATTAATTCAGAGATTGACAAAACGTACAAAAGTGATTCAGTTTAGAAGTCTAGAATCTGCTCAAGAGCTAGATAAAGGCCCGTTAGTGCGAAAAGTTAACATCAAAATTCCGATGTCGACTTATAAAGTTGTCACAGAACTTCTTTATCCGAGTATCCGAGAATGTCCGAGTGTATCCGAACTGTGATTTAGTGGGCAGACGCTATCTGAGCGTGCTCAAACTTATAGGATTTGCGACTCAACGAATAATGTAAGTTAAATGAGGTTTCGTCGCGATGTTGGTTAATAGGTTAAAGTTCATATGACTTATGATTTGGGATATGGAAACATTTTTAATTACTAAATCATATTTTTTTAGACATTTTAGACCATTAGCTATTTCAAATCGAATAAAACCGATGTTAATGACTGAATCAGACGTGCCTAAAACGGAGTATGTTTAACGATAAAAGGTTTTATTTACTGAAACAATGTTAGCAATTAAGATGATGAAGTGTGGTTTGATGTTCGATGTTGTTTGGTTTGTTGTTAGTTTGGTTTTTTAGGTCTACATTTTCATAATTTCTAGATTTTTTTATCCATAGTAATTAAAATATTTATTTACTAGTAGAGTTCTTAAATAACAAGGTTCCAAACTTACAACTTACAACGAATATAATACTGTATGTGAAGTGTCTAATATGTAAGTAGATATGATATAAAAAAATACCATCTTAGAACTAAAATCACTTATCTAACAAGACTCATTAAAAAATATTGGTTTGAAATGTTGCCTTTACTAAGATTCATCAAGCAATCTATTACCGACCATTATATAAAGCAGTTCTACCAGAAATAAGACGCTGAAATAACACCCACACACACATCTACCCACCCACACATGTGGTCGCCAACACACATACCCGCACTCGGTTAGACAGTTATACGTCGGAACTTTTGAACGGCGCTCGTTAGCCTGGCCGCCGTCTGAGCTGGCAGGAACTGTGTAAGTGCTAGATATGCACTTCTACTTCTAATTGCTTGTAGGTGGTTTGTTCATTGATAGTATCCTTGTGTGATTGGATTCATCGATCTTGATTGTTGCTGGGATTTTATACAGCGATTAGGATGTTAAAAATAATTCAAGTTTATTCACAAATAACACACACACACACCTTCTAATTACTCACAATTACGCAAATATTTTTTTTTAAATTAATTGAAATTATTGTTTAGTCACCACTAAGCAATAAAAATGCACCAGAGCTTAAATTATTAAAAAATACACTTGGCCTATTGATGTATCTTCGTTTCGTTCCCGAAGAAAGGATTCTGTTAACACCGCTAACATATTTTTCTTTACTATGTCTTCCTCTTTCTTTGCCTTTTCTCACCATAAATATGTTACATAATAAAACTATTATAAACTAAAAAAATATTAACTCATATTTTTTTTCTATAAGTATTAGCAAACTCAATAAAAGCATCACATAATGCCTCTCAATATATACAAGATTATTTTAGTACACAAACTATTGAACCAACTACCTTTATTAACTACAGTTAGCCCGCGTTCAGAGCAAATCGAATTCTTTAACATAAAACTAAATTTAAACACTAAAGTGTTTAAAAAAACTTGAAGCGACAGGCGAAAATGTCGAAGTGGCGGAAGTTTGCTAATTTTCTTTGAACCACACGAGTGAACTTGCTAGTTAACGTGCGTCAATATAAGCATGTCGTGCAACAGAAATATACGAGCGGTAAAATGGTACGGGACGGCTGTTTTTGTTAAAAAGAATTAAATGTTGTTGTGGATATTAGATATCGAGGTTACATTTTTTTTAGTAACATCGTACGGACCATGGATGCTGTAAAGGATCCGAAACACCGGGTTAAAATAATATCAATATACCGTGATAAAATCCGTAAAAAATAGTTTTATTTCAATGTCTGATATTCGCGTAAATGTAAGAAATTAACGCCGTATAGTTGAGAAGAGAAAAAGGAGAAAAAAAATAACGCTTTAACGTTGTTGTTTTACATATTTTTTGTTTGAATTAAAATATTCTTAATGCCTTGAAAATATTAACCACATACCGTACATCGTAAATATATACCTTGCAGAAACTGATATAGCAATATGAGTATGCTATAATACAATATTCTTATTTATTATATTCGATCTATACATAAAAAACATTTTAAAATAAATGCATTACAAACAAGGAAAAATCAAATGTGCGAATCAAGGCATGTTATAAGGTATTTGACGAGTCAAATTTATCGGCGTTGATATTGTGTCAGTAGCGTTTAAGAAAAACGTTAGCACAAAGACTAACAGCTGTCTATGCATAATAAAACTATCTACGAGTACCTTATTAAAGAATCCAAGTCCCCAAAACCACGAAGTATAATTTAAAAAGTACTTGAAGAAACTATAAAAACTAGACAATCCCGCCCAAAATATGAGCCCGTATGTTTCTTCAAAGCCAAATTGTAAGCTGGGCAATTTCATACATGCAAGTAGTGAGCCAACAGTGAACTTAGCTCGTTTATGCCACTACCAATGTTTCTAGAACACTCGGTAATGCACTCCGTGGTTGTTGACATATGCAGCTTTGTTGTGAAGACAGATAAGTTATTAAAATAGTTTGGTGCACTGTGCTTTTAAGGTTGAATCAAGTTATTTACTTATTTAGTTACTGTGTTTTTACTTGGCACGGCTCATCGTGGTATCTTAGGGCAAGTTGGCAGACTCAATGTGGTGTTGGAAAAATGTCTAGACATGCAAATTTCCTCATAGTATTGCTTCCTTCATTGTTATTACGAGTGATAATAAAATTATCAAGCACATGATTTCCAATCAAAAATTTTTATATTCCTTATCAAAACTAATACATATAGCAGATATAGCCTAGTGGTGTGGGAGGGTGGGGGGACAAGTGGAAGACCTTAGACTGTGAAATATAAAGTCTCGAGTTAAATTACAAGGCAAGCAGTACTGCTTTTTCGAATGTATAACCATATTAGAATAGAATAGAATAGAATAGAATAGTAGTTTATATATCACAATATGCTCAAATGTCTTAGTGAATTTCTCGATGGCTTGTGTGTCTATCTACTCGCTCAGTGGGACAGTCAATGAGATCAAATTGTGTACAAAAACGTAAAAAACCCACAAATATGCACAAAAAAGTACAGCAGCCTGGCAGTACAGCTGCCTTCTTCTAAGCTTCTTAGCTTAGCTTAAGTACGCGCCGAGAGTGCAGCTGTTGGAGTCGCTCCGGAACGTCAACTTTAAGGCGTTTGTGGTGCGAATACCGACGTGTTTGCTGCACCTCGTCTTGGAAGAGGAGTTTTGGCCGCAAGGCGTGGTGTTCCGTCGCTTCCGCGGACAAGTGCCACAAGAACGCACGAATACGTAGTGCAGTGTTTTTACTAACATAGGCCTAGCCTTTTATTTACTAACACGATTTGTATTTTTGATATATATATGTTAGTCTGTAAGGTATATATCTATGGGCCACAGTAGCCTGCAAATATAGGTTTTATTATTATTATTATTAATGAGTAATTAAATTTTAATTCAAAGCCATTTTCAAGTGAGTAATAAAATCAGTCTGAAGCAAGGAGGTACCTACTTATTTGACCCTTGATATAATTATATTAGGTCAAGCAAGCCCTCACATCTCACTCAATATCGATGAGCCATAAGATTAATTAATACTTTATTACAAGAGGGTCCGATAAAGACGCCTAATACAGACGTTATCGTTCATAATAAGTTTATTATGAAGCAAATTTATGGGCCTTCAGATATTACACCTTTTTGCTAGTTATAATTGTTATTGTAATGTTAACACACACACACACATATACACGCGCACTGAGACATACACGCAAACTCACACATAAATATATAAATATATATAAAGTTAATTAGAAGTTTTGTTTTTTTCTGTGTATATACATTTATTTGTAAGTTTATAATGTAAGGGAAGAACGGAGCCTTAAACTACAGGCATTTTCTATGCCTCAATGGAGGCTCCTCGACATAAAATGTTAAGCCAAATGTTATGAAATAAAAACTTATTATTATTATTATTGTGTTTAATTAAAATGTGATAAAACATGTACTATTATTTCATACGTTGAAACAACTATCATGCGTTTCTTTTATATTTGGAGAGCATACATTTTTAAAACCAAGTTTCTCCTTACTACGATGATGGCGCATCTTTTTAGCTCGTTCGTTTAGGGTGCTATTGACTTGTTTTTTAATAACATCCGGGATTTGATGGTATACTTCTTTTATTTTATTCTATGTTATTTACTTAAACATAGTAGCTTGAATTCTGTACAGGAAAAACTCCTTGTTGGTCCAATTGCTCCAATTAAAAACAATATTAATCAAACCACCAATTACTTACGTAAGATGATTCCAGTTTTTTAGACACTTACCTGTAATAAAACAAAAAAAAGAACAATTAGAAATTATCAATTACATAATTATATTTACACAAAACAATGATATAAACTTTGAAATCTTTTTTATAAACTATTTTTATAACTATTTTTATATATATTTTTAGGAGGTAGGGCATAACGAGGCTTCTCGCTCAAATAGAGCTGCCCGACTGGGGAGGTACCTCCGCCTTACAGAAGACCGCAGTGAATCAACAATAGTTGTCTTTTTGCGAGTGAGTAAGGTTATCAGAGCTCATTGGGGGAGTGACTATTCTGACAGCATGGGAATTCCGTTTGCTGTCAGTCAAGTAACTCCCCATTTTAATAAAACCTGAATGGTTTCTAAGGGGTTTGGCAACGCATTTGCCATGTCCATGGGCGGCGGTCATCACTTACCATCAGGTGAGCCGCCTGCTCGTTTGCCCCCTTATCACCATAAAAAAAAGCTATCTATAATTATGTCACTTTTTTAGGAATGTGAGTGTTAAGTTCTTTTCATAATGCAAAAAAACTTCATGGATCGTTCGCCCCCAGGAGAGCGTTGAAATTAATGTTGGACTCGTACCAAATGTAAACCGCACTTGTCTACTGGTGGCGTATCATCATGGGACTTAGGAATATATTATATATGAGTAGAAGGTAACTGTACATGTTTCTAACATTATAACTCCAAAAATATTTTCTTATTGATTTCTTACATCATCTTAATAATGAACTAATCTCTAGTCACCGCCGCCATCTCCATCTGCTCAAAACCCGTTTTGGCACTTATTACTATTTGCACAGAGCTGCATGACATCATGCTGATCTGGAGACCCATTTGGTCCAGTCGTGAGACAAATTTGAAGTCTTTTAAAAAAAAGCTAAAATCTAATTATTGTTATTCTTTTTATATATTATTTTGCTAATTGCTTATTTTTCAGTAAGTTATCCGTAGTGTTGTGTCTCATTGGTGTAGGTACTAATATTTTCTATACGTTCTTTTCTTTTTCTTTCTTTTCTTTCTTTTCTTTCTTTTCTTTCTTTTCTTTCTTTTCTTTCTTTTCTTTCTTTTCTTTCTTTTCTTTCTTTTCTTTATTTTCTTTTCTAGTCGGTCTAGTATGTAAACAAATGTTATCGCATAAATTCTAGCTTTCACTTATTCTATTTAAGTCTTGCGTTAACCCTTCAGATAGAATCTCTCATCCATCCTACTTGTACTCATAGGATCCCATTCATTACACCTGTCAGAGACAGTGCTTATAATAAAACGCAACTTGCTCTGCGTTTAATTGATTGATGAGCTGCCACACCCCCGTGCGTAATGAGGGTAGGCAGAGATTTGCATGTACGTGTTACTTAGAAACATGAGAGGAAAGTTTTTATGAGTTTAAGTAGCGGGAGTAAATATGTACATGATGTAAATATAGGTATATATTATGAGTATATATAGAAATTCATAATTTCGGCGACCCAATTAGTCTAGCGGTAATTTACACTGACTTCTGCGCTATGGGTCCCGGGTTCAAATTCCGGTAGGGACAATGTTTGTGTGGTGAGCTTCAACATTTGTATTCGCGTCACAGATGTATAATAAGTATGTATTTAAAAAAAAAAGTAAATTTGTTTATCAACCATCTAGTATCCGTAAGACAAGGAAATACATACTTATTATACATAGACTGATACATACATGACTCGTATACAAATATAGATGCTCCTCACACAAACATTTGTCCCTACCGGGATTCGAACCCACGACCCGTAGCACTTCTCTTCAACTCGATCCTCGTAGATCCGCAGCATCTGATCAGCTACAGTTATATGGATCTTATTTAATTACCTATAGCCGCCAATCAATACGGTAGGGTTGTCTCAAAACTAGCGCCTCAATCGATCAGTGGTGTAAACGGGTTACAGGTGACGGTGTACTGAAGCGGGCCGTAAGTGCGAACTCATGTATGTACTATACCTACGAGTAAGGACGTGTACTATAACGTGTATCGGTGTATGAGGTGAGAAAGTAGTACGAGCGACGGGATTATAATATGGTATTGTTTTAATTCATCTGTAATAAGTTAGGACTGTAAAAACACAATACTAAAATTTAATAATAACTAACAGTCGTCTACCGGTCACAAGTAAATATAATTGCAACATTCGCAACACGCATCGTAAAAATCTTATATAAAATAAATCTGCGGCATTGTCGCAGCCATCGTCAATTAGTTCATAATAAAAAATATGTAATTTTAAGATCATATAGACATTCTTTCTTTCAATTTTTCCGAGAGTGAGGAACCTACTGTGGGAAGCCCAAAAACTATATACTAAATAACCTAAATATACTTTAGGCGTTCCTCAGTCAGTGGACTTCTCAGTTAGTATCTTAAGAAAACTGGTGGACTATAGCCTAATCCCTCTTAAATCAGTAGTAGTGCCGATCACACACTGCCAGCAACGTTGGTGCGATGGTGGCGCGATAGTGAGCTACACAAACCTTTAATACAATCGTTAGTTTTTTGTTTGCTGCTCAAATGTAAGATCTGATATGGTGTATTAAGACGTTGGCACACCTCACCTAGTTTCCTGTTATTATGGCTGCTGGCTTTAATCATGTGAGTAGATATTTTTTTTAATGCTTTTGTTTAATTTGATAAGAACCTGTTTGTGTTAATTTCGGTTATGAATGCACTTGACCTTAATGCAAGTTATTTTTCGAGTTTAGCCTAACATCCAAAATAAAAACAATACACTATATAATAACACTCCTATTTTAAGTGGAATAAAGTTTACTTAGCAATAATTAATCTGGTAATAACATTGCGTGCGTTGTTTAATTCCAGTAAAAGACTTATTTTTAATATAACTTAAGACTTAACAATTTATAGTTTTTAAACTGCCATTACTCATGTCCGAACCCTATATCTACTTTTTTTTTCGGTAAGTATGTAAGTTAAGATAAGAGAGCCTTAAACTCCACCCTTTATAGCAAATGTCACCAGGCAACGAGCCGACGCGCCGACACTTACATCCGTCCGGGCATTCGGACACTTCCCACTGTACTACTAACCTGAATACAAAACACGCGAGCGTTTCCTGAAGGCTCAAGTCGTTTCCGTTTCCGGTTGTAAAAAGCGAGCCGGTGAGGATCTGAGCAGGATGTATAGTTAATGGAAATGACATGGTGCGTAGCGATATTTTTTTATGTTTAATTGTATGTTTTTTAATATTTCTTGATTAAATGGATATTATAATATATAAGTAAAGTTTTGTGTGTAGTTTTGGGAAATATTGAGAGTTTCAAAATTAGGAATGCAGCCATTTTATTAAACTTTTTCTTAATCCAAGTAATACCTTCAAATTCGAGACATAAAACTTTTAGCTTAATCTTGACAAACCATATAAATATAATAAAATAATACAATCATTATTACATAGTTCAAGATTCTCCAAACTTCTTCATGACCAACACTATCTAAACCATAAAATACCAAAACCTGCTCTTTCTCTAAACCAACAAAGACATAGACCACTAAAACTACACCTATACGCGGTAAGCATGTCGCGATATATCTCGGCTGTCGCTTCCAGCCGCTATATATCGGTGGAGGACAGGCAGGGCGGGTCGGCAATCGACAATTTATTTCACATTAGCGCCTTTTGTGGGAACCATTAGTCTGTGCCGATAAAACCCGACGTATGCCGCCGAAATTCTTTCTAGATTTCCATAAAAACGGCGCGAAGATTGTGGCCGATAATGTTTGGAATTTTATGGCTGTTTGTAAGGTAACGTGCTATTAGATAGGATTGTTTAGTCTGCGCGTGAATAATTATTGTTATATGTTACGTATTATTGTTTCATGTAACTATGTAAAAATAAATGTTTTTTGTTTGTGCTGTTGCGTCGTAAGGTGGCATGAATATATACATACCATCACGATTATCGTACCGACTGGTTAGGCAGATGTGTACCAATTCACACCCACATTTCCCCGGTATGTTTTAAGTCCCATGTAGTAGAAGGTTATGTTATTAACCGGGCACGATTCAAAACAGTAAGTTAGAAACACAAAAGACCCAATATAAACCTATTCCAAATAATTTAATAATCTATATCAATAAGCTAGTTCTAAAGTCTAATATTACCTAATAACCCTGAGACATCCCTGACAGATGCTCAGTTCTCGATCATTTGAATTTTATAGGTCGTAAATCTGTGTTAATACTGAGTGCTTGTGTTATCTGCTCACTGATATACCTACTTATACGCAGATAACGTGACAATGATCTTACTTTTACTGCCAGACAAATAAAATGGTCGAAGGATAAGTAGGAAGAAAATTAAAGTAAAATCTTAGCTTTTAGTTGCTGCAACATCATTATCGTCATTGCTGCTCGTATGTCCTACCATGACATTATACATTTTTAATAGGATTTAAAAAAAATCTAATCTTAACATTTATCAATGTTGTACGATTTTTTCCCATGTGAGAATTGTATCTGCGATCTGCGTCTATTGTGTGTTCGGATACTTTATTGCCTCTATTCCAATATTTACGATCATAATATTATGAAATATAGGGAAAATTTGAGATATTATTAAAATAATGTTGTTTTTGTTAATTTTGTGTCCTACGTTGTTGATTTAGATGTAACTTTCAAAACCCAAACTCATCATTATGGTCATAAAAACTCATTGCATTGCATACTGTAACATGATTGTGAAGTCACCATATCGTCATATTTCATGCCACTGCGACATCCTTATTTGGCATAGTCGTTGTTTGCACAGGCCACGCCGGGGTATCTGATTAGTGCTAATTACCAAACTGAACAAAAAGGGGTTGTCATTTTACCGTCTGTAGAGCTAACGTGAATTTGAATACTACTATCTATTGTTTTGGTAAATGGCTTGAATTTATTCTAAAGTTATAATACACACGATAAATAACTTATGATGCTATTAAAAAAATGTTACCTCTTGTTTAATTTTGTGTTATGGTTTATTATAAACACAGAGGCATATCTAAGAAAAAACAAACATCCAAACATTTGCTTCGATTCCTAGGTCTAACGGTTTCCAGGCAGTATTTGTGACTAGTCTGTGGAAATAGATCAATAGGATCGACTTCTATAACATGCGACTGAAAATCTTATTCCCAAAAAAAATATATAGGTAAATAAATATACTCTTCTGCGTAACACTTGGGGACCAATGTCACGTAACATGTATGTAAAAAAGTCATTACTGCTTGCCTCAGGATTTAACTCAAGTTTTTTGACTCCACAATCTTCAAGCCCAGGCTATCACGAGGCTATCACAGCTTATACCTAATGGTAATACATAACGTTATGTTATAGTAAACACAAGATTCTTTCCATCACTATCCAACTCAAACCCTCTCTCAAAAACACGACAAAGAACTTCCATTTAAACAAGTATCCAAAGAGACAATCTGCGTCATAAGTCGCAGCCTCTTAAAGGCAACACGGCAGAGTTTCATAAAAGAAACTTATGAATTTCTTTGCGAAAGACACCGTTCCTAATTCTTCGTCTTTGAAAGTTTTCAGGGGCTAATGACATAGCAATGCACTTAGCCCGATGCCGATGTCTTAAGGCCTGTTATCACACCGAAAAAATCAGACTCGGAGATTGAGGTACAGTTTGTTAATCGGGAAATATATCCGATACATACATTAACATACAAACAAAATACAAGTATCGAATCTTGATGCAAAAGCGTCTTGCAGATATCGAGAAATTTTGGTAGACTTTTTGTGTTACAGAAGACCTTCGTCGGTAAAGAATGCCACGATTTAATTACTAGTCAGCAAGGTGTTTACTTAATTCCTTAATTTTCCATTACTTAATAGTTCTAGTCATGTGTCCTGCCCAACTCCATTTGAGCCCTATAATGAATTTTCCGACGTCTCGGACCATTGCCCTTCATTTGGTTTCTATATTGTGAACTCAATCTTGTAGTTAAATTAGAGAAAAAAAATATTGTGCTGAAAATATATTTCTAAAGAGTGGATACACATTTATTACAATCGAGAATACATCGATTAAATTTCCTGCTGCCCTAAACGAAGTTAAGTCCTAATTGATTGCAAGGGTCGATAACTCGATTGAACATTTTAATTGATAACATTTTGATACACTGCGCGACTGCTAAAAGGATACATAGGATATAACTATTTTACATTTTACATTGTTAGGCTATACATGACATTGAATATAAAAGGTATTGAAAAGAAGGTTCCAAATATCTCCTTTGGGAAAATGCAAACTAAATATAGGCAGAAATATTTTAAAACAACAAAACTGTAATTTTAAAATAATTTCGTCCTTGAGGTAATTATTGTGTTTAAAATATTTTCTAAATCCCAAAACCCATCAAACTCAATGAAATGAACTAACTAGGTAACAAAAAAATAATAACAACACATATTAAAGTTTTCCCAAAACTCCAGCTAATATGTCGTAATGCATGCATATGTGGTAAAGCTTTGCATGTTACGCAATGGTGTAACAAAAGTCCAGCTTTTAGTCTCAAGACGGTAGGTTTTAGCGGCGTTTCGACTCATTTTAGACCACCTGCAAGTTTCCCCCGAGGAAACACTCCAAACAGCCGCATAAAAATATCTGCCAAGAAACTGCTTTAGGTTAATTAGTCTGCTAGTTTTTATGGCATTTCTTGGGAAACCGCCTTTATGGGATTTAATTATGGTGTGTTATGGTACTGTTATATCCCATCAATGCTTACAATAGTGCTAACCTCTATCCTTAGTCAGCATTATTGTATGACAGTAAAGATTCAGCTAGACTCAGATAGGGCAGTTCGCATCCGACATCCGCGCTTAACACTCTCATCCAAAATTTGTAATTCCTGTTTAAAGTTTAGCCTAAATTTATAATAAACCATAGTTAAGGTCATTTGTCTTTTTTTTAAAAAGGCCTTCCTCAAAACTCTTATAACAAATTGGTGGCAGCGGTGGGATACCGACGGTGAAGGTATCCCTGGTACGTCTCCGTCCGGGCTAACGTTAAATAAACAGTGACATTCCGCGAGTGTTTAAAAGTGCCAAAATTATAACCCAGTTGTCCTTGAAGTGTTGTAGATACACATAATATATAGGTATATTCGACACATTATCCTGTCGATTATCGCGAGTGTTAAAATCCTAAATTAGTGCGAACACCTTGAAACCTCGCCGTATCCAGATATCGTCGTCTCCAGCTCCTACCCTAAAAAGGTAGCCATGTCCCTGTTCATCTTCTTCGTGATCCTGTAAGTTACATCTTTATAACTCTAACTCAGTGAAAGTGCATAGTGAAAGCCAATCGTAAAATACGTAAAACAAGTGTGTGAAACCAGTGAATTATTATTTTAATAGAGACCTTTAATAAATAATTAACCAATTATATTACAACTAAATCTTAGTCATCATAATAGTTTCAATTTCAATTTATCAGTAAGTGTTATTGTCACCGGCCGATTCTTAGAATTAGCTTATCTCCTACGCTTATCCAGACCTCACAGTGGTGAGTCTAACTTATTGGCCATCTATTATACCGTAACGTAATATATTATATCTTCTCATTGTAAATTTTATACACTAACACAAAATGGCTCAAAAGGAATCCCATATAAAATCAGAGAAAGGGGAAATCGTACAAATTGGAACATTGTTCAAATTTATAAAACCTTACGATGGCACACGCGAAAAATTAAACTCATTTATAGCAAACTGCGATAATGCAATTAACCTGGCTACTGATAATCAAAAAGCAATATTATTTAAATACATCTTGTCCCAACTTGAAGGTAAAGCAGAAACAGCCTGTTCCATCAAAGAATTTGATAACTGGGAACAATTAAGTTCTTTTCTAAAGACTCAATTTGGGGAACGGAAGCATTATGCTCATCTATTAACCGACTTGCAAGAGTGCCGTCAGCTTAATAATGAACAAGTCAGTCAATTTGCGTTGCGGCTTGAAACCAGCCTGTCTAAATTATTAACTGAAGTAACCTTATCAAATAAAAAGAAAAGTGAATTAGCTGGTCGCACAGCGGCGATGGAGGAATTGGCTCTCCATTCATTCTTGCTTGGCCTTAAGCCTGAAATTTCTAATTTAGTCCGAGGTAAAGATCCATCTAACCTAAACGAGGCCATCAATCTAGCGACATCCGAAGAAAAAATCCTCACTTTGCTCAGTAAGCGAAACTCTCAAAGTTTGACCTTGCAACGTCCAAAACCTCAGTACCCCTCCAAGTTTAGTGCTCCTAATATTAATAATTATAAACCTCAAATAGCAAAACAATATGACCAAAATAACCGAACTCCATTTTGTCGATACTGCAAAACCCAAGGTCATACTATCGATGTTTGCAGAAAGCGCGAATACAACAACAATAGATTCAAAGTTCCTCAAACGTCCCAATCCTTTCAACGCCCAAAACAAGAACATTTTAAACCTGCTCATATCAATTGCGTTGCTGAAGATGATGTTCACGATGACACTGAACCACAGCCATCCACTAGTGCAGACGAAACCCAAAACTATTACGAACATGACCATTTAAACGAATAACGGGCTCACGGAGGTGTCTCGTGAGACCTAAACGTCGACCCTTTACACAACCTATGTATGACAATGGCACCTTTTCTATACCCAAGGACCACACGGGTAATCAGCCCCAAGCAAGAGTCCAATCTTCTATACCCAAGGACCACACGGGTAATCAGCCCCAAGCAAGAGTCCAATCTTCTATACCCAAGGACCACACGGGTATCCAGTCCCAAATAAGAGTCCAAAATCATTCAAAACCCAAAAAGGTCTCAAATAGAGCCTTGAATAAATACAGTCGAACTCAAAGCCCTGAAAATAAAAACTCAAATGTAAAAGATCTTAAAATATATGAAATTTCATGCAATCCTAATAAAATATCATTACCTCATGTCCGCATACTAACCTCTGTATCTAATAAACCACTAACGTTTCTCATCGATACCGGATCCTCCGTGTGCCTCATCCAGAAACCCTCCATAGAACTATACTCCAACCTGAAACTAAAAAATAATATAATTCAATTAAAAGGCATAGATAGTCGTGAAGAAGCTGTACTCACCCTTGGTAACTTTGATATGAACCTCATATTCGGTAAAGAATCAGTATCCTTTAAATTCCATGTCGTAGATAAAATTAACTTACCATATGATGGTATTATAGGCAATGATTTACTAAACTTTTTCCAATGTTCTATTGACTATAATCGAAAATCTCTTAACCTAGGTAGAAATAAAAATAAACTTACCTTTACCGATCCCACTTACCAAATTCCACCACGTTCTGAAATAACTGTAGAATGTTCTGTTGTTAACCCTGAATTAAAAGAAGGTCTCATACTTGACCAACATTTAAATGAAACTTTATTTGTAGCAAATTGTTTAGTAAAAGTAAAAACTAATAATAGAATAAACCTCACAGTCCTGAACACTTCTGAAGAACCTGTAACCTTGAATTCTAACCTCCAACTTACTCTACATCCAGTTGATTATGAATCTAACAGATTTTGCAACACAAAACAATCATGCTTAGAGAGAACTGATGAAGTACTCAAACTTCTTCGAGTTTCACATCTAAATTCTGAAGAACGCGAATCTCTTTATGATGTATGTTCTAACTTTTCAGATATATTTCACTTACCTAATGACATACTTACCTCAACTGATGCCATCCAACATGAAATCCGTACTTCTTCAGAACAACCAATCAACGTAAAATCCTATCGATTTCCTGAAATTCATAAACAAGAAGTGAATACTCAAATCCAAAAGTTGCTTACTCAAAAGATTATTCAACCTTCCTTATCTCCCTGGTCTTCTCCAATATGGATTGTTCCCAAAAAACTAGATGCTTCAGGCCAAAAGAAATGGCGTATCGTAATAGATTATAGAAAGCTTAATGATATTACTATCGGTGAAACTTACCCCATTCCTAACATTGTAGAAATCCTTGACCAATTAGGCAATTCTAAATATTTTTCAACTCTTGACCTTGCGTCAGGATTTCATCAATTAAAAATGGCGCCTCAAGACGCATGCAAAACCGCTTTTAGTGTCCCTCAAGGGCACTTTGAATTTACAAGAATGCCATTTGGCTTAAAAAATGCACCATCTACCTTCCAACGTCTAATGAACAATGTACTCACCGGTCTTCAAGGCGAAAGATGCTTTGTTTATTTAGATGACATTGTTATCTATTCCCACGACTTAATTAGTCACATACAAAGCCTCTCTAAAGTATTCCATAAACTCCGTTCTTTCAATTTAAAACTTCAACCCGACAAATGCGAATTCCTACGGAAGGAAGTAGGCTATCTTGGGCATATTATTACTGAAAATGGCTTAAAACCCGATCCAAATAAAATAAGATCAGTCCAAGACTTTCCAGTCCCAAAATGCCCAAAAGACATCAAATCATTTTTAGGTCTCATATCATACTACAGACGTTTTATCCCAGAATTTTCTAAATCATCCAAACCTCTTACATCTCTTCTAAAGAAAGATACCCCATTTGTGTGGTCAAATGAACAACAGCTATCATTCGAAACCCTTAAAAACAAACTCGTCACTGCCCCAGTACTTATATATCCAGATTTTACAAAACCCTTTAACCTTACCTGCGACGCATCCAATTATGCTATTTCTGCTATCCTCTCTCAAGGCCCTGTAGGGAAAGATCACCCAATAGCCTTTGCTTCCAGAACCCTAAACAAATGCGAAACCAACTATAGCACTACAGAGAAAGAACTGTTAGCCATAGTTTGGGGTTGCAAAACTTTCAGACCGTACCTGTTTGGCCGCAAGTTTGTCATTATTACCGACCATCAACCTTTAAAATGGCTCTTCAACCATACGGACCCAAGTAGCAAACTGCAACGCTGGCGGCTTCAACTACAAGAATTCGAATATGAAATTGTATACCGAAAGGGTAAACTAAACTCGGCAGCTGATGCACTTTCTCGCTATCCTGTCAATCCTCTTAACCCTGTAAACCCTGAAAACTTATCAGACGGTGAGTTAATAGATCTTGGTCCGTTAGATATTAGCCCTTTCAACGCAGAAATTGATGATTTTAGCCCTCTCAATCTTCCAAGCCTAGAGAATCCTCTTGACTCTGTCCCTATCTCAGAACCCTTGATCGAAAACGCTGATCCAAGCCCAACTATTCAATATCCAAATCCTGATATAAACCCTCCGGATTTAAATTTACCTGCGGACACATACACAAAGTTCTTAAAGACTCCCATGACTACTACATATGATACAACAATTATAGAACGTAACGATAATTTACTTAAAAGCCAAAACAAAAATTTAATAATACCTACATCCCTTGATCTTGATGAATCTAATCCTTATGTTGAGGAAGTTTTATCAAATTTCCCAGATTCAGAATCATTTATTAATTCCGAAAAAACCTTATTGTCGCATAAGGCAATTATGTGTAACAATAAAAATTATTACTTTTTATTCACCAAAGTTCACCATTTTGATACCTGCTCCTACAGTGACATATTTGAATCATTAAAGAATATTCGCAATCAACTAATAGCAGAAAGTGAACCTGTTGATAAAATAAGTATTACTGATTTTAAAAATCCATTTGACAAACATATATATATAAAAATTTATAATATGCTTACACATCTATTTCACAATACTGGAATCCAAATTCACATATATCGCAACAAAATATACTATCCCACTCCTACAGAAGTCCAAAAAATTCTACATGAAAACCACGACATTCCCATTGCTGGACACCTAGGTGCTACCAGAATGTTTAACAGAATCCGTGAACAATATTACTGGAAAAATATGCGTAATGAAATAGACAATTATGTAAAAAACTGCACTTCTTGCCAAACGAACAAGGCCTTTAGGAAAATTAATCGAGCCCCAATGCAGATAACCAGCACCTCAACTTCCCCATTTGAAAGACTATCCCTTGATATAGTAGGTCCTCTTCCTGAATCCGGCATAGCCAAAGTTAAATATATCCTTACCCTTCAAGATGACTTAACCAAATACTCAGTAGCATATCCTATTCGCAGTACTACCGCTGAAGAAACCAGCGAATGCCTGATCCATTTCATTTCCTTATTTGGCATTCCTAAAATCATACTTACAGACCAAGGAACAAATTTCACATCGGATATGTTCAAAGAAACCTGCAAATTTCTAAAAATAAAACAGTTGTGGTCATCTCCTTATCACCCGCAAACACAAGGCGCCCTAGAGCGAAGCCATTCAACACTGAAAGAATATCTAAAATCTTATGTATCTGAAAACCAAGATAATTGGCCAAAATTCGTATACACAGCCATGTTGGCCTATAATACAGCAGTGCATAGTACTACTAACTATACCCCATACGAGTTAGTTTTCGGTCATAAGCCCTTCCTACCTAATTCGATATATGAGCCTATATCCAACGCCACTTACCCGGACTATATTAGAATGTTGCAACACCGCCTTAAGTATACACGCGACAGAGCCATCGACTATATCAATAAGTCCAAGGAATCTTCTAAAGCTTACTATGACACTCGCACTCGACCTGCAAAATACAAAGCTGGCGATTATGTGTACCTTAAAAACCATTTAAGATTACGTAAGGCACTTTCTCCACTCTGGAAAGGGCCTTATAAAATAATTAAAATTAATGGTAATAATACACTTACCTTACTGATAAACCGGAGACATATTACACATCACTTCGACCAAGTGAAACCTGCTGAGGTCAGGAACAACCTATAAAGTAAAATATTAGTAATAATACCTAAAACTATTATAATGATATGACAATACAACTTACCTTGTCTCCAAATATTATAAATGTATAATAAATATACCTAATTAATATATAAGTACTTATAGTGCATAAGTTTATAATTATAAATAAATAATTAATGTAAACTAATTAATTTACAGAACTACATGTCAAGCCCGAAGTCAACAACAGTATTTTGTACAACAGTTAGAATCGAGCCCTGGCCTTTATTTTGACTATCTCGGCAATCTTAAGATAAATAATGGACAACTAAATGTTTTAATGCCATTAGACCTATCACACTTTGACCCCCATGTTGAAAATATTAAGTCTACACTAGAAACCGCAAAAAATCTATGTACAGAAGTTGGTTTAATAGAAACCACTTGTTTTAACATGTTTGAACCTTTAAAGGCCCGTTATAACGATATGTGTAAAGAATTCTTATCAATTTCACATTTAGTCGAAAAACGCTCAAAGCGCGCTTGGATTGGAGGCCTAGGCTCTGTAATAAAAACAATATTTGGCAACCTTGATGAAAATGATGGACTCAAGTATAACGAGGCCATCAACATTTTACAAAACAATCAAAAAAAAATTGGTTTCATTAATGAAAGAAAATATTTTAGTAAGTCAATCCACAATTTCATCATTTAATGACACAATTCAGAAAATTAAAATTAATGAAATCAATTTAAACAAAGCTATCAATAAACTCTCGGCCAATGTAGCAAACGTCACCCTCGTTATGAACGAATTATTATTACGTTCAAATATTTATCAAATTATTGATAATTTAGAAACTTCAATTTTAACAATGTCATTCCAATTAGAAGATCTAACTAACGCTGTTCTATTCAGTAATCAAAACATCTTGCATCCGTCTGTGATTACGTCACTACAATTGTTCCGAGAGCTTGCTGATAACCACCAGTACTTACCTAACGACTCGGACTTGCCTGTAAATTTAGATTTAAGTTCAATTAATTTAATTTTAAATGTTTCTAGAATAGTTACTTACTATGGGAATAATAAGATATTCTTTATATTACAAATTCCATTGGTTTCCATTAAAGAGTATGTATTATATCATAACATTGCTTTGCCTACACCCCATAATTCGAATAAACCTAATACTTTCAGTCTTATAATACCCAGCTCAAAATACATAGCCATGACTAAAGATAAAACTCATTATTGTACATTAAATGACTTCAATTATTGTAAAATAATAACCGCTGATAAACGCTTATGTGATGTTTCTAATGTTTATGTAACAAATATTAGACCTACCTGTGAAAGCGAATTTATGTCTAAAGTAATTACCGAAATACCACAAACTTGTGAAACAAAATTTATTTATGGTGACCTTGACCTTTGGAAACCTTTAGAGAATAATATGTGGATTTATGTACAGTCAGTGTCAAACAAAGTTTCCATAGATTGCAAAGACTCTAAACTCATTGAAACAAACATATTAGGTACTGGCATAATTAAAATTCCTAATAACTGCATTGGATATTGCCCAAGCACCACTTTAATCCCTAAATATAATTCACTAAATATAAGCACTCCTATTAGCTTTCCTGATTTCAATCTACTAAATGACACTTGCTGTAACATAAAGAAACTTAATCAATCCATAAATAATGTATCCCCTATTCCATTATTAAGCCTAGATTTAGATGATATAAAATTAAACAAAAATATGTTTCTTAAACAATTAAATGATTTAGACAACGCCCTTGAAAGTCCTTTAATTATAAAATACGGGACACATTATTCAATTATAACTATAATCATTGTAATTACAATAATATTGTATATATCTTTTAAATTGTACAAATGTATCCGATCGGGCAGAACTAAAATGTTAACTTCACGAAATCTGGAACTAGCTGATAATGAAACACCAAATAATAATTCAGATCATGATGAAATACCACCTCCAACTATCAGAACAACCTTTTAAATATTAAATATTATATATTACTTTACTGACCCATTTTCATGAACTTCAGGGTCATACCCTAAAGTTCCTTCTTAAAGAGGGGAGGTGTTATATCCCATCAATGCTTACAATAGTGCTAACCTCTATCCTTAGTCAGCATTATTGTATGACAGTAAAGATTCAGCTAGACTCAGATAGGGCAGTTCGCATCCGACATCCGCGCTTAACACTCTCATCCAAAATTTGTAATTCCTGTTTAAAGTTTAGCCTAAATTTATAATAAACCATAGTTAAGGTCATTTGTCTTTTTTTTAAAAAGGCCTTCCTCAAAACTCTTATAACAGTACGGTAATGACTTCATTAACTGATGTTTATCTAGACTGTTCAAAGGTCGTTTACACTATAATTATAATGATTACAAGCTGATTATGTATAAATTATGTTTTGGGGTTAATGCCCGCACAATTTTTCAAATAAAAGTTGTTACCAGCAGCTAAATTGACCTTATAAACAAAAATAAATTCGTTATGTCCACAGATAAAATTAGTGTGATTTTGTAAAAACAGTAGCTATAATTTCATTTGGCAAATTGTCCCAACTTTTATAAAAATGACTGGTGGTTCCCATATAGGTACCACAGATTTGCTAAAATAGGTTGTAATAAAAAAATGTCTCGCTTGAATTTCATCTAATAAAAGAATATTATTTTCATAACAAGGTTTAGCTTTCATCTTAGTCTAGCTCTAGTTATTTATTTTAAGACACTATTTACGACGATGCTTTATGGTGTAACTCCCCGTGTATTTTCCCCGTAGTGCTATTTATTTATATTTGGTGCAAAACCATATCATATTAAACATGCGATAATATATTTAGCAAAAGCAGTTTATCTATGTTATATCATTAGTTAAATCCATATTAAGTATATATTTATACATTAATCATCACAGCACTTAAAAGTGTATTTACATACATTATACAAATTAGCCGCCTTTACGCCGAAAAATCTAAAAACCAAACATTAGGGTGAGCACCCACTGTTATCGTATGGATCAAAATAGGGTTAAACATTATAAATCACAATAAATATCGGTTCAGTGTGCATAAAGCGATAATTTACGATTTTTCAACCCTCGCCTTAATATGAATGTGTGAACGTGGGTAGCGAAATGGAAAAGATTATATAAGAAAAATATTTACTCAATTAGTGAGTGTCACGGAATTTCTTTGCCGAAAGAATTTGGACTTAAAATTGTTGAAATAATGGTCATACTCACGGCCTAAAAGTCTCAGTCTGCCCATCATCATAATATAATAACGGTTTTGAAACGTCTGCGTCGGTTGGGATTAAAATAATTAATCCATATACCGAATAATCGATAAGAAAAATAAAAAAAAGTAAGGAATAGTTTCATTTTAATGTCATAATACTGTGCAATGCAGAAGTCATTATAAAAAAAATATTAATGTGTCAAATCCAAAAGATTACACAACGACTATGAAGATCAATTAACATCTGAATTAACATTGATTTCGGTAAGCAGGTAAATAAAACCGAAAAAACAGTCGCCTGTACAATAAAAATATTTTATATGTTACTAAAAAATAATAAGGCCAAAACGTTTAGCTTCATTATTTCATGCAAACAAAAATCGTACTTTTCGGACATTTATGCGGCCCGTCCTTCCCATCTCTATCCCCTTTCGTTTTCTAATTTATGCGCCCGTTGTCTGGCCGTCCCCCTTCATATGATGCTATGCCGTAAATTTAGCACAAATTGAAAGTAGCATTACTAAGCAGACAGTGCCTACAGAAGGCTCATGTTTTTGTTCGTTCGTGGTAAATATTTTGAACCTACAGATTTCTTTAATGCAAGAATTTAATAAGCTTCGCTTAATTACATATAAATTCTAGCATGTCTAAGTGAAAGCATCAACTAATCTGTGTTTTTGTTTTCAATTTAATAAAGAAACTTTCTTTAAGCAATTTTTTTTATATACAGTATGTTTTTTCTTTATTCGGCATTCGGACACAATTTTGCCATGGTAATTTGCGACCTTGTCTAAGACGTAACTCACTAAACTAGAAAATATTATCTATAGTAGAATTAATAGGTAGGTATTTGATAAACTGATGACTGATATACTGCCTGGTTGTCTTAATGCGACTGATGAGGTCTTGGTTCGATTTTTAGGTCGAGCAAAGTGTTATTGGTTTTTTCTACGAAATTATCAGTAGCAGCTAGGAGACTGTATTCGTGCCCGGTTGATGGCAAAATTCTCGCCCCCTATTACACCTTTGCCTAACCCTTCGAGGACAACAGGCATGATAGTATGTTAATGACCCAAATTGCCCGTCATACTATTTCAGTGGACCTTTTGCGTCACCTCACTAGTGATACACTATTGTTAGTGGCCGAATGCCGAATGTCGAGTGCCGAGCGGTGATTCTTTATAGGTAGGGTTGATGACGACCCTTAATTTTATTTATGTTCGTGACACGTGCCATTGTATGCGGTTGTGGTGGTCGGTGGACGCATGATTGCGCGCCGCTTGTTGTTCAAAAGAATTAAGTGTGTTGATAATGTTTTTTGAATTAATTAATCGTGTGTAAGGGGACGTGATTAGATTTACTTTTCAGATCCTGGGTTATTAAAATTTATGGGTAAGTTTGAGATAGCTTTAGAGATCTAAGTTAAATTTACACAAATCATGTTATAAAATGATAATATGTTCGAAAGCTAGCAATGGATTGTTTGAGATTCAATCAGCAGTCAATCATTATTATAGTCAACTAAAGACACATTAAGGTATCAATAACTCAAATATTGGTATGCCGAATTTATTTATTTATTTATTTATATTGCATAATGTAAACATAGTTATAGGCATGGCTTACAACTAATAAATACATAACCCTGTTAGGGCGCAGCAAATTGACTTATAACTAATATTGCAATTTCAGTTATTATTATTACATCGCAGGTTACAGAACTAAAATCATACATCATCATCATCATAATACATAATATATTAATTTAACTTATATCTAGCTTGAAGGAACGATAAAATTACTTATATATTTATTTATGATATTATATATAACCTAATAATTATTTATTTATTATATATATCATTATTTTAAACAATTGTCTTCCATAAATTCTTCAATAATATAATAAGAATTCTGATGAATTAGAATACTTCCTGATAGTACATTTAACCAAATAACACTTACTTGTCGTGGAAATTGAATCAGAGACCTCAATTCAGTAGTCACAAGACTTTTATGTCGAATAGAACAATATTCAGACTTTAGCACATAAAGTTTGAACCTGACCGCAACATTGTAAAAAGGTTAGAATGATGCTTAAACCGAAAACCTTCAATCATTTCAGCATCGTTATGTCCCTAAATTCATAACCAGTATTTAGTCGCCATCAAATACGCTTTAGTGGGGACAAGTGACGTCACATGACGCGCGGCCATTAGCCTGTAATGCGGGATCGGATGCAAATCGCGCGGCGCCGCGACTAATTTAGCCGCGCGTAAATTTGTGACCGGCGAGGCGGTCTCTCCTCTGTGTGTACTCAATTATGTTATACGTGTTAGACACATGAAATGATCAGATTATCTTAAAATTAGTCATTGCGTTTATACACTACAAGAGAATACTGGTGATCAACGAATCGGATCAACATTTTGCTGTTATAGTTGGGAGTCTAATTTAACAAGGGACGAGTTCATGGCTAATAAAAAAAATAGTCAAACCCTCCAGTTTCCCAGACAAGGCATATCTGGGAAAGGCATCACGCATTGCAACCATGCCCACGGCCAAAGTTGGGATACCTTACTAAAGGAGGCTCCTTTGATTCAATCTAGAGAGAGTACTATATCTTTATCATTACTAGTGGTGAGTTCAAACTAGAGTCGAAATTCGATTTAATTTCATTCCATATTTGAATATTTTTTTTGAAAATAAATCGTTACAGTCCTCTGTATGAGCAAGATACTTAAAAATAAGATGAAGTTTTCTGTTGGGTTGTGTGTATAGAGAACTTTATTTCTCATACAAACATAATTGTAAGCGACAATTTGATAAAAAGGTTTAACATGATATAAATAATTTAAATCACCTCTGGGGCTTTGCAAAAAACAAATTAATACACATATACATGCTGATAGTTAAGGCTATAACTTGGAATGCTTTTCTAAAACAAACGTTGATGATGCTGATGCAAGATGACTTGAACTTCGAGTATAATTTGCAATGTAACAAAGCCACGAATTTCCACGGGGCTTAGGCACGCAATTTGCTAACTACGGCACAACATGAGATCGGATGCAAATCGGACAAGGCCGCGACTAATTTATCCGTTCGTAAAGCACGCCGGACGCCCGGACGACCCTCCTACTGTAGCGATGTGTAGAGGTACGCGTAAGGTAGCACTCGTATTACTGATGGAATGTTGCATACCTTTTTATATTGCTAGATGTGTTAGCTTGGTGAAAATTAATCAATAATAAAAAAATTGTTCGTCTATGTACCTACAATTCAAAAACTTAAAAAGTACTGCACCAATTGACCTTAAATTTTGACACGATATTACAACCCGCTTCAAAGATTGTTTTCATCTTTTTTTTGCTTCAAAACCTTATTTTGATTCTCACTTTTCATACATGCATCCACAATATTATAATTATGTTAAAGCAAAACTTGTTCAGAAACAGTTTATTTATTATTATTTAGTTAGAGTAGGTACTTAGTAATAAAAATAATTTCTGATCAGATTACAAACCCTTGAAATGAATTTATTCTTTAAATATTACCGATATATAGGTTTACGAATTGTTGTAATTAAGATAAATTGTTAATTCTATTCAATGTTTTTTTTCAACAATTTGAAGCAGTTCCATATTAAAACCAGAAATAATAATATTGTACATAAATACAACGAAAAAAACTTAAAATTAAATCTGTAGACATAGCTATTTAACAGAAGCACTATATACCTAATAATAATCTAATACGCCATATCGATTGATCCTTAGTTGGCCAAGAGCCGATACACTAAACCTCACAAAGTACTTTCATCTGCAATAACACGGCAAGATCATCGCCGTGTCCGTTGCCAGAATGACGTCATTAGTAACGTGGCAGGCTACTTTAATGTGGGGTGCGGATGCAAATCGCCAGGGGTTGCGACTAATTCAACTGCGTGTAAATTTCGCAGTCCCGGACGCATGCTCCCCTATGATGAAGCGCCGTGTAGCAACTGTTTGTATTCTTTTTAAGGTTGAGAAGTTTAGATGCTAATATAAGCAGCGGATAGCTGAAAAAAGCGCTATTTATACCTATACTAGCCAGGTCTAATACTCTGTTCTGCCAAATAAAAATACTAAAATCGCGATTGGAAAAATGAGGGGTGCGGGTGAAAAATACCTTTGACCTATTCTCAGACCTAACAAATATACCTACCCAAAAAAAAAAGCGTATTAATAATCGGTTGAGCCATATCGGTGGAGTTAGGAGTTTGCAACAAACACTGTGATACGAGATTTTTAACCGACTTCAAAAAGGAGGATATTTATATATAATACTTATATATTAGATAGAACAGTTACTTGTCTTGGCTGATTTATCAACATGCAAACCCTAAAATTGTTACACTGGAGTAAAAGCATGACCCACTATAGAGAAATTTTTGAAAATACTACTCCACACACTATTGAGATAAGAACGAATATATGGAAGTCCACAATTTAAAAGTTAAAAGTAAGAAATTTTATATAGTTTTGGTTGGATGTTATGTGGGACGTTGTCACTTGTGAAAGAAGATGCTATATGACGCTGTAGTTTTTTTATATAAAAGGGTCAGAAGATGTTTAGTATTGAGCCTAGTACTCTTGCTTACCCCCTATTACATGTGGCCTTATGTGCACTTCTACCTAACCATAACATTATTGTAGTCATGATATTACTACATGATATACTGAATTTCAACTTTGAAATTGAACAAAAAGATTTTTTTCTAAGAAATTCTTGAGATGCGAAAGCCTGATCCAAACATACCAAGAACTACCAAAAAATACGAGCATCATAGCATGTTGCTTAAGTATCAATTAAAAATATAAACCACATTAAGTATCATCAATGGCATTTACGCGAAAACTCTCATGGACAAACCAAGTCCTTTAGCAATACAGCACAAAATTCCAAGTGCCTCTAAAAGTATTTATGTCGTCTAAAGCCATTATTCTTTTAAAACAGTATCGACTGCGCGGCTGTTAACGGGACAACGTATATCTTTCGTACGTCGGTACTGGCGAGCGCAGTACACATAGCTAATGAAATTTTCATACGAAATGGACACTAGGTGGCGCCTCCGTGCAACTTTTCCGTTAATGCAGCCCCGTTATATTTTATCGACGAAAATTAATGGTTTGTTTTCGCACATAGAACCGAGTGTTACGATCATTTTTCGCGCATTTTTGTAGAATAAATGAAGAATTATGAATTGATTTTAGAAGGTAAGCCTTTTTTCGTTCAATCCATTTATAAATGTGGGTACCTATGTTTCATGTTTGTATTGAAAAATATTGGACTGATACAAAAACAATTTCTTGTTCCCCTCGCGTTTTATATTGAACATTTTGTATGTATGTCAATATTTTTTGCTTGTTTAGGCAAACTATAAGAAACAATAATGTATTTTATTTGATAACATTTTGATATATTCTGCATAATTCGATGATTTGGGTATTGTAATTGTATTTTACACATTATATTGCAGTTTATAAACCTTTTTTTTTTCTTTTAACGCAATTATATATTTTGAGGAACATTACCACGTCAGAAATATCTCTTGAGAATGCAAATCCCTTCATCGTTTTCCAGCTGAGTAATAATTTAATTAAAACACATTTTGTAGGAGGTAGGGCATAGCGAGATTTCTCGCTCAAATTGAGCTGCCCGACTGGGGAAGTACCTCCGCCTTACAGAAGACCGCAGTGAATCAACAATAGTTGTCTTTCTGCGAGTGAGTAAGGTTACCAGAGCTCATTGGGGGAGTGACTATTCTGACAGCATGGGAATTCCGTTTGCTGTCAGTTCAGTAACTCCCTATGTTAAGAAACCTGAACGGTTTCTAAGGGATTTGGCAACGCATTTGCAAGCCTCTGGTGTTGCAAATGTCTATGGGCGGCGGTCATCACTTACCATCAGGTGAGCCGCCTGCTCGTTTGCCCCCTTATCACCATAAAAAAAATAGGTATATGATGATTTAACTCGAGACATATTATACCAACTACTTGTTGCCTCTAGTACCTATTTTTATTCACAATAGTCATTAAGGGGAATCCTTATCAAACAACAGAACATAAAATGCAAAGATATCCGATCTCCTTCCATCCTTATTAGCATGAAAACAAAAAACAAAATTAATTACCAACCCCTTAAAAATAATCTTTATACAGGAAACTATGACGCTCATCGCGTTGTGGGGGCGACAGTATAAATTAAACGGAAACAATTAATTCTTATGTTAGTAACGTAACATTAACATATTCGCGCAGTTACAGGGGACTTTTTAATGGGTTGGGGAGCTAATTTGGTGCGATAGGTTGAGATTAAAGGGGTATTTTTTGTGTCTGATGTTTGGTAATAAGAACATTCCTGAACAGTTTCAATGTGAAGTCGGAATTTCCTATATTTTGTAGATAACAATGTGAGAAAATTATTACACAGACGGTGAAGGTGACAATTGCATTTATAAATCATTTATACAGTAGCATTGTTCATTAAAATATGTACCTACTTTAATATTGATATTACCTCGTAATAATAATTAATTCTTAGGCAAAACTAAAATTGATTAAAGTCAAAATTTCAGGCTGGATTTTGAGTCTCTTTGATATAAGTAAAATAGCCCGCATCAACATAATTTTAAAAACTTTTTATCCTGCTATTTCCAACACATGAAAAGGGGTACATTTATTTAAAACATGAAAACCCAATCAGTTTGGGCACAGAGTATACAATACGGTTTCTATCAAATACCCACGCAGGCAGACGGCCGAGTCCGATTCTATTAGTGCCAAAAACCGGCAACACGAACAAAAATGTCCCCCTAGTGCAAAAAATAAGCTTGAACATACAGGGGGACACATATCCATTAATGGGTCTGGAATGGATGTGTTGCCAATGTTGGTATTTATGACAATGTTTGTGTTTGTGACCAATAGGTTGGTGAGATTTATTAAGTACTATTGTCATTAAATTATTTTTGACGACCTCTGTGGTCTAGTAGTTCGAGCACCGGACTGCTCACGAGGTCTTGGGTTCGATTACCACGGGGCACAAATATTTATGTGATGAATATAATTGCTTGTGTTCGTCTGGATATTTCCTATGTATTATAAGTATGTATTAAATAAAAAAAGTATATGAGTATTATATCCATTGTCTAGTACCCATAGTACAAGCTCTGCTTAGTTTGGGACTAGATAGTGCTGTATAAAATGTCGCAGAATATTTATATTTAAATAAATAGATCTGATTTGTAAATATCAATAATTAAATAGTGACGCTTATTATTGTTAATTAAAATAAAAATAAAATAAAGTATGTCATTCAAGATTTCAATTACAGCGAAATATAATGTCGGCCAACATTGGCTATTGGTTCAAACAGTTCCTGTCGGTTCACATAAACCCAGATGCATTTGCCGTGTTAAAAATATATTTTTCACAATACGAGCCTTTTATTATCCCGTAAAGTTGGTAATAATATTATTTATGGAGTGAGTATCTAAAGGGTGGTTGCTTTAAAAATGCATTCGATCGAATATTAATACATCGGGGAGTCGGCACTAGACAGCTTGTCTATATTGCAAGCGTAATGGGAGAATGCGCTGGAAGAATTTGTAGCATTTAACTTTTGAGTAGGTAGGTATGTTATTTGAAAAAGAAAATGTTTTATAATTCATGTTTCAAGTAAAAATGTCCACACCTGGTTTGGTTGGTTTGGTTTGGTTTTTATTTGGAACATAATTGATAAGATAGAGTTAATACATCACTACGTTGACATACACGATGTTAAACGATTCTCAATCCAATTTAATTCATTTCAGGAACTCTTCAGTAGGCACTACAAGAGTGCTTCTAAGAATAAGTGTAGCATAGGAAGGTACAGCAGAGAGTACTTGGAAACCATCCACTTTAGAACGTTAAAGGAACTTCTTTTATTGAATATTGAATGCACCAATATTGTAAGAAAATACTGTCGGTAAAATACATAGTAATTCCTGCACACACGCTTGACTTAGAGGTAAGCAGATAAGGAGGTAGGTACTGATGTATGGCACTGTTTTCTAGTATAATATGTTGTAGGTCATTTGTATTAGGGGGTGACTCAATTGGCATTTACCGGGCATAAAACCCCATAGGCCGAGTTGCTAGTGACAGTTTCATTAGAAAACACAATAACACTTTATGTGTCTTCGATTCGAATCAAAGAACCTCGCGCATTTGCGACTATTAGACTAATGAGGCAGTTGGTTTAACAACTTAGACATTGAAGATCAGGAAGATTTTTTTAGGTCTACCTTACGTATAGAAATCTTGTTTTAAATATTTAGCGTATTGTATACGAAACACTATTATTTAAGACTTTATGACGTCTCTCTAAATTAATTTACAAATAATATTGTTTTTCCTACTTATAGGAAAAAATAAATTATTTGTAAATTAAGCTAATTATTAATCTAATAATTACTTCTTTTGTAAATAATATTCTTTCCTATAAGTACTTCTTTTGTAGCGAAAATCAATAAAATAAACTGTATTTCCCAATGTCAATAGGATAATGAAAGAAAGAAAAAGTATATTACTAACGTTGTAACGTAAAAAAGGTATATAAATAAAAAAAGATACACATGATACATATAAATTCATTATTAAGTATAATTTAAGATGTATGCAGGAATTAATGCTGCTACACTGATTTACTGTAGGTAATCTACAAGATAAGAACACAGATAATAAAAACTTCAAACCATAGACATCCCATTAGTACACCAATATCAAAAAACTATAAAAACTTCGTATAAAATATGATCAAACGAACGTCGATCTACCAGCCATTACCCATAATGTCCGACCGAACTTTTTATTACAACCAGATGCGGTCACACCGGGTATAGTTCGAGAGGTTTGTCCCAAAATACGTTGAAAAAGTTTATTATTAGCGAAAGTTACGGTTGGGAGTGATTAACCGGTAAAGGGGAGTAGGTTTGTGACGTCAAAGCTCAGTTTGAGTTACACTTTGAGTCGATAGGAGATATATACTATTAATCCTATTTAGTTAATGTTTTAATGAATATTTGTTTTGATATTTATTGATCAGTTGTAAATACTTGAGGACTCCGTTATCGCAGTGGTGTTATAGGCTGCCTTTTGTGTTAATGGTCCCGAGTTCGACTCCACGTAGGGGCGAACTTTTGTGTGATGATCATAGATGTTAAATGTACCCGATGTATTTGATTGTACCTGTATACGGATGCATAATTTGTATATATTTACAAAAACAAATCTAAACTTGACTTTACATGCCATCATGAGAATCTCTTAGGCATTCAGGTTTCCCCGTGATATTTCCCTTCACCGTTTGCGCATGTGATAAATACGGACGTGACTTAAAATATCAATCGGTCCTGCCTTAGAGTCAAACTCAAGACTATTGACTTCTCAGTTCACTAATACATTATGCACAATATGCCAATTGCCATCAGAGCTTTTTATGTTATGTTACTCACGCCTTTTTCCCTGGGGGGTAGGCAGAAACTACAGACTGCCTATACATATTATGTATAGGCAGTCTTTAGTTTCTGCCTGTTCTATTACACATATTATGTGTAATAGAACTCTATATAACATTATGTTATTACATGCTTTAAAATATAAACAGCCTAGACCTGCTTAGTGTTGAGCTTATATCTGCATCGTGCGGGTCAGTTAATCCTTTTTAAATGAACATAATACTTTAGGGATTACTATGTGGTGCCTTCCGCCTTTTTTAAGGAGATTATTATAAAGTAACCCTGCATTTTAAATGCAGATTAAATCATTCTAACCTCGAAAAAGATTTATTTTAATAGAATCGCTTAGTTCTAGTATTTTAGGTATTTTATTCATTAAACTAAATATTGTAGAAGTTTGTTCGTTTTATTGTACGACGTAGATAATTATATATATATAATTACATAATTATTATATACAAGATTCCATCTGCGGCTTTCTCCGCTATAGGTACAGAAAAAAAAAGTATCCTATCCTATCCTATCCAACACGTAGGATAACACAATTTGAAAAATGCTTATTTGAAATAAAGTTATTATTAATAGTTAAAGTTAATCCAGGTAATAAACTATCTGTAGGCTAAATTCCATCCAATTCAACACACATCTAACATTAAATATAAAAAAAAACAATCGAATTGAATCTCGGAATCGAAATTGATGCCAAGTCGGTTGAACTGTCAGAAACAAATTAGTAATATTTTTCACATATGATTTTATTTAAATTTTTGACTCCAATATAATAATAGGTTATTTCGTGGAGAGGATTCACGAAATAACCTACCGCAATCAAAACGCACCATCAATTAATTAATTAAAATACACCTCTTACATATTACAGTTAGTCATTCATCATAACAGACACGGCATAATTGCGACCCCTACTCACGAGACCCCTGGGATGGGGGTCTTTAATTGAACTACCCTTATAATAAAATTTAATCTTTGGAGCTTCTCTTATCTGGCTTTATGACTGAAGGGCTTGATACGGATTAATATTGAATGGTGTATTTCTTATGGTGTTGAAGCCAACTATACCAAAATCAACTATGGGTGAAGTTTGTTAAAGAGTTTGAGTAGATAATCCATACTATACTTGTTTTTGTTGTTGTGCGAAATGCGAAAATGTATGTCTGTCTGTTACCTACCTCTTCACGCTTTAACCACAAAACCGATTTATATGAAATTTGGTATGGAGATAGTTTGAGTTCTTGGAAAGGACGTTGGATAGTTTTTATCCCGGATATCATCCCTTAAAATGTGGAAAAGGGAGTATAGGTTCTTAAAACAGGGTAGAAATAAATAAGCAGATTGGAAAAAATACTATTTCTACGTAGAGAAATTCGCGGGCAAAACCTAGTCTTAATACAAAACTTATTTGTTTACTACAAACATGCTTAGGGCCTGCCTGATAGTGACTGGGTATCGTAGCGTATAGACGATTGCAACAACAGAGGCTTCGCTCACGCGTTGCCGACCCTAAACACCGATTTTGATTCTTAAAATAGGGATGTTACTATATTGTCAGTCAACGGAATATCCATGCTGTCAGTATAGTAACACTGTCACTCCTCTAACGAGCTTATTTTTACGGATTTCATCGCGGTGTTTTAATGCTGTTATTTGTAATATAATGCCAAAACTCTCGACATCTCAGTTTGCACGTGGCCATGGATGCTGTAAATGATCCGAAACGTCGGGATTAGAAATAGGTATATCAAAACACCGGGATATAATCCATAAAAAGTAGGTATTTTTGTTGCCATGTCTAATATCACACAAGTGTAAAAAATAAGAATTTTAAACACTGTACATTTTACATGTTTTTGTAATTTAATGATTGACTGGTTTAGTGGTTTTATGCGAGACAGTTGAGCATGAAGTCGTCCAAGTCCCAGGTTGAACAAACTGTTACTGAGTGTAATTTATCAACAAAATGCTCAATTAACGATTGATGGCAATAAGCTTACCCTATGGGCCTTAATATATAGTGTCATTATGCCTGTGGCAATGACTACTGGGAATGATCCGAAACGTATCAATGTACGACGATAGAATCCATGAAAAGTATTTATATTTCAACGTCTTAGTAGATTAGTATTTTTAGAACTTACTTAAATTCGGTTTTTATGTCAAGCACTAACACAAACACAAGTTTAATCTTATTTGTGTAATCTTATTTATCCAGAGTTCAAACGAATACCTACATAATTTAGTTATATTGCTGACGAACTATCCATGCGCCTGTTAATTGTAAGTCCTAAATTTTACAAATTTTACTATACATAAATACATACCATCACGCCTGTCGTCCCCGAAAGGTTAGGCAGAAGTGTACTAATGTGCACCCACGTTTCGCCGGTATGTATTAGGTCCCATGTATAGGGGGCAAGCCTATTGCCATTATCCGGGCACGAATCCAAACTCCGAGCTGCTACTGAGAATTTGACATAAAAACCCAATAACACTTTGCTCTAGACTAGTCACTTTATACTGTACCTGGTATAAAGTGACTAGTCTAGAGCAAAGTGTTACTAGCACAACTAGGTTTAACCCTTGGAAAAACTAGCTTAAATTGCGGGTAATTTTGAGTAAAAAAAAAGGAAAAAATCGCAATACAATGCATTCCATAACATCAATTTAAAATTCCCCGACAACCCAATATCGGTGGGTTTTAAACATAAATGCTCAGTACAAGTTCCCGCCAGCCACTGTGTGGAACCACCGGAGTGCTGCCCCCTAGCGGCCGATTATGAAAGGAGTCTGATGAATAGACGGACCATTTTTATGTTTTTTTTTTTTTATACGCGGCCACGAACGAAAGTTTGGTTAGGTTCAGTTCATATGGCCGGTATTGTGATTTTAAAATGTAGAATAGATTTTTATATTGGTTGTTAGTCGCAGCGTTTTTTTTCCTGTTATCGAGTTTGTTAGTACAGGCTAGGTTAGATACATATTGGTTTTAAATCAATAGGTATGCAAAAAAAAAACACTATTGTGTTATTGTTTTTTATTGTCTCGATTTGTATCACAAAGTTTTGCGTACACTAAGTAAATTAATTACGTAGGTATGATCAACCCTTGGTACGCCAATCAAAGCATTTGATTTTAATATCGGCACTCGCAACACGTGTCACTTGAGACGTATATATCTAGACGATATATAATAAATAAATAAATAAATATTCAGGGACATTTTATACAGCACCATCTAGTCCCAAACTAAGCAGAGCTTGTACTTTGGGTACTAGACAATGGATATAATACTTATATACTACTTCTTTTTTTGTAAATACATACTTACAATACATAGGAAACACTCAGACGAACACAAACGCTTATATTCATCACAAAAATATTATAATATCGTCATTCATAGCCATGGGCAACATCAAAAGATTGCATTGCCTGCCTTTAAGCTTATTTACTGACTCCTTAACGATTCTCATGTTATTAAAACAATGAGGATTAGAGAGAAAATATCATCATCAATAGAAAATCACATCATAACCTACACGTGTGGTATATATTTTAAAGCTAAATTATAACCGTATAAAATCATTTAAGCATATTTTTCTACATATTCAGTTTAAGTATACTATCATACAAATACAAAATTTATCAATCAGAGTACCTCATTATTTATTATGCACACACCTTTACAATCAAAACTCCTGCAATGGAGTTGTATGCATAAATACATAACACACATAAAACTCGTAGTTTTTATTGAGTGAGTTGTGAATGTGCGCCAACTCCGCATTCTGTAGGTACAGCTCGAAATTCACAGGGAACGGATTTTTATAATAAACAGACACACATTTTTCTGTGCGCTGACGTTTAATTAAATGTGAATAACGTATAATGAGGCGGTGATAGTCTGCGATATAATTACGCGCTGCCAAGTTGTAAGGATTCGAGTTCGATTCAAGGCTGTTAGTTTGATTCAAGTTCTGATAATTAGAAATCTTTTGCGTTTTGATTGTTAAACTGTAAAAAATATGACGATGACCGACAACCTCGTTAAGGTCACTGGGATCTGCTTGATGCGGGTGACGCAGGAACGATCGACATGGCGATCCTATGTCCAGAAAGACAAAACATTGTTAGAAAACCTTCGTGCTTGATTGGTTTTCTTGACCGACATCAAACTAGTGTAGTGGATGATAGTCTAAACCTTTTCTTATGTCCATGGGGGTAAGATTATTGCATTTCATCAAGTTTACACCCGAAGTGTGGGTGTATATTTGATGTATAAATGATGAACAAAAACAATGTGCTGGCCATTGAAAATAGAATCCATTCCTCACGCATCGCAAGCACGATATCGACCACAAGGCTAAAGAGGCAATCTAAAAGTTCAAAATACCATTCCCAAAACTACATCCCATAAACCATTTCGAAAGATAGCTTAAGACCAAAACTTTGATCATATTGCACTAAATATTATCGATAAAATAATGAAAAAAGTTCTAAAGGCCAGAAAAATCTTCTCGATCCGACGATATTCATAAAAATAAATGATCTAAAAACTCTCCAATCGCTATCACCTGATGCTCTGAAAGCCGACCTTGGACTTGGCCCAACGCCCTCCCAAAATTAACATCATTTTGGAATCCATTGCTCGATATCTTCATCGAACTTAACGGTTAGCGTTTGCTAAACGACCAGTGGAATTGGAATGAGGCGATAAAAATGCCAGTGTGCTAATTTCGTGGTAGGGTTGGTAGGCCGAGTAATGCGATCGGTTTTTATCGGCGTGAGACAACCCGATCTTTTTATGTTACAGAATCTTTTTTCTTATATCACAGAAGTATATAATTTCTTTTGTAATTTAGACGTTGAATATATTTTTTGGTTCATTAAACTTGAGGAAAGAAACAGCTGGGGATATTTGTTTGATTATAAAGCGAGTGGAATGTTTGAATGAAATGGACCTTTTTTGTGAGATATAAGAATAGATGCAGGAAATTGGAAAAATGTATCAAGATGGCTGTATTTCAGTGGGAGTAAGCAGCGTTATACAGTTTACCGATATTTTAGGTCTCATGTAATAGGGTCTTTTTTATAATATAAGGGGCAAATGAGCAGGCGGCTCACCTGATGGTAAGTGATCACCTCCGCCCATGGACATTTGCAATACTAGAAGGCTCGCATCAACGTTGCGAAACCCTGCAGAAACCAAAAGCAAAATTTTCATATGCGTAGCAAAAAGCCACACATATGAAGAACCTTAAGAATGTTTTTTACAAACAACTCTGGTTAAAAATATAAATGACATCGGCATCATATTCATATTCATTTATTAAAAACATATAAAAGTAATTCTTAAATGTAAACCCATTTGAATATAATAATAATAACCACACGATGGCATTGCAATAATTATTCGCACCTAAATATTAATTACACACCGCATTCAACTAAAATTAATTACTTTCGGTTCCAAATGATTACAGCGTAACACAATGTATAACAGAAAGCACAAACTTATTAATTCAATTAGTTTAAATGTTGCCAACATTTAATGGAGATCACCCACTAGGGTGTAATATATATAAGCATAATTATGACAGTATTAAGAAATATCATGCTCAAAGTATTGACGTTTTGTAATTGAGAATTTAGAATTTGTTTGTGGTCTAATACTCTTTAGTGAAAAAAACCCGCTAACCAGTGCATCAGATAAATGGGTTTTTTCCATTTATATAAAAAACGTTAATGATTTGTTACGATTCATATGGGTTTTTATATTGTTTAAATCGTTTAAGTTGTAAACTGAATAATTTAGCTTTAAAGAAATCAAATACATTGGCTGTGTAGTAAAATGTTATATTTTAAACAATATCAACAATTTATTGGATAATTATGCGTCTGATTGTAGTATAAACTTGATTATTTCCATTATTTCGTTATTAATACAATATAAGCGTATAGCTTGAAATAGAAGCCTGTTTACTTAAAGTGTCAAAGATATAAGAATAGTGAGATTTATAAAAGAGCGAGCAATCAGCGCGACCGATCTAAAGAAGTTTGTGCTTATTGAGAAGAAGTCAGGATGACGTTATATCGGATCGCGATTGTCAAGTAGATTGCTTCTTAAATTGGGCGGTTGAAGACATATTTAAGCCCTAGGGTTCGCTTTATAAATATAAATATCTAAATTAATTAAATTTAAATAAAACTATTATGTATGGATTTAATCGCGGTATTTTAATATTTTAAAAACTATAGTCATCAGTGATTATGGATGCTGTAAAATAAGAGAAATTTATTATATTTTAAATGTGTATTTGCGTTAGTGTAAGAACAGTTACTTTTGTAACGTTAATTCTAGCCCCGGTTAACTACCACGTCGGGTGACAACCCTTACGCCAGTGAAGTTGAACTGGCTAGTTTACCAAGCCCATAGGTAATAGATGCATATTGCGAATGTTTCTGTCCCAACATCTAAATACCTAGGACCAAAAATATCAACAAATGTGAGTCACAATAAGTGGAGTACTCTGCCTACCCCAGTAGAGACACAAGCGTGATAGGTTGGTACAAAACAGTTTTACTATTCTATTATTATATAGTTTAAAATAAAGTTCAAATTCCACAAAGTTTCTATTATCCCCGCTTGTTTGCTACGCGCGTAGCACTACGTAGCATATAAAAAAAACTTAACAAAATCCCGCGGTGCAGTCCCAGACGACGTAACCGTCGTAGCACCGTAGCGCTACTTCGCGGGTACTACAAAACTTGTGTACCGAGTTAAAAATACTGAATAAAGTTTCTTTGGAGGCGTACGTTGAGTGGAATTTATGCTGCCAGGGTTCCGTATGTTAAGGTTTTGTTTGTTTGAAGAAGATGATGTTTTTTTAATACTTGGACTTATAATCTTGGCTACTGGTCTGGGGTTCAGTTATGTTTTTTTAAATAATTCTCAAAAGCAGGTTGTATATTTGTACCCGGGTAACCTAGATGGTTAAATCGTAACTATATTCTTTGAAGATATTATAAGTAAACTTATAATATCTTTTGTGTGTTCGAGCAGAATCATTTATTATGTGGTAATCTGTGGACAGACAAACAAACCGTCAGAAACTATAAAGGTTAGTTGTTGACGGAACCCTAAAAAAAAGTCACTATTGATAACCACAACCCTATACAATTACATGATACGAAACTTAAAACGACCAATTCATCACTAAAACACTTTTTAATACGGAACCGTGAACGTGTATGTATGTGTGTGTATAGAACACTAGGAACACACACACACACACGCTCACACGAGAGTTGTCTCGACACTTCATAGTTGTCGGGACGTTTGTCCGCAAGAAAATGTTTTATTGAGCCCGTGTGAGTTTGTGTCTTGTGTTGTGTATTGAAAATACTTTTAAAATGTGTATTGAAATAAAATGTGTGGTTTGAGCTGTGGTGAAGAGGTAAATGAGGTGTCAGTTTATGTTAGTTTTTTTTTGGAACAATTACCGTGTGTAGTATTTTTTTTTAATAAATCAAAGTATTCTAATATTTATATTTTTTCATGAGTTTGAGTGCGGCTTTTCTCTTTCTTAAAAGAATAATTTAGGTGTGGCGACATCTATCTCGCCACATAAGAACTACGGACTCAGCGCGATGACGCAAATAATCCTACATCGCGCAAGTGACATTTGCACGCGAGATTGTATATATACAACCACCCAACATCAACCGTTGGGCAGTAGCGCGCCAGGCACAACACCTCGCCTGGTCGGAGGATCCTCCTTTTCCAATGGGAGGATTCACCTCCTTCCCTCCACATAGGTATTTCTGTAAAAAGATCTTTTCAAGACTTTTACAATTCATATTTAAGATATTTTTGGGTCTATATGCAGTCAGAATTTACTAAAGAACTGTACAAAAATGCCGAACATACTTAAAAAACATTAGAAATAAATATTATTTATCTTATTTGTTCAAAAATAAATAAACGTTGAAAAAATATTTTTCATCGAGTGGATGTTGAAGTGTATTTTGTATTTAATAATGTCCCGTAATGAGGCACTTGACAGACACGACAACTTGTCATTATAAAATATAACCAAAATTATGTACAAATGTTGTTTTTTTTTTATTCAAGTACTTTGTAATAGGTGCTCAATAACTTTTACACTTGCGAGCCATGGGAGCCTAGTGGTGTGACCAGTGGACTAGAAAGAAAGAAAGAAAAAATATTTATTTAGACCCCGTAGAGGGTATGACCAACATCACAAACACAACAGTAAAAAAAAAACAACAGAAGCAGCACCAAAAATAAAAAATAATAAAACAAACAAAATATAGAACGATGAAAAATAAATTAAATGATGTCTGGGCAACACGAGGCCAAAAAAGGCTCCCATCTCAGCATAGTGCCGCTACACCAAGTGCTGCGGCGCTGATTTTCTGATGGGGCCATAGCGTGATTCCACGGACGGTTATGCTAATAACAGGCTAATATTTACACATAAAATAAACATATAAATAATTATAGATAAAAGAAAATAAAAATAAAAAACATTTAATAAATGGTATAGAATACAATAAATTAAATATATAATAATAATAATATCAAAAGCACGTGTAGTCCCGCCCGTTGTCGTCGCCGTTGCCACGTCATTTATCCACGGTCGACAAATGACGGCACATCAACGTCATCGGGATCGGGAATAAGGACGCGGCTTATGCACTTTCTCGCTATTGTGCTGTCACATTTGTCACAATTGCTGTATTACTTGCATTGACAAAAAAAAAAAATGTAAATTGTAAAATTAGTAATAGATTGTATTATTAAAAATAGGGTACATTTAATTGTAAATAAATTTTAGAATAAGTAAATTTTAAGAGTAGGTAGTAATGATAGTTAGAATTTATTTCTTTGCTATAGACTATGACGGCGTGCTATTCGGGTAAGTTTACGGTTTAGTTATTTCTTTTTGTAGTTTTAGCAGATATTGTTTTAATGCTATTCTAAAAGTATGAACGCTTTTCATAGATCTGAGAGGGGGTGGCAGATCATTCCATACCCGTGACGCTGAAAACTTAAAACTACTACGGAATGCAGCAGTTCTATGCCGTGGAGTTGTCAGGCGGTACGCCGATGCTCTGGTATTATATTTATTATTATGACGTGACCACGACAACTTCTCGTACAGATACTCCGGTTTTTTTGTTAAAATAACATCGAATAGGAGGGTGGAAAGATGTAGTTTCCTACGGGCTTGCATCTTCATTAAGTTTCCATTATTTAGGAATGGAGTGATGTGCGATCTTGGTGGTACATGAAAACAGAAGCGTGCGCAAGCATTTTGGACTCGTTATATCAATCTCTCAGTTCTCTTCAGAATGCAGGTCCCATATACAGTGTCAGCATAGTTAAGTTTAGACAATACAAGGGACTCACAGAGCATGATACGCATATCCACACTTATATAAGGACGCATTCGGTATAGGAGCTTGAGACGATAAAAACAGTTGCGCACTGCTTCTAGCAAGTGCGTCTCAAAGTGCAGCTGCCCATCAACTACCACACCCAAATTACGAGCCTCTTGAACCCTTTCGATAGGACAACTGTCTATCTTGATGTCCAGATTATACGACATTGTCTTTTTTATGCCATCCCTTGATCCCATCACTAAATATTTTGACTTTAAAGGATTAAGCACCAAAGAGTTATTACTTGCCCATGACTAAGATGTCAAAGGTCTCGAGTTCGAACCCAAGGCACGCACCACTGACTTTCCGAAAGTTATGTGCTTATTTTATCACAAGCTCAAATGGTGAAGGAAAACATCGTGAGGAAACCTGCATGCTTGAGAGATTTTCTCGATGGCATGTGAAGTCTGCCAACCCGCAGTAGGCTAGCGTGGTGGACTATAGCCTCATCCCTCTCAAATGAGAGGAGACCCGTGCCCAGCAGTGGGACGTTAATGGGTTAATGATGATGAACTTTTACATTAACCTAATATTTATAACAGTCAAGTTCAAGGTCAGGTGTTTTGTTGGTAAACATTTATTATTATTTCAACTTCTGGTATGCGAGTTTTAGACATGGAAATATTAATTTTAAGTTTTGGTTTTGTGAAGGATGGGTGCTGTGTAGGATTTGGAACATTGAGAATCAATAATGTTATGCAATAATGTTATGATAAAACCATAAAAAGTTTAGAGCCGGCAACGCATGGGAAACATCTCTGGTGTTATAAATATCCATAGGCTACAATAACTGTTTATCATCAGGCGAGTTGTAAGCTTGTTTATCATCAAATCAATCAAATCAAAAGGTTATTTCATGTGAACTTTTTCAAGCATTTTCATAACGTTAAGGCTCTAGTTGCACGGTTCCAAGAAGTTGATCTCATGGAGAAGAACCGGCAAGAAACTCTATAAAACCGGCAGGAAACTCTATAAAACCGGCAAGAAACTCCATCTCTTAATGAACCACAAAAAAAAACAAAGTAGTTTTATTTTAATTTATAACTTTCTTCTAAAAACTCTTCTATAAACTTATATTTAAAAATCGAACCCAATCACAGTTTTCATTTGTTTAGACAGTTCTTTTTTCGTGTATAGCATAAAAATTGTATTTAATATAAAAAAATTAAACAATAGTAATGTATTCTTACAAAAATACCCCTATTCATGCACAGAATATCTATCACCTGTATGGGAGCTTCCCCAGCCATTATCCGAAACAGCCGCCGAGCAAATCGCAGCGCGGACGTAATTGGCAAATATTTAAATAAAATAATTAGTCACCAGGACAAAAGCTTTCAACCTTATACATGGGGTGATAAAGTTGAGTTTCAAGTGCTAGCGTATGCAACTCGTTAACGCTGTACCAATATTGAGACAGTGCTCCGAACAGGGAATTATTGACGAATCAAGTTTGAACGAAAATTGTGGAATCAGATGCTGGACTACTAGTTGGCATATTTTGGAGACTGTGAGTAGTATTTTGTTAAATATTTTCGTCATTATAGTTTAAAAAAGAGGGAAATTGATCTCACGCAAGAAAGACACCTGCACTGGTAGGCACCAGTGGGATAATAAAGTTGATGAGGATGAACTAAACGAAAATGAATAAGATTTTATTAATATGAAATTTGGTAAGTATATTTGGTAGGCATGAGAATCGGTCGTAGGTCTATTTTCTATATCTAATACGTCGGTGTATTTTTTAAACCCTTAGATGTTAAGGATGTATCACTAGATTTTTTCTTTCCTTTTTTTGTCACAAAATATTTTTTCATATTTTTTAATGATTCGGCATGAAAAAATACTTATAACCCTAAATTTTCTCTCTTCTACCTAGCACCAACTCCTATAATGTGGCAAAACAACGTTTGCTGGGTCAGCTAGTAAATTAATATATATTTTAATTTTTAAGTAGCTGCAAAACATATCAAAATATAGGTTGTTCTAATTAAATTTGATTAACCCTATTTAAATGGTAACAACCAATGTCATAATTACCAAAAACATAAGTGAACCTTATTTAAAATGTAATTTGTTAAAAGGGTTTTGTTTTTATACCAAAAACAAATTTGTTTTAACAGTTCGACGCCTATATTTTTGTGTTAGTTTCAGGTTGATGAATGTTTTTTCAATTAATTATATAAAAATAACCATAGCCAGTATACAACACACGATAAATTCTTATTAGCAATTTCAGTAACGTTTTTAGCCCACAAACATGAACAACGATGTCAAAGAATGAAAGAAGTTTCTTATATACGCAAACGTACACACTCGAAACAAACCGATATACTTATATAATAAAATATGTACGTTTAATGCAAAAATCATATCCTCAACCTATGGTACAAAAGCCGTCGTGGTTGAAAAAGCGGTTATTGCCAAGACATTAAAAACAATATTTTGTATTTTGCAGTCATTTACCTAAAATAATCATCATGTATACTAATATCACAAAGATGAAGAGTTTGTTTATTTGTTTGAACGTGCTAGTCTCAGGAATTACTGATTGGAATTGAAAAAATATTTGTGTTGGATACTCCATTTATCGAGGAAGTTTATAAGGCTATAGAACATTACGCTAGGACCAATAGGAGCGGAGCACAGAAGTTCAAAAAATAAATGTCCATCCGTGCGATTCCGGGACGAGCCGCATGTATAATATAATTTTACAAATATTTCAAACCAATAGTAACATACTAAAGACTTTTCATAACTTAAATAAGTTCAACTACAAAGAAACTACGATATCTACACTTAAATGAATAATAGACATTGAAATAAAACTTATTGCAGGAGGAGAGTATATTCTTTATTGAAAGGCCGGCAACGCATTTGCACGTCCTCTGGTGTTGCAGATGTCCATGGGCGGCGGTAATCACTTACCATCAGGTGAGCCTCCTGCCCGTTTGGCCCTTATTTCCATAAAAAAAAAAACGCTCACAGACAGAAGAACTAAGACCAGTCAACCGCTTTAAATTTGCATATAAAAGAGCTGGTATAACTAAAAGACTAGTGGACCCACAGCCAGTTAAAGCCAGTGTTGACTCGCGGAACAACAGCGCGGTTCAGACTGTCGGAGCGGGCTTAAATTAACAATTAGCCGCAACCCACATAAATGTCAAACGACCCTTGTAATCGCCTTCCGAACGATAGTGTGACCGCTGGCTTACGTTGCTTTGTGGACGCAGTGACAGCGATTTTTATAGGTCAATATTTTATCGAGATTATGTCTCTTTAGAAGTCTGTCTATTAATAATAAATTACACTACACTTATGCTTTTGTTTTTACTAGTTTTTGTATGTGTTTTGTTCATAGTTAGAATCATATCCTCGATGTAAATTATATAATAGCCTATCAAATGTTAAGCCGCGGCTATCAAGCGCCCGAGGGGGCACCGGAGCAGCTGGATGTTATTAAATGTAAAAATATGTTAAAATGTTAAAATAAATTATAATTAAGTATCTCAAACTTAACTGTTACCATATCAAAATTATAGGGAAAACTTTATGCCAGTAATTGTAAATTAGAAATCAATAAAATAAACGAATTAAAGGGACTTTGGACATATTTTATGTTATTAATAGAAATAATTAAATAATTTTAACAAGTCCTACGTACATTTCGAAATACCTTAAATAATTTAGTAAAAACCACACAATATAAATCAGCTGTGAGCCAAAATAATAACGAAACCGCTATCACTGCCACCGCACCTCAAAAAACAACACTGTTATCAATACACACATTGTAATACAACCCCTATTAGGAGAACTATTGATAAATGGATAATACCAACAGATAGCGAAGTTATTATTAAATTTTCAGCACTTCCAATGTAACCGTTATTAGCAATGTTTACTATAATTGGAGCTTGGATAATGGCAAACGGAATTATAATTCGGAAAATACATGGATTAGTTTTGAAAAAATATAACCATATTTTTTAATTCGTAATGCAGTGCCTAATAGCATATCCTCTTTACAATTATAGACATTACTAGCTGACCCAGCAAACCTTGTTTTGCCATATTATTGGGGTTGGTGGTAGAAGAGTGAAAATTTAGGGTTCTAAGTATTTTTAAATTCCAAATCAGAAAAAAAAAGAATAAAAAAATATTTTGTCAAAAAAGTTAAAAAGAAAGGTCTGGTTAGGGACATCCTTAGCATTTACGGGTATAAAAATAGCCTACGACCGATTCTCAGACCTACCAAACACAAAATTTCATAATAATCCGTTCAGCCGTTTTGAAGGAGCTCAGTAACAAACACCGTGACAAGAGATTTTTATATATAAGATATAAGTTTTGACAAGATGTATGAATGTGTACGAGGTAAAAGTGGCATGCAGGGATCGTACCGCGTGGTAAACGATAGTTCCTACCTACCCCCATGGGAAATAGGCGTGAATATATTATGTATGCATGTATACAGTCTTATTATTAAATCTTTTATACAAAATAGCATACTAATTTATATAGTTAGTGGGTATATAAAACATGTATGTTTGGACACTTACTTTAAGAGTCAGTATGCATTTTAAATATTGTTCGACACAATATTTAAAATGCATACTGACTCTTAAAGTAAGTACTATTTATACGAAATGATGATGATGTCATCCTGACCGATTTCGGCCACAGCGACTATTATTAAAGGACCGGATCCTGAGTTCCTGGGTGTAGTCGTTCTACCCTTTGATGCGCTCTTTGGTGACTCGCATATCCAATCTTGTTGGAAAAGGTTGGAAAAGGCGCAGTTGGAGCACGTCACCCCATTCACGTAGTTATAACTGTATGCCACTGGTGGTCGGGCTTTAAGTTCGTCTCTTTTCTGGTCGAGCTCCTTGAGGCGGTCAATTTCAAAGGCATTAACCTGTTGATGGATGAGACGTCTCCATTCAGGGCCCGTTGCTGCTTTGGCCTCCCACTGTGAGGGCTCTATTTTGCATCTTTTGATATGTCTTTTCAGAACATCCTTGTATCTCAGGTACTGGACACCGCGCTTACGCTTACCGTACTGGAGTTCTGAAAAGAAGATACGCTTAGCTACCCTACTCTCCGCCATACGCGACACATGTCCACACCACCGCAGCTGTCGCCTTAACAGATACATCTCTATACCTCCGACCTTTGCGAGCCTCAGGACATTTGTGTTCCTGACGTGGTCTGACCATTTGATGTTCATGATGTCTCGAAGACATTTGAGATGAAATCTATCCAGTGTGCGAATATGCTTCCGATATGGAACCCATGTTTCTGAGGAGTATAAGAGACTCGGTAGCACTGCAGCCATATACACGTTGATTTTTGTGGAGAGCTTTAAATCATGTGAGTGAAATACCCTTGATCTCAGTTTACCATATGTTGCAGCAGCAGCGCCTATTCTGCTGTGAACTTCCGCGTCCAGGTCGCATTTTGATGTTATTGTACTGCCAAGGTATTTAAACTTATCCACCTGCTTCAAAACATCACCAATGCAAATATTAGAAGCTTACATTAATCATCATTTCAGTTTTCCTAACATTTATCCTGAGACCAAATTTAGAGCAGGCTTTATCGAGACTAGTTATTAAGTTTTGTAAACCAACTACAGAGTCCGTTACAAAACACAGGTCGTCAGCATACATTATTTCGGTCACAACAGCGTGAGAAACTCTTGTACGGGACTTGAGCTTGGAGATATTAAAAAGGCCACTATCCATGCGGAAACGAATATGGATACCTTCAGACAGGTCCTTCAAGGTTTCTCTGACAACTACACTAAAATAAAGGGCAAATAATGTAGGCGCTAAGACGGAGCCTTGTTTGACCCCACAGGTAACGGGGAAAAACTATTATACGAAATAATAATAATATATAATACTAATATTGAAAATCGTACTTTTCAAAATATTTCCTAACCCTTATCCCACCATATAATATACAGTAGCTTATTTTAAAGAAAATAAGCACAAAATCCAACTAAAACAAGTCCGTGAAATCTTCATGAAAAATATACGAGTATGATACTGGGTATAAATTTAACTAGTCAATTGTGGGTCCCAATAAAACCGTTAGTGGGCAATTCAAGGGGTTATTGACCCGTTATAGGTTTATTGAGGACGCGAGGCGGTAGCACTGTCTACGGGGAAGGACTTTACGGGGCACTAAACTTGATAACTTGCATAAAAGGAGTTAGAACTTCTTGGTTAATCTTGAGACTCGATCTAGATTCTGGATTAGTTCAGTGCTTGAAGGATCTATTTCACCGTTATGAGTTTTAGTTTTGATTACCAGTCATCATCATCAATTTAATTACTATTCCTCTACTGGGCACGAGTCTTCTGTTATTTGAGAGAGATTGGACTATATTCCACCACGCTAGCCAACTGCAGGTAGGCAGACTTCAAATGTCATCTAGAGATTCTCTCAGGCATGCAGGTTTCTTCACTTATTATACCGTTTAAGCATGTGATAAATACGCACGTAACTTCGAAAAAAAAACACTTTATTTCAAAGTCAAGTGGTCACAACAGTAGGCTATCACAGCTCTTTTTATTTATTTTCTAATCCTTGATTTTTGTGTATTTAAGGCTAACAATAATGGAAATAAAATTATGAACCTCAGGACAATTACACACGTTATCTTTTTGTAGCGCTACTGCAGGGATTGAGTCGCAATGCGGAGGCGATACAGTCCACTTTGTTCCCTGCGAAGCAAAATCGAAATCTACGGGTATTAGTTAACCTTGTTTCAACTATGTTAGAAGCGGTTCCCATTTAATCCAAATGCACCTAAATATCAATATTTTATACATAACGAATAGTCGTTACGTATAAAATACCTTAGCAATAGAATACACAAATAGTAATGTTATAATGTACAATTGGCGGTCTTATTGCTCAAGGCAATATCTTAATTACTTCTTGATACTAGTGAGAAACAAAACTCCCGCTAGTTTTACCGTAGAACAGGTAGAACAGGCTCCAAGGTAGTTCTACAATATTTAACACATAATATCGTAGGGCTATTGAGAGAAATAAATCCCATTATTTCTGAGGTAGAACTGTTTAGTAGAACAAGAGGGAACAAACCGAATTTTACATTCCAATTGATCAGCTTAATTATTATTAATATTATTTAACCGCGGTCAATTGTGATAATAACTTCGTGTAAAATACTAATATGACTAGACATACTTTACATTCATTTGTTTAACACCTATAGTCAGGAGATGGCTAGGATCAAAACCATTTATCGTTAAATAAATAAACATCCTGTATGATCCTGTATGGAGGTTATAACTACTTTACGACATAATAATGTGTCATCACGCGGGAGCCCGCTATCAAACGAGACTGAATCATATATTTATTACAATATTATATAATATATTTTTTGTTTATATGAAGGAGATTTATATGTATAAGTGAAATGTCTATAAATGGAAGATCTATATACACAAATAATTAAGGGTGGTATTTAATATTTTTTAGAATCTCAATGGCATCGGTATTTCTTCTCAGACGCTACTAAAGCTTTTTTTAATTAATTTCTTCTAGAATATTCTTCTAGAGTAAGTAATTGAAAGGTAAGGGATTGGAAGAGAACTTCTCCGCTTACACTTCAATTTACTTTGCTGTACAAATAATTATCTCGCCAACGCTAATTAAAGTGGCTGAAGAAAATAAAATTTTAAAAAATCGTACATAGTTATCATTTAAGCATTAAGGTATAGGGCTTTTTATACTTTAACACCTAGGTATTAAGGTATAAAGCCGTATAGTAAGTTCTAGTTTAGTTCACCTGCGGCACTATAAATTTATTCTCGTAAATAAACACAACTCATTAATCGGCAAGACATTGTTTTCCGCTAACAAGACAGCTGGCAGCCGAAAGACCTCGCGCCACGGAGTAAAAACAAAATGGAGTGATCTACACTCGGTTAACGAAGCACACGTCGTATTATTAGGAAATAAATTATATCATACATAAATATTGTACATATTATGAATGACACTATCTTGGATATTTTTTACACTTACTCGAATATTAGATAGAAATAAAACTAGTTCTTACGTATGTTATCGAGGAACCTTGAGTTTGTCCGTGACCTTGGGTGTGGTTACGCAGTGATGTACTGAAAATGTACCTTCAGATGAATTTATCTAAATGGGCACAAATATACTCCAAGCAGCTACTATTATAATAATCCAGTAATAATTTGGTAGTGAGACAATATTTTAGTTGACAGTTTTTTTTAATATATATATATTAAATTATGAGCACTTCATTTTGTAGTTGCTCTTATCCATCCCTCAATCTAGCCTGTCCGGCGCAGTGTCTTTGCGCTGCAACGTTCGTCTTGCAACATAATACCGTGTATTAATAAACTAAACATTTTATTAATTAAACAATTTCGATTATGATTACATTTCTATTAAGATTGATGTGAGTTTTTTATATCTGTTATGTTATACATATGTTAGCGTTTGATCACAATCTCAGTTCAATTGATAGTAAGCGACAATGTGTTCTAAGATGAAGCACGCTTATCTAAATCTTACCTATATCGAGATTGATCTAAATATAATATCATTATCATCATCATATTAACCGTTAGACGTCCACTGCTGGAAATCCATCCAACGGTTTCCAGCGACCTTTACTATGTTGTCAGTCCACCTTGCCGGGGGCCTACACACCAGTGTTGGGCAAAATGTAATCTAACTACTGATTACTAACTACGACTACATAAAGTAATTAGTAATCATAACTACTAACTACATAAAAAAATCAAAAAATGTAGTTAAAATTTTTGATTACTAACTACTAATTGTAGTTGCAATCACGATTACTTGATTACTTTTTATAACTACATATTTAAAATGACGTTGCAGTATTTTTTTTTATTACATTTCATTAAAAAGTAAATAAGATCTGATAAGTAAGAGTATAAGTAGATAATATCAACTTATACTCTATTTTAATCCTTGCATTTGATTATTCATGAAAATAAACATAGGTATGTGGAAAAACTGTTTTTTTTTTGCAGCCATATTCCAAAACATACCTACTTATAGTATTACTTCACATTACATATTTATTTAATTGCAATGAAAAATATTTAATATGTAATAATCAGTAATTATAACTACCAGATTGCAGCAATCAAATTAACAACTACATAATGTAGTTTGATTACTGTAGTTAAGTTACATGTAATCATAACTACATGTAGTTAACTACTTTAATCGTAATTAGTAATCAGATTACAAAATTGTAGTTAACTATGCCCTACACTGCTACACACGCTGTGTCTACCAGTACGTGGTCGCCACTTTCAGATATAATTTAAATACAATAAAATATTTTTTTGTAGTTTTAAAGGGCCACGACGTGTCTTTAATAACATCAATAAAGTATAGTACTCTATTTTTTTATGGTGATAAGGGGGCAAACGAGCAGGCGGCTCACCTGATGGTAAGTGATGACCGCCGCCCATAGACATTTGCAACAACAGAGGCTTGCAAACACGTTGCCAAACCACTTAGAAACCGTTCAGGTTTCTTAAAATAGGGAGTTACTGAACTGACAGCAAACGGAATTTCCATGCTTTCAGAATAGTCACTCCCCCAATGAGCTCTGGTAACCTTACTCACTCGCAGAAAGACAACTATTGTTGATTCACTGCGGTCTTCTGTAAGGCGGAGCTACTTCCCCAGTCGGGCAGCTTAATTTGAGCGAGAAATCTCGCTATTCTAGATATACTGATATACGGAGATACTTCCTACAAATTTTACAATTATATTTGAGTTCGATGAAAATTTCCATTTATTATCAGCTAAAGAACAAGTAATTTGTATCCTGCCTGCGGAGGACACCGCAAGCGATCAGTTGCCGTACACAACGTTAACACAACTAGTTGCGGCGCGCGCTGCAATCAGTTGCGGTGTTACCCTGACACCTCCGTATTTTGAACTCCCATGTACTTAGCACGCGCTTTGGGTGAAGTTCTTGGTAGGTAAGATCTTTTGTATTATTTTTAAACGTTGTCCCACTCTAGTGTTTTCTCCTGTGTCGTGGGTACGTGGGTACGTGGGTACAAATACAAATTTCAACAAACACAAACGCCCAGACCCGGAACAACTACCAGTAGAACGTCCAAATATTTGCTCCGTGCGGGGATCGAACTCGCAATCCGTGACGCACAAGCCGATTGCTCAGCCACTGCGCCAATCAGATCATCAATATTATAAAATTAAAATACCAATATAAATTTTATGTAGTTATTTGTACATACATACAATCATGCCTGTCGTCCCCGAAATGTTAGGCATAGGTAAATAAATAAATAAATATTTCCGGACATTATTACACAGCGCCATCTAGTTCCGTGGTAAGCAACGAGGCTTGTGTTACGGATACTAGAAGGTTGATATACTAAATATATACTTTTTTTTGTTGTAAATACATACATATTATACATAGATACATCCATGACTCGGATACAAATGTTGATGCTCATCACACAAACATTTGTCCCTACCGGGATTCGAACCCGGGACCCATAGCACAGCAGGCAGCGTTAACTACCGCTGAGCTAAACGGGTCGTCAAATTAGGTGTACTAACATATACCCACATTTAGCAGGTCACAAATGTAATAGGGGGCGAACATAATGCCATCAACGGAACATGAACCCAAACTCCGAGCTGCTACCGAGAATTTCATAGAAGAATCAAATAACACTTTGTTTGACCTGGTAATCTAACCCAACACCCCTTACTCAACAATCGAAGTTCGAACTCTAGTCGGTTTATATACTACATAATAATATTTTTTTTTGTAAATACGTACATATTATACATACATCCATGACTCGGATACAAATGTTTATGGTCATCACACAAACATTATTTTGTCCCTACCGGGATTCGAACCCCGGACCTTTAGCAAAGAAGGCAGTGTTAATTACCGCTGAACTATTTGGGTCGTCAAAGCCTTAATACAAAATAAATGAATAATGATCAAGAAAGTACTAGTTTTTTACAAAATCAAATAAAAATTAACTCAAAAGCAACACCACAAAGTTTTCTTTACCTCATCTCATCGCAGGTAACTTAGCAGAGTGTAAAACTATTTATTTTAATCCATTTGGAACACGGTTCGGTAATACGTTTAGTTCGTTTATAAACAAACCCGAGGGGCGACGTTTGTTAAATTGTCTGTCTGTCCCTAAACCTCTGGTTTGTGGCTGAACCTTATGTTGCAGTAGGTAAATAACCAACTATTTTTACCCCACTGCTTATAGTTTTTTTCGGCTGTATTTTTGTATAATGTATGATAGGTAATGATGAAAGGAAACATCGTGAAAAAACCTGCATGCCTGAGATATTTTCTCGATATCATGTGAAGTCTGCCAACTTGCATTATGCTACTTCATTACTAGCGAGGTGGACTGTAGTAACCTATCTTAAATAATATAAATATAATAAATAATAATAAATATTCCTGGACATTATGACACGAGGCTTGTGTTACGGATACTAGTCGGTTGATAAACTACATATATACTTTTTTTCTGTAAATACATACATATTATACATAGAAACATCCGTGACTCGGATACAAATGTTTATGCTCATCACACAAACATTTGTCCCTACCGGATTCGAACGCGAGACCCATAGCACACAAGGCAGTGTTAACCACCGTTGGACTAATTGGGTCGTCAAAATCGTAATTGGGTCGTAAATGAGAGTAGATCCATGGCCTGCCTAGGCCTAGTACGAGTTGGATGATGATAATTATCTCTGTCATGCTATAGAGATGTGATATAAATGTGGCATCTGTTGGCATGTAGTACTTTCTTGTATTAATAGATAAAGATAAAATAAGGAAAAAATGATATAATTACTAGCTGACCCAGCAAACGTTGTTTTGCCACATTTTAGGGGTTGGTGGTAGAAGAGTGAAAATTTAGGGTTGTATGTATTTTTTAAATGCCAAATCTAAAAAAAAATACAAAAAAATATTTTGTCTAAAAAATTAAATAAAAAAATTAGGGGTGGACTACCCCTAACATTTAGGGGGATGAAGGATAGATGTTGGCCAATTCTCATAGATACCGGATAAGCACAAAAAATTTCATCAAAATCGGTCGAGCCGTTTCGGGGAGTTCGATTACGCACCCCGTGACAGAAGAATTTTATATATTAGAAGATGTCAGTACTATAAAGAATGAAATATAATTAGACTTCACTCTGATTATATGAGGCTCTACATTAAATTAATAAAACAACCACATATAGCAAGCGCATCTACATAATAATTGGTTTAAAGATACCGAAAACGCTTTTAAAACGTATAACGCACCGTGAAACTACTGTCAGATTCCACCGCCATATTGGCGAAGTTTGCGCGCTCTGAGGCGGTTACGTATCTACATAAGTTGCGGATATTGAAAATATTTTGCGGATAATCCGCGGATAGCGCCGCCGCCGCCTTTTCTTCGGGAAAATGTTTTGTACCGCTCCAAAGTGTCCAAGTTGAATTTTTCAAGGTTCCATCTTGCGTGGAGTCTGTGGGATTCAGCATTTAAATTCAATATTGTATTTTGCATTTGATACTTTAAGTCAAATATTAATGCGTATTTGATAACTCTCACTTACAGAACTGTTATTAAAAGTAATAATTTATTTTGTCTGTAATTGTTTCGTTATGGTAGCAATACAAAAAAAAACTTTTTAAACATACATAATTATAAAACTGTACGAAATGATACGTTGAGCTCTGTTCTGTGTAAATCGGATTGTCAAAAATAAACAAAATAATAAAAAAAGGAAAACCAACTTCAAAAACTAAAAAGCAAAAAATAACTTCATACAGTTTTACCTTTTTTTAGTTTTAATGGTATGAAGTCGGTGCCAATCCAAACGTAATAGTAAGTACACTCACCGCGAGTGACCTTGAGCGGGGTGGTTAAAACCACCACATCATCGGCACCGACTTCATACCTTTAAAACTAAAACAAGGTAAAACTGTATGAAGTTATTTTTTGCTTTTTAGTTTTTGAAGTTGGTTTTCCTTTTTTTATTAAAAAGTTAATTTATTTTTTTCTTTTTAGTGTTGTATACATATATTAAACTTTTGATATCAGGTCAATCTAATAGCCTGAAAGAATACAACTATCGATCCATATATACTTATAATTATGAAAGATTATTCCTTCAACTCCTAACCGTTGAGGAGTTGTACCTTCCATCATCAGATCATTACATGAGATGGTGATATTCAAATGCAAATACTTGAACAGCTTTGGAGAATACATGTAAGTGTAATAAATGCCTATAACTGAAAGAATATTCTTTTAACTCCTAACTGTTGAGGAGTTTTACCTTCCACCATCAGCTCATCAACATCAAATGATGATTATCAGACGCAAATACTGGAACAATTTTAGTAAATATATTGAAAACGTGATAATTGCCTATAAAATTTGAGGGTTGCCCTCGATTTCCCTGGGATCCCATCATCAGATCCTGATGTGGTCTCAATGGGACCATCTGTGAAGTATACCCTTTTAAACAAAAAAGAATTTTGCAAATCGGTTCAGGCGTTTTTAAGTAATTCGTGAACATACATAAAAAAAAAAAAGATTCCGACGAATTGAGAACCTCCTCCTTTTTGAAGTCGGTTAAAAAAGTAGAGTAATTGTTAGTTATTATAATACTATAAATAATATATTTACCAAATAATATCAATATACTGTGAAAAGTTGTTTTATTTTAAATTTAAGGCAATAATTATAATGTGTCTCGAGAAATTAATTAAAATATAACTTTAACTACCTACTATTGTAGCTGCCTACTTAATATTTATTCCATAATTCACAAACACAATATCCATAATATCATTATATCGAATACAAATTAATATCAATTGCACTCTCGCGGAGTAGATAGGGGCAATATGGATCATTCGCTAATGTTACGACAATAACGCACTCGCGCCATCTGCCGGCGCCTGCCGCTAATTGTCACTCGATAGTCAAGTGTCAGCTTGTGCTAGGGTTATTAGTATCAATCAATTAACCTACTCAAAATAAATAAATACTCAAATTACTGACAGCAGATTGTTTATTTAGGTCTTAAAGACTAAAGTAGTGAAACTATATCTGCAATCTGACCTTTTTAAACTACGTCATACTGACATTATTATACAAACTAGACTTGTATTCTATTTATATAGGACCAGATATAAAAGGTATGTGTATTTCTGATGACATTAAACGGAACACTGTATTCTCTAAGAAAAGCAAGGTTGAAAATAGTCACCCCACAACAGATAAACAAAGCACACACGCTTTCTAAATCAACTTGAGACATTGTTTTTAGTTAAATCTAACAAGCTGCTTATGTACACATCATCATTCTATATTGACCTGTTTCAACAAAAAATCCATTCTGTTCTATTTTTGATACTACTCAATTTACTTAGTAATTAATGTTTGTTGGATGTCGACAACCCTGCGAGCGTCATGTGTGCGCTATAACGCTAGTTGCTTCATCATTGGCTTATTGAGTTGGGCTTCATTATTATATGATTTAGGATTGGCTGTTACAGGCATATTGCATCTCGTAAGTAACCGGCTGTGAATGTCAGGGACTCAGGAACAGTCATAATAGTAATGTGCATGATGTAAGTGTTATATACTTTGCCAATATTATAAAAATGTCCAAGATTGTTAAAAATAGAAAACAGATAAAAAAACAGAATTCAATTAAAGAAAAATGAATGAAAATTAGCGATACTGATTTCTTACACTAATACTTAATACTTACATAATAATACTAGAAACTTAAACAAATGATTTTTTTTAACCCCATCTCGATATTGAAGATCCCGGATAAAAAAGGTCTTATCTCAACATACTGCAAGATTTTACTTTCTGTAATTAGTTAAATTTTGTTTTCTTATGTTACAAGGTTCGCAAACAAGCATACGGGCCGCCTGATAGTAAGCGGTTACCGCAGCTTATAGGCGTTTGCAACACCAGAGGTATCGCTCGAGCTTTGCCGATCCTATAGAAACCGTCTAGGTTTCTTACAATAAGGGAGTTGCTAAACTGACAGCAGACGGAATTCCCATGATGTCAGAATAGTCACAACCAACATACAAAGCCAACAACACTGGTAACCTGGTATTGTAGAAGAGAGGGTTTAATCGACAGCCAAGTCTCCATGTGTACTCACAGACTTTTAACAGGAGCACATACACGAATTGCATACATTGCTACATACCGGACGACGCAATAAGGCGCATCGATTGACTGCGGCACGCCAACTATGCGGCAGGTGTTATCTGCGTCAATATTGTATTGTAACTGCCTATTAATGTCCCGTGTCGTGGCTCGATGTCGGTGGCAGATACGTGGCTTTTGATACCGCACAAATTATGTGCGAAATTTTGTATGTGAATTTAGAAATATTATTAAATATATTTTAAAACGTGCGAAAATTGAGACCATAATTATTTATAATACTACTTTACATTACAAAACTATTTATTATCACATCATTGCCTTTTCAAAGTCACGTGCGTATTTATCACATGCATAAATGATGAAGAAAATCCTCGTGGGGAATCTATCTACTCACCAAAGAGATTGTCTGAATGGCCTGTGAAGACTCCCAACCTACTACAGGCTAGCATGGCGGACTGTAGCCTAATCCCTATCAAGAGAAAGGAGATTTTTGCCAAGCAGCGGGATAATAATGGGTGATTTGAATAAGTATTTTTTGATCGAAAGTAGTGCTGACTACTTTCGATCAAAAAATCGTCCAAACCATACTTCACCACCACTCGTTGAAACTAAATCTAAATATTTATGAGTAAATTTTTTCTACAGTAAAGATCGGATCGAAATAATAGCTAAAATAACCATCAATTGGTAATGGTTCATGAATAACAGAAATACATATTACGAAAAATGAGCCATGAATTAGTACATTGGGATTTTTATCGAATGTAGATTCTAAACTAACTAAAAAGGACTAATTGACGTAGCTAGTGTAGTTTATATTTTATGTCAACGCTAAATACAACCAAAATTTTCACTAGCAATTATGTATTGATACCAACACGTATCATATGGAAATCCACATAATCATATATATCATGATATTATAATATATGATCATATGTGGTTCTTCGTTCGCAATATTGTATTGTAATTGCCTATTAATGTTTCGACGCCTGCGAGTTGTAAATCGGGAGCTGGTATCATGAATGAATACGTTTAATAATTATAACGTTATTTACAGTTTTGTTACACGTTATTTTCGGCTTAATTTGTCGTTATTTATGTTTTATAAATTTGTGGTATCAGATATTAATCAACCATTGGTATTTTTATTATGAAAAATAATGAATATTAATTTAATTTATTATTATGATGACGCGACGTGGTAATAGTCATTTGTGTGTCATGTTCATCATGGACAATTGAACATTTATGTATTTATGAATAAAAATAATCTACGTAGGATATCAACCATCTAGTATCTGTAACACAAACCTCGAAACTAGATGTGGCACTGTATAATTTCCGTATAAATTTATTTTTGTATTCCGTTGTATTCCATTTTATATTCATCCATGACTTTAAAGATTAAAGTTTTGATGGATTGGTTTTTTCCTTACATCAAGAAAGCTATATATTACTTTGGTAGTAAACTTTACGCTACAATGCGGTAATAAGAAAAGGTGTAAATTCTATCGTAAACAGCTATGACTGCGGCTGTTAAAACGCCGTTAACTTTTATATAGTTATCGTTACTTACTCATAAATAACGGCTTCATTATTTAAAACAAAGTGTTGTTTTTATTATCTTGGACTCTTGTTATTAAAGTATTATAATATTTGTTGTAATATGAAAATTAATAACTATAAGAATCAGCTGATTAAGAAAGTGATGTGTAATTAGGTTTTGACAGGGTCGACAATATGTTAGTGACGCCTCTGAAGTTGCAAATGTTCTGGTTTAAGATATTTATGTTCTCAAAAAGAATACAATTCACTTATATTGAGAAATACACAATAACATTAAAAAATAAAACTTATAATCTACGAGCGTATGTTTTGACGGTACCGCTAAATATTTTATTCAAAATAACTAATAATACAACTACAAAATGCGGGTAAGCTAAAATTATGTAGCCTTATTACGTATCTTTCTGATAGCAATTGACAATTATACTGTTATACATTGGATATATTAGAACCTTGAAAAATCTTTTAAGATGTGGAAAATGTTTGTAGGCTGTCCGACAAGTCCTAAGCTTGTTTGCCCCGCGAGTGGTAAACGAAAAAAACCCGTATGCAAAATTTTAAAAAGTTATTTAAATTCCTTATCTTTTTTTATAAATCAATGTTAACCATGATGATCTCAATAAAGAAATTATTCCAATTATTATTTTTAATTCAATCATAAGAATAATTTAATAAACACGTATGTATCTATAATAAAATTCAACAATACATCATTAAATTTAGTATACAAACTTTAGACAGCCAAATTACAAATTCGGAGCACACACGAGCATTATATCAGTACTACCAAACACGGAGACCAAACTACATAACTTTACACAAATACAAAACAAACCACAACACCTGCTCACTACCCAGCTTCATAATTATTTTTCTAATATTTACGATTTAATTTCCCCCCTGGGATACGTTTCCGTAGTGACCGCACTCACCCGGCCCGCATAAATTAATGTTTCACAACGATTAATTTTGTATTCGTTCACAAATGAAAATTAAATGTCTTCCGCTAGTTTGAATTATGGCGGGACGATTCTATTCTTGTATTTTTTTTTCTTTTTTTGTTTATTAAAATCAAATTTTGTTTTTTTTTGTTATTTTAACATAACATACCATCACGCTTGTCGTACTCAAAGGGCAAAGGTGTTCTTATGTAGTACATCCACATTTTACTGGTGTGTTTTAGGTCCCATGTAATAGAGGGCACACGTGGTATACGTGTGCCCTCTTCCGTCTTCCGACTTCCGTCCGTCGACCGTCTTTGTTTTTTTATATATAGGTATTATTTTAATCCCGACCTTTTGCATCCATTGCAACATTCATAGTAGTTTTTGATGTCTAATATTCGTCTCGGTAAACGTAGTGAAGAACGACCGCCGCGCCGGCCAGGTGGAGAGACGACTTGCGAAAGGCAGCTGGCAGCAACTGGTTGAGAAGAGTTGATGATCGAGCTCTGTGGCGTTCACCAGGGGGGGCCTACGTCCAGCAGTGGACGAATATAGGCTGATGATGACGATGATGATGATGATTCGCGTAAGTGTAATAAATCAGTATACATACTGAAATATTGCAACTGGGCTTAACTCAGTTGTAAACATCTGTTCTCATATCAATGACATGTAAATTCTATTCTGTCTCTCGCTTGATAAGGAGGGAAGTGAAAAAACTGATATTTTTCTTACTCCTCCTATATAACTTCATGATTAATTTCGCTGCGGGTTCCAAGACAGTTAAAATCATTCCCCTGGGACACGTCGGACTTCATTGTCTCGACGATTTTCTGGATAGTTACTATTGTTGATCCTGGTTTACAGGAGTTGCAGTAGTAGGGATTTGGGTGGTGGGCAAGTCCCATAAAAAAAAAAAAAAAAAATACTGAAATATTGTAGCAAGCATCAGTAAAGTGGTTGGCGCTCTTTGGGGGAGGCCTACGTTCAGCAGTGAACCGCAATAGGCTGATATAAAATATACATTCGTAAAAAAATTAACAAAATAATATATTATGTGCCATACTCATTTTAATTTCAAAACATTATTGATTTATACTTATCACGAAATAAAACTTAGGTTTAGCAAACGGCAGATAAAAACACATAGAATGCACAAGATTGAATGAGATAGCATTATCGTTGTAAATAACTTTAGATCGGCGGTGTTATTGTGAGAACTACATAATATAAGCATTATTAAGATTGCATTGACTTTCATCGTGACTAAGCGTGACAGTAGAAGGTAAATACACACGTCAAGACTAGTCGAGTGATAACAGGAAGGACGGCTCCCATAATAATAATGTTTATTCATAATTTATGGTGCTCCATGGCGTGGCTGTGTGACTCATGGTGCCACGAGACGAGAGATTTTATCAGACACAATAATCTTACAGGAGATTTATATTATAAAATATGTTGGCGGAAGAAATCTTCCGACTTCTCAATACAAAGTAAGAAATAATAGTGTACTACTCAGTATTTTATCGACAATATCAGAATGATCCCTCAGAATAATAGACTCAGAATATTGTTGACGTGTTTTTCTGTTTCTCTAAGTGTTATGGAAAGCAAAAGTAAATTTCTGAATATTACGTAAATAGAAATACTAGATATTGAAATGCTAACAACTTTTAATATATTTTTTCGCGGTATATTGATTGGTCTCTGTCCTCATATATATAAACGTATGGTTATAATGAATGAAACCGTAAAGGATCTAAGACTTCGGGACTAAAACATAAAATCTGCGAAATTCCAAAAAGTAGAGATAAGATAAAAGCTAACTTTTTTTAACATTTTTACTAGTCATAAATAAACAAAAAATACCCTTTAACTTTGACCAAATTAATACTTAATTAAATCAACAGTCACATCATACAGGCCACTAAAATTATTATAATTCTACCACTATTAAAGTATCGTATCTTCTGGCCCGACACACTCTCTCAGCGTGGAGGCGTGATGGCGTCGGCCAGCGCGGCGCTGCTCGCAGTGCCTCAAGTCGTTGTCTGTGACTCAACCATCTTAAAGTGAGTAATACTTGGTTGAACCGAAATGTCCAAACATTCTCAATGTTAAGTCTTATCACTTAAAAGAATGTAAGGAGAATTCTTTTAAACCCGCTTTTTGTACATGTAGGCTAAGTAAATGAACAACTTGGACATATAATATTTAATACTAGAACTAGTAACTGACTACGTAAAAAACTCCTTTCAATATTTTGTACTGTACCTTTAGAATTGAGCAATGCTTGAAAACTAAAACAAAAACAAAAATTTGCGTGAACATCCAAAAAATACTGATAAATTTTCTTCAGTTAAATTTTCCACTATTTTAGTTTCGTATTAGGTTGTACGATAAATGAATAAGTTTAGTTTTATTTTAAGTGTATAGGAAAAAAACTAAAAAAAAACTCGGAAATATACCTGTACGAGATAAAAAATTATGAATATTATCAAAAAAACTAATAACACTGCTTTTCATGAGAATCAATAACAAGCTCCATCATATTGACGATGATACTACCAGATGGATAAAAGAAAAATCTGAATAATATATCAGCTTCGCTCTGTTTATGAATTAAAGCTACATCTGACGCACTCAAACTTAACCCTAGACGCAACAGCATTTCGTGCCACTCGAGTCACTGTGCTTAACCCCCCAAGCGGCCGTGAAACGCATGATTATTTAAAACAATCAGTTTCCCGCGCAGTGGGTACTTGTGAACTCAGTCGCGTGGTTTATTCAACCCGTTGCGCGTTGAGAGCAGAATGACAAAATGTTTGTTGTATGTTAAAAAGAGGAAATTTGAATCCAATGCTTGATTTACTGTGTATTTAAGTTATAAATAGTAAATCAGGTATGTTTTTATTACATTTAAATACTATTTGGTTTCAAGTTAATGTAGGTTAAGATGAATATTTTTGGTTGGAATTTTCTGTTATGGAGATTAGATTATTATTGAGTGCATCAGTTCTTTGTAAGTTGTGCAAAGTTCATAGCTAAATGATGAACTTTTGAAATGAAATCACAATTTGAATGTCTTAAGTTTGTTCCTACATTTGTTCTTACCGGGATTCGATCTCGGGACCCATAAGCACAGGGAGCACAGAAGGCAGTGTTAACTACCGCTGGACTAATTGGGCCGTCGATATTACATCAACTTATAAGTTATAATACATAATTATAATCTTTTTAAAATCAAATAGCAAGGACAAGTTGTAAACCAATTTAAATTCTAAAATAAAATTATGTTAAGTGCTTAAGTATAAATTAGAAACATAACCTTATACAAACCAAGATAAATTATCATACCTGAAGTACCTAGCTAAAGCTATTATTAAGATAATAAATACAAATGTTGATTTGCCTTTTAAGCCATTTGTCCCCAAAAGTAACAGTACCTACACCTCACCATTGTAATCATAATAATAGGAGTAAGTACGTGATAATGCAAAACAATCGAATAGCCCGCATTTGAGAGTTCACTAGTGTTGACTCAACCCCGGTCTGGGGGTGAGATGGCGCGGTGACGCGGCGTGTTTGTCGATATTCAGCATTCGGTACTGATTTGAGCTGATGTGATTACAAGCTATTTATGCTGTTTATTGCAGAAATTAATTGATGACGATAAATACCCGACAATGTTTTTTTTACTGAACAAATTGCTCGTGGGTTTACTGACGAATTGGTATTTTTAAGCCTACACTAATCTATTATATTTTAGATAAATATAATAGATTAGTGTTCAAAACTTATAAAACCTTTACGGCTATCTAGTGTTAAATTTAGAATTTTTACTCTTAATTAAGAATACTAGACATTTGAATAAAAACTACTTTACAAGTGTCCATACCCAAGATTGTGGAAACTAGAAATGATCCGGAACGTCAGCATTAAAGACTATCAATACACCGCAATATAAATCAGTCGAAAGTCGTTTCATTTAAGTTTAGTAAAAGGCACAACACATAACCTTAATAAAATTAGTACTACATTACGTCCATAATTGCCACAACGTTATAAACACATAAACATCATCACTCACATCATTGTCAAACCGATAACATTTTAAAACGGCGGTTAATTTCACATCAGACCCGACCGCGGAACGCAACAAGGACAATTTAAATCACCCACGGCCCAGTGGTCGCGTTGTCCGTTCATAAATATCCGAGAATATCCGCACTAACTGCACGCAGCGGATACGCAGACGCAGTGCGGCGACGCATTGCTAACATTCAACGCGATTTTGCACCACACGGATACGGTACGAAAAATTTCTGACGATCTGTTAAGAATACCGGATTTAAATGTTCTTGTGTGTGTGTTTGTTGTGTTTTTGTTTTGCGTTCTGTTTATTTATTTAACAAGCTTGTTACAGGTATAAGTTTTAACGTGATAATGTTTGTAACTAATTATATATATGTATCTAGGGAGATCATATTATATAAAATTAGAGAGTAAAATCAGTAAAAAACAATAGATTAGTAAAAAAAAAAAATATTATTATTATTAATTATTATTATTTCAATTTCATTATCATCATACATTATTTTTTTATTTCATTTGAAAGACATAAATAGAATTCATGTGGTGTATTTAATTCTTGGATCACAGAAAGTTTATAATTGGTTTTTAGTCTCAGAAAACCCAATTTTATGTTAGCGTTGACATACAGTTAATAGATTTAACCGACTGCTTTTTGTTCGTGCCTTTCAAAATAGTATGATAAAATAAATGACGCGATAACAATTAAGATCTTTACCCACGAGATCAGCTTTCAGTTTTATCAGGTGCCCTATATCAATATTCGACGCGCCGATTGGCGCAGCGGTATTAAAGGCTACCTTTTGTGGTATGGGTCGTAGGTTCGAATGCAGCATAGGGCTAAATGTTTGTCTGATGATCATAAATTTTTGACTTGAGTCATGGAAGTTTCTATGTTATGTATCAACCATTTAGTATCCGTAACAAAAGCCGGGATGCTTAGCTCGGAACTACGTGGCCCTGTGTCATAATGCCCAGATATATGTATTTGTTTAATTAATATTTTACTGAAAGATGCACGTCTAGGCATTTAAAGCATGCATTGAGACCCCTGATTTTATTAAAATAGTCATTGATCCGAAGACTGATCTTGCAGATGCAGCTTAACCTTACTGATCAGTCATAAGACTGATGGGTAGATCAGTATGAACGTCAACGTATAAAAATAATGTAGTTTTATTTCCGAACGGTTTAATATTTATCCGACAGTCAGTGGGTTTTTGTCACTTCATACGTCATCGTGTCAGATTTACATAACAATTATTGCAGTGTTCGGATATTTCTCGTATAAATATTTTTTCAGTATTGTTTAAATTTAATTTAAGAGTTATTTCACAGTGATTCGTAAGGATAGACCGTTTTAAATATACTACGTTATACGATTTTGCTGGCAATTTTGTGTAGCGCGTAGGTTTTATTTACATAAATGTGTTGAATATTTTTTTAGAATTGAATAATTGTTTTGTAACATTATATTAATTATTATTAAGAGGTTAGAAGATTTATTTCTGGAATTTTGTTTTTCAAATATAAGTAAAGTTAATAATATCATCATCGCTAAACTCAAAAAACTCGACAAAAAAAAAATCACGGATGATATCACGATCCATCGATACTATTTAATACAAAATCCACAGCATCTACGGTCATGCATCCAGCCATCCATTCACATTTATTAAAAATACTACCATTACTAGTACTACTATTACTACTAGTATTTTATTTCAATGTCTAGTTTTCGCAACAAATCAGTAACTACGCGCTGAACACTTCACCACATTTACATAAAAACTAAATCATTAATTATTGAGGTATTGACATATTTTATAGTTATCGAGTCGATTGGCGCAGTGGCTAGGCGATCGACGTGAGCGTCATGGGTTGCGGATACGATCCCTACTTGAAGTAAATATTTGTACTATATCGATCTACATGAAACTGTACCGGGTCTGGGCATTTGTGTATGTAAAAAAAATGTATTTTTGAACGCACTGACGACACAGGAAAAAGAACGCACGCACGAAAGCAACATGCACAAGCAACATGCAATGCAAGCAACAAAATAATATCATGGTTGTAACATAATCTATTCTTATTCTAATATAACATACGTATAAAACTCTCGACTGGTGATAAGATAGCAAGGACTGTTAAAACTGTACTGAGCTGTTGAAAGCTGTTAGTGTTTATGACATCAGCGACTTTGTCGTTAACAGGCTTGAGACTATGAAACATGTCTCTGAAGACTTTGACACAGACTGTTGAGTGTTTATGGATTTAACATTGTAACATCAAAAGCTTCTTAAAATCTTCACTACTTTTTATTTCTGTTATAAACTACCTGATCCAGCGAACTGCGCACCGCCACATATTATATTTTATCGAGAATATTTTTGTGTTTTTTTTAAAATACACCGTATACAAAAATATGCAATTTAGTGCAGTCGTTTCGGCGATTAATTTTTATTTATATTTATATGTGACAGTTTACTTAGATGTGACGGTGTTTATAAAAGCTTATACATTATGTACAAAATACGTCAAAATAATACGCAGTTAAAGTTGCAGGTGGTAACTTGTGTTTTATAATCGTGTGGTATGAATGCGGTTCAATTTAGAACTTAATTTTCCTAATTTAAAGTTGTAAATGTACTGTAGAAATTTTACAAACCCTACTAACTGCTTCATTGGTCTAGTGACTGTCATTGCTGTATTTAATTTTATAAACAAAGAATAGATTGCGCGGAATAATATTAAAAAACAGAAAAATACTGTTTAGTTAACAAGAAATTATGGACCATGGACCCATGGTTTAATGTCCTCTCATTTTAGAGGGATTATGCTATAGTTTAATATGGTAACGTATTGCCAGTTGGCAGACTATAAAAGCCATCGATGCTTCCTTATCTGTATGAGCATGTGATAAATACGCACATATAACTTCGAAAAGTAATGATACGCGCCTTCACATCACTAGTCTATAACAGCTCTCAGAATTCGATACAATAATATCAGCGAAAAACTATTTCCAACTCGAATCATTACATAAGTAATAACTAGAGATTTCAGTTTTTCGGATATTTAATTTGTCCCGTTATCCGCACGACAAGTTTCCGAAGGTTCCCGGGATAGTTGCCGACATCTCTCGGCGCTGACCCACTAGTTGGCGACTTGATATAATATTTTCCTTTTCAATACTTATTTCATACTTATTGTTTGTTGAGTAAAGAAATAATTTCTTGGCTTCATAACTTTTATTTCCGTGCACTTTGAAATAGTACTCTATTGAGTGCTTGTAAAGGTTGCAATTGAAATTAAGTTGCTTATTGTTGAGTCAGTCTGTAGATTACTTTCGGTTTCTTTACACATTGTGTTGGGATCTCTGGTAGTTCTAGGTTCTAGTAACCTACAATAAACTAAAATCTGACTATTAAGTACTCATACAAAATTTAAACATTTCCTTTATAATTATTAACCCTTTTAATGTCCCACTGCTATGCGTCGGGTCTCCTCTCATTTGAGAGGGAATATGCTATATAGTCCACCATGCTATCCAAGTGGGGATTGGCAGACGTCACACGCTATCGGAAGATAAATACAGGTTTACTCGCGATGTTTTCCATTCACCACCCTTTGAGCATATGATAAATATGCATGTAACTTCGAAAATTCAGGGATGCATGCCTTGGGATTGAACTCGAGACCCTGTTAATTTAAAGTCTTCTGGTCATACCGCTAGATTAACCACAACTGTCTCCAAAAATAAGTATGTTTAATAAATTTCCAACTCAAAAAGCAATGACCTAAAACAAAACTCAGTCTTTAAAACAAAGAAGTAGGTATGTTGACACGTGTTAGTTAAAGTACTTACAATAGAATCTAATGAAATATTAAACGCTGGTTCAAAATTCCGGGTTGAGTTCAAATCGATGTCAGCACAAATGACCTGCCTCCCCGGCTCTTACAGAATTATTGAAGAATTAACTGCCCTCTCAAACATGAAATCAGTGTATTCTAGTCGTAACCCAACCTACTATTAGTTACGTAATGATAGGTGTTTACTAGGCCTAGAATATTTAATTTTATGTCAATAGTAAATTGTGTACGATTGGGTTCAAAATTGTCTGAATTATTTTGAATACAGCATGTTACATTCAGTTTGAGTTGAAATCATTTTTTTTTATATCACAAAGGTGGAAAATATTTATTCGGTCCCCCTGCAGCTAATTGACGTTTACAACACGAAGTGTCACTCTAGCGTCAACAATCCTCACAGTCCGTCTTTGGACTGAGTCAAATGACCCGAGACTTTATACCACAAGTATCCTTATAATATTATAAAGGCAAAAGTTTGTAAGTATGTATGGATGGATGGATGTTTGTTACTCTTTCACGCAAAAACCGCTTAACAGATTTGAATGATACTATTGATAATGAATTTATCATACATATAGTTTGTTACGTGGATTAACACATAGGGTACTGTTTTATCTATACACCAAACGGGCAAAGCTGCGGGAGGCATTTAATAAGTAGAAAGCCATACGTATTTTTTTGTTTTCGACATAATTAATATGTCATTTATTTGCTGTTTGTTAAGAGCTATTTAAAGGTAAGAGCTAGAAAAAATCAGAGCAGCTTAAAACTCAAACTCCTTTCCGCTAAAAAATATATTTTTTTAATGTACCAAAAATATTAGAAAATTATCTTCTAACAGTATAATTCTCACATTGTCGCTTAAAAAAACAATGGCAATACATTAATATATTAATTGCATTTCAAAGACACAGTTAAACCGCACGTATTATCAGAATAAAAAACAAGCATGTTTGTCTTTGATCTCACCCTGTCGGCGACGCCTCAAATTATACACAACCAAAAGGGAGTTTCAACAAAAAGTAATTAAGTGTGTCGTGAATCGAACACCTCAGCGTGCACCTTGTGTTTCCCACGGTACACAAATTATACACAATTATACAGTACACAACCCGGAAAGTTTAAATGTACACGGAGCGCTTGGAGACGAGTTTAATTTGGTGTATATTTTATGTGAGTGATCGCCCCGTTTTGCTCGTTTAAAGGCGTAAAATATATTGTATTTTCCTGTGGGACCGAGAGCTCGGTTAAAGTTAAAAAAACTGCTGAAGTGCGAGTGAGGCTACGAGCAGTGTAGTTCTGCAGTTGTTGACGGTTAGTAGAGTATTACTCGTTACTTGTAAATAGGCTTGGCAAACACAAAAATCACAGTAAAGCAGTACTGTGATTTTTGTGTCTGCCAAGCAAGAAGTCTTGGGTTCGATTCTCAGGTCGTGCAGTGTTATTGGGCCTTTCTATGTAACTCTCAGTAGCAGCTCGAAGTTTACATTTGTGCCCAGTTAATGGCAATAGGCTCGCCCCCTCATACATGGGACCTAAACAGACAGACATACCGTCGAAACGTGGGTGTACATTAGTACACCTCTGCCTAACCCTTCGGGAACGACAGGCGTGATGGTATGTATGTTACTGTGATTTTTTTGCCGTATTTAAGAACACATACATCTACGCTTAGTGGCTTAATACTGAAAATCGATCAATAGAAAAGATTCACCTCGTTTAGCTACTTTCAATATAATAAAAAGAACATTTTATACAAGCAAGAATGCCTAAGTATGCCAGAGGAAACTTCTAAAAGACTTTTCAATGAAGAAACTGAAGTTTTCAATTATCTACGAAGACTTACAATGGAGTTAAAATAGCATTTCATTCTGATTGGAATTAAATTTAGCTCTCTAGCAAATGCAATGCATTGTCAGTCGGGAATGATTTAAAACTGGTAACCTGAATAGACTTTACCTACTGGTTGTCTTAATAACTATGTCGTTTGAATAAAGATAGTGATAAATTACAATTATTTCTGTAAATAGATCTTTTGCCACATCTCATAAATAAGATTTTTCAGGATCGAGATGGCTTCGGCATTTTCTAACTGATAATCTCTGAGAAGAAATCCCAAAACAGACTCAGAGAATCATGAATTCTCTCTCTTTACAACCTCAATGCCAATGGTGGTGTTTTGACGAAAGCACCATAGGTACTTTAAGTAGACCTGTCCATACCGACACCACGCTTGCGTCATGTTCTTGCATTTTGTTCTTACTAATTTGACTATTGACGATTTAAGACATTACATACATTACATTTTTTACATTGACCTCGCACACCTTTGCCTGAACATTGTATGACAATACCCATTATTTTAAAAGAGTGTCTATGGAGTTTCTTGCCGGTTCTTCTTCATAAGATCGACGTCTTAGAACCGTGCAACTAGAATCATAACGTTTTATAACATAACGATTTATAAAAGTGCTTGAAAAAGTTTATTTGAAATAAAAACATTTTGATTTTGATTTTTGATTTTGATCAGTCATCGTGTAGCTCCATCATTATTGAGGCGCAACGACCCAAAACAATACAAGGTCGGTAGGACACTTTCGTTAGACAATACCAAATTTCAAGGCCGCGAGACAAAGAATTTAAAAATATAAAATCACAGTGTTGTAAAAACTTTTAAAGAATTAAAAACACTGTGATTTGTGTGTGATTGGATATTATTCTTTTTCTTTCGTCTCAGTGTTTATTTTAGAAGTTTCTCTTGAAAAAAAATCTATAGCATATTTAATTGGAGAGATGCAGATTATGGATCACAAATCATGTTCTTTTCATGCTTGATCCAAAAATAGTTAAGTCTGTTCACATCGACATTAATACCAGGGCTGTATTAATAACCGTCCCCGCGATCGTAACTTGACTGAACAAACAGACACACAGACAAACACAGCAGCGCGACGAGACGAATGCGTCCACAGATCGTATCCAGTCATGTTGGCACACCGTCTACTTTATCTGTTGGCGACTGTTCCGAGTGTGATTGTACTGAAGCCAATGTACTCCTCATTGCAGACTTGGAACGCCGTGTAAATAATGGTAGTTTATAATGTTTATTACATTATAAAAGTATATTCATAAAGTTATGCTAACCTAGTAGCGTGTCCTTATGAATTACTGTGAACTAAAAGATCGAGTGATCCCATGACTGACTTTTGAAAGTTACATGCGAATTTATCATATGCTCATTTGCTAAAGGAAAACATTGCTAGAAAACAAATTTTGTCGATGGCACGTGCCAATCCATACTAGGCTAGCGTGGAGGCCGTGCCTTATAAGTAAATGGTAAAACTGCATCGTTCGTGAAATGGTAATAGGTAATGGATATGATTTTAAAAACTGTATGAAATTATGAGTTTTTAAATAAGTTTTGTAGCAAATCGCATAGAATGGCTAATCAAAATTACTTAAATGTGTTTATAAATTTCGTGTAGATATTCATCTGCACCATTATTGAGATCATCGTTGGATGCAAAATTGTTTTATTCTGATATAATTTTAATCCCCACGTTTCGGATCTTTTACAGAATCCATAGTAGATATCGAGATGAAAGTAATATACCGCCATAATATCTGTAAAAAGAAGTTACAAATCACACTACCAACTTCCATAATATTATTTCTAGTCGAATATTCGATTGTTCCATACACAATAAGTATGAAGTAGAACACCAATTACTGTGCATACATCTAGCTTTATCGCAACTAACCCAATATAAGCTAGACCCGACCCAGCTAAGGTTGAGTTATGACAGTGATTAAGCCAAGTTTCAACCCTCGTGTCATCTTGTGAGCATGTTTCGAACTAAATTCGAACGTAAGTTTTGGATTCGCGAGTGAGTTTTGAGTGTATCGATGTTGAGTGATTGACTTAGGGTTAGACAAAATATTTTGTTAGTAAGAATCCTTTAGGCACAATAGTCTGAAAGCTACCTTGAACGATTCTAATATATATTTAATTCATACTAATTTGTTAAACTTATGCAAGTACTAAACTAGACTTTTGGACGGTTTTTTTCCGACGGAATCGCTGAACTTTAATCCGATTTTATTACTGAATTTTAATCCCCACGATTTGGATCATTTACAATGGGCAGATTTAGGTGTTGACTGCTACATTTTTGTTGTAATAATTAAGAAAGATTGGGTAGTTATTAGTTAGTTATAACATCAAGACACCTTATACCAGTCCAGTATCAGAAACACACAAACAAGCTATCAGCATTACTCGCGACAAAGACGCATTAAACGGCCATACCAATCAACATAATCAAAAGATTTATCCGAAGATCAATCCGTTAGACAAAGACATATCTCAGGCTGACAGCGTATACGTTCAAGCATTAGTGACGTCATATCTGGCTGCATGTGTACCGGGTGACTTACGGACAGACACCCTGATTAATGGGGCATGGCCATGCCGATATCGTCCTTAACACGTAACAGGAGCGTCTTAATTATGTCAGTACTGTTATTGTGTAATAGGAAGCAAGATTAGGGATTGCTTATTTTGTTCATGCGAATATTACTCACATATTTTGGATGTATTAGTAGACTAGTTAACTGTGTATTTCCATTTAAGTTTTCTTCACAGAATCATGGTTATAAATAATTCTGAAAAAATACCGACTAAATGTCAGAACTGGACCAAATTGAAATGGGACCACAAGCTTTCAAATAAAAAAGAACCACGAAAATCGGTTCACTCTGTCGAAAGTTATGACAACAAACATAAAATGCAGTCGCATTGACTTTTTGAAGTTGGTTAATAAATACATTGGACATTATTACACTTTAACATCTAGATACCTAACAGATGGGTGCATACATATAATGTATACAATCCTTCGAGGGTCAGGTACCAAATTTAATAGGTCCATGCTCATTACACAGACATGCATATCTGCCACTACCAGGGTTTAAAACTATTAGGTCCATTAGTAAGGTCAACTTACTAATGGACCTTTTTATGTATATATTTTTATTAGATACTACTAGCTCTATACATACATATATGTATGCAAGAACATTCTTATATACCTACCATATTTACTTACGAAATACATTACCTCCCAAGTAATCAAACATATAATAAACCTTATAGTAAAAAAAAGAATTCGCACCGCAGCTTGCTAATAAAACCCTGCACAATATGCCAGGGGCCCATTCCTTTACAAATGTTACAGCGTATATATGCTTTCACGACAAAAAAATCAGCAAAGACGTGAGCCGACGACGAGACGAATTTCGTGTCTTACCGTGAATTATGCGCCTATGGCATACTTTGACTACAGTATAGGTAAATATTATAGACAATTTATATCAACTTACACTGACCTCGCACATCTGTTACCAGAATATTGTACTGTCATACCTCATAATTTAAAAAAATGTCTATGGAGCTTCATGCCGCCGGACTTTTCTTCATAAAATAAACTTCTTAGAACCATACAACTAGAATCTCAACGTTTCAAATGGAATAAAAATCTTATTTTGAAATAAAATCGTTTGATTTTTATTTTACAGATAAGAAAAAGATACTGATTTTGTGTTTAACCCTTTGTGTTGCCCAACGTGGACCAGTTGACCTTATTGTCATAAATCTGTTAGTATTTCCATGAAATCTTAGTAGATACTTTCATTGCATTTGTTTTCATAAATTCATTTACTGGCCCATTGCTTATCAGTCCACGATAATATATCAACACGATATCAACAATAGTCCACGACGCTAACGACATAAAATACTTTATTTACTCCTACTTTACTTTATATCACATCACCAAGGAAGTTCTTTAATCACGTTTCAAGAAAAATATTTTTGAATATCTTGCATATACTATGCATAAAGTAATCACAACGGTACAAGATGACTCACAAGTCGTAACTCCTGTTACGATTATGATCCGCAGCTGAAGACCGCGTGTGTACCTAACTATGTGAGAATACCGTGTTTAATGTTTGCACATGTCTAGGTTAATTAGAATGTTGTATCTACATCAATTAGTAGATTGTTTAACACGACTAATTACTGAATAGATTTCACTGTTATTATGATTATTATTTAATGTTTTGAACATTAGCATTGAGTGGCTTGACTGAGTATATTGGGTTCTGAACAACAAAATAAAAAAAAACTGTAAGGTTGTAAATCTCGCTTGACAATTAATGTAAGCAATTTAAATATTTAACTGATCAACAAAAGTTTTTTTTTTATGTAGGGGATAGTTAGGTACCTACGCTGATTGAAAACAATGATTTTTTTACAGACTCAAAGTCGAAGTCGAATTTATTTATATGTGTTTACATGTATTAATTTAGTTAGGTATTATGATAATGTGATAGAGATGGAATGCAATAGCAAATTTAATCTTACTCGGCATGTCATATTGGAGCCATTTCACATACCTGAAACAAACGAAAGATATTATTTAGAGTTTTATAGCGTTAGTAACACGAACTACCTAATTCAATTATAGATGCCATTTATTTTCCCACTGTTGGGCTTGGGACTCAAATGAATAGTGGATTACGCCTTGTCTAGGCACAATAAACAGATCTTTAAGACAAGTGCTACAAATCTTTGGTTAAGTATAATTTCTGGCGACAGAAATCTCGCGTCTTAGTTCAAAGAAATCCTATGAGAATACACCATTTAAAACTTAACCCATTATATCATGAAAACATATAACAAAAAGCATTAGCAGCTAGTAAAATAGAATTTATAACGGACAAGAAGTATCTCTTTTAAAGCAGTTTGCATGCGAGCAACGCGCGGGATATGGTGCGTGAAACTAGATGAGATGAAGTTGAATACACTACGGGCCATAAAGACTAACATACTTATAAAATACGCCATCACTGTCTTACAAAAATTATGTACTATACCTAAAGCTTACTTAAATGGTTGAACTAGTAGGTTTTCCTAACGAATTTGGACTCTATATCAATCTATGGAGTGGTTTTAATTCATTAACAAAATTTGATAAACTTGATGACTAAAGGATGGTTATAGTTATCAGTTCTTTTCTTCTACCTTTGCTTGGCTCGTTGTTGATCACGTGTGCATAAAGTAACCATGATTTATAATTGGAATCTAAATACAAGTATAAATCTAAATACAAATATAAAATTGTTGAGAGTGCAAAGCGAACATACTTAGTCCTACCCGACCGGTAGAACTAGGTAAAACTATAGATTAATAAAATGTGGAAGTTCTATACTTCAGATAACATTAGCAAAACCCACCTATTTTAAATATTGATAGCTTTCTCAACACTTTGAAAAGTTCTGTGTAACATTTTATAGTCCTGAAATGTCCAAAAACGATCGTTTTAAATTCAGCACAGGATAACATTTACGGGTTATCTGCTTCGAAATCGTTTTAAATGCATTTTTAGGCGATTATTATGCATATAGCTGCCGTAACAAAGATTAAGTTCGGTTTTATGTGTGTGCTAGTACTTAAATAACAGTATATTTAGTCAATGGAAAATTTTCAAACAAAAATAAGAATACTATGATTCGAAAAAATATTTATATTATATAGCCTTTGTTTCAGTTATATAAATAAATATAGAAAATATATTAAGTAATTAATATTTATTTGCGACGTTATAATGAATATAGTTTTGCTTTAATTAAAACTTGATAGTTAAAATTAAACATCGGCATAGTGAATAGGTACGTCAGTTTAGAAAATAAAAATAAAACATGATTCTTTAGATGGGATTATCATTATAAGAGAAGAATTAAAAAACTCATACTTTTATTTTTATAAAATAACATACATTATACTAATAATTTTACTTGCAATTCTATGCCCAGACTTTTCTCCGACTATCATTTAAAAGTTTGATAAAACTTAAATATTTTTCACACAAATAAATCTCATATATCATAGGAGCGTGCCCGCTATTCTGTCCGCCACTGTACGTCTGCGGCTTGCGCCAGCTGATATATTGTTATTGTTGGAAGAAAACAATAGACTTTGAAAAATGCGCTTTTTACAAACACAGCTTGTAATCAAACCAACAGCCATTAACGTTTTTTAAACGTAAAAAAATATGTAAAAAAATGGCAGAAAAAATAATAATAAATAAACAACTTCGTAATACAAAGACTTACCTTAGAATATAAGTTGTCAATCGCAATAAAAGATTTTTAAGTCAAAAATAAAAATAACATTTTTAAATTTGCAAGATACGATAAGAAAAAGAAAAAAGGACAACAACGAAATGTAGGATAATTTCTAGGGTTTTATTTTATACCATTCCGTTCCTTTCACCTCTGAAAATTAAAAGTAGGCATACCTACAGAAAAATTAAATGCCTAGCTACAAGTGGTTGCTCTTAAAATAAGATACAGATACCAGGGCAGTAATTTATCCAAGGCTTTTTGTTACAGCATAAATTATTTATTTATGCTGTAACAGATACAGGCATGACGAAAAGTCATAAAAAACATCAAGAACACAGAGAAACTAGCCTCCATTTAAAAGAATGTACTATGAGAAAATGTTATTATTTCTGAGTATATTATCAAATCCCGAATTTTTTAATTATATATTTAAAAAAACTCTTCATTCAGTTTATATTGCCCGAGCATTAAAATATCTACGATCAAAAGAAACTAGTCGTACCTACACGACTCATACGTTCATACGTTCCCCGACATCCCGTAAGACAAGAGAAAAGCATTTATCATGTTCATTATTACGTTCCGCGTACGGTATCCTCATCACGTGCATAGTTCATACGTGGCACTACCTTGGTAGGTATACCTAGTATCTCCGAACCGGTTCCGTTTAATTTTTAATTTTCAAGGAAGCGCTAACGGCCCACCGTACGCGCGTACTGCACGTCCCTTATCTTTAGATATGCTGCAATATTTTTATTTTACTGTTATTGTTGTTCGTCGTGGTTGTACTAAAAGAGTTTTTACATGGTGTAAGGAGGGAAACTGAAGCTGCAGGCTTGTATTACTTTAAGTAAAATTGTACTTTGTTCAATAATTTCGTGCTAGAAATAAGAAAAGAAAAAGAGTAGCTATGTATAATATACACATTGCCCGATTGTTTCTTGGACAATTTCTTGAATGACACCGATGAAATTCACTCCTCAATTGAAACATTTCTTTTTAAATATCACGCTTCTAGCCTTGCAAATATAGACAGAGTTATATTTCGTCGGTATCGCCTACAGCAAGCATATCGCCTCTAACTAGTCACAAATCCTAACTTCTAACTGCTACTGAGAAAATCACTTCGTACTTCTCTAGACAAGGGAATCTAATCCAGGACCTTACGCTAAGCAGTCACGCTATTTATGTGTCAATCAACCAAACAAATAAACAAATCAAATAATTATGTAACAGATCATGTGAGGTACATAACATAAAATAATTCTACAATACTTTTAGAAGCACGTCCATTCTAACTACGAACACTACAAAGAGTATATGAAAAATAAAACCAATGCAGTTCATAACATTCAGTCAAATGGCTTGCTGAATCTGACTCCCATGAGTGATTTAATTAAATTCATTCAACTGTTTAAATTAACTTTCAAACAATTACTAAAGTGTTTTTATTGTCTTTGGTAAACGTCAAATGTTCGACACGTGACTTTACTGTATTTGTATAGTTTCATTGATATTATTATATTAACATCATATTCTGCAAAATAATATATTCGTAATATATATTCTTTTGTTTTTTTTTCTTTAGTTCACTTTCTATGCAACCAGATTTATTTTTTAATATCGTTTTAAAATTAATTTGTGTGTGGTTTGTGATATTTATGTGATGTGGTGAGACCACCGGACTCAATAATCAAAATTTGGTTTCAAAGTTATGTATGAGAAGAGAAACTGTGAATACAATATCCGTGAGACATAACTAAGAGATTTTATCAATGACACACCACACTAGCATAGTGGACTATGACGCAATACCTTTAAAATTACAGGAGACCCGTACTTACATATGCATTTTTACTCTCATATAAAAGAAAAACATCATTTTCTGAACCGAAACTCGGTAGCTGTTCCAATGTGTGTAAATGGATTTATGGCGACAAAACTTTGTTTGACGTACAAACATATTGTTATAATGACGCTACATAAACACACATACATGTATCTACAACCTGAGCCGTATATCGTCGCGAAGCTTACATCCCCTTTCTCCGCCGTGCCAATAAAAAGAGCAATACAATCTGTGTGAGAACAGCCAGCTGCACTTGAATGCACGCAACTCTATAAGTATGCAAATGTTGATAGACTTAACTTGTCAAGGGAACGACACCCCCGTGGGTTGAGGAGACTGAGGTGCAATTTTGATACCGACAGAATAATATCGAGAATACCTAGGTATGTGCAAGTACTTGTTTTTGTTACTAAAATTTAGATGTAGTAACAAGAAGAAGTGGAAAAAATACTGTTTTTTATGGATTTTAAATGTTGTATTTAAGATGTTAAGAGTTGTTTTAGGTGATATAAGGTACTGAAATTTAGGGAGGAAATAATATCAACATACCGCAATAAAATTTTAATTTCAATGTCTTATATTCGCGTCAGTGTGAGACTGTGAATCATATAAAAATCTTCATATGTATGTCTTAATATAATTACCATTTTTTATTTTATTATTTTGTATTATTCTCATAATCTATTTAAAAATAACTAATAACTTTATGATGTTGTCTGAGGTAACGACTTTTTGTTATTAAGTGCGGAATTAGAATTTTAGTTTTTATATATATTATATTACAAGCGCGCTGTTCAATAAATAATAGATCTGTATAGCTAACCACACCTGACTTTAGGAATATTTCATTGCATTAACATAACCAAACAAATCGCATAGAATACATCACACATACTCAATATTCATGGCATACTGAATTCAATGCCCAAAAGCCAACAAAAATAATAAATGGAATCACTAAACTGGACGTTTCCGACATAACGATAAAACTAAATGGTACGCCTAACAACTACGGCTGATTGCACCTAATCCAACACTCGCTAAACAGAGGTTAAATAATGGACAGATTAATCGGAAATTAGCCGAGCTGCTGCCTCGCGGACAATACGATTTGGAGATAACCATCGATAGACCGGGAGCCGAAAATTATATTTTAGTCACTGTTTTAAAAAAAACTGTTTAAAAATTTGGAACAAATGGGGTGTCCTAGAAAAATATACATCGATCTCCTTCAAAGATGCAGCACTTGTAACTAGCGGGGATGTATAACAAGACGTATGACTTTGGACGAAGCAAAAGTTGTACGCAAGAAGCTTAACGCAAAGCGTTCACTAGGTTTGTGCCTACCCCATGGGAAAAAAGATACAGTGTATGTACTTGTATGTGGTTAATATATGGCCATATTTCTTTTTTCTAAATTATAATCTAGTAGTAAATTAAGATCTTGTGTTTAGTCCTCAGTTCAAACGAATCATAAAAAGGATCTCGGAGTTAATGTCTATTTGTGTCCAGTTAAAGTTAAACATTACATAGGACCAAAAACATACCGGCAAAATGCACATACAAAGGTAGGTTTTTCAGGATAACAGTAGTTTTATTAGTCTCAAAATTGCAATTTAATAGCATTTATTTAACAAAAAAGTACAACATTCAACACAGATTTGAAATGTATAAAATATATTTGCCAGCTCCTGCACTGGGCGCGCGGTTGCGGTGGCGTCGGGCCCAACGGGATGCGATAACGCGAACGTCCCGGTAATTAATACGCGTCAAACTGTTTTGAATTTTGATATTTAGATTTTCAAATAACGTATTCATATTCGGTATTATCATCTAATTTGAATGCGGTTGTGGTAAAACCGCAAATCCACATTAGATATTTAGGTTATTGAATAATATTCGTATATGCATGGTGTGTGGATTATTTACAATGAATTGAGTATTTTCGGCATTATTTTATAATATCATACAGATTCTATAGCTGTTTAGGATTATGAATGCATGAATGGAACATATGACTAATCGAAATCTCTATTAAACGATAATATGAAACAAAATGATATTTATTTCTGTAAATAGATCTTTTAAAGACATTTTTACAAGTCAGATATAAGATTATTCCCTAACTGACAAACTCTGAGAAGAAATACCGAAACAAACTCCAAACATATTTGTTTACAATAGGTGAGCCTGACGATGGTAACAGTCTCGACAATGTAGGTCAGTCTGAAATGATCTTTTGAAGAAAACACCAGTGCAGCTTTTAGTTGATCTTTTCATACTGATAGCATGCATACATCATCTATCGTGAAGCTCAAGCATAAGCATGATGAAGAAAAAAGTCCTAAAGAAACTCCTACCAGAATTTTATTGATGGTAGATCTAGGAAGAATCCCATGCGAACGAATTCTTCGCTACCATTCTAGTGCTGAAAAATAATTATAGGTACTTCATATCGATATCGTAAAACCTGCAGTTATAAAATATAATTTCGACTAACACAAAGATAATTGAAATTAATTGTATTTTTAATAAATTTATAGTTACCTACTGTTATGAATGTCAGAAAACAGGCCTTAACGAAAATGATTGTTAATAATAAAATGTTACTCAAATTATTTCAGTATGTTTCAAAATATGTTTACATCAAAATAAAATGGGGATAAGTTTATGTTAAATATGATGTTGTTACCTAATTCGAATTCGGGACTGCTTTGTTAACAAATCGCATTGCACCAATACCAATATGAACAAAACTAAATCGATTTTACCACCGACTGAATACAATTCGAAATAGCGTAACTACAAATATCACAGATTTTGTGTTTTAGAATAATTAATGTTGTTTTGTTGCAAGTATATTTATAGTCTCGTTTAGTAGACAAAGTAATACTGTTAATAAATATAGGTATAATATCCTACTAATATTATAAACGCGAAAGATTGTATGTATGGATGGATGTTTGTTAGCCTTTAATACCGCTGTGCCAATCTTGTTTTCGTGTAACCTTTTATTTTAATGAACATGTAACGCGCATCATATTCCCGCCATATTTTGTTTTTAACAATAAGCCGCGCTGCGACGCGGCTAGGTACGCGCATGCGCGATCTCGCGACTCGCGAGCGGCGACGCGGTGTCCCGCGCCCCCGCCTTAGTAGTGCGCTTGATGCTCCGAATGCGTCTGGTCGAAGTGGTCGATACTCGATCAATTCTACGATTTTGTAGCATAAGTGTAACTCCTGTATGTCCTCTTTTATAATGTGTCGTACATAATCATTGTGTTCTAACTTAATAAACTGTTTTCGTGAATATCGTGGTTTTCTTATGGCTCGCAAGCTATAAGTGGCGCTCCAACTAGTGGCCGCGAATTCTACCTACTGACGCTTGTTTTAACGGTTTTTCGTGCTTGTTACGGAAGCATTAAAAATGCCGCCGCGTAAGTTACGTACCAATACGAATGACGTCGTGAGTGACGCAGCTAGCTCGGACGAGGAGGTCGCGTCGCCCGCGCCCTCACCAATGCTTATGTCTGGAGACCAGCTATCTTCGTTTCTGGCCGCCTTTGCGAAGTCGCAGGCGGAGGCGAATCGGCAGCTCGTGGAATCCCTCATGGCATCGCATATGGAAGGCAAGGCGCCATCACCACTCGCCAGCTCCAACGCCGCTGCATCATCATCATCACCGTCACCGTCGCAAGTGGGAAATATGTCAAAATGTACGGCACGCTTCGATGGACAAAGTCGCGACCCAGACTCTGTAGAAGCATTTATCGATGCAACCGAGATCTTCAAGGAGTGTGCATCGGTCAGCGATGACCTGGCACTCCGGGGTCTGCCCATGCTGCTCCAGGGCGAAGCTGCAGTATGGTGGAGAGGGGTCCGGACCGAGGTGTCCTCGTGGCCCGAAGCTATTAAGCGGTTACGGCATATGTATGGTGTCCCACATCCAGCTCACAAGATTTTTAGAAACATATTTTCTGGTGAGCAGGGCGAGGAGTTAGCCGACACCTACATCGTCAGGATACGTGCCATGCTATCCAAGCTACCCTATTCATTGCCGGAGGAAGCGAAGCTGGATATCATTTATGGGCTTCTACACAAACGTATCCGTAAAAGAATACCTAGAGAGGCTGTTAAAACCATTGAGTCGCTTATTGAGAAAGCGCGATCAATAGAAGAAGCTCTCATGGAAAGCACAAATACATGCATCGCGTCCGCGTCGGCGTCGGCGTCCACGTCGTTGCGTCCGACCGCCTCACGTTCGACGCGCGCAACTTCGAGTTTGGCGGGAAACGACCGGACATCGGGCGCTCCGGGCTCCGCAGCGCAGCCGTCTCGTCCGCACTCTCCACGTCGACCCTCGGCTTCTGTTACCCACAAGGCCGGGTCCAACTCGAGTGATAATAGTGTTTGTGATAAAATCAGTGATAGTGATAAAAGGTTATTCTGTGTCTATTGTAAGTTACGTGGACATTCTAGAGACTCTTGTAGTAAACTCGTAAGTAAGAAAAGTAATTCTGAATACCTATTTTGTTATGGTTGCGGGGAAAAAGGGTTTATTCGTACAAATTGTCCGAAATGTAAACAATCGTCCGATAATCGTAACTCAGTAGCTACTTGTAATGTAAACAATAATTGTTCCAAAGATTTATTCTATTCAATTAATTTATCTTCTGTGCAGACAGGCTTACATTCCCAGTGTAGCAATAGTAATACTAGTAATAATAATGTTTTTCAAGGGCGACCAATATTGCCTATAGAGATCTGTGGTTACAGTGGCACGGCGCTGTTAGATACAGCTGCCCGTCGTAGTATCGCGGGTTGTACACTGTATGCACTTTTGTTGCGTTTAAATATTATCTTGCGCTCTGAGATTATGTCTGTTAAACTCGCGGATGGTAGTATTCGAAATGACAATGTATTGTTAGCTTGTGTTAATGTTAAGTTAATGTCGTCGTGTATTCCAGTTGAGTTTGTTATTTTTCCTAACGCTATAAATAATGAAACTTTGTTAGGGATAGATTTTATAACTTCTTGTAAACTTATTGTAGATTTTTCAAACATGTCTTGGCACACAGCTGATCGGCCGCAGGTCATTCACCCTCTTCTTACCGAGACTTCACGCGATCCGTTAGGTTGCGCTTCTGTGAACTTGCTGCGGGAGGACGAAGGCACGTTATTGTCGGAGTCTGAGAGGTCGGGCCTTGGGGATCTGCTGGGTGAGTATTGTGACATTTTTAATGTAGTCGGGGAGCCGACTCCTTTCTCTGAACATCACATCGATACGGGTGACCACCCCCCGATTGCTGTTCCCCCTTATCGTGTCACGCCGGCGAAGAAGGAGATAATACGCGCCGAGCTTGACCAGATGTTGAAGGACGATATTATTGAGGAGTGTGAGTCACCCTGGTCAGCACCAACTGTATTGATACCTAAGTCTTCTGGTGGGTATAGGTTTTGTGTTGACTATCGGCGGCTCAACGCTGTCACTAAAACTGATGCTTATCCTATGCCGCGTATTGATGAGCTATTGCAGTCAACCAGGAAGGGTTGTGTGATGAGTACCCTTGACCTTCGGAGTGGCTACTGGCAATGCCGCGTTCAGGATCAGGATAAAACAGCATTTGTGACACCTTTCGGTATGTTTCGCTTTAAACGTATGCCTTTTGGACTTAAGAATGCCCCGGCCACGTTTCAGCGGCTGATAGATCGGTTCCGATCAGGTTCGTCACTCAAGGACGTCACTGTAATTACGTACCTTGACGATATTTTATGTATTTCTGATTCTTTCTCTAGTCACCTTTCTGATCTTCGTGCAGTTTTTGACCGACTCCGCCTGTTTAAACTTCGGGCGAATAGGGACAAGTGTGTCTTCGCTAGAGAGAAGGTTAAGTATCTCGGGCACGTGATTTCCCCAACAGGTATATCTCCTGACGAGGACAAGGTGCGAGCTGTGTTGGAGATGAAGGAGCCTACTGGTCTTCCGTCTCTCCGTACATTTCTTCAGACATGTTCGTGGTTTCGTAAATTTATACCCGACTTTGCGAAAGTAGCGGAACCACTCACTCGCCTGACACGGAAAAATCAAGTTTGGAAATGGGAGTCTGAGCAAGGTAAGGCTTTTACTGCTCTTAAGACGCTCTTGACCACCTCACCTATCCTTGTGCAAGCAGATTATAACAAGCCTTTTCTATTGCGAACGGACGCCAGCAATTATGCTTTAGGTGCAGCTTTACTCCAGGGGGAGTCTCCACATGATGAACATCCTATCGAGTACGCTAGTCGTCTGCTCACTCCAGCCGAGCGGAATTACTCAACTACTGAGCGGGAGGCCCTCGCCGTAGTTTGGGCTGTCGAGAGATTCCGCGGCTATATCGATGGTCATCCTATTCATGTGATGAGTGATCACCAGCCCCTCAAGTGGTTGTTCTCGCTCAAGTCCCCGAGTGGCAGGTTAGTTCGCTGGGCTATGAAATTGCAATCTTTTGATTTGTGTATCGAGTACACTCCCGGGAAGGCTAATGTGTTGGCCGACGCTCTTAGTCGTCCTGTTGTTGATGGTGAGTCGCCGTCGCCTGACTGTGGTATTTGTCCGGTGATCGTAGATGTTCCTCATTGGGACGCGACTTCGACTCGTGACGCGCAGATGGCTGATCCGGAGGTTGCCAAGATCATCCATGACCTAGAGGGTAAGGATGAACTTTCTGTTAACAGGTGGACTGAACGTGGTTATCTGTTAAATCAGGGCGTACTGTATCGTTTCGTTGATGACGCTGATTGCGAGGAGCCTCAGCTGGTCATACCCGAGAGCTTGCGGAGCAAGGTCATGTTTGAATGTCATGACTCGCCTTCTGCCATTCATGGAGGTATCGACAGGACTATACATCGTATTGCCCAAAGGTTTTATTTTCCCGGTATGAGGAGGTTTGTGACGGATTATCTTAAAACGTGTGTCGAGTGTCAACGATACAAGCCGTCAAACCTCAAACCAGCAGGACTGCTCCAGACTCCAGTCCCAGCACAGCGGTTTGAAGTCATAGCAGTTGATCTCTTTGGACCGTTACCGAAAGGACCTCAAGGTGAGAGATGGATTCTCATCGTAGAGGACACTGCAAGTAAGTGGGTAGAGATCTTTCCTCTTGTCGAGGCCACGGCTGAGCAATGCGCTAAGACATTGGTAAGCGAAATATTTATGAGATTTGGCCTTCCTCGACGTATGATCTCTGATAACGGTGTGCAATTTGTAGCAGACGTTATGCAGAAGGCAATGTTTGTTTTAGGTGTAAAGCAAACCCTTGTACCGCTTTATCACCCTGAAGCTAATCCTGTAGAACGAAAGAACAGGGATCTGAAGGCTCAACTTGCCATTTTAGTTGGAGATAGACACCAACATTGGCCAGAGGTATTACCTTTTATTCGTTTTGCTTTTAATAGTTCGCTCACGAAATCTACTGAGCATACTCCTGCATTTTTAACGTTTGGTCGTGAACTTCGGTCCCCTTTGTCAGTTGAAGCAGATTTAAGGTCAGTGGTTGAGTCCGAAAACTTTGTACCTCAGATTACGCCTTACCTGCTTAAGCTCGCTGATACTGTTTCTGCAGCCAAGGAGACCCTAGAGAGTCATCAGGATATCAGGAAAGCTTATGCTGATAAGCGACGCGCTATTCCTGAGGAGTATGTGGAAGGTGATCTCGTCCTTATGAAAACTCACGTGTTGAGTAATGCTGCGAAAGGTGTTACTTCGAAATTTATCCCAAAGAGGGATGGCCCTTACGTTATTTCTAAAAAGGTGAGCCCTACAACTTTTCTATTAGCTCATGAGAAGTCTGGTGAAGTATTTGGCAAGTATCACGTATCTGACTTGCGTCGTTACCATTCTAGAGAGGGTGAATGTCCTGACCCAGTCGTTCCCAAACGTGGTAGAGGCCGCCCGCGTAAGACTTCATAAATTATGACTTTTGGCGTTACTTTGTTGTTTGCCCAGACGAGGTTCTCTCCTGGTCAAAAGGGGGAGTATGTAACGCGCATCATATTCCCGCCATATTTTGTTTTTAACAATAAGCCGCGCTGCGACGCGGCTAGGTACGCGCATGCGCGATCTCGCGACTCGCGAGCGGCGACGCGGTGTCCCGCGCCCCCGCCTTAGTAGTGCGCTTGATGCTCCGAATGCGTCTGGTCGAACTGGTCGATACTCGATCAATTCTACGATTTTGTAGCATAAGTGTAACTCCTGTATGTCCTCTTTTATAATGTGTCGTACATAATCATTGTGTTCTAACTTAATAAACTGTTTTCGTGAATATCGTGGTTTTCTTATGGCTCGCAAGCTATAAACATAATTATTATACTATAGAATATGTTCTATGGTAGTAATAGTTAGAACTTTTTGACTGATACCATCACGCATAAACCCTCAAAGGTTTTGACAAAGGTGTACTAATATATCCACAGGTCGTCGATAAGTTTGAAGTTCACATGTAATAAAAGTGATACGAATTCCTCTACGTGATCGAATCAGAAACGAGGAGATCCGTAGAAGAACCCGGGTCACTGACATAGCCCGAAGAATCTCAAGTGGCAGTGGGCAGGGCACATTGCTCGAAGAACGGATGGCCGTTGGGGCTTGAAGGTTCTCGAGTGGCGAACGCGAACTGGAAGACGCAGCGTGGGTAGGCCTCCGGCAAGGTGGACCGACGACCTGGTAAAGGTCGCTGGAACCAGCTGGATGCGGGTGGCCCAAGACCGGTCGTTGTGGAAATCTTTGGGGGAGGCTTATGTCCAGCAGTGGACGTCCTCCAGCTGATATGATGATGATGATGATGATGATGTAATAAAGGCCTATTGCAATTAACCGAGCACAAATCCTAACTCCGATTGTTACTGATAATAATTGATGAACCCAATAAACGTTTAACTTTTTGATCTGGAAATAGAATCTAGAAACTTACATTCAGCAGCTTTTAGTCAAACAGCACAATTGCCGTGATTATTTTATTAGAACGTTTCTATATCAGAAGCTATTTAAATTATTTTCTGTTTTGTTTTCATTCAAAATATTTCGTATCAATGTAACATTTATTTTAAACATTAGGTACTGTCAATAATGGGTGTCTCATACTGTCAGTAAGTTGGCTATATCTAGTGTACTTTAAGAAAATATTCATAAAATATAAATGGACGATAAAGAATTCATTCTGCCCGTAACTCAATACATACGCGGCTTGTGAACGCGCCGTTGCAAATATGACACGGTACAAATATCCATGATACCGTTTTGTGCACATATTTTTTGTTGACATCGCAAGAGGACAGATTTGATTTATTAATTGTCACCGGTTATAACAGTTTTTACAGGTAGGTTCTGTTTTAGTTGATAAAAATTATAGCTCAGGTAGATTTTTTCATTTAGATCTTGTGGAAGTTCTTGTTCGACCGTGGGACAATTGGTATTATCCTACTAATATTATAAACGTGCAAGTTTGTAAGTATGGATGTTTGTTACTCTTTCACGCTAAAACCACTTAACAGATTTAAATGAAATTTAACATACAAATAATTTATTACCTGGATTAACACATAGGCTACTTTTTATACAATATAAACGAATATCTTAGGAGTATTACAATTTCAACAATTTTGTATTTAATTTAAAAAGAGTATCTATGGAGTTTCTTGCCGGTTCTTCTCCATAAGACCTACCTTTTGGAACCGTGCAACTAAATTCAATTTAATTCGACAATTCAAAAGTACCTGTATTGGTCTAATTGAAATAAATGATTTGATTTGATTTGTAATTTAAAAACCCTGAAAGCTAATAAGCTTTCAGAGTTTTTAAATTGAGTGGATACACCGATGGCAACATGCCAATATACATAGGTACAAGGCCCGTGGTAAAATATTTCTAGAGAAACAATAACCCGAGTCTTAAGTTTAATAATTATAACTGTTCATATGGAATGGGTTTTTATTTTTATGGTATGTATAATATGTATTTTAAAATATACATAAACATATGTTATCTAACCTTATATATCGCACACTGAAAAACTCATGTAAAGTAAAGTATGCAAAACAATGTAATTTAAATCCTGTCAACTTCTCATCCAGTTTAAGTTTAACTGAAGTATCACATTCTACTAAAATATGTATACTTCAACAAATTGTTTGCATCACAACGTTTTGCTAGTGACGCTATTCCATTAAAACCACATTAATGTAATATTTACGAGTCACTTCAAATATAAGTTCCCATTATCCTGTGCCGGGTAGCAATATTTTGTGTGAATACTTGTCGTGTTTGACGAGCGAGGGTATGTCTTTAGCCAGCCATGTCGCGGGTTTGACAACTGTTCGCTATGTGCATACGACAAATAATAGTGCAACCTTTCATCATTATTAAAGTATTAGTCTATACTAAAAAAAATATGTACTGGCAGCTGTAAAGTGAAGAAATAAAAAAAATTGTAGCATAAAGATTTTTTTAATTTAAATAACCAACATTATGGAACATTTCAACTTCATTGACTAATTACGTGAACAGTTTTAATTGAAATAAAAACACTTAATTAATAGAACCGCAACAAACTGGTATTTAATGGTGTAAATATATAAAAACATGATAATTCATTTTTGTTTTTATAAAATGGCATGAATCTAAAAATGAATTTATGACACCAAAATCGAATTACTGCGGCTCGGGTGTACTAACTCGGGCTTTGATTTAATTCCTTGATTCAAATCTGTTTTTGTAGTTGATCTATTTATTTATCTTAACTTGAAATATTAAAAAAACATGAATATGTATTATTTACTTAATTGCCCCAGTCATACACACAAGTAAGATTAAAACATTGAAACCACGAAACCACGCACCCTGATCCATCGAACAACAAACATTTAACATGTACATTGCATTACAAATAGTCGTGTCCACGCCGAGGGAGACATCGTGATGCGTTTAAAATATTTGCCGTCTGCCGTCACTCCTGTTGCCTCAAGTAATACACTTGTTTATACTGTACTTCAAAAGACGACAACTTAAGTGGTATCCAGTTTACAAACGTTCATAAAAATTCCATGTATAAATTTAAATAAGCCTTGCGGCTGTTTTTGTTAAGGGTTTACTATTTTCTCTTTCATTATTTGGGGTTCGAAGTTCCGTCTTGATGTTTAGAGTTGTATGTCAGTGTTTATATTTTTGATTGTGTTACTTATTTTTGTTCATGTAGGTATATTAATTTTAACTCCACTATCATTTAAAATAAACACAACACTGCATTGCATTATTTTTTTTACTATATTTTATTTAGAGACGGTCGTTATTCAGCAGTCAGGTCGCCAAGATTTTTTAAGTTTTATTTTCTTTCCGCATTTTTTTCCCTATAAACTTAACTAAACCAAATATCACGACCCTTCTTAGACGCAAAATGCCTTATAGAAAAATTTTCTCTTCACGTATAGCTACCTTGATTTAATTAAATGCACGCAGAGTAGGAAGTGTCAGTATCTACGCAATCGTTTTGAGGGATTTCACAACTATGCCACTAAGGACCACTAATCACATTAAAGACATAAAATCATTAACCACTATTAATAGGCCAACATCAGCAACCACCAATAAATAAATAAATATTCCCGGACATTATGACACAACGCCATCTAGTTCCGTGGTAAGCAACGAGGCTTGTGTTACGGATACTAGTTGGTTGATATACTACATATATACTTTTTTTTTTTGTAAATACATACATATTATACATAGATACATCCATGACTCGGATACAAATGTTTATGCTCATCACACAAACGTTTGTCTCTACCGGGATTCGAACCCGGAACCCATAGCACAGACGGCAGTGTCAACTACCGCTGGACTAATTGGGTCGTCTATAACAGAGACTGTAATCGAAAAACACGGTGATTTAAAACACCCCACTCACAACAAAATACCGACCAAACAACAGGTGGTCGGGAAATTAAATAATAACATTAAAGACCAAAAATTAAATACTTCGGCGAAGTTTTAATGTGTCGGCCGTCGGATAAATCACTGTTTTAACGTAGAATTTTCCAGTTTAAATTGATCGCCATTACTAAAGTTTTGGGGCGATTGCTTAATTACGGGCCTGTCACTCAGTATTACTTCTTAATAGAAGACGTTAGGCGAAAGTAAGAAGTGTACCTCAGGGTGCTATCCTAGGACTATTATCCTTACATTATTTGGCTATACAATTGATATAGTGACATCCTTATGCAATTTTCAGCCTTTATCCAAAAATACACGCACTTTATCAACTCAGCCTATCGTAGTCCACTGCTGGACATATTTTTTGTCCAAACTGCACCATAAAACTTTTTCCTTCGTCTTCCTCACTAAGTCTATCCCCGCTACCTTCTTGATTAACACTTCTTGCTTTTCGTCAATTTAAAAGCTCTTATTCTCTGCCTTCTTTTTAGTATCTTGATACGTCTCAACTCCTACTTATTGTTTCATATGCTGCATAAAACTTCTAGGTCCAGATATAAATACTAATTCAAGAACATAAAGCACAAATTTTTCTTCTAGACCCTAAGCCTCCTTAATATTAACATTTAATTACGCTTAACAATGATGGATGTACAGACAGTTCAAGTGTACATACATATTTATCCCGGCTGTCGCTAATTACATTGTTCCGTGGGATGCGCGTCGGCGATCCATCTTCATTTGCCGAGGCGTCCGATGAACGCCTTAGAGCTAGTAATTATTGTGGTGTGTCTTTGTACATAGTATTTATTTAATGAGAATACTATTGCGTTAATAGTTTATTAAAATAAATAAAGTTTTTACGGATTTTGAGAAGAGTTTTTTTTTACATTATTACAAGCTTACGGCCTTCTTGATGGTAAGCGGTTACTATAGCCTATACACCCCTTTTTACAATGGTCACCACAAGTCACGGTTTAGATTTCTGCAGGAAAAAATATTTGTATGACATGGTGTTTGCGTATGTACGAATTGATGTTCACACACAACGTTCCATTGGAACATTTTTTTTTATTGAACGTAGGGAAATCGTGGGTGAGTCCCCAAAGAGCGCCAACCATCCTGGTCTTGGGTTCCTCGCATCAATCCGCTGCCAGCCACCTTCTTCAAATCGTCGGTCCATCGTGTCGCAGGTCGTCCTACACTACGTTATTCCGTTACGTTTTTAAACGTTTTTTTAACGTTAAATATTCCTGGACATTATGGCACACAGCGCCATCTAGTTCCGTGCTAAACAACGAGGCTTGTGTTACGGATACTAGCTGGTTAATATATTACATATATACTTTTTTTTTTTGTAAATATATACATATTATAGATAGATACATCCATGACTCGGATACAAATGTTCATGCTCATCACACAAACATTTGTCTCTACCGGGATTCGAACCCGGGACCCATAGCACAGAAGGCAGTGTTAACTACCGCTGGACTAACTGGGTCGTCTTTCCCGTTAATTACAATATAATATTGAATAATATATTACCTCTGTCAAATCATTATAGACAATACTAATATTCCAAGGTTGTGTCTGTCACGAGATTATCAGCTGGTAAATAGGCTAAAGGTATTTATTTGGCAATATTATACATACCTGAAAACAACACCATCAAACACCGATAAATCAGTTCAACGACCTTATGAAAGAACCAGTTCTTAGCATATACCTAATATAATATTATAAGTATCTGAAAACCCCTTTCTCCTCGAGAATATTCCTTTAGATGAAAAACAGCTGATAAAAACACACATTACATTTTCTTTTCATCTCTAAATCGAAAAGAAGATAAAATGGAATGTACCATCCTGTGTTCATTGTCATATCTCCTATATATATAATTCTTTTTATATTCACGACGTTTTGTTGAAATTAAAAATTCATTCAAGCCTCCCTTATTTGTTTGACAATAAAGTAAAAAATGGCGGCCCGCCTGTGTACTCAGAGGAGGGGACGGCAACTCAATCAAATAATTAGCAAATATTTGTATGATGTAATTGGCTTACACAAATGGGGTAGGCACAGAGGGTGGTCATGAAAACATAGTTTACTTTTGAGTACTGACGTCGTGATTGTAGTGAATTAAGGTTGTTTACGAAATCATTACGGGATCAACCTTATTCTATTCTAGATAAAGTCGATTATATATGATTGTGAGCTGTGGTAGCCTAGCGGTGTAACCAGTAGACTGAGACGTCAAAGGTCTCGAGTTCAAACCCAAGGCACGCACAACTGACTTTTCGGAAGTTATGTGCGTATTTATCACAAGCTCAAACGGTGAAGGAAAACATCGACAGGAAACCTGCATGCTTGAGAAATTTGTGTTGATGGCATGTGAAGTCTGCCAACCTCGCAGTAGGCTAGCGTGGTGGACTATAGCCTAATCCCTCTCAAATGAGAGGAGACCCGTGCCCAGCAGTGGGACGTTAATGGGTTGATGATGATATATGATTGAACTTAGGAATTGTTAAAGTGTATACATTTACATAGTTATAAATAGCTGCTACTTTGTGTAATAGGTTTGCTACCTATTACTTGGGACCTAAAATATAAAGTGGAGGTGTTTATATCCTTGTATACATCTGCTTAACCCATTATGGATACAGGCGTGATGATTTGCTATGTTGTCACATTTTCAAGAAGAGATACCAATATAATTGTAAATATACATGTATAAAAGTTTCTGTTTTTATTTTTTTGTTCAAAGAAGTGTGGCTATAAGCCGCCTCTTGAAGTTCTCGCAAAATATCTAACATTATTGGGTTCCAGTTTAATATATTTATCTACCCAGTTAAATAACAGAGTAAATTAAATCTTAGTAACTGACGCTGCAAGGTGGCAAATTGGTTTGAACTCGAAACTTTGGTGACGTAGCGCATAATGAGATTCCTCGTTCAAATTGAGCTGCCCGACTGGGAAGTACCTCAGCCTTACAGAAGACCGCAGTGAAATAACAATAGTTGTCTTTCTGCGGGTGCGTTAGGTTACCAGAGCTCGTTGGAGGAGTGACTATTCTGGCAGCATGGAAATCCGATTGCTGTCAGTTTAGTAACTCCCTATTTTAAGAAACCTTTTTTTTGTTTGTTTTCGGTGTGGAAACCTTGAAAAGGTACCCGGCATCTGGGGAAGAGACCGGGTAGTGTGGGATTTTTACCTCACTAAAACCACCCCGGTGGCCACCATCTGCATTAAAATGGACGTCCCGGGTCCTCTTTAAGAGACCAGCTCCGGAACCCCCTGTGCGACGCCTAAAAGGCACATCCCTAGGGAGACTAAGGGTGTCTCCCTCAAGTCACTGCTCAATTTTTAAGAAACCTAAACAGTTTCTCCAGGGATTGGCAACGCATTTGCATGCCTACTGGTGTTTCCACTGCTCGACTTAACCGGTTGATACCACTTTAGGAATGAACAAAAAAAATAACATAGGTATTATCTACTACAAATTCCAAATTACTTTTTGAAGAGCCGTTCGCGAGATTACATTCGATTCTCATAAACACACGCCACTTAATATGTAAGTCAGTACGCTAGTAATAAAATCGAGGCCCAAACTTATTATACTGTGGCGTTATGTACCTACAGAACCCGGCTCGTGATACGGTTTGCACCTGACCGGAATTGAGATTGTATCTTCAAAGCTATTCACGTGTTCAATAAAAAAATGTATTTTGGAGATCTTTACAATGTTTACGGATATATTATAGACAAAAACTAGAAGGCTTCACAATAGAACAATCTTCATAGTCTAAGATCCGGCTGCAGAATCACTACGTTTATCGCGTACAAAGTCAAAATATTTTTTTTATGTATAATTAAGAATGGGGGAATCTATTTTTGCCAAGGTGCCAAAGAAAATTTACCAGCGAGTATTTAAAAAAAAAATATTACCTAAATAATAGATTTTGACTATGTACGTAGTGATTCTGCAGCCAGATCTCGTACTATCAGATTTTTTTCTTCATATCTAAGGTATCGTTACTCGATTAGAAGAAATCAGTCGCCGAACCTCACTGGACTGTTTCGTTCGGAGAACTGAGCAACTTCTTTCCTTCCTCTAAAGAAATAATCCGATGACTTATGTATGGCACAGAGACATGGTAACTCACTGGCCTTCATAAAAAAACTCAAAGTCACCCAGCAAGCTGGCTTTTCTCTATAAGATCGAATTAGAAGATGACCAACAGTAACATGCACCTAGAAGAACAGATGAAAGGTGAGACAAAAAAAATTTTGAAAGGAGATCAAGAACTTGGAGTCGCTGCGTTTGATCGCCTCCAGCGAGATTGATGGACGACCTTAGTCGCATTGGATGAAAGTGGCGTGCGTAAATCCATTAGGACTTTGTTCGCCAGTCAACGTCCTTCGGTTTGTATGATGACTTGGTGGAAGGATCCGATGATTAAACTGTCTCCTAGGTACTCTCGCGAACAAGACCAGCGCCAAACAGCTCTACTGAGTTCCGTCGTGAGCGTTGCCAACATAATACAGTACCTACCTAGTGCTTTTCGAAGTAACGTAAATGTGTACTGCGTAAATTTGATTGGCCTAGAAGCTCGAGGCTAGCCAATCCCAGCACTGCAAATACATTTCTATTTTTAAAAGAAACACGCTTGTATTTGATTCAAACGTAAAAAAGATTTTAGAAAAGGTACTTTAAGTTAATACCTTATAGTTTCTTGTCCTACATGGGTTAATTATGAAATTATATTTAATCGTTATTGTTCAAAGTACTGACAAAACACAATTATCTATGTCACACTTCTATAGTATGCCAAAGATAATAAATTAATCATCATGACCAACCCAATTATTGTCACACTGCTGGGCATAATTGAAGGAGCATGGAGGGATAAGGCTATATTCCACCACGCCTAGTGCGGATTGGCAGGTTTTTTCACAATGTTTACCTTACAGTTTGAGCATGTGATAAATACGCACATACTAACTTCCGCAAAAGCCAGTGGATGCCTTGGGTTTGAACTCGCGACGTTTGGCGAACAAAAGCAAGACGTTTCTCAAAACTGCCTCGTTGGTCTAGTGATCGTACACTGCGACTGCCGAGCAAGAGGTCTTGGGTGCTATTCCCAGGTCGAGCAAAGTGTTATTGGGTTTTTCTAGCAATAGCACCCTATTCCTAGGACCTAAAACATACCGGCGAAACGTAGGTGTACGTTAGTACACCTCTGCCCTACCTTTCGGGGACGACAGGCGTGATGGTATTTATGTATATTACAAACACAGATTTTAAAGCAGTCTTCATATTCAGCTAGAAGTAACGTCACAACTTTCTCACAAGTGCCAACTTTTTGACTCAAGTTCAGTTAGCAAGTCACGTACCGAATGTATCAATGGTGTTACTTATGAGGATCGGAGACAGACACGTCATAATAATAAGAAAATCTTCTTTGAAATGTTATTCATAACGCTCTTTGAAAGTCGACTATGGGTAGGTTGAGGCAGGGTGGCGGCCACGAAATCTGCTGGAGCTGTAGCGGATTTGGTTATTATAATGTCACGTGACTTATAAAAATGCCTAGCCTCATTATTTTTTTTGTTGTGTTTACAATTTGAAGAACATAACCGATAACATACATGCATACCATCACGCCTTGGTTCCTGAAGGGTTAGGTACAGGTGTTCTGATGTACACCTACATTTTAGGGGGCATTTCTAGGGGGTGAACCTATTGCTATCAACAGAGCACGAAACAAAACGCCGAGCTGCTACTGATAATTTCATCACAAGAATGCATCAGCGCTGCAGCTTGTTAATTAAGCTTGCTGTAGCACAGTCCTAAGATATCCTTTTCTGACATCTCGTAAGGTGACTACGCCATAAAAAAAAACATAGTACTCTGTGTGACTGTTTGTTTGATTGTAATGTTGTCCAGTACTGTGTATGTCAGAATAAACGTTTTTTCTTTCTTCTTTCTAGTCGCATAGTTCGACTGCCGAGCAAGAGATCTTAGGTACGATTCTCAGGTTAAGCAAAATGTTATAAACTGCCGACCAGTCCAAACTGATAGCACCCGTTCACGAGCATGACGTGTGTATCGGCGTCTGTCTACTCAACCATGTTGTAGGGAATAAAAAGACCCAACACACAACGCCACCATCAGGTGGACATTTGAGTGAGCATAGCTTATTTTTCAGTTATTATAAACTCTTATTTTTTTTAACGCTACAATTTAAATTAACCAATCCTCTAATGAACTCGCTGGTTCTATGGCCCCACCGCGGGTCTTAACACTGTTTTCTCAGGCACTCTGCGGAGCGCCTTATTGGCTCCGATACAAATTTTGTTTAGCTTAGCTCTTGCAGATCGAAACCCATCCACTTGTTATCGTTTCGAGTCGGTTATTTAACAGATGAGTTCGCTGATTGAACGAAAATAACGTTTCTAAGAGTAAAGTTTTGTATAAGTTTAAATTACTTTGAATAATATATTATCCATACTAATATTTTAAATGCAAATTTTTGTCTGTCTATCTGTTACCTTCATCGTTGTTTTCACGCCAAAACCTCAGAACCGATTTTGATGAAATTTTGTATGGAGTTCGGATAAATCATCCTTTTAGAAGGCAGATGAGCAAAAGTTTGTATGGGAAATCAATAATTTCTAAAAAAATCGATAATTATTTGTCATAAATTCGACGACCCAGTTAGTCCAGCGATAGTTAACACTGCCTTCTGTGCTATGGGTCCCGGGTTCGAATCCCGGTAGGGTCAAATGTTTGTGTGATGAGCATGAACATTTGTATCCGAGTCATGGATGTATCTATCTAAATATAATATGTAGGTATTTACAAAAAAAATATATATATGTAGTATATCAACCAACTAGTATCCGTAACACAAGCCTCGTTGCTTAGCACGGAACTAGATGGCGCTGTGTGACATAATGTCCAGGAATATTTATTTATTTTATTTATTTATAAATTGGTACATACATACACTCACGCCTGTAGTTCATCATCATTCATCTTGTTATACATTGAAGCCAGGATGAGTAAATGAATGAAATAATTAATCAAATGAATTTAAACCTTATCAATCTTACCATAACTGGCTTCAGATCACCGTAAGGAGATGGTAAAATTATAATTATTACAGTAAAACTGTTCATTATGCCTTAAAAGGAAAATGTAGCAATTTTATATTGACAGGACTTGTAGGTTAAATACTGTAATTTACAATTTCATAATTATTTGTTTTAAAATCTCGCAAAGATCTTTCAACCTACCAAACAAAGAACTGCTATACCTTTAAAAGTAAATTATTTCAAACAACCAAAGAGCCGTTTATGTTCGAAGTTTAAAAATAAAAGTACTGCTCAGTGCTCACTTGCACACATATATAATTTAACATACCATCTAACTTTGTTCGCAATGGAACATTCTACTGCCTACTTTATTGCAGTTTAACAACCCACTATAAAATATATTAGAGCCAAAATGACACGAAATTAGGCACGTAAAAGTACGGTCCAAGTTTACGGGACCGGAACTCACCGGACGTAAAAATCCGTCGAAATTACTCAAGTTCTTTACAATTTTGACATCTTTTTAAGTACAATCGTTTAAGAAAACCGCTAGCGGCTACGGAGTGTCGTAGACATCTGTTTCGTAGCATATTTTCGGCTACGGTTTTACGTAGCCGTTTCGTAGCTTTGTGCAAATCACGGGTATTGTTAAGTTTTTTTTTCGTCAAAATGATTTCTTTTTTCACGAGTTCGTGGATTCTCATCATTGAGCTACTTAATATTAACTTTTTTTTCTATGTAACGAGGACGATGAGGAAGATTATATTTAAAAAAAAGATACTTTTCAGTCGTTTATAAAAAATAATTCAACTGGAAATAGTTACTTTACTAGCTGAATACGACTGACCCAGTAACTGTAATTGATCTTCGTAAGCTAACTTATGGAAATAAAATATCTTTAGGATGGACAAATTGGTAGCTTAAAGAAACACGACCAACTGCTAAACCAGTTGAAGGTCATATTTTATTAGCAGAGATTAAATAACTCAACCCATATGACAAGCCAGCTACACTAATGAGATCGCCCCAATAATGACTTGCTTAAAACTGTTACAGAAATACATAAAAGTAATGATGTATAAACAAAATCAGCGGTAGACGATTCAAATGCAGGCAATCTTCCACCAACCCTCGCACAGAATCTCATGCAAACCGAACTGCCAGTTACTGCCACACTTACTGTCAGAAAATAACTTCAACATAAAGTCTTAAGTCATGCATAACCAATGCACCAACACCCCCCATACCAACGCAGTTGACATCCCTCAGTATTTTAATACGTATCAAATATTTAATCTGCTGTATGGTCACGTCTATTGCAAATTTACGAGCAAACCCAGCGGACAAATGTAGGGGAGATATACGTTATGTACGTAAGAAAATTGCATTCGGTTTACAATATGTGGTGGCGCGTGTATAGATTTGTTTTTGTTTTAAAATTGGGTAAACACTTAAACAAAGGCGGAGGTGGTGCAATTTAAAACGATTTCAAGGTAAACTGTATCATAAATATATACACATAAAACAGAAATTCTTTTATGGGGAATAGACAGAAACGACAGTAAACCACGCGCTGCTTTCACTGGAAACAGATTTAGTATCGTCATACATGCGTCAGTTGCAATTACCACGCACTTGATCTTGTTGAAGTAAATCATTATAGTATCACCGATCTTCCGTGTAAGTATGTTCTTCTATGGCCACTGAAACTCCCGGTCATTTGAGCAAATACGGATTTGAGTACCTACTGGAAAACCTTTAAGAACAACTCAGTCAATTCAAAAGAATTTTTAATCCAAGAAAACATTCTCATATTATGGAAAATAAGTGTTCGAAGTCTTTGTCTTAAATGTTTAATTACTAAAGTAACCATTAAAGAAAATATAAGACAAATGTTAGTTAGTGATGATGCGTACGCCAGTACAGCCTGACCTGAACTTCGTAATATGAAGAAGTGGAGGTCAAGGTAAAAACTAATATGTACCTACTCCAAAATATGCATAATTTCTTAAACACGTAATAACTACACTGAACTCACATTGAGATTTTTTTATGGTGATAAGGGGGCAAACGAGCAGGCGGCTCACCTGATGGTAAGTGATGACCGCCGCTCATGGACATTTGCAACACCAGAGGCTTGCAAATGCGTTGCCAAACTCCTTAGGAACCGAGTTACTGAACTGACAGCAAACGGAATTCCCATGCTGTCAGAATAGTCACTCCCCCAATGAGCTCTGGTAACCTTACTCACTCGCAGAAATACAACTATTGTTAATTCACTGCGGTCTTAACAGAACTTACATTTACTCGTAAAATTGTCTTCAAAAGATCTATTAACCAAAATAAATATCATTTATTATTCCCTCAACATAACCAATTCACCTTTCAATGCACTTTTAAATTCTTATCACGACATTCAATAAAAAAACACATAAAACCCTACTAACAAAATGATAAAAGAAAAGTTTACACTGAAATATTCACACCAATTTCTCAGGCTATAAAAAAATTAGTAGCCCACAAATTGCTGAAGCATTCCGTATAGCTTGGCCAATGTGCTTACTCTCATTTTTAGCCTATGAAACCGGCCCACAATCCCACAATATACCTGCACCACTCAGATATTAATGAGATTTCTTGTTTCCACACCGATTTAAATATTTTATAAAGCCACGTGCAGCCAGGGGAAGACATATGTATGTTTTATACAGCCATAACCCGATGTTAGGGTGAATTTGTTCGGATATTCGGGTAGTTTTTCAAATACGTCTGGAGCGATGAAATATTTTTTTGTATTATTTCTTTTGTTGTATTTCGGGTGTGAGGTTTTGTCTTAGCTGTAATTTGTTTGGAGAGGAAGGTAGGGTGTTGTACTAACTGCCTGTTTTTTATAATAAAAGAGGATATACAGCGACAATTTTTATTTAACTTTATACCTAGAAATAGTCCCTTCTTATTAAAGAGTAGTCTTGTTATCGTTACTGTCTGTAGTATTAAAATAAGTTGGCGTTAGCTCTAACAATCAGTCAATATATATTAGTTCATTTTATTCATAGGGCCTTTGACAAAAATCTTAATTTTTATATGTACCTACCTAATGAACGACTTGAGGTGCAAACTCGTAGATGGAAATGTTTGAAATCATATTTTTCTTGTATTAACACTTTAGACATGACGGTTGTATTGAATTGGCTAGCCTACTCTTACTTTCAATGTGAGAGAAAAAGAGGGAGTTTTGTTATGTTCGTAAAGTATAGCTTTAGTCAACGAAGGTTTGCACAATGAGAATCGTTCCAACTAACTATTTGACAAACTTCTTAAGTTGATTCAAAATGCACGCTCCAATAACTTAAAACAGCGCCATCTCTTATCGAAATTCGTCGACACAACCGCCAAAATTCAAACTGCTCTAACAAAAGCCGGATTATAACAATATATGCAAGTGTAACAAAGATAAGATGCGGTTCAGTTTAAGATACCCGCCTTTGTGCGGCGGAGAGGATTTGTGTACGTGCACGCTTGACGCGAGTCGCGAGGTTGACGGGGCGCAGGTATTAAGAGAATGGAGACAAGAGACAGAAATAATGTAGGGAAGTTTGTTAGTTTGAGGTAAGAGGTACATAGAGTTCGATACCAATATACTAGCAGTTTCCTTATATCCAACAGTAATGCCAAGGTAAATCAGATACATTTCAACCTGCATATTAGATATAATACATTTATTTGTTCATAAATACAATAATGTAAAGTATGTATAACTGAAGTAAAATTATTTATATCTTATTATTTTTCTTTTATATCATTTGACGACCCAGTTAGTCCAGCGGTAGTTAACACTGCTTTCTGTGCTATGGGTCCCGGGTTCGAATCCCGGTAGGGTCAAATGTTTGTGTGATGAGCATGAACATTTGTATCCGAGTCATGGATGTATCTATGTATAATATGTATGTATTTACAAAAAAAAAGTATATATGTAGTATATCAACCAACTAGTATCCGTAACACAAGCCTCGTTGCTTAGCACGGAACTAGATGGCGCTGTGTGCCATAATGTCCAGGAATATTTATTATTTATTTATTTATTATTATTATTTGTAATAATACTAGGAATTGAATAAAAGAGAAGCAGAGGAAGGCCGTAGATAAATTAAACAAGCAAAATAAAGAAAAAATATTGCTGCCATAAAGTATGAATAAGCTAAAGAGCTTGCACAAAAGAGTAATTTATTTATTTATTCAAATAGAGACCTCGATAAAAACACGGTGTTGAACTCCTCTATTTTTATTAATATTATTTTTCGGGCCGTAGAAGGTTTTAGTTTCCGCTCATCGTTTATAAATCATGCCGTTTTTCTGAAAGTCAGCACCTAGTTTCCGAGCCACAGGAGGTGAGCACCACACGAGTGGTGCTAGGGACTTGTCGCGTTGGATCCCTCATCTTCAAGATAAAGTCTAATATAGGCTAATTATTCGCATTATAAAGATCTAACCTTTGTATTTTATATCAGGAAACTAAATATGCAATCTTTGAATAGTGCCAGCTGCTTCAAATAATTTGGTAAACAAGGGTGGCGTTTATCTTAATTAAAGTTTTTGAAGTTAACTTTTGACCTCGACCTTGACTTATAATAAAAGAACATGAAGTAGAAAAAAAATATGCTTGAAAAAAATACTGCACTTCCCAGTTATTTCAGATGTTCATGTTCATAGTGGGATATAAAAATGAACACCAAAAATCAAATATAAATTATGCAATATACCTACTCATACATTTAAAATGTTCTTACAATCCCTTTCGCACATAATAAACAAGCTGGAACGGCATACAATACTTTGCGCCGGCTCCGCCCGCAGTCTTAGAGAATATTGCGCCATAACTTGGCCGGTTGCAACTGGATTTATCCGGTTTTGTATGCGCTTCTGCTTCATAAAAGCAGTTATGGGATAATCCGTAGTATAAGCATGCTTTTCGGTTGCGCTTGTGATCTGAATGATAATATTATGCTTTTAAATTTTAAATCTGCGGTGTTAAAGTAAAATTTTTACCTACTACTGCTACGTTTCTTTAAAACAACAATGTAAATTGTTAAAATGATTTTGCTTTTTTATTATTTTAGCCGTTTATTGTGCATGTTGTGTTAGCCTGTAAGTAATTGCTACACTTTTATATATATAATTATTTAGAAATACAATTATAGCATAGGTATTAGTGTAAGCAATTGTTGGATAGCCAAATAAATAAAAAAAAACTAACAACTAAGTACTACATAACGAAATTTAATGAATATCAATAAAAATAATAAGGTAACGTTTTCTGCCTTTATAATATAAATATCTAATAAGTACAAGTTAAATAATATATTTAGGCATTTAAATATTCACCTTGAATATTTACAAGCAACGCACTTTACATACCAATAATATTCAGGCTACCAATTGGAATCCAAAATTGAAAAAAAAATCATCCACCAATCACAAAACTTCTTAACAATCGTTACGAACATCCTTACAACACACAAAGTTGATTATAAATTACTCAACGCATTATTCGTCTCAATAATTCGGTGGAAAAAAATAAATTACCCCAAAATTGGAATAACAAGATAGGCACGAGAATAATTCCCATTGTCAGGGGACTTGAACTTATTGAGGGAAACCAATTTACTCCAGAAAAATCCAGTTTTTTCCCGTTCGCTCTGGATGGGAGTCGATCTATCTGGTGCGAACCAGTAAAAACAAAGATGTAGGTACGACTGCGTTGGAGGTGAAATTTGTTTTGTTTGCGAAATGTAAATGGATTACTGTAACGACGTTTCGTTAAATTATTATTGTTTTTGTTTCTGAAGGGTGGCAAGCTGTTACCTAGTAAGAAAATTAAACTCAAAATAGGTAGGTGCATGGTTCGAAAAAGCAGCTCTCATTGAAAATGCATGGCATTAAGTTTCATGAATAATTTTTACAATTTCAATATTTTATATCAAGAATACCTATTACATATTTTTATAAGGACATTCAAAAGAATGAAAAGTTTAATCAAAAAGTCTCGAAGACATCAAAGAGTTTTCTCAAAACTTCTCACACAAAAACCATATTTCTAAACTTATTCGTACGTGTCCAGAAGGCAGACGTACTGTCAAAGGGACGATAGCAATATATTAACATACGATGGTTTTGTTTCGCCCCTTTGCGTGGCGCCCTCACGCGGCCTTATCGCGAACTATCGCGCTCCAACTTCGCTCTATGCAAATTTAAACGCCTGCATTTTATGGCTGAGATTCGTTGCAAGTTATGAACTGCTATTATAGTTTTTAGGGTTGGATGTTTCTCTTATTATGACTATGGGGTGAAAGAGGGGGAAATTAAAAATGTATGGTGAAACTTAAAAGGTGCATTCTTGATGAAATATGTAGGTTGTTTAGATAAAACTTTGTTTGTGTATAAGTTTATTGTATTAACCGTTAGTAAGGCCTATTTTCGCTATACACATAAAACATTAAAAATTTATTTCATTCTTTTGACTAAAAAATTGACAAGGCTTAGTGACCACAAAGCTGAGGAGAAAATTTAATGCCCGTCCTCCCTTGTAGTGGTTTGTGAATGGAACAGCGAAATAAGTAATAAATTCTGATCATTGTTATATAGGAACCTATTATAGATATATAAGTGTGTGATATAGGAGTGTTTCATTGTTTAATATGTCATATCAAATTATTATTATTGTTCTCATAATAAGAATATAATAAATCCCAGAGAACGAAAGAGCTAAAATATAAATAACTCAATATTAAATAATTATAAAGAAAACTTTGGTGTGTGATTTGTAAGGAGAGGTATTTATGAAACATCCACACGACTCTGTGCAAAATCAGTACAGAAATAACAGGTTAACATTTTAAATATTCACAGCTGGAAGATATAAAGTCATCTGGGTAAACGAGAAACTGGGTGCACAGAATAAAATCATAAACTCCAATTTCACGCCACAGTGTAGCGAAATAAGTGAGATAATGTTAAATAAAATGCCAGTGCGATTGGAACTAACTGCTTTCTCCGCATGAAAGTCGATGCGATTTGATTTGACTATTATGCTGAGATATGGAATCGCAAAATTACATATTACGTTAGTGCGATTTTTTGTTTATTTGGGAGTGAAGTTAAAGTTTGATTAAACTCACAAGTTGGACATTATTTAAGTACATTTGTATTTTTCATATACCTAAATAAGAAAATAAAATGTAATAATATAGAGAATTGTTGAGGAAGGAACGGTTTTAAAATTGATAGGTATAAAGTATAGGTATATTGGTAGGATACGGAAGTGAACAAAATATTCGTAGTCTATTTTGATGAGTATTTTAATGAAATGTAGCACTGTATATCAAGTGAAAGATGAAACCATCCCATTGCTGGGCAAAAACAGTTTCTCATTATGAAACGGATAAAACTGACAGTTAAAAGAGATTAACAATAAACGGAAAGAATAAGAGTCACAGTTTCATCTTATTTACGCTTTAGACTTAAACGAAAAAGTTAAAAACTACAGTTAAATAGTAATCAAGCCTTTTGTCATTTAAATTCACACAATTTAAACTGCTTCAGTTAACTCGAGCCAGAAAACAATGAACACAGAGCAGAAAAACCTGAACAACACTTACTCATATCATGAATATAATATCTATTAGCGTACTGATGTTTTTACTCTGTACCATAAGAAGCTTCATACAGTGTAGTTTGGGTAAAATTTTAATCAGCCCAACGCTTGGGTCCTTTTTGTTGGCGTTTTTAATGGGGAGAGCTAAATTGAAGTTATTATTAGTATTTAGCTTAAGTTGGAAGCAGCTGGGTCCCCATTACAGCGGTCTAGAAGGATTTTGTAAGATGGTAAAATGCCAAAATAAAGATTTTGCTAATTTTAGACGGGATAAAATTTAGCTTTCTATTATACTTCATATTTTTTTATAATGCATGCATTTTTATTTAAATTAAATTTTTTGCCAAAATAGTTTTTTTTTAATTATATGTATAAACAATTTAAATCATCTTTTAAAATTAAATTATCCAAATATCACTTAGATATTTTTTATGGATATAAAGGGGCAGGAGGCTCACCTGATGGCAAGTGATCACCTTTGCACATGGCCATCTACATCACCAAAGGACTTGCAAAAGCTACATATAAAAATAATTACTTCTATGTTCATTAGAATTCTTCTCAAATCCAACTAACTCTAAACGTCCCAATTAACCAACAGTTTCAACAAACCTGATGCGAGAAGAAAACACACGTACTATTTTAATCACACAGTTTTCTACTAACCAAGCTAGAAATGCCACAAAAGAGTTAAGCACAGTAAGTCAACTAGATATAATTTTAGAACCATTTCCAACAAGGTCTATGATAAAGTGAAAGAGGAGCCTGTATTTTAAATAAGACCTGTAGCAATATATCAGTAAAAACTGCATTAAATCCCATATAGGTAGTGGTTTTGCGTCATGCGTGTACAGACATGCAAACAGACTGACAAAATCTCTCAAGCATCAATCTTCACGATGTTTTCCTTCACCTAAATACGCACACAACTTCCGTAAAGTAGGTAGTGCGTGCCTTGGGTTCTAACTTGAAACCTTGACTCTCATGGTCCACTGGTCACACCATTCATACCATCACGCCTGTCGTCCCCGAAAGGTTAGGCAGAGGTATACTAATGTACACCCACGTTTCACCGGTATGTTTTAGGTTCCATGTAATAGGGGGCGAGCCTATTGCTATTAACCGGGCACAAATCCAAACTCCGAGCTGCTACTGAGAATTTCATAGAAAAGCTCAATAACACTTTGCTCGACCTGGGAATCGAACCCAGGACCTCTTGCTTGGCAGTCGTACTGTACGACCACTAGACCAACGAGGCAGTTTTTTAATTCATCATCGTTCATCATCAACCCATTAACGTCCCATTGCTGGGCACGGGTCTCCTCTCATTTGGGAGGGATTAGGCTATAGTCCACCATGCTAGCATACTGCGAATTGGCAGACTTCATATGCCATCGAAACGAATTTCTCAGCATGCAGGTTTTCTCACGATATTTTCCTTCACCGTTTGAGCTTGTGATAATAACTTCCGAAAAGTCAGTGGTGCGTGCCTTGGGTTCGAACTCGAGACCTTTGACATCTCAGTCCTGGTCACACCATTACGCTATCTCAATTCCTTATAGGTGATATTACGTTTGCCGTTTAATGCCGCATATTCCTATCGCCTCGTTTCAATGTCATTTGTTTCTCTTGGTGAGGTTATGAGACTTCTGCTACGTTATTACTTGTCTGTTTCCAGGTTCAGTGGCGGTTTTTATGCAGCGTGCAACACTGTCTGATTTATGGCCCGTAAAACGAGATGATAGCGCTGTCCCTCTCGCACGATAGGATGCACAGGTTTTTGTTAGGAAATGTTGTGTAAGAAATATGTATTTTGTCGTTTCTCTCGGTATAAAGTTTTGTTTCTTATCACACTGTTATTTTTTAATAATTGTACTTTTTTCCATTTACACAGTGCCATCTAATTTCGAGCTAAGCAACGAGGCTTGTGTTACGGATATTAGTATCAATCATTTACACTACATGGATATTTTTTTTTTTGTAAATTCATAGTGGTAGGCAGAAAGCATGGAATGCTACAAATAAAAACATTCATGACTCTGGTTAAATGTCCATGTTCATCACACAAACATTAGCGCTTACTGGGATTCGAATCCAGGACCTTTCCCACAAAAGGCAGCGTTTAATAGCGCTACCGGCAGACCGCCGCCTTTGACCATGGATGCTGTAAAAGATCCGAAACGTCGGGATGGAACAACATCAATATGCCGCGATAAAATCCGTAAAATTATACTTTTATTGTAAAGAACTACATAATATGTAGTTCTTTACAATTAAATTTGCAGGCGTACTTTTTCACGAAGAGCGACTGCTCATACAGATAAAATAAACAGGATAATATTGAGTATGTTGCAATGCCTATCATCATTATTTTTCAAATTATTTTAAAAACTAAAAACACACACGGCTCACCTAATTTCCTAAAAGATCATAAAATAAATAAATTACCCCATACATCACATTAACTGCCGTGTTTAATATAAATTCTCCTCGAAAACCTGCAATCCTGGCAACACTAGCCATACGCTGAAAGTTTGCACATCTCATTTAGTTAATTTATTCGTCGTGGCTCGCTCGCGACCCTGAGGAATTTGTTGGCTATACACTTTAAGGCGCTCTAATGTGGCATCTTCTTGCTTTCTTGTTTAACAAGCTTTTATATATTTAATAATACCAGTAGTCGCCCATTGGTTGAAATTCGACCATAATTTATTAAATTATATGTTTTTTTATGCATGCTACTTCCCTATATAAACTTGAATATGCTAATAAAATCGAAGAATCGCCAAAATCAAGAGGCAGTGGGCAGGGCACATCGCTCAAAGAACGGACGGCCGATGGGGCTTGAAGGTTCTAAAGGTGCGACCACGTACTGGAAGACACAGCGTGGTAAAGGTCGCTGGAATCCACTGGATGCGGGCGGCATATGACCGGTCATCGTGGCGATCCTTGGGGGAGACCTATGTCCAGCAGTGTAATTCTAACAGTTGAAATGATGATGCTAAAAAAATGTAGCACTGTGTCCTAAATATGCTAATAAAATGTAGCACTGTATATTAATAAATTGAAACACGAAACCTTCCCATTGCTGGGCGATAACGTTTCTCATTCTCAATTTTTGTAAAAGGGGTACAAAGTTTTTGTTTCACGTATTAATATATATAGATTAAACAACATATTTTACACGTTCCGTGTCGAAATAATAACGACACTAATTAGTATCTGATCTATAAGACAAATCTGCGCTTTCCAAAATCACACTGTGCATCATCTCAATTGTAGTTGAATAGTTTTGAGAACCAATGTAATTATAACTGCAAGGTTTAAGATACCATCAAGCCCGTCATCCCCGAAGGGGTACCTACACCCACAACTTTTCGGTATGCTTTAGGTCGCATGTGGAGGGAAGTATATTGCCATTAACAGGGCATGAATCCAAACCTCTACAACTCCAAACCAATACTGAGAATTGGAATAGAAAAACCTAATACTTAACACTTTGCTCGACCTAGGAATCGAATCCAAGACCTATTACTATCGAGTAATCGGATTGTGGAAGTATGATGCTATCCATTTTATATAAAATATTGATATTCAGGCTTAGCTAGGTTCACTGAAAGCTAATCCTATCGTAGTTGGAAAATGGATTGGGACGGCTTTGGAAGAAGAAGCATATTTTTATAGCTTGCAAATAATACTAACACACTGGCATCCAGCTCACTGACAGCAATTTAAAAAGTCTAAAATAAATGTTAGCCTGGAGATGACGATGATGGTGATATGAAGACCACGTAAATAAATAAACGTGATAAAATTAGTAGTAAATCTCAGTTAATCTAAAAATTGTCCTTTGTGTACAATAAAGAATACTCTATCTATCTATCTTAATAAGCAAACCTCTGCCTTTTCAACATCTTGTGGAATTTATGGTCTTATTTTCATCGATCATCGTCTTTATGAAATCCTGTCTGAAGAGTTATCTCAGCGGCGCCGGCGTGTGGACCTAGGCGAGTGTGGTAGACTTCACCCTAACCTCCAGAGGAGACTAAAAACAAATCGGGGAACTAGGGCCTTTTATCTCTACCCAGCCCATCGGAGTTAGCAGGGTAATGATATCTCCTTGTTATATTACTTCTATATGATCATACTAATATTATAAACGCTAAAGTTTGGTATGGATGTTTGTTACTCTTACACGCAAACAATTTGATGATGATATCATGGAATAACACACAAGCTTGTTTTTATATATTAGCATGCGGGCAAAGCCGCGGGTGGACTCTAGTTTTTAATAACATCTTACTATAAAAATACAGCTCTAATAACACTTCATCCCCCAAAATAAAAAATATCCATATTATTAGAATAGTTTGCCGTCTCAATTCACCCCCGCCGTACGAACAGACATTAAACAGATTTCGCGCTCATAAAATCCGTAATTTGAATTCCTTTAGACCCTACAGGGGTCTCGCCGGGTCTACTAATAGTAGGGGTTTTGAAGTATGTGTGTAGGTAACTACATTTGAGGATCATCGATTTTTGAAAATATTTTTCCTACAGAATGTACAGATTTTGGTTGGTATATTTTTTTGTATTTAATTAAAGTTAACAACGTTGCGATTCAAATTGAACCAACACTTAAGATGATATCTCATTCAACCCACTTACTGTCCCACTACTGGGCACAGATCTTCTCACATTGGAAAGGGGTTTATGGGGGCCTAGCCTAGTTTTACTCCTGAAAATTTATTTCACCGAGCGTGGAATAAAAAAATACGCACATACCTACATAACTTTCGAAAAACCATTTATGCGTTGCGTTGGGGTTTGGCTTTACAGTCCCTTTGACTGTCACAATTGATAAGCTAGTGCTTAATAAATTTTACTCTACAAAGTTATCTACAAGTTACTACAACTAAGTGACATAAATAAATACCAACCAAAAATTGGCCAATTAAAATATTTTTTTGCTTGTTTTATGTAATCTTATATATAAAATTCTCGTGTCACAATGTTCGTTCCCGTACTCCTCCAAAACTCAAGATTCTCATGAAATTTTCGGCCAACATCTATTTTTCATACCCCTAGGTGATATAGTCCTTCACCAGTTTTTTTTTCACTCTTCTACCACCAACCCATATAATGTGGCAAAACAACGTTTGCTGGGTCAGCTAGTAATGTATAAAAATAAGCATGATATAAATGTTTTATTACTTATTAACTTAAGTCATTTTAGTACATAACATAAAAGTTGTTTTGTTAATATTATTTCATAAACAGTATTATAATGTGTAATTTTAACCCAAAACACGTAGTCATACGTCTGAATTATTTGTATTTAAAAACACACTATATTTCACTTTAATCGGGTTTAAATTTAATAAATAGAAGCATCGCCGCGAGGCATACCACTCCTAGAGACTGGGCTAATAGCAGGATACAGGGGAAGGGAAAATTTTATTTATGACGTCATCAAAGGCGACGCAGCGTAAGTAATATATGTCTGAAAGTTTTCTTTTACCGTCGCATAATTATTGGCGAGACTCGAAACTTCGGCAGCTCAACGAAGTTTCGAGTTTCGAAATAGGGTTTATAACTTGAATATTTAGTGGTCTAATATTCTATGAATATTCTAAGTTTGTTCAAACTTTAGTAGGAAACATTAACATAATTATGTGGAAATTAAGAACGATAAGTTTATAGCTTGTTTTAACTTGTGATTAAGTATGGTGTCTTGGACATTGTTATTAACTAGGATACCGATCGTTAATGTATTTAATTGGTAGTTTTGAAGGTAGAAACGATGGCATTATCTCAGTAAGTTTGTAGGGCTTTTATAGTTATATACGAAATGTTTGCCTACAAGATAATGCTGTTAGCATTTGCAGGTTGGCTGGTGCGGCTGTGTAACCTACTTGAGCAAAAACTGCTGATGATAATGTGTTCAAAACTCATCGAAATAAATAAGTACTCATTTTGATTTAATTATATCTGTATGGCGGTTTAGCAGCTGCTAATACGAGTGTGTAATTGAACTTATTGAAGCGGACTTCTTTATTGAACTTTATAAAATTCGAGCCTAGGGTTTCATGACTTCTGGTGTTCTAAGTAGTAACCCGATCAGCCAAAAACAACACCTAGAAGCATGTTAAATGTTTCACTGACTAGTCACTTGAAATTTCTTTCAAAACTCATCACCAATACATTAACACACAGATCCGTTTAAGCCCTAAGATTAAAACAGTTCAGATAAATGAGTTACCGCACGCAATGTATTACCATTTGTAATGAAAATCCCAATACACTGACATCCCTAGCGTCATGCGGAGGGCAATAACAGGCGCTCAGACTTTTTAATTTGTTTCCGTTATTTATGTGCGTATTCGGAGTACGGGTGGTACGCCGTCTTGGATTAAAACTGATGCACTTTCTTAGCTTACTCTGTATAGATGTAGATTTATTTTATTACTATTCTCTAAGGGTTAGAATCGTGATGAGAATTTGATTTTAATTCTTGTGTTATTCGGTAAAAATAAGTTACGCTAATACTAGTAGCAAAAAGAATTCATTCGTTTTAAAAAAAAACGTTGCGTTGGACTATGATTTTCTCATCTGTTGTGGGTGCGTTTACAATAACAAATTTTCACACACAAACGCCCAGATACCGAATAACTACCCGTAGATCGTACAAATATTTGCTCCGTTCGGGGATCGAACCCGCTACTCGTGACGCACAAACCGATCGCTCAGCCACTGCGCCACCGAGTCATCTATGCTCTAAGATCACCTGTTTCCAAAATAAACCTGGCATCAAATCTTGGGTATTTTTTCTGAAGTAATAAAGTCTTTCATATAAAATCTATTGCAATTTCTAACTCACGTGACCTCGCGCCAAACACTACGGCATAAAAGTTGGTGTTATTAATTCTCTGATACATGCAACAAAGCCGGCTATCGTTTGTAAACACATAAAACAAAAGCCGTTTTTAACTGATCTAATCTATCAAACGTTAACCCTAACAAATGACAATTAGCACGAATGTTTTCACCCTTCCTGAACGAAACTCACCTGAAAACTGGTAATATTATGAAAAATTTGTGCTGTAAGGGCTGAGAAGTGAGTGTGGTTTATGCTATAAGTTTATAGCGTGTTTGGCATAAAAACGGCCAAATACTTAAACTTTAATTTTAAGTAGGTAGCCCTCAATAATAGGGTTCTCTTTCATTTTTTTAATGACATCATTATGATCAATATGCATCACTATACTTTACAGCTACTTAAAATTGAGTATCATTTTATTAAGTATCTGGGCACAAACATATTGAGTATAATAATATAGAATTATGCTTTATTTGAAAAATATTTTAAACTGGAAAAAGAAAACTTTAAAATGAACTTGGTACCTTACTTGGCTAAAATATCTAGAGTCAGTACAAGAGTTGCTTCAAGTCAAGTCAAGAAGTTACTTCAAGTCCTACCTTAAGTAAAAAGTATTCTTTAAAAAAACATAACCTTAATCCTTTAACAATAATCCTTTCAAAGGCCGTATAACATTTTATTTAATTATAATAGTTTTATTCAGGATATACTCGTAAGAGAAGGACGGCGCTATACATGTTGAATAGCACTATTTCTTTCTTAAAAAACAAAATAAGACTGCTCAAACAAGACGTATTACAACTGCGTACCCCGGAGTTATCGTTGACTCAGTACCACTCTGCACATTGTTTTTTTAAACTGCCGAACATTGAAACACAAGTTAAGTGAGAAATTAGTGAGAATAATGGGCGATTAAACTAACGATACAACTTAATACTGTGTATATAAGCATTAACCGGCATGTAATATGGCCTTACTATTGTACGATGATTGTCAATTAAGGATTACCTCGTGTACACGGTATCTGTATCGTGTGACCCTTTGAAGCTAAGGATACATGTAATCTATCTAAACGGTGTCTTATTAGATCTTAGAATATGGTTTATCTCTTCTAATCAACCCGTATACAGCCCCACTGCTGGGCAATAGCTGTATTATACCACGGTTGCCTAATGTGATTTAGGAGACTGCTTTTTTATCAATATACTTTATTTATTTTTCATTATCAACTCAATTATTGTCCCACTACTGGGCACGGATCGCCTCTTATTTTAGACATATTACGCTACGGTCCACCTCGCTAGGATAGTTGGGAGAGTGTCTCCGGCATGTAGGTTTCCTCACGATTTTTTCTTTGCCGTTTTAAAATGTGTTAAAAACACACTTAAGTGCGCGCCTTGGAAAATAACTCAAGACTCGTAGTCCACTGGTCCCACGACTAAGCTATCACTACTCATTTAAAGTTATTGATTTAATATATTTTTAAGTAAGAAATATTTCTATATAATATAAATCTGTTACTATTAAAATTGGCCTTCATTATCTCGCTGCTTTAACATTAATGGTATCACATTACTTCATGCTAAGCAACGTTTATAACGCAACCAGCCGTTGTCTCATAACTTGTAACAACATAACTTTATCTACCCTCAATCTTAACCGTCTGCTTAACACGGAGTCTTAATGTTCTTTAAATACGGAACTTAAATTTGGCGGAAATTTTAGGGTTCCGTAACATTAACATTATAATCGATGAAGCAATCATCATGTTGGTATAACCTGTTTTTAAGAAAACGTTGCCCTACTCTGAGCAATTGATACACGCTATGCGTTATAAATCGTAAGCGCGCTATATTTCTCATTAGCGCTTTGTTGAGGTAATATTTACAAACATTAATTCATGTTTATTAATACTGGTACTTGGTAGTAAATGCGTTTTAAGAAGAAGGCTTGTGCCAAATAGTGGGATAACAATTTAGATTATAGTAACTGTAGCTATACAAATTATTTAATATGTGAAAGTAACTGAAAGCAATGCACAATGATTGGTTATTAGACTATTTATAAATAGTCATTAAGTTTGCCTTAGTACTTTGATTACCAGAACCTATTCTGGCAGCATTGGAATTCCGTTTGCTATTAGTATCGTAACCTAAACGGTTTCTACTGCATCGGCAATGCGCTAGCGATACCAGATGTGTCGTGAACGTCTATAGGCAACGGTAACCGGCTACCTTCAGATGGGCAACCTTGTATGCGACAATTGTGGTAAAAAAGAACAGTCTGCAAAAAATATTAACATAAAATAACTCAATCAACAGTGTAGCGACATCTGTTGTGATATAAAATTCTTAGAAGGTTTCCACAGAGAACACATATCAACTTTTAGCAATCATACAATGTAGTAGGACTCACCTGCAGCTGGCGATAGTTTGGTCACCACACCCCACCGTGACTTCCACTGTAACAAATAAAATACTTCTATTAATATTAAGTTTATTTTTAAAACATTATCACACGTGATTTTTTATATATCGTTGGTTTTTAAACACAAACGAACCTGGGAGAAGTTCTTGTACTCCTGTTTGCTACAGGACCAAATATTTTTTTATTTTATTTTTACCTTTAATAAACGTTTTTTTTATGATTTTATTAGTTTTTAATTTTTATTGAGCCCATAACTGAATCATAACGAAAATCCGGCAAAAGTATTTTATTTTAATGCCTTTTATATTCGAATTATTGCATTTTTTTCTGAATAAAATAATTATATTATTAATACCTACTTAACCTAACCTTTACAATTTTCATGTTATCTTAGTCTGCGTAATACTAGTATTTTTGGTATTAAAAGCGTCGGTATTGGTGGCGTCGGTATTTTTGGCATCTGTATTGATGGCGTCGGTATTGATTGAAGGCGTCGAAATTGTTGGCGTCGGTAATGGTGGCGTCGGTATTGGTAGCGTCGGTATTGGTGGCGTCAGTATCAGTGGCGTCGGTATTAATGGTGTCGGTATTGGTGACGTTGGATTTATTAGAGGCAATATAAATGGCGTTGATATTGTTGGCGTCGGTATTGAAGGCGTCGGTATTGTTGGCGTCGGTAATAGTGGCGTCGGTATTCAAGGCGTCGGTATTGTTGGCGTCGGTAATAGTGGCGTCGGTATTAGTGGCGTCTGTATTGGTGGTGTCAGTATTGGTGGTATCAGTATTGGTGGTGTCGGTATAGATGGCGTCTGTAATGATAACATCAGTATTAGTAGCGTCAGTTTTGATAGAGTCGGTGTTGAAGGCGTCTGTATTGTTGGTATTGGTAATGGTGGCGTCTGTATTGGTAGCGTCGGTATTGCTGGCGGTGGTATCGGTGGCGTCGGTATTGATGACATCAGTATTGGTAGCGTCAGTATTGATAGAGTCGGTGTTGAAGGCATCTGTATTGTTGGCATCGGCAATGGTGGCGTCGGTATTGGTGGCGTCCGTATTGGTGGTGTCGGTATTGATGGCGTTGGTATTGGTGGCTTCGGTATTGTTGGCGTCGAAATTGGTGACGTCGGATTTGAAAGAGGCAATATTAATGGCGTCGGTATTGTTGGCGTCGATATTGGTGACGTCGGATTTGATAGAGGCAATATTAATGGCGTCGATATTGTTTGCGTCGGTATTGAAGGCGTCGAAATTGCTGGCGTCGGTAATTGTGGCGTCGGTATTGGTAGCGTCGGTATTGGTGGCGTCAGTATCAGTGGCGTCGCTATTAATGGTGTCGGTATTGGTGACGTTGGATTTGTTAGAGGCAATAAAAATGGCGTCGATATTGTTGGCGTCGGTATTGAAGGCAACGGTATTGTTGGCGTCGGTAATAGTGGCATCGGTATTGAAGGCGTCGGTATTGTTGGCGTCAGTAATAGTGGCGTCGGTATTGGTGACGTTGGATTTGATAGAGGCAATTTTAATGGCGTCGATATTATTTGCGTTGGTATTCAAGGCGTCGGTATTGTTGGTGTCGGTAATGGCGGTGTCGGTATTGGAAGCGTCGGTATTGTTGGCGTCGGTAAGAGTGGCGTCGGTATTGGTGGCGTTGGTTTTGGTGGCGTCGGTATCAGTGGCGTCGGAATTGGTGACGTCGGTATTGATGGTGTTGGTTTTGGCGGCGTCGGTATTGTCGGCTTCGGTATTGATGGCGTCAGTATTGGTGGTATCAGTATTGGTGGTGTCGGTATAGATGGCGTCTGTATTGATAACATCAGTATTTGTAGCGTCAGTATTTATAGAGTCGGTGTTGAAGGCGTCTGTATTGTTGGTATCGGTAATGGTGGCGTCGGTATTGATGGCGTCGGTATTGTTGGCGGTGGTATTGGTGGCGTCGGTATTGATAACATCGGTATTAATAGCGTCAGTATTGATAGAGTCGGTGTTGAAGGCGTCAGTATTGTTGGCATCGGCAATGGTGGCGTCGGTATTGGTGGCGTCCGTATTGGTGGTGTCGGTATTGATGGCGTTGGTATTGGTGGCGGTGGTATTGGTGGCGTCGGTATTGGTGACGTCGGATTCGGTAGAGGCAATATTAGTGGCGTAGATATTGTTGGCGTCGGTATCGGTGACGTCGGATTTGATAGAGGCAATATTAATGGCTTCGATATTGTTAGCGTCAGTAATAGAGGCGTCGGTGTTGGTAGCGTCGGTAATGAAAGCGTCGGTTTTGATGGCGTCGGTATTGGCGACGTCGGATTTGGTAGAAGCAATATTAATGGCGAAGATATTGTTGTCGTCAGTATTGATGGCGTTGTATTGGCGGCGTTGATATTGAGGGCGTCGGTATTGTTGACGACGGATTTGGTGGCGTCGGTATTGGTGGCGTCGGTATCAGTGGCGTCGGAATTGGTGGCGTCGATATTGCTGGTGTCGGTATTGATAGCGTCGGTATTGGTGGCGTTGACATTGATGGCGTCGATATTAATGGCGTCGATGTTGTTGGCGTCGTCATTGAAGGCGTCGGTATTGTTGGCGTCGGTAATGGTGGCGTCGGTATTGGTAGCGTCGGTATTGAAGGCGTCGGTATTGTTGGCGTCGGTATTAATGGCGTCGGTATTGGTGACGTCGGTATTGGTGGCGTCGGTATTGGTGGCGTCGGTATTGCTGGTGTCGGTATTGATAGCGTCGGTATTGGTGGCGTTGATATTGATGGCGTCGCTATTAATAGCGTCGATGTTGTTGGCTTCGTTATTGAAAGCGTCGGTATTGTTGGCGTCGGTAATGTTGGCGTCGGTATTGGTAGCGTCGGTATTGAAGGCGTCGGTATTGTTGGCGTCGGTATTAATGGCGTCGGTATTCGTGGCGTCGGTATTGGTGGCGTCGGTATTGGTGGCGTCGGTATCAGTGGCGTCGGAATTGGTGGCGTGGGTATTGATGGTGTTGGTTTTAGCGGCGTCGGTATTGTCGGCTTCGGTATTGATGGCGTCAGTATTGGTGGCGTCGGTAATGGTGGCGTTGGTATTGGTGGCGTCGGTATTAATGGCGTTGGTATTGCTGGAGGTGGTATCGGTGCCGTCGGTTTTGATGACATCAGTATTGGTGGCGTCGGATTTGATAGAGGCAATATTAATGGCTTCGATATTGTTAGCGTCAGTAATCAAGGCGTCGGATTTGGTCGAACCAATATTAATGGCGTAGATATTGTTGTCGTCAGTATTGATGGCGTCGGTATTGGTGACGTCGTATTTGGTAGAGGCAATATTAATGGCGTAGATATTGTTGTCGTCGGTATTGTTGGCGTCGGTAATGGTGGCGTCGGTATTGGTAGCGACGGTATTGGTGGCATCGGTATCAGTGGCGTCGGTATTGATGACGTTGGATTTGATAGATGCAATATTAATGGCGTCGATATTGTTGGCGTCGGTATTGAAGGCGTCGGTATTATTGGCGTCGGTAATAGTGGCGTCGGTATTGGTGGCGTCGGTATTGGTGGCGTCGGTATCAGTTGTGTCGGAATTGGTGGCGTCAGTATTGATGGTGTTGGTTTTGGCGGCGTCGGTATTGTCGGCTTCGGTATTGATGGCGTCAGTATTGGTGACGTCGGATTTGGTAGAGGCAATATTAATGGCGTAGATATTGTTGTCGTCGGTATTGATGGCGTCAGTATTGGTGGCGTCGGTAATGGTGGCGTTGGTATTGGTGGCGTCGGTATTAATGGCGTTGGTATTGCTGGAGGTGGTATCGGTGCCGTCGGTTTTGATGACATCAGTATTGGTGGCGTCGGATTTGATAGAGGCAATATTAATGGCTTCGATATTGTTAGCGTCAGTAATCGAGGCGTCGGTGTTGGTGGCGTCGGTATTTAAAGCGTCGGTATTGATGGCGTCGGTATAAATGGCGTCGCTATTGGCGACGTCGGATTGGTCGAACCAATATAATGGCGTAGATATTGTTGTCATCAGTATTGATGGCGTCGGTATTGGTGACGTCGTATTTGGTAGAGGCAATATTAATGGCGTAGATATTGTTGTCGTCGGTATTGTTGGCGTCGGTAATGGTGGCGTCGGTATTGGTAGCGACGGTATTGGTGGCGTCGGTATCAGTGGCGTCGGTATTGATGACGTTGGATTTGATAGATGCAATATTAATGGCGTCGATATTGTTGGCGTCGGTATTGAAGGCGTCGGTATTATTGGCGTCGGTAATAGTAGCGTCGGTATTGGTGGCGTCGGTATTGGTGGCGTCGGTATCAGTTGTGTCGGAATTGGTGGCGTCAGTATTGAACGTGTTGGTTTTGGCGGCGTCGGTATTGTCGGCTTCGGTATTGATGGCGTCAGTATTGGTGACGTCGGATTTGGTAGAGGCAATATTAATGGCGTAGATATTGTTGTCGTCGGTATTGATGGCGTTGGTATTGGTGGCGTCGGTATTGTTGGCGTCGGTATTGATAGCGTCTTTATAGGTGGCGTTGATATTGATGGCGTCGGTATTGATGGCGTCGGTATTGGTGACGTTGGATTTGAAAGAGGCAATATTAATGGCGTCGGTTTATTGGCGTCGGTATTGATGACGTCGGAGTTGATAGAGGCAATATTAATAGCGTCGATATTGGTGGTGTCGGTTGTTATGGCGTCGGTGTTGGTGGCGTCGGTAATCAAAGCGTCGGTATTGATGGCGTCTGTATAGATGGCGTCGGTATTGGTGACTTCGGATTCGGTAGAGGCAATATTAGTGGCGTAGATATTGTTGGCGTCGGTATTGATGGCGTTGGTATTGGCGGCATCGGTATTGCTGGTGTCGGTATTGATTGCGTCGGTATTGGTGGCGTTGATATTGATGGCGTCGGTATTGATGGCGTCAGTATTGGTGGCGTTGATATTGAAGGCGTCGGCATGGTTTGCGTCGGTATTGATGGAGTCAGTTTTTGTTGCGTTGGTAGTAATAGCGTCGGTATTGGTGGCGTCGGTATTGGTGGCACCGGTATAGATGGCGTCGGCATTGATGGCGTCGGTTTTGATAGAGGCAATATTAATGGCGTCGATATTGTTGGCGTCGGTATTGATGGCGTCGGTATTGGTTACGTCGGTATCAATTGCGTCGGAATTGGTGGCGTCGGTATTGATGGTGTTGGTTTTGGTGGCGTCGGTATTGTCGGCTTTGGTATTGATGGCGTCAGTATTGGTGGCGTTGATATTGAAAGCGTCGGTATGGTTGGCGTCGGTATTGGTGGGTTCGGTATTGATGAGGTCGATAATGTTGGCGTTTGTAACTGAAGAGCACTACTGTAAAAATAAAAGTAATGTCAGTTTTTTCCTTTTTCTTGTCTTATGTTAACTAATAACGTTAGATGAAAAACGTTAATATACCTAGTCGTTAAGATTTTTATATTGTTTAATATTGTGCGTAACTTTTTTAATATTTATTCCCGTAAAAGCCTTCTACAAAGTATTAGAATAGAAAACGTTTAAAAAAAGGTCTATGAATTTGGTGCGGTTCACCAAATTCAGTGATTTTTTTTTGTGTTATTTTTTTTTTTTTTTTCAAGTTATGCTGTGTGTGTGCCAAGGGAAATAGCAAAAATTCTAAAAAAAATATATTATATAGACAATTCCGATTTGTTGAAAGCGTCAACACAAAAATGCGATGAGAGCAATTAACTTAAGGGCATCAGTCTGTGATCAAACTAAATATTTTTAGACCAATCAAAATGCAGTCATCGTTTGAGCTCTCTGATTTCGAAAAATACGAACATTTTTACGTTGCAGCCTTGTAAATATTCATGGTACATTTAGTTCTGGACAGCAAATGATGGTCTAAGTGAAGAGCGAATTATGAGTTAAAACAGCTGATGCAAACTAATGATGTAATAGATTTTTATAATTTGAATGGAATTGAGGTTTGTGTTTAATCGTTTTCTCCTTATTACAATGTGAAAACGGTGAATTAAAAAAAAACATATCAGATTTTTTTTTGGAATGCTATCAAAGTATTTTCAAATCGAACAGACATAGCAGGAGATAATTATAATTAAGTGTGGTCAAACGAATAAACTCTTAAGGTTCAGTTGTGTTTTTTTTTTCGTCTATGAGTGAACATAATTATATTTTTTTCCAGTTTTTCCTGATCCCAGTTTTTGACTATTGAGATAGTCAAAGTCAAAGTCAGAATATAATTTATTCAAAGTAGGCCAAATTTAATTGGCTCTTTTTGAACGTCGACTATAAAGACAGCCCCCAAAAACGCCTGCCCTTCACCGCTTCCTAGTGTTTTTGTTAGGAAGAAGAAGCGGCGCAGCAAACTCCCCAGCAAAACATTTCTGTTTTTTTAGTGGAGTGCTATAAGACGTAAAAATTGTATAGATGATTTACAGAGTAGGCAGAAGACGTAGCTGCACACCATACAGACCTTGACCAGCCTCGCTTCTCAACAGGCTATGGTTTTTTGAGCTTATCCCTTAACCCCCAGTGCACTCGCACCGATGCCATAGACAAATAGCCGTCAGCGAGCAAGCCGGCAATAAAATCCAGTATTTTACCGCGCACCAACACGCTCGCGCCTCTTTATCACTTTTTACTGGCTTAAATTTAGGTCTAGCACTATTTCAAGAGCACACATCGATATCTTGGGACTTAAAATGTATAGAAAACATACTGGTACGTTTTAAAGGTAGCTTTTATAATATAAATAAATAAATAAATATTCCTGGACATTATGGCACACAGCGCCATCTAGTTCCGTGCTAAGCAACGAGGCTTGTGTTACGGATACTAGCTGGTTGATATACTACATATATACTTTTTTTTTGTAAATACATACATATTATAGATAGATATATGTAATATGTATTTATCCATGACTCGGATACAAATGTTCATGCTCATCACACAAACATTTGTCCCTACCAGGATTCGAACCCGGGACCCACAGCACAGAAGGCAGTGTTAACTACCGCTGGACTAATTGGGTCGTAATATAACTTTAAGACGATCAGAAGATAGATTGAATTCAAATATAATGTTCGAAAAATGGTATAGATGTGTAATCGATGTTAATTATGTCAAATGTAAATTTTAATATGGTAATAATTTTATTATAGTCAGATTGTTAAATACCGAAAACGGGCTATAAAGATATGATAATAATAACAGATGTGTAACTTTTTTTATACGTTAAGTTATACTATAATTTGAAATAAAAAAATATGAGGTAGTATTATTTAATTTACAGTCTTATAGTGGGTGTAAAAAAAATTAAAGGAGTTTTTATTTAATGAAAACCTTTGTAGGGTTTCATTCACACGGCGATCACTATTTTTGTTTTATTTTAATTAATTATGCAATGAAAACACCCCTTTTTTATATGACATTTTTTTCGTAACCTCGAGCTCACTCTAGTGATTACTTATTTCCACCTTCTGGATTTAAAATCAAAAATTGAAATATTTTCCAAAGATTACTTCTAGTCGAATAAAAAACATCTATCTTCCAAATTATCTTAAAAGCAAGTATTCTAAGTTTCAATTAAGTGATTACTTATTTCAAGATACGAGAAAAATAATTAAAAATTTACGTCAAGCTTAAATTATAACAATTTCTTCAAATGTAGAACATAAAATTTCTGAATTTTGAAATAATTATAAGGCTGATATTATAAGTGAAATTATTAAACAGGTTATATAGGTGGCTGTAAACTCTTTACGACTGAAAAATAAAATGGCGGCAGAAATCGCGAGCGTAATATACGCTGAAGTTTAATGCTCTCTGAAAATTTACAGGATACGGTATTTTTCAGTTTAATACGGTTTTATGACAGACGGTGTGGAGTTATTCGAATTTATAATATCATTATTGATTTAGTAATAAAAATGAAATTGAAATGTTTCTTAGATAAAATCTAGAATAGTATGATATCATTTTAAGGTCAGCAACGCACGTGTGATACTTCTGGTGTTTAAAATATCCATAGGCTGCGGAAACCGCTTACCATTATCCGGCCATAAAAATAAAATCAATAATATGGTTTTATCAGGAAGACCAGTCAATTATCTCGTTTGAATTAAAACAGAAGCCGTAGTTGCGGGGAGTATAATCCAATGTCTTCCTGTAACCATGGATGCTGCGAAGAATGAAATAATATCAACATACTGCGATAGAATCTGTTAAAACATTGTTGTTTACAAAACATAGATATAATTATACCATTACACCACAATCGTCTAAAGCATAGACAGAAGAATGTTAATATATATCCACTGTCTTCAAGTACCTATTTCATTTCCCGAATAATAGTGATAAGCCTTTTCCTAGGGCCCTATTAATTAGGAACAAATACAAACCACAAGCTGCTGATCAAAAATCAAAATCCGAATAACACTTTGATATAGAAATCGAACCAATAATAGTAGATCATTGATGCAGTCTAGAGCTGCTAACTGATCTCATACCATCGAATACAAAATATACAATATCAAATTCGAAAAAGGGGAGTTCCCTTTTTCAATTTTGATCGCCATTTGATCTCCCATCTATATAATTATCATATTTCAAAAGATTGCATTAGACTTTATTTCAATGATTTTTAAAATCTCAATTTCAAAACTAGTTCTAAAGAATGACTTTACAGCTTCTATCCACCATGATTGATTATTCACTACAAAGTTACTACTTGTCTGTCCTCGATTCATTCTTACTTCACACTCAATTGGAAGGGGTTGGTTCCCTCCCCGTACCATCAAAAAAAGAGCCTTATATCACCCAGTTTTAGATTTGAATTTGGTTGGTGATTTCCACAGTATTTTGCATCATGATGGTGCGATAAATTCAGCCATGCTTCATCAGACTCGGTAAGGATAAGTCGAGAAAGTGATTTTTAAAAGTAATATTTTAAAGATGTTGCAATGTATTGGAAAGCTGTTACAGAACATAAAATACCGTTTAGTGAAATGATCCCTCTCAAGACCAATATGCTGGAGATGACTATGTATGTGAATAAAAGTGGCATTCTTTTATATTGCTATCTCATTCTCTCATATTAAACAGCCCTTATGTAAAAAAGGACGAACCTCTAACATTTGGTATGTTATCGTGACCATTTACAGACGAAATTTTTATTTCATATACTCCCAGAGTGGAACAATACGAATCTTATAATAATACGCAACTAAATTGAAGAACCTTATAATATGCAACTAAATTCGACAATTCAAAAGCACTTGTAATATTATTGTGTATTGTAAAAGAAAAGAAGAAATTAATTCTCGATTCAAACTTTAATTTGTTGATTTTTACATCCATTTACAAATCGGGATTATTTACCCATTTTCTGTCCCACTGATAAGTTCGGGGTTCCTTAAAAGATGAGAATGTTTATATAAGGTCTAAGTGTTCCTCATACTGGTGGAGTTTATGTACATTTCACCAAGAAAATCACTCACAGATGCCACTTCACGATAGTTTAATTTTAAATTAGAAAATCTTTATAAGAGATCTTGAATTCAAACTTCAAACCAATCGTCATCATCATCGTCCACTGCTGAACATAGGTCTTCCCCAAGGATCACCACGACGAGTAGTCATACAGACGTCCGCCGCCGGACCATCGGATTTGGGATGTAGAAAAATTTAACCCAAAATTTATCTAAAAAAAATTTACATTTTACTCAAAAAACCAAACATCTAATCTGTTCACACACAAACAAAAATAATGCAGAATGTTTGTCTGTCCACAATGGTGTTATCAGAGTGCGGGCGCCATTGTCTCATTGTATATTCACGCCGTACTCCGCGGGGTAAGCACGCCTATCTGTGAAGATGTCACCGCCAGACGATTTCAACTGTTTTTTCTGACGTTTGAAAAGAAAAATTCGGTGTTATTTTTTTTCTTTTTGACTTTTTTTTGTTTGTTTGTGGCTAATGATTTAGTTTGGGCAGGGATCAGTTGAAGTGGAAATAATGAGGGAATTTTAGTGGTGGTGACAGGTTTAAAGGAAACAAATTATATTTTTCTTTTATTTTTTTGTTAAAAATATGATGAATGATACTTATATATAGAACTATTTTCTTTAGAACTATTATACATATATATACATATATATATTTTATACATTTTATTTAGAACTAATTTTTATCTTGAATTTACTCAAAAAAATAAACAACATTAAAATTAAGCCTGAAAATAAAAATTAAATAAATTGACAGTTGCAAATTAACTGAATATTTTTAATGGCATTTTCAAATAATATTAACCCCAAATAATTCTTGTAGATGGGATAGGATTATCTTTTCTTAATTAAGATTCTTTTCTGCCGGTAAAACATATATTTTTTAAGCTACTACAAGAATTTTGGACCATAGCCCAAGCGAAGACGGATGTTCCCGCAGACGGCCATTCTCAAGGCACATACGTTCCCGCAGACGGCCATTCTCAAGGCACATACGTTTACAATTTATTAGGTATTAGAGAAGGGTGAAAACATCCCGTGCTTACCCCGATGGTGCCCGATGGTTTCAAACTGATAATAAATTGAAACCCCATTCTTTATACATACGTAGATGGAAAATTTTCTACTCGTAGCTGCATAGGTGAAAAAAAAATATTCTGAGTGCTCACTTTACTATCATTTAATCTATAACATAGTTATGTACGTAATATATCATAACGTCAATATGTACCACATGTGTATATGTGTTTAATTATATTGTAACTGTTTATCTTACTTTTTATAAATAGCAGGTAAGCCAAACAGAAATAAATTATTATTTTATTTGATTTATCGTTAATGTCATTAAAGTTAGTTTACGTCGTACTTCACTATATCTGCGCAAAAAATGCGTGAAAATTGTGTCGCCAAAATCGTAAAAAAAAGGAAGTTCTTTGTATCGACTAATATATTTAACTGTATTATAGTTATACTTAGGTCAGTCATACTCAAAATTATTGAAAAAACTAAATATTTTGACATAATGGTCTGATGAAAATATATATCATTTATCAAGTCAAAGTGACACCAAAATCTCTGTGTTTGAAGAGTGAAAACAAACAATTGTTTAAATTAAGTCTGTTCTCAGTGCTAAGCCGACGCCTCCGCTCAGAATGCGGGGATAAACGTCAGTTAATCCCTCCCGAGCCCTCTCTGTCCCTCTGAGGGCAAGTTAATATTTTATTGAAAAACCTCCTTAGCAACCATTCCGATATGTAGGAGACAATGGCGAGCAGCGGCTCTCAAAGTTTACGAGCAAACTTTAAAAAACTTTTCAGTCGTATATACCGTCTTTACATTCTGTTTTAAAAAAAATATCTAAAAGCCTTCAGTAACATACTTTTGACCTTTATTCAAAGCACATAAAAAAAACATAAGTTACCGATGACAATTTGATGTTATATATTATTATTAATCTAAATAAATAATAATTATAAAGTACATTATATTTGTTTGAAGATAATTATCATCATTTTACGCCATTATGAAACCGACTTATTATCGTAACTATTGATATAACTTATAATTTTATAAAATAAACATAACCAATGTGCATCCCCCTAAGGCTTATGATACACACCCACCATTGTTGATGTAACCCACCGTTGTGTTTGCTTTTAATAATATTATTATTGTTGAATACTTTTTAAATACTTATGTACCTTTGTGACCTACACAAAATGTTTAGAACCACTGGAAAGGCTTAACCAGTGTTAGGTTTAATTGTATGTATGGCTTTCCTATAAGAAGATTACGGTTGGAGCAGAATGGACGGGTACATCTGTGCGAATAGAGGGTCTCATTCCGTAGTATTGCGCCTTTAGGTTTAGGGGCCGACCAGAGACGACAGTTGTGTCAATAACTTAGATCAACAGAATCTTCTCGAACGAACTAAGGCGATTTAGTTCAAGCGTGTTAAGAAATTTCACGGTTACATTCCCATAATGAAATTATTTTAACGAATAATCACTAGACACATTGAATTTTTTTCTAAAAATATAGTTATTGTAATACATATTTTTACTAGCTTTAATAAATATGACGTTTTTTTGTTGGATATTATTTAGTATCCAAAAAGTAGTGAACATCCAACAAACAATCCATAAAATATAGTTTTAGTTCAATGTATCAAGAAATCAATACCTAAGAGGTTAGTAATTTTACCTTAATACTACCTTCATCAGATGTGCACTAATAATCTACCTTCCAACCAAATATTATAACCACTGGATGGCTGAACCTTCAACCAAAATTCCCACATTTCAACAAATCAAAATCTCCTTCAAACCATACGATCACTTTATAACACCATTGATACGAAACTAAGGGACTCATAAAAGGGAACTTCATCGCTTGAGCCCCATACATAAATCCCTTCGTATATATTGTCTGTATATAATACTAGTGACTTGCCCCGGCTTCGCACGGGTGCAATGTAACGACGCTTTCACGTCACAAAATGTTCTACACATAAATCTATTTATACAAATATATTCGACCGCGTCGTCTGTTTAGGGATAAATTTACAAAAACATTGACATTAAATTTAACGGGAAACTTTAATATTAAATTTTATTCTTGTTCCTCCACGAAATGTCAAATTTCCCATTTTAATTTTCAACCCCTATTTCATCCTTTTTGGGGGTAAAATTATCAAAAATGCATATTTACAATTTATTACACTTTTAAAGGTCATGCATAAGTGTATATGAAGGACCACAGATGACAGGCACAAGCCCCTCTATTCTATTTCAATTGACATGAAAATAAAAACAAATTAAGTACCTTTACAAGCTGAAGAGATAATTCTTATAGTCTGATATGTATTATCTACATCACTACTAAATCACCGCTCCCTACATCGTTACTTACAAGATAAGTCAGAAATAGAAGTAACAACTCTAAGATAATAGATATACAGATCAAAGTTATGTAATTTATGTGTATGTATAATATTTATATGTAATTATTTTTTAATAAAATAAAACAGTAGCAACTAGTTATAAATACACTTACATAAATATACATAAATGTAATTTAGATATTGATATATTAAATTTTCATTTCTGTACATACATGCCACTTTTACACTTTTAAACTCCGATAATCATGGTATCTTTTAAAGTCCAGACATAATAGCATATAAGTATCTATAGATCTACTTTCTTTATGGCAATCATGTCGATGTCAATATTTCTTCAAATATCTTATTATATTGTATATATACCTTCATTATATTCATCCATTATCCATATACATACTATTCATCCATGGTAATATCCATATCTATACTTCCATACTTTACTTACATAAATGCGAAAGTGTGTCTGTCTTTTTGTCTATCTGTCTGTTAATTACTCTTCACGCTATAACCGCTGAACCGGTTTAGATGAAATTTGGTATAGAGATAGATTGAGTCCCGGGGAAGGAGATAGGATAGTTTTCATCCTGAAAATCATCCCTCAAAAGAAGGAGGAGGGGTGGAAATAAAATTACTAATTTTACGCAGACGAAGTCGCGGGCAAAACCTATTTTAAACAATATTTTAAAAATAAACTGTTATCGTAAGTACCTAAGTCAAACATTTTCATATCATGTTAGGTGTTATTCTATCATTAATGATATAGTTTAATAAAGTTCAAACTTATTTATAGTAGGTTGGTTTTATTATAGAGCATTTTCGAACAAAACCAACTTCGATACTTTTTGAAGAACCTCTGATAAATTATAGCCGAAGTTCACTAACAAATACTCGTAAGTTCCATTGAATATTCAATGATATAGCCATGTTGTAAATAAACTAATTTATGCATAAACATACCATTACGCCTATACCCCTGAGGGTTTGGGCAGAGGTCCACAGTTCACATATTTGTACATCCTATGTAATAGGGAGCCAGCCGATTGTCTTCAACGGGGCCCAATCTTAGCTACTGAAAATTTTATTGCCTATAAAGGTCGGCCATTTCTGGTGTTTCAAATGCCCATAGGCTATGGTAACTAATTACTATCATGCAGTCCGTTAGCTTGTTTTCCAATTTAGTAGCATTTAAAAAAAATAAACACTACTCTACTAGGCTATCGAACCAAGTATCTCGCTTCACTGTCATGTTTTCAACCATATACTAAATGAGGCAATATATTCCCGGACATTTTGATACAGTGCCATCTAGTTCCGTGGTAAGCAACGAGGCTTGTGTTACGGATACTAGTTGGTTGATATACTACATATATACCTTTTTTTGTAAATACATACATATAATACATAAATATATCCATGACTCAGATACAAATGTTGATGCTCATCACACAAACATTTGTTCCTACCGGGATTCAAACCCGGGTCCCATGGAACAGCAGGTAGCGTTAACTACCGCTGAGCTAAACGGGTCATCAAACATGTCATGTTTTTAACCATATACCAAATGAGGCAATATATACGCAATCAGAAGACAGAAATAATTATAGTGATAAATTTTCCATTTCACAACTATTTCAGTATAAATGATCCTAAAAAACGTTGTATTTAAATGTACGTGGAAATAAAAATGGTTGGACTTATGTGATAGCTTGCCAGTATACCGCGGAGGTACCTGCAGGTGTCGGAGGTGTCCATATAACAGCCCCAGGTACACTTTGTTACAGTGTTGAGTGCTCGAAAAAGTGAGTTTAGTTCGAAATACGCGGATAGAGAGCGAACCTATTGCTTTCAGGAATTTCGAGCACAATTTTCTATATAAAATGTACATTTTTGAAGCTTTTACTCTACATCTTTTAGCTTTAGTGTGGGAAGTAATTCCAATACCAAACCAATTGTAATGTGGCTGTTGTTCATTTTATTAACACTCGGAAAAAATAAATTATCTACAGATTTTTCAGATGCCTTCTTCTCAAATACAGCTCTCCAATTTACAAACCCTCATCCTGGTTAATTATTATAGTACACGTAGACACAACTGGACACGTAGTCATTGACTATGTGGTTTAAAAAATTAAAAGCACGACCTCTCCAAGTTTAGTTTATTATATAATATAGAAGCCCAGTCAAAATATGCAGAATAAAAAAATATGTATCCTGTGCTGTGTAACCAAGCTTACTAAAAAAAGGAACAACGATCATACTATAAAACAAAACCATTCGATGCCAAATTTTGTATGCACGATTCATGTTTCATTTACAACCATATTATGTAGGTTGTACTTGGTATATATTGTAAGTACCTATATGTATATTTCCAGAATACCTTTATGCACCCTATATACAGCACATACAGAGCAATTTAACGGCCGCATCGCCGCAGTCGCCCTCCAATTTATTGAACTTGGTCGTTCTTACGAAAGGGTCCTAAACTTGAGAGGCAGCTCACTCGCTCCCTCAGACAATGGGATGGTTATAGAGCTGTTAATATAGGACTGGTGCGATTTGAACGGAGAAAGGGAATTACTTTGAACATTCTTTCTTTGACCAAGTTTTTAATTTGTTTCGAAATGTATTTTTTTTTTCTCTAATGTAACTTTAACTTGCTAGGAGTGTTTAATTGTCTTATAATAATAATATTACTACACTACTAACTATTGAAACCGATGGAAATATAAGATTTAATAGAGTATATTTGAATTAGTTTGTGACCATTTTCTATACATTGATTGCCTTTCGTGCCACTGAGAGAACGTTAAGCTGTCAGCTGTCAGCTGTTCAGCCGTCTGTTCTTGGTGATTATATGACAACCAAAAACAAGTTTATCCCTAGGTGAAGCCTAGTAATCCATTTGTCTCAGATCTGCTGAGAAGCTGAGTCCAGATATTGGTTAGGCTGGACTCAAAAGATGATAATCAGTGCCATAATTAAAACAATAAAAATCAATCTCGGCTTCAATGCAAACATTAACCAAATATTCGCCAAAAACATTTCCTTAGTACATTGGACTTTAGCTATATAAGAATAAGACGCAAAGAAATAAATGAAACTATTTACCAGGTACCAATTTTCTTTGAAGTCCCCACCTCTATACAGTTCCTCGGTCGGTCAGTCGCCAGTCGCCCTCTATCAAATACTATCACCGCTCGGCATTAAGTCCGCACTTCTTCAGGCACCACATATCTCCACCCTGTTTATTGCTACATGAAGCCATTATCGAGCAACATCGAGATCGCACGAATTCCGACGAAGCCCAGCTAATTTTACGAGATTTACAGGGGGAATTCGGAAAAACCCGGGCTCTTTGAGATCGAATGCGTGACGATAAAGATTTACCTACCTACTTTGGATTCGGCTCTTTGGAGTGTTTCAATGAGCCCCAAGAAAAAAGAACAAACATTACACAAACTCTATACCAAATCAAGCTGTGGTAGCCTAGCGGTGTGACCAGTGGACTGAAGTTATATGCGTATTTATCACATGTTCAAACGGTGATGGAAAACATCGTGAGGAAACTTGCATGCTTGAGAGAATTCTTGATGGCATGTGAAGTCTGCCAACCCGCAGTAGGCTAGCGTGATGGACTATAGCCTAATCCCTCTCAACTGAGAGGAGACCCGTTCCCAGCAGTGGGACATTAATGGGTTGATGATGATGATGATACCAAATGATATAAAAACAGTAGAAGACACAATGATTTCTTAAAATTACGCGAGTCATTCATATTAGAAATTGAAGTACACTACGGTACACTGAGGTTAAACTACGTAGTATCATATCAATATAATTGATAATAACTAAAAAATAAATCTTATCTTCGCAATTGAGACTAGCTGGTTAGTTAGTCTTGGAACACTGAATTTTATTCCGAAAATAAATTACCACAAAATGATTTCCGTGCTTATAGTAAAATAATGTTTGAATATTTATTAAATTTTGGAATCGTTTACCCTATTAAAAGTTTATGTGATAGAAAACATAGTAGAAAATATTTTTGACTATACATTTTCATCAATTCAATTCATACAATCACCAAAACCAAACGTAAATCAATGTGTCAATGTCAATAAAAACAATACTAAAATAGCACAAAAACATTGAGTTATAAATTACTTCTAACAAAATTGTATCAAGTAACCTATTCATTTATTTATACAAACCTACCTACTTATGTTTGTACATATACCTTAACCGATATAACTAGGTACGCAGAAGCAGCCACGCTCCGCAAATTCGCCACACATCACATTAGCCTAACCTCGGCCGTATATTCACGGTATCTCCTCTGTGGGGGCTGCGCATACATTAGTCAAGAGCCCACTGACATCTCTGCCACTCCCTCAGCAGATACGAGAGCTTTTGTTGACGTCATTTGAGAAAGTAGCCTTTTTTTGGCGTTCTAAATGAGAACATTTTTGAAGCAGACAGATCGAAAAATACTTACATACATATACAATCCTTTGATGATGTTCTATGTTACATGTTAAAACAACAAAAGTATGAACATATTATTTGAGTCTTTTCATATTACATTTAATTATTTGCTTTTTAATCGATACTGATTAATACACTGCTGGCCAAGACCCCACAAAATTTCACTGATCTCTTGGTATTATTTTCTCCGTTTGATTTTCAGTTTTTTTTAACCTGAGCCGTCAATGTGTTTTCTACATGATCCTACTTCTAAAGAATCCTGACCCACCTTTCTGCATGCCTTTTGCGAAAATCTGTTGTTTATTTCCACTTCTTTAGAGTAATTGCAGCCAGCAAATAGCCGAGTGGTAAAACATTGAAATTTAATTCGATTCTTAGGCTTTTTAAGGCACGTACCACTGACTTTTCGTAAGTTATGTGCGTATTTATCACAAGCTCAAACGGTGAAGGAAAACATCGTGAGGAAACCTGCACGCTTGAGAGATTTGTCCCGATGGCATGTGAAGTCTGCCAACCCGCAGTAGGCTAGCGTGGTGGATTATAACCTAATCCCTCTCAAATGAGAGGAGACCCGTGCCCAGCAGTGGGATGTTAATGGGTATGGTAAGGCTAAGTAAGGAAAACAACGTAAAGAAACCTGCATGTTTGGGAGATTTCCTTGTTGTGCATGTGAGGTATGTCAATCAATCAAAACAATATGCTAGCGTTGTTGAAGATAGCAAAAGTTCTCTCAAATGAAAGGAGACGCATCCCCCAGCACTTCGATAGGAAATGGGTTGATAACGTCGGATTGATCAAATCTAGTGGAATATATAGTAGGTACAGTATTACTAAAACTTGATTATACATCTTTCGTCGTTGTAATATAAATAATAAATAAATAAATATTTCTGGACATTATTACACAGCGCTATCTAGTTCCGTGGTAAGCTACGAGGCTTGTGTTACGGATACTAGATGGTTGATATACTACATAATTATATTCTTTTTTTTTGTAAATGCATACATATTATAAATTGATACATCCATGACTCAGATACAAATGTTGATGCTCATCACACAAACATTTGTCCCTACCAGGATTCGAACCCGGAACCCATAGCACAGAGGCAGCGTTAACAACCGCTGAGCTAAACGGGTCGTCATATAACAACACAACAAATAAATATATATGTATATCTAAACTATATGTATATCACTCAATATTATAAAAAACCTCCCCAATTCAGCACAAACACAATAATTGGCCACCACAATAGCTATTACGCGAGTAAATTATCTGGCCTCAAATGGTATGACAGTGGTTTTGACGTGGCGAGTGTCGAGAAAATTGCATGCTTTCTTTGTGAACAATAATATAATAAGCTTTGAGTTAGCTCATGTTAATTTCAACTGTAATATGTAGGTATATACGACATTTAATCGTTTATAATATTTTAGGGATATATTATTTTATATACAGTCGCACCCTTTCCCCATGGGGGTAGGCAGAAAATATAGAATGCCACGCGAATACCACTTGTACTCCGTGTCTCAACTCATCACCATCAACTCAGTTGATGGTAAGCGGTTAGCATACCCTATGGACATTTGCAACACAAGTGGTGTCGCTCACGCGTTGCTGACTCTGTATGGGATAAAATCCGTAATCCTTATTTTAAACGCGAAAGTGTGTCTGTCTTTCCATCTATCTGTCTTTCTGTCTGTCTGTCTGTTTGTCTGTTACCTCATCACGCTATAACCGCTGAACCGATTTAGTTGAAATTCGGTATAAAGATAGTTTGAGTCCCAGGGAAGGACATAGGACAGTTTTCATCCTTTAACTCTTCGGAAATCATCCCTTAAATGGGAGAAAAGGGGGTGGAAGTTTCTAGGCCGATAAAATTCGGACAAAGTCACGGGTAAAAGCTTAGTAAGTATAATAATATTATTTCAATGTCTGACATATCGCGTAAGAAAACAATAAAATAGAATGTAATTTTTCATTAGTCGTATTCTGACAATAAAGAAGAGTCTAGCTCAATAAATCTTGTTACTTTGAACAATCAACTACAGACCAGACGCTAGTGTTAAGCAGAGACTCATTCATTCAATTCCATAATTATTACCTATAGGAATCAGAATGAACTGGGCCTTATAAATAGCTTCCATTTGCCATTCATTTGTTCTCCTTAAACAGTCTAGACATTGACGCGTTCGTGGGTAAATTATTGCTTCGAGATTGCGGGTTAAGCTGCAATTTGTGTGATAATGTTTTGTATCTTGTATCACAGCTTAAAAAAAACTGTGATAGCCTATTGATTTCTTACACTTACGCGAATATTTACATTGAAATAAAACTACTTTCTACGGATTTTATCGCGATATATTGATATTATTTTAACTTGACGTTTCGGATCCCTTACAGCATTCATGGTCACGGGCAGACTGAGGTGTTGGTCGTCTTAAAGTTACAATTACTAACAGCTACCTTACATTTTAATTATTATTGACAATGCAATGTAATAGCCTGAAAGAGGTACTGTGAAGTCAAAGGCCTTGAGTTCAATCCTGACATTTTTCGAAGTTACGTACATATTTTTCATGCTCAAACGGCGAAGGAAAACTTTTTGAAGAAACCTGTATACCTGACAGGTGTAGAGTATAGCCTAGCCTAATCACTGAAGGAACACCCGTTCTCAGCAGTGAGACACTGTTGATGATGATAAAATGTCACCGAATTCAAAGTTGAAACTAAGATACCGACAAAGATTTGAACTATCTTATCCTTGCCGCTACTCATAGAATTTAATAACAAAATAAACCATCAATCACCGACTTTTTCAAATGAGATATTTTTATTTATAGTCCTAAATAAACAAATAATCTAGTTTCCCAAGACAAAGAAAGTCAGACATGCGAATAATTACCTGAAACCTAGCAGACACAGCTAATCATTACTCTTCTTTTTGCCGCAGTCGGGTAAAAACAAACAAGAAACGCAAACAGTAGGGTGTCCACGGCTGCGGGCGTAATCCGGACATACCGGCAGTTGGTCCCGATTGATAAACATAGGGGTGTAGGCTTATGGCCTCAGATATATTTGTTGGGTTTGTTTTTAACATACTTAGGTTGGAAACTACAGGTTACGAACAAAATAATGTAATTTGTTGTAATTAATTTCTTACATACACGCAAATACTACAGATATTATGTGAAATAAATCTACTTTTTATGGATTTGGCAGTCTTTCCGTGATCGTGGATTTTTTAAAGTATCTGAAATATCTGAATCGAATAATATCAATATACTGCGATAAATCCGTAAAAACGAATTATTTCAATTTGTAGTCAATTACGACATTTTCTTTGTACTGTATTACTTTTTGAAATTATCATTAGCTGTTAAAATTTATGAACATAATTATAGCGTTTTATGCTAACAGGATTGACCCTTATTTCTAGAGATCTAAAACAGATATTGGGATAACCCAATATCTGTTTTAGAATAACGCGAGGATGAGGTATTTGCAACGTAATATGCATAAGCATATTACGTTGCAAATAAGGAATATAAATATATTATAAATATATAAATATTTTATTTACTATATAATATATAAATATATTATATAGTAAATAAAATATAATTTAGTATAATAAATGGTCGTAACAAGTTTATTCTTATTTTAGCCATCTTTTAATATCATACTTTTGGTTATATTTTATAGTTAAGTGTACTAAATTGGATACGTTTGTATATTAGAAAATAATAGAAGGGTGGTAAAAATATATTTTTTAAATGTACACCAAATCTATTTTAATTAGAAAATCATTAATAAGGATCAGTTTTCAATGTCAGGACCAATGAATATTTTAGCATAGCGAAACCTAACACCATAGTATAGTCACTCTGATTTCTTTGCTTTCAACTGCTATGATACTAATGCATTTTGTAATTATAATGCCAGCTGTTTTGCTTAATACCAAACACATAGCGCGGTGGCGTGCAAATGCTATTGTTTGTCTAAAAACAAATGTTAGGGTAACCACACTATGCCGACGTAATCCGGACAGAGCAGCACTTGGTTGGTCTCGATTGATAACATTTTTATTTGCCACTTAAATAGTGGGGAAACAAGGGTTGGGGATGAAGGGGATAATATCGAATCTTAGGATGTGAGTTAAAAGGCGGGCGCGTGGAAAAACAAAGGATTTTTTTCGTTTGTTTTCTTCTTTTTTTGTGCGTTTTAGAGTAAGATGTTTTTAAGAACCGACCCTTGGTATGTGCAGATTGACATCAAGAGATGCTTTGAGTATGTTACTTACATTTTATAGAGGTTTTTGTTGAAATAGGAATATATAGGTGTAAATTTTATACGAATAAAAGTTTTCCAGTCATTTTATTGCATATCTAGCTTTCAATCCGATACACTATAATAATAAAAATTAAATATCTTCACTCACGAACCATATTTTAAATAATTTTATTAAACCATAAATTAATAATTACCATAAAAATGTAAGCTTTTGAAATATAACTACTTTTATTTCGTGGCATAATTATATTTTTAAATCCTAACGTTTCGTATCCTTTTAAGCGCCAATTTATTACATATTTATATATAAAACCACTGGGCACGGGTCTCCTATTATTTAAGAGGGATTACTTACATACTGCGGGTTGGCAGACTGCACATGCCATCGAGAAAATCTCTCAAGCATGCAGGTTTCCGCACAATGTTTTCCGTCATCGATTGAGCATGTGATAAATACGCATGTGACTTCAGAAAGTCATTATATATTATACAATTTTATTTCAATATCTAATATTCACCAAATATAAGAAATTAATACGCATTTCTAATATTAAACAAAAACTAACAGGTATTAAGTAACAAAATAATGCAAAACTTCACGCAACAAACAAACAAATAAATAAAACAAAAAAATCTCAGTTCCCTACAATCATTACATTTAATTACCTCACATGTCCGACGGTGCGTGAGCACATAATCAATCTCACCCCCTCCCACCGCCCTTCCACCGTTAGCTGAAGCAAAACAAGGCAGCCCAGCCAACGGTGAAAATTTCTTATTAGGAATTATCCGGAGAAACAATTTAATCATGGTGTGTCTACTTTTTGTTAAGATTTTTGTGAAACAGTCTTTACGAAAAGAAATAAGAATTTTTAATTTGAGATTTTTGTATGGAAAGGCTATTGAACATTGAAAGTCTACAGACGGTGATTGAGTTTTATAGTAAGTATGTTTTTATAATGTTAGAATACCATCAAGCCTGTCGTCCCCCAAGGGTTAGGCAGAGCAGTACTAGTGTGTACACTCGAATTTATTACACGAACATTGAACACCTTATCGGCAATTATGTTTTATTATGGCACGGTTGGTGCAGTGGCCAAGCGATCGGTTTCGGTAGGGTATCGCGGGTTCGATCGTTCCGGATATGGGCTTTTGTGCATCTATATATGTATATATAAAAGGAGAACGCGGACGAAGTCGCGTGAATCAGCTAGTTGTGAATATTTGTTGTTTGTAAATGCACCTATGGCACAAGAGAAGTCCCGTGGGTGAAGGCAATCATTTTAATTGTGTATAATATTTAGTCAAGACTTTTGAGTCCCATAATCTGATTAAGTTATTTTTGTCGAGCAATTTAAGTACCTACTTAGTGCTTATTTCATTCATAAATAAGGAATGGAAATATGTATTTTCATAATTTAACGTTATTGTTAGTCGTGTTTTTTCTACAACTACAACCCCATTTAAAATATCAAAATCCAACAGATATTTTATTAAACTGCTCTGTGGGATAGGTTTTTCAATTCACAAAATACTTTAATTAGTTAAAAGCTATCTTCTAAAAGGTAGGTACATCGAAAATTTGTTTTACAAAGGTAGAAAGCGCCCGTCCAGCCGCACGTGAGAGTACCGACAAATACTAAAATAGACTAGTGTTACGACTACTCACAGTTGGACGATATACTCTGCTGTCTATCTTCCTTTCGTACACATTTCAGCCGTAACAAAAACAGCAATGGTTGATGAAATGTTGCTTAATATTTTATGTCTATTCCGTTAGTGAGATGCCCGTGAATAGATTTTGAAACGGGAAAATATTTATTTTCTGCGCTCAGATTAGAAATCCCGCAATTATAAATTACTATAAACAATAATAAAAACTTGAGAGGTGTCAAGGGACACCCGGATGGAACGATATTCCTTTTTACAATTCCTTCACTAATTAATCGAAAGGAACTCATCCAGATAAACATGCGCACGCCACACGGCTTACAATAGGTTACTATAGCAAAAATTATTGTTACAACTTTTCGTTTTAATTTTTTCCGTCTGGCCCCCTTTCGCAACGCGCGATAAGGAACTTCGTTCCAATACATTGTCAAGCTAGATGTACTAATGGACATTTATAAATAAGACGTATTGCTGTTGACAAACACTATCTAGAATCTAGAATGACATCGATTACTTATATTAAAATTTGATTAAAAAAATAAACACAAAGTACTTTGATGTGTATGTGTACTACATTTTTCAAGTAATAACTTAAAAGTAGTATGTAGTTAGCTAGTCTGATCTAAGTCTAATGTTAAATTATATAGATCACAATAAAATTTCAATTTTATTTAGCTTATGTTACGTGTCAAATTACATATTGTCTTCTAAGCCTAGTTCTACACTACCTAGTGTCAGGCTGTTAACAATAAATCCAAATTCTAATCTCCTACGCCCGACCACAAACCGCCAATCAATTCACCGCGTCATCCTCCACGTGTGACCTCCCCCTAACAATCTTAGATCAATTCACCTCGCGACGATCGCTGCATTCAATCTGAGGCGACATACTAAAGGACGTACCCTTGCACATTTGTCAGCCACGTCTGTAACCCAATTTACATTTACATCAAGACAATTTACCCCTTATTGTCATGTTTTAAAGGCGGATTTTACCGTGTACGTTTTCATGCGAAGTTATAATTCCGAATGCTAAGTGTACGCTTAGAACATCTGTTCTATGTAAATGGCATATGAGGTGGAATTATTATATTTATGTAAGAGTAAACTTGGTAGGTTGTAATGGTTTTAGGTAGTGAAATGTTTGGTAAAATTGTTTTGGCGCTTACATTTTGTTGAAACGTACGGTTGTTTTATATGCCATAGAAGTTGTAAAGGAGATTACTGTGGACGTAGCCTGGTCGGAAGAAAATAATGTTTTGCCTCACCTGTATGTTCAAGGATGTACGTTATAATTTAGTTTAGTGCTTAAGGTACTAACAAATTGCTAAACCTAAGATTGCTTTTTCTGAACTTATTATGTATGTACATAAGCACTAATATTAGCGTCTACACACGTCGTCATTAATGCCTCGTTTCATTTAAGAAGTTTAGGTAACCTACAAAGTTCTATGCCTATTTTCAGCACAAAATAGTTTGGTCTCTTATGTACTCATTAAAAAAGAGCATTGCCTAATTTGATTTTTTTCTTTTTCCTATTGCTGTGGTAGCCTAGCGGTGGATTGACATGTCAGAGGTCTCGAGTTCGAACCCAAGACCCACACCACTGACTTTTCGGAAATTATGTGCGTATTTATCACATGCTCAAACGGTGAAGGAAAACATCGTAAGGAAACCTGCATGTTTGAGAGGATTCTCGATGGCATGTGAAGTCTGCTAACCCGCAGTAGGCTAGCGTGGTGGACTATAACCTAATCCTTCTCAATTGAGATGAGACCCGTGCCCAGCAGTGGGCCATTAATGGGTTGATGATGATATTACTTTTAAGACAATCTGCCTGTAACCGTGGAAACCGTAAATAATCCAAAAGTTAGGATATAATTGATATCATTATATCACGATAAATTCCGTTTTAATTAGTTTTATTCCAATGCATAAATCAATAATATCCGTGAAAGTGGAAGAACTCTTTGTGTTATGATTGTAACGATTTTAGTTTCGTAACAAAATCAATGTTATTTTATCTAAAACATTTTTTTCAATTAAATTAAAACACTTAGTCATCTTTATATTCAAACAATTTTATACATGAGTAAACTTGTAAAAATGTTTTCAAAACATCTTGTTACAGATATAAATATAATTTATCAATATTTTTTCATAATTTTGGTCCATATTTTTGTTTTTTGTTTTTTTGTTGTATGAAGATGGTTACAAAAATACTCAAGCTAATAATAGCGTGTTATATAAGAAAATATAAAAACGTATACCCATTTTTAATCTTACTTAACTTTAAATCATCATTTATCAGTTGGTTAATGCTGAAACTACACCAAATGCAATAAATTACATAATTTTTTCTTGCATACTCCATATCTTATGACTGATCTGGAAACATTAAAATAATACTCTATGTACTTAGCGTAAATCAAATCTGTACAAATCTAATACAAGTACTGAGCTTATCCTTACCATCCACATTTTGCAGTACACAGGAATAGGAACAACATTTTCTCTATTCAGAGTTATCCAGGGAAATACCTCTAGAATTTATGCTTAAAATGCGGCCAGTTTCCAGATTTTATCCTTGACTCTTTGATGTCAGAAGTACATAAATACACCTTGGAATTACGTGCGCATACTTTAATATACCTAAATATTATATATATTTTTTATATACTACAAGAGTGGTAAATAAGGTTACGGCCCGCCTGATAGAAAGCGGTTACCATTAGCCTATAGACGTTCGCGCGTTGCCAACCCTGTGGAAACCGTTTAAGTTTCTTAAAATAGGGGAATTACCAAACTGACTACAAACGGAATTCCCATTCTGTCAGAATAGTCACTCCACCAACGAGATCTGGTAAACTTACTCACTCGCAGAAACACAATTCGATGTCTTATAGGTACATTATTTTATTCTTATGTAAGGTAAAAACAATCAAGAAAATAACTGTTAATATTTCTAATTCAATGCAGACAAATAACCGCTATTTTAAGCGTTAATGACATCACAAATTCATCGAACTCAAAAAACACATCAACAAATTCATTGAACAAGAATTAATCTTGCTTCATCAATAATCAAATAATGAAATATAACAATTCACATTGATAGCTGGGAACAAAAACATTTGTGGTAAGTCGTATAACAAAATCCACAAGACTATTATACAACTGTATAGAACTAAAATAGAATATTCATTACGATTTTACCTTTAAAATTGTGTCTGAAGGGAAATCATTAGCATTTCCCTACAGTAGGATGGGCTTCTCCTAAAGTCGCGAGGGATGGGACTTGCTCGATATAAAGTGTCCATTTTTATTTTAATACAACATTTTGATTATATAAATTGCGTGAATTATTGTTCTAATAAATTAAAGGCGGAAATATGTTGGTTAAGAATAAGTAAAAATCCATGTTTATATATTATTACAAATCCACGTAGAAATATAAATATAATCCAATGATGATCTAACTTAGAAATCAGACATCGTAATAATAAATAGTCATGACAAATATATCGACAAAAATATTTAATTATTTTATGATTAGTTTATAGGTAATTTTAATCATATTCTTTGTTCTATCTAAACGACCCTACGAACATTTAGTTAATTTTGAAATTACAATTACAATTCAAGTCATAAAATAAAGCAATTAATTTCCTTTCCAAAAAATATGAATGAGGCAATCTATCGACAATCAACCACCTCCCTACCGTACCTCGTACAGGCTGTAATTGCGCGGCCACATTTCGGGGGTAGAAACACATAAATTACACCTTTTATTCATTCCCGATTGCTAGTGTTATTGCTATCATTAACCACCCCACATTGGCTGTATTACTATATATTGAAATATTACCTTTATTAATGAAACGTGTTACATCATGGGCGGATGGGAAAGCTCTGCTTTACGGAATAATACTCGGAGATATAATTTTTGCTGTTATTCGGACGGTTTATGCTTGAAAATAATCGTAACAAGTCGATACATTTATATTTTTTGCAATAAGGTATGTTTTTTTCAGTTATTAAAAATTCGTAAGAAATGTTTTGAAGTCAATTTTACAACTTTTTTTTGTTATTAATAGCTTTCCGCTAGTATGCTATTAAACGACACTGCGAGTTACAATGGAGTACGCTTACCTACCACAAATATTAGGTCTTTATAACATTTAATTGTAGATAGACCGCTTGTAATTATATTATGTAAAATAATTACAAGCAATTATGACACCTTAAAAGGTGTATACGTAGATTCCGTTTTAAATTATTAATTATTTGACTCAAAAATTTAGAACATTTTAAATTTATATGTCAGGTAAAAATATTCCCCCTGAATAACAATATAGAATATAATGACAGTATTATTCTCACGCCTTTAACTTCAGTTGTCTTTTGTCTCTCGCGTGAGGTGACAAGAAAATAACATTGAATGTTTTTATACCATTATCTAAGAGGAAATTAATTCTTGTTCAGTTCAGTAGAAGTAGAACAAATATAAATGATGCTAGTGATGCATGATGTTTAATTTCATTATGAATTATCGATACAAAAGCACCCAAACCAACTCGCAGGGTAACTAACAATCCCAGAAATCATTCGTCGGCTAAAAAAGAGACGAGACATATTTGATCAGGATAGTCAGCAAATAGACTGACTACAAAAAAAAAAAGGGCTGTACTCCAATGGGAGTAGCACTCCACTCAAAAACCACCGCCATCACATCTGCTTATAGCCAACTGGGCTGATCGCAAGATTAAAAATAAAATGAATTATCAATATCGTTATTAAGTTAAAAATCGTTACCCCGCATCAGGATTTTTTCCTATGTTGTAGGTGCACTTACAAACACAAATGTCCACAATACACAAAACAACCACGGAACAAAATATATGTAGGCCCTACATATATTTTGTTCCGTGCGTACAATTGCTCGTCCTTTTTAGTAATATTTTGTCTCTTTCTTATTTATTTCGTCGTTTTAAACTTCTTGCAGGTAGTCCCAACTAACTATGGGTAAACAAGATTAGTAGAACAACATAGGAACTACATTTTTTTTAAATTCTAAAATATCATCCACTGACCAATTTGTATTTGAAAATATGTATTACAGATTGACGGCTAAACTAATATATTTCAAAATAGCTTTACTCTAAAATACAAATGCCAGTGGAAATTCTCGTACCCTCATTTGTTTAGGGGTGGTTAAATAACCGTGAAGCGTGAGTAAAGGGTTCACTGTCCGGTAACGCGGTTTTTGACGAACTTGCCCATTTAAATAAACGTAGTTTTGCAAGATTTATACAGCTTATTAAATTTCAGAACGGTACAATCATTTTGAGGCCTTCAGTTGCAGACTATGATAGACGTGTGGTCAGCCAATTGAATTATGTATATTCAATCACATATTTATATAAATGGTTATTTTTTTATAGCAAACAGGTTGGCAAACAAGCTTCCAACCCGGCTGGAGGTAAATATTTACGTTTGCAACACCCGATACGTCGAACGCGTCGCCAGCTCTATGGAACTTTTAAAGTTTTCTTAAAATTGGGGAGTTACTATACTGATGGCAAAGCAAAAGAAATTCCCATACTATCAAAATAGTAATTCTTCTGATGGTTAACTTAGTAGCTCAGATTTGAAACCTATTTTCTTTCAAACAGATCATAAATCGATAATTCAAAACATCGAGATCCTGATAACTTATTAGTCTCCTCCCTAGCAATATAAAGTGGTAGTAAACCACACGCAACCACGCCTTCCCATAATACTGTAGAGCAAGTTTAATTAAAGAATGCGTTGTGTGTAAAACTAACATTCCAATAAATATTATGCTGTGGAGAGTTTGATGAATTTTATATGGTTGCGTAATATTATAGATAGCTGCTGCCGTAGAATAATAACCGATTTATATGTGTATTAAGTTTGGAACTAAACAAACACGGAAAATATCGATAATACTGTGCACAAGAATATAATCACGGCTTCCTGAAATTAGTCCATTTATTACCAAACAACATTCAAACTATCGACATCGGTATAGTGTAGTTAGTCCCCTCCCTAGCGATATAAAGCTGGTAGTACACCGCATGCTTCGTTACCCCACAATCGCGTTACGCAGACAGCGAACGTTTCGCTAATTCTTGCGTGCGTTTACCTTAGCGCTGTACTTGTATATATTTATACTATATCTTTTAAACATAAAGTAGATCATTTAATGTTTTTGAGAAGTGTTTTATGTCCGTTTTGATTTGTTACATTGTGAAACGTTTATTTCACGGCCTGGATAGCGCTTTTGTATTAAGACTGCCTCTCGTTATACGTTCGATTCACGGTATGAGCAAATGTTTTTGCGGTAACCGTGGATATTTACCACACAGCATGTGAAACATGGGTGTGTATATGTGCTAAAATAAATATAAAAGTAGTGTATCAACGGTTTAACCATTACTTAGCTCGGAACTAGATGGTGCTTATTTTATTTAATTAATTAATAGCATTATAAAAGTACCTAAAACATAATTTCCTAGTACACAAATCTTCTACATAATTATCATCATACAATAACATTTTTATTAAATAAACCGGTCCAAATGACTGGCAGCGTATCAAATAACAGTGTCCCTGTGGCCACAGACAGAGAGACTTGCAGTAATGCAATCAGGGATAGGCTGGGGTTCCCCTCACAAATTTGACAGATTGGTACGCTGCTATTTTGCTATACTGCTTAATTTAATTTTAGTGTGTTTGATGATGTTGGGGCAGGGACTATAGTAGTGATAATGAGATCCTTTTAAAGGACTTCTTTGAGTTTGAAAATAGTCCAGGGAATAGCTGTTGTGCTATAGAAAATTCTGCTATAGTAAAATAGTAACTTACTGTAGGTACTCATATGACGCATAGCCTAGTGGTTTGACGAGTGGAGTGTGAAGACAGGTCTGAAATTCAATCCCAAGGCTGGCTTTTCAAAGTGACGTGCGTATTTATGACATGCTTAAACAGTGAAGGGAAACATCGTGAGGAAACCTACATGCCTTAAAAATATCTATAAAAACATCTCCACTCACATTCACCCTAGTATTCATATTATTAGTATTATATTTTATTTTACATTTTCCTTATCTTAGAATATAACACCTGTGAAAGTAAATCTAGCTCCTATATACAACAGATTGGCATAGTCCGGAGTTGTAAAATCATTATTTTTAAGTGACCTCACAGCTGAACACTGCCTCTCAAGATACAGGTTATCCTAGTTTGAGAGACAGGGCTCACAATATCCGTATAATGTCTGCAACTTCTTCTAAGGTCCATCTTATTGGTTAATAAGTGTATACTGTTGTATGTTTTTGTGACAATAAAAAAAAATATTATTATTATTAATATATCAATGGCATGAGATGTCAGTTAGCCCGTACTAGGTAAGCAACGCCTAGTGTGATGGACTAATGCTTAATCCATCTTAAATGACAAGAAGTCTGTGCCCAGTCGTGGCATAGTAAATGGCTTGATAAGAAAATTACTTATAAACTATCTGCTTTTAAACTTATGTTTCCAACGTCGGGTCATAAATATTTTTTAGCATTATTCTTAAAATTAGCAATTTGCCTTAATTGCTTTTTCTATGTTAAGTTTTGCGATGCTAGACAACCATAAAAATATTAATCTATCGTTGCGGTGTTGTAGTTGTAGTTTTATAAGTTTTGTTAAAAACATTGTTATATAAACAAATCATGCATCGCTCGATGCAACAAACTGCCTCGTTAGTCTAGTGGTCATAAATGCAACTGCTGAGCAAGGTTTTAGGTTAAATTCCCAGTTCAAGCAAAGTGTTATTGGGTGTTTATATGAAGTCCTCAGCTCGGAGCATGGATACTGCCCAGCTGGTGGCAAAAGGCTCGCCTTCTATTACAGGGGACCTAAAAGAAAACTGTCGATGTGGCTATACTATAGTACACCTCTACTTAACCCTTCGGGGATGAAGATGTGTGATATATTTTTTTAAATTAAAATACCGCTTACTTCAGAAAAAACTCAATATCAATTTTATCACGAAACAGTAGCCTACAAGGTGAATTGAAAGCCATGCCCACATTCAGAAAGCGAACACCAATATGCAGCGGAGTCAGGCCACAGGCAGATTGCAGTAATCCAATCAGGCAGCCACGGACAATTTGCGGGCAAGTGATGCCCACACTCAAGTGTGCCCGTTATTGAATGTGTTTCGTGTTGATATTCTGGGCTTTTGAATTGCAGTTGTGCCACTATAACTAGTAAGTAGGCAGTCTTATGCAAGAAGGCGTTTATTTTTATGGTTCTGTAGTTCAAAAGTAAACGAACGGTGATTTGTAGAATAAAATAGGTAGTCGGACTGTTTGTCAAATCAATGAAATCTCAGAATTGTCACATCATATTTTTATTAAATCAGCAATTACAAACTAACATTTGCAATTGAAGCGTTTAGAAAAGCGTCAGTTTTAAATGCAGATTTAAATATATTTTTTTATACCTGGACTGATTTTGAAGGAATTTGTTGTGTACACTTAAGTGGCTCCCTCTCCCTGGATGAATTTAATTTACACTAGGTAGCGTTGCTATATGGAAAATTTTAGCACTACGTTTTGTGAAGTATTTTATAAATATAAATTTTAGCATCCTGCATTCCTTCTCCCTGCATACACCTCATGTGTCATTCCCCTATTATAATTATTTTAATATAACATACCATCACGCCTGTCGTCCCCGAAAGGTTAGGCAGAGGTATACTATTGTACACCCACGTTTCATTTTAGGTAATAGGGGGCGAGTTATATTCATTTAAATCAATAAACCAGCCCTTAAAGTGCATATAACTGTATCTGTTCATGAAAAAGTCATTCAATCCAATTGTATGCAATGTGAGGGTTGTATTGATGGTATTAATGATTATAATTCTGTAATTAAATACCTTTTACAGGCGCGAATCATATTTTGTTCAATGTACAGCCTGACAAATACCGACAAATTGCAAAAAACGTACGAAAATTCGAATTTCGCGGGCTAGCGTGGAGCTTCCACCTTAATACTGTATTTTCTACCTTTTTAATATTATATCTTCTATCTCTTAGCAGTCTAGTACTATCTAAATATTAGATATAGGTACATAAAGGCTAGATTTACAACAACAGTGAACCACAATGCGTGTCGGTTGATTAAAATTTGATCGAAAAGTGTCCATTACCGCCTCTTTCCGACCCAACTGAAGCTATCCTTAGAGACTAAAAGCACTAAAGCCAAAAAGGGATCCCAGAATATTATCCCAATAAATTTTGGTAAACAAAACCTGTAGTAAAAGCTATAGCTTCCCCGTAACAATACAACAGGGCGGCGCACACGAGCGATGCCAATTTGCGACACGACAACGTAGTCGCGCGACCAATAGATCGCAATCTAGACGAACAACCAGATTAATCGTTTTTGTACAACGAGCTTTATTGGATTGGATGAGAAAGACTATTTTCTTTGTTTTTTATTAAGCATTTGATATTAGGTCTCGTGGCACAATTATTTATGATGGGAATTCTCTTGTTTATAAAGAATTTTGTTCATAACGAAGATCAATGTTTCCAGAAGTTTTATCACATATAACGACTTAGACGACCCAATTAGTCCAGCGGTAGTTAACACTGCCTTCTGTGCTAAGGGTCCCGGGTTAGAATCCCGGTAGGGAGAAATGTTTGTGTGATGAGCATAAATATTTGTATCCGAGTCATGGATGTATCTATGTAGGTATAATATGTATGTATTTACAAATATATGTAGGTATATATGTAGAATATCAACCAACCAGTATCCGTAACACAAGCCTCGTTGCTTTGCTCGGAACTAGGTGGCGCTGTGTCATAATGCCCAGAAAATATTTATTTAAACATACTAAACATGTTACGAGAACATGTTTCTGCAACTTGTTACGTGAACATGTTTCTGGAACATGATACTTGAACATGTTACGTGAACTTGTTACTTGAACTTGTTACTTGAACATGTTGTATCAATATAAAATTACTTTTTAAGAATTTTATCGTAGTATTTTTTCTACCGTATCCAAATATTTCTGAGCTTCTGATCCCTCTGCCCTACAGCTACTGTTACAAGCTGCAGTAATTAGGTCTCGATTCAATACCGTTCGTGTCAATACCGACGGTACACAAACTGGTGATATTTGTCAAGTATTACAAGTTGCACCTCTAAAAGCCTCCACTGAACCTCCGCAGGCTAAGTGGTTGAAAGTACTATTAGTAGTATTATGTAGGACCAACAATCACCAAACGTACTAAACATATTACTTGAACATGTTTCTGCAACATGTTACTGAAACATGTAAACAAAATTACTTTTTACGAATTTTATCTACCGAATTTTTCTACCATATCCGAATATTTCTGAGCTTCCAATCCCCACAGCTACCGTTACAAGCTGCAGTAATTATTAGGCCTCGATGTTCGTGTCAATACCCAAAGTACACAAACTGGTGATATTTGTCAAGTATTACAAGTTGCGCCTCTAAAAGCCTCCACTGAAGCTCCGCAGGCTAAGTTGTTGAAAGTAGTATTGAGTAGACGACGATTAAGCGTTTCCCCGTTCATAACTTGATAAGTTTGTTCCGTGATTTCGGAGTTTTCAAAGATGTTAACTGTTTGGTTTGTAGGTATATTATGAGTTTTGCGGTTTTTAATATTGTTTGCACCCCTTTTAAAATGGTCGCTCCTGTATGCGAATAATTTAAAACGATAATGATAAGGTAGATATTATTATTATGATAGATAGATATTTGCCGATGTAATTAAATAAAAAACAAAAATTCTAGAGGCTAATCTTGGATTGTTGTATGCTCCATTTCCATTTAAGACCTTGTACAATTATTAATAGATACATAATAATATATCAATATGAGAATAACGCAGTTTAATGTGAAATAGGAGAAAATACACTACAGTTTCATAACCAACAACAAAATAAAAAGTTAAAATTTCCACTAAATTTATTCAGTTCGTTAACGAAAATATCCACGAAAATGAACCCAAAATAAATATTAAATAATGAAACAATACAATAACAGAATGTTGACTTAATAATAACTGACATATCACAGACAGAGTTCTATGGAACATAATCTCGTCATAATGAGTGGCTCGAACGTTTGGCGCGATTGTGAATACACCCGTCACAAAGTCTGCCTTACTCCATTCTCACACCGACATCAACGTCACAACTCCACAAACCGATCGTTCAATTATCAACTCACAATACACCAAATACGGTCTAAATTTCATTAATCAATCTCCCAGATATGCTTGACTTACATAATCGAATTCTATTGTGTCTGCGTTTAACGGCTATATTTAGACAAATGAAATGTAGCTCTAATGTTTATTCTTTAAGATTGGTTTTGGTTTGGTCGGTGTTGTGGATGAGTTGATTCATTATTGAACCAAATCTGTAAGACAATGAGGCGTGTGCACAATGAGTGACAATATTGTGTGGATGCTTCGAGCTATACTATCGGGTGTTTAAGCGCTTTGTAAGCGACGCGAAGCGATGAGCGAGCGTGACAATCGATAATCCAGCCGCTATTATGATCAGCTTCTCGTTATTACTAATCCAACGAATAAAACACGGCCATTTTCCTTTTAATTAGCTCAAAATTTTCGTTCAACTTTTAACGTGAACAATGCGCTTTAGCTTATTCCGTTCGTGTTTTATTTCTTTCCTCTTAGCTTTGTTCAGCAAGCGCATGTCATGTTTAGATTTTTTACGAATCGCATTTGGTCTTTTATGAACAAAAAATACCACAAAGACCAAAAATCCTCTACACTTTTGGCTTCTAAAAATTAAATACGTATAGTAACAAAAAAGGGGTTTCGCAAGAAACACCTACACCCGGAGGGTTCTGTAACATTTTTTGGTCCTTTGGACCGGTTGCGGCTTTTTATTTGGACCGTGACGTAAATGTGAGCCGGGTGATTCACACAATATGTCATGGATTTTTCAAGTTAATTTAGCTACTGTGATGATTAATTATACAAGTTTTTATTGTATATTGTTATTGGTTTTTTGGAAAGGGTTATATCTGGATGGAGCTTAGTACAATCCCTAGAGTATTTATCTTAGTCGTCGCTCATACTCTATAATTTTATAATTATAGTAGTTGAGTTTCACGTGTTTTTATAAGTTAGAAGATCGAATAATTGTTCGCTGCTTCAGTAAATATTTTCACAATAATAAAATACACGTCATAAGGATCTTTTAAACCCGCTTATATGATTATTAATATACATAATTATATATAAAAGATTTTTGTAACAAATTCTATCATCATGATTTTCATACTCTTATTGTACCTATGAATTTACAACTTTATATAAATAATGTACAGTAATTGTTAGTAATTATTGCATGAAGACCACTAACACTTTAAGTTCACCCGTGAGTATTATTATTATTCGAAACGTCGTTGGGATAAAATAATTCATAAAAAGTAGTTTTATTTCCATGTCTAATATTTGCGTAAGTGTAAGAAATTAATTTATAGGTACTAATATTATGAGTACATGCGAGTGTATCTCTCTCTTTCTGTCTGTTGTCTGTCTGTTACCTCTTCACGGTTTAACCGCTGAATCTATTTAGATGAAATCTGGAAAGAGATAGTTTGTGTCCAGGGGAAGGACATGGATAGTTTTTGTCCCGGAAATCATCCCTTAAAAGGGCGAAAAAGGAAGTGCAAGTTTGTATTTGGAATCGATAACTCCTTAAGATAAGGTCGAAATAAATATGCAGATAGACAATAAAGCAAATTGGATAAAATTAATTAATTTTACGCAGACAAAGTCACCGGCAAAAGCTAGTACGATAGCTACCTATAAAAAGCGTGTTTTTAATTTAGCTATTATTTATATTTACGTAGTTCATGGTTCAAAGCAATCACACGGAAGAAACACCTAATTTAATTTTACCACAAATCGCATAGCACAATGACACATGGTACGCACAAACACCACAAACACGATTTGATTTAGGTACGTTTACTATTTAGCCTGTTGGTTTCCATAAATTATCTAAATTAGTATTTGCATTATTTATTTCGGAACTTCAAACTTTAAATAGAGCTGCAATTTTTTTTTAATTTGTATACCATGAAATATCATTCCGAAAGCATTTTATATCCCACAGCTGGGCTCTAAATATGTAGGTATCTCGTCAATAATTGAATGGTATAAGGTAATAGTCTAGTACGCTAGTCTAGTGTGGGTTAGTTGACTTCATGTGTCATCGAGAAAATCTCTCAGGAATGCAGGTTTCTTCACGTTTGAGCATATGATAAATACGCCCATCACTTCAACAGTTAGAGGAACGTACCTTGTAATAAATGCGCACATAACTTCTAAAAAAGTAAAAAGATAGTTATATTTTGTACTTTTTACAAAGAGGTGTACATATAAGTACACGTCTACCTAACCCTTCGGGGATGACAGGCGTGTTTATGTTATGTTAAATTTATACTAAAAATACAAAAATTAGACCAACTTTGAAGAATCTCCTATCTAACAAAATACGTATCATCCAAATCTCACTATGTATGCAAAAAGTTATATGTGAAAGTCCTCTTTTAAAGTCCTATATCGAATCCTGCGAGGTCGAGAATAAACGTTTATCTTTCTCTTATTTTAGGCGAATAAAAATACAGGAGTTATGTATAGTAAGATGTTACAAGATTTTAAAATTGTCTCCACCAAGCATCTGGCCCTGTGGCGCAATGGATAACGCGTCTGACATCTGATAAATCGATCCCAGGACCTTACGCTCAGCAGGTGGATTTGGAGCCACTAGACCAATAAGTATACAAGGGTTATCTTCTTATCAATCTAATATACCTAATGCGAAAATCATCAACAAATAGTGTTGGTTGGCGGTCTTCACACACCATCGAAAACTTCTCTCAGCAGCTTACAAGGCTCTCCTTTACCGTTTGAGCAAACGATAAATCCTTCGAAAAGTCACTGGGGCATGCCTTGAGAGCCAGCTCTCTAGAACTTTGATTTCTCAGTCCACTGAACACACCACTAGGTCATCACAACTTTATTAGGCATTTTTTGTTCAATATCATTCTAAACTTTACACAAAGAAATATCTACATCAAACACCAACTGGTGTGTCTGTCTCCATTGTTATTTGATTATAATAACAAAACCCCACAAAGATAACCCAATTGTATCTCATACATTTCGCTTAAAACATCCCCGCGATTTAATTCACGAACTCAATACGTACATAATCCATTTACAACGCCCCCTAGTGCTGGAATCAAATACTAATTTGGCCCAGTGACATCACAAAGGCAGCAATCGAATCACGCGATTATCGAATTATATATTTTTGTGGTTTTGTATTGAATTATACTCTTTGTGGTCGCGATTTGCATATGGGGTGATATAGGGTGCCACCCTTATTGTGACGTGTGTCATTTTAGATGTACAATTATTTTTGAAGGGTTTGAAGTTGCTGGTTGGGTCATGGAGAATAGGGTTCAAAAATGACAATAGAAAATAATTAAGATCATACATATAGGGACGACAATCAGTCTTGTTGCCAACTGCAAAGGACGACAACTGTTTTGTGCGGCACTTGGGAAACAGTTTCATTTCCACTTAGACATAGGCAGTAATCTTTATATAAAGATTAAAGGAAGGAGATAATAAGTTTTAATAAAATATCAAATTGTTTTGGACCCAGTATTCTGGTACTATACAACGTTTGGGCATTCATAGTGAGGACCACCCTGCCACACAATAGACCGACGACGATCTGAAGAAGGTGCCTGGCAGCGGATGGATAGTGGATTGGCGAGCTGCCCAAGACCAATATTGTTGGCGCTCTTTAATAGTCAATACGACATTTTGGATACCTGGTCCTGATGCTGAGGTCTAGTACAAGCGTCCACTGTATTTTGACTAAGAGTCAAAACATATATATATATAAATTTTATAAATTTAATTTGGCTCTTTCCGTGTGATATATCAAAACAAACATGATTTTCCGAGACAACTCCAGTAATTGCCGACACAGCTATTTACAAACAATACAATAATCAAGGCTGAAACATTACACAGAGGCCAATTTGCGGCGAGAATTGACTGCCGAATCACTTCCCTGGCCAGATAGTAATTGCTGTTTGTTTGTTTTGATACAGCACTCGGTTACGGCAGGCCAATGGCTCTTGAATTGAAACCACATACCACTTAGACGCGGGCAGATGTAGATACTACTGTATATAAACTCATAAGTTATTCGTGATGCGGTTTCAGTGCTGTACTGGTCTTAAATATAATAGCTAGGTTTGTCTAATATAGTTTCTATAGGTTTATTTGATTGTAATGATGTTTGCTGTAACTCGACGTTAGATAATCTCTCTCCTCTATAAGAGGAAGGTTTTCTATCTATAGCTTAATAAACTCAAAAAGTTTTGTGTTGATTGAGCTCAAATTTTGGCAAGATATTCAAACGGCTTCAAATATTGTTTTTGTTTATGTTTTTTGCGTCAATGCAACCACATAGTACTACAACATAAGATGGTAGGGTTCAGCTAGTTATTCATAAAATATACTGCCTGATATTTTTCACTAAAGCAAATAAAAATACATTGAAATAAAACTACGCTTTAGGAATTTTATTGCAGCATATTATTTTGTTGCGTATGCGTATTGCGTGTGACTATGGATGGTGTAAAAGTGTTAAAATTTTATTTTAAAATGATTTTACAAACAGATCTGTATTCGAAATTGCTAAGTAATATTTAATAATCGAATCGCCAAACTCAAGAGGAAGTGGGCAAGGTACATCGCTCGAAGAACGGACGGCCGATGGGGCTTGAAGGTTCTAGAGTGGCGACCACGTACTGGAAGACGCAGCGTGGGCAGGCCCTCGGCAAGGTAGACTGACGACTTGATAAAGGTCGCTGGAATCAACTGGATGCAGGTGACATATGACCGGTCGTCGTGGCGATCCTTGGGGGAGACCTATGTCCAGCAGTGGACGTCTAACGGTTGAAATGATGATAATGATGATATAATAATATACCTTGCCCATCTCCGATTGAGGATGAAAACGCCAATGAATTTATATATATATTCTATATATATAAATTCATATATATGCTATAATTCTGGAATGCACGTTTCGCTTTGTCTACCTTCATTAGCCTCCTCATGCATGCTTATTGAGTTAATTATGTCAAAACCTATTTTTTATAATTGTAAAACACCCAAAAACTTTCCCCTTCCTCCTGAAACAATCCTAAAGCTATTGTGTACAAAACGGCTAGTACATAGCTGTTTATAACGTCTCGAAGTAAGCGAGACTGAATGCCTGTAACTGAGTTAAAACTTGGCGCTGTGGAATATTCAGTGTTGCTTTGTCTGTCCGTACGTCCTCCTTTCTTTGAATATAATTGGGAACGGTACATTACAGCTGGATTTAATTCGAGAATTTGACTGCAAATGGAAGTTTGTATTGTTCCTGGAAGAAAGATTGGGGCCTTGTTTAAAGGAAGTGGGGACTTTTTAGCAAAAGGCTTTTGAGAGGCAAACATTGAACGTAGAATTAAAAATAAATAGTGACCCAGCAATACTATACTAATTCATTCGTTCGCCACGTTGCCTTGTCACTCCTGAAGTGGTTGTATTATCTTTAAGCTAAAGAAAAACTATATTAGGTATACTATTACTTGAGACTATATTTTTTTTCTTTATCAGCATTAGAAATAAATAAATATTCCTGGACATTATGACACAGCGCCATCTACTTCCGTGGTAAGCAACGAGGCTTGTGTTACTGATACTAGTTGGTTGATATACTACATATATACTTTTTTTTGTAAATACATACATATTATACATAGAAACACCCATGACTCGGAAACAAATGTTGATGCTCATCACACAAACATTTGTCCCTACCGGGATTCCAACCCGGGACCCATAGCACAGCAGGCAGCGTTATCTACCGCTGAGCTAAACGGGTCGTCATTACATAGACTTGTTATTCTAACGCTGGTATTGTTTTTTTAATATACATATTTTAGTACAAATGGTTGCTCATATAAGGTAGGTAATTAAAATTAGGCCACTGATGATCACAGATAGACAAACTTAACATCACAATGCCATACCGTTGTAAAACATAGTATAATATATAGTATAGTTTAATACAGATACATAAAAGACCCCTTTTCCCAAACAGATCATAATATCATTAAGCAGATTTTATAGTCAACATTAATACAAACGCCCAGTGGTCCAACACAGTTTTTTGTAGACAAAATATCGCACTAAATCACACCGGGCCGTTGAACGTAACAAAAGGTCACACCGTAATTAGTTTTTTTGTCCCCACAGTGCAATATTTCAACCTTACCGACCGCATCCGTAATAATTTTTCAATTAAAATTCATTTTTGTCATAAAATATTCTGCACTCGTGTTGAAAATTAAAATGTATGTGTTTTTGTATGGGTGATTACATTAAATGACTTTGTTATTCCTTTGTTTTTGAGTTTCTCTGTATTTAAAATCATAAAATTGTTTAAATGTTAAGTAAAAAAACAACTTACTTTTTTCTTACCACCATTAAATTCTTAAGAAGCCTCCCAGATAATTATTAACATTGAATTCTGCAACTTACCTGAAAAAAGAAAAGATAAATAAATATAACTTTATCATTCAGTAATATCGATTTATAATTCATAAGAACTCGGTAATCTAACCTATACACAATGAAAATAAAAAGTACAACATATTTAATTAAAGCGCTTGTGTTCCTCACTAACTAGTCATTCATTAAAAAATGTTATCATAATTTTTTCACTTCATTACATTAATATATTTGTGACACACAAAGCTATTTACGTCGTCCAATGTTTTATTTTCACAGCTCGCAAGCGTCATAAAACAATTACTTAAGTAAATTCTATATTATATAATGAAATATTTAGTACCGTTTATTGTAAGTAGTTATGTGTTAAAGTATCGTAATAGTTAAATGTATCATAATTTAGTATTATATTAAAGTTAGCCATAGCAAATTAATGTTATAAAATTAAGTTTTTATAGGAAATTTTTGATTTTATGAATTACAGTTACTTTTCTACGGTGTTTGATGTTTTATTACATTAATAAAGAGCATGTCACAATAAATTTATCAGAGAACAAAAAACACCTAAACAAAAAAAGATACACTCTAACAAAGATAGAAATATAGGAAGTACCTAGAGTATACATATGATCCAAAGTAAATTTAAATAAAGAATTAAAAAAAGGTACTTGACTTTAAAAGTTAGAATAAATTATTAGATATACTACTAGATTTTGGCCGCAACTTTGTCTACAGAGAATTTATATTTAATAGGGTAATTTATGTATCTATCATACATAAACCTTAAGAAATTATTTCTGGGTCTTAAGTAATTATTTAAACTACAATTCTGCCCTTCCTTATTTTAGTACTTTAAACTATCTGCATACCGTATTTCATCTAAACTGGTACAGCGGTATAAGCGTGAAGTGCAGCAGACAAGCACACAGACACACTTTCGCATTTATAAATAAAATAAGAAATATATTTTCGAAATTAAAAAATAAATAAGAACAAATAATATAAACATAGTTTTAGAGAGATGCCATGTGTGGTTGCGGTTAGGTCTGGAACTGACGCCGACACTACGCCAAATTAATGGCGCCGTATGCTTAGCCGAAAAATTACTAACTATAATATAATAATTATGTTTGAATATTTCATAGCATTAATCATTGTATATTGCCCCACTGTGCAATGCATATTGCACAGAGCTCTAGGCTGCACAGAAGGTAGAAAAAGTTTTGCCGTCAGTTTAATTTCATTATTAAATTTATTTTAGCGTATAGTTGAGCACGTTTTGCTTCATTATTTTACGTTTAAATTTCATGCATTTAATTACAGAAATATTGCAGGAGACAAATCTTTGTCTGTTTTTTTACCAAATTTTACTTTTATTCATAAGAAATTAAGAATCAATTAGATTAATTTTCTTACTAGATTTCAAATTAAAATTCTTTTATGTTAAAAAATGATTCTTAGGTACAACTCTTCTTTTGTAAGACAAAAATAACACTACCAATTATAATAAATCAGACTAGTAGAGTAGAATAGTTCTTCATAAGATCAAACTTTTGAAATAGTGTAATTTCAAAAGTTTGATATTATGAAGAAAAATCCGTCAAAAACTCTTTTGAAACAAAAGTTATTACTTTCGTTATTACGTCTTTTACTGCTGCAATATTGTAGTAACGAGTTGCCCAAAGACAATGTAGTATAATTGTACCAAAGACTCCTAAGGCTTCCAAAATATCACTTAATAATGTTTTATTCAAGCACTATCCTATTTAGTAGATATAAAAACTGTATTGTAATCTGTGTATTTTTCATGTGCTTATAAGGTACAATAAATTGTCTTAAAATACTTCCTTAGATTTGAATACTTGACCACCCGGATTATACAGCCAACTAAATGCTACAGAAATTTAATTGGCAGACACATTTCGTCAAATCAAGAGACCGATAAAGACTAAATTCCATACAAACGTCAACTATTTTAATAATAATTTAGGTAATACATATTTATTTCAGTTTTCATGATCATATTTATTCAAGATACTGGCCAGGTTTTTTAAGAATATTTATGGTGAGTGAGTGACAATTAGAATTATAATTTATTTTAATTTGTGTGAGCAATTTATATACTCTTAATATGTTCGTCATTCTAACAAAGTATATATGTAATACTTTGTTATAAAAAAAAGCATAATAGATAGATAGATAGATAGAGTATTCTTTATTGTACATACACCAAAAATACTACAATATAGAATATACAGAAAGTATGAATTACAATTGGCGGTCTTATCGCTAATAGCAATAATAATGTAGGATATTAGAAAAAACCCCTTTAACTGTAACTATTTTTCCCCAAATCTCGTAAAATAGAAGCACGTACTTACTAAGTTGAAACCTCAAATGCAAATCTGAGTTCATTTAACTAATAGCACGCAGTAATGGCGGTGCACAGTGTTAAAAATTTGCATTTAACAAGCCATAAAATAGATTAAAGTAGTAACGTTAAATTATTTCGTCTCTTGTTGCAAACGTATTAAACGTATTAAACTTTTATCCGGCCTGTGTGGCGAATCGAGTTAGAAGTTGTTCCGACATTATGTCCACAGCGCACTGCCGTGCACACTGTGCACCCGTGATTCAATTTATTGTTACAAAGAATTACAGTAATTGCTTTAAAATTTTCTATCCGGCGCACTGTGTGTCGTGCACTGTGTTCAAAAGTTTGACGTGTTAGAAACAATCAATAGGTCGGTAAAATGGACGTTACAATACTTATTAATGCGGGGGTTCAAAAAGCCTGTAAATACGGGTCAAATTTGCGATACCCTTTTCTTTCATAGTTAGTTAAAATAATATGATTTTTTAACTAAAACATGAATGGTTTACTGACTTAATTACAAAGTTTTACTAAGTTTCTATCTATCTATCTATTCAGCCGGTGACACCCACTGCTGAGTAAAGGCGTCTTTGCTATTACGCCATTGTTACCGATCTTGTGCAAGTTACACCCACAAAATAATTATGAAAGTAAACTAAGTTTTTACTTAGTCAAAAATTTTGTAAATTCTTACTAACATGTAAATAAGTAGCAAGTCTATACTGTAAAATTTTTTTTTTTTTTCAAAAATCAACTTTCCATCTCCCTTGGCATGCGATCAACGACCTCAATTCTCATTACGTTTAAAAACTTTGTATGGACAATGACTTAATTCGGAGCAATTCGGGTAATTCCGCGAATTCGGGCCGTAAATCCCAGCCAACGTTCATAACGACGGAATTCAGTAAAACTTTGTTATGATAAATATGCCAAGGTATCCATCTTTTCTGCTGTTATTATAATTACAAGGAGCTATCTACTTGGCGTTCCTTTGTGGGTAGGCAAAATTAGCAGCGATGACACCGGTATATAAAAAAAGGATTTGTAGGTTTGAATTGACTTCAAAATCTTTTATTTTCTATATTCTTTACTGTATCTTATACTACTCCTTTGCGGCAGAGAGATTTATTTGCAGGGTTAAAATTGAGTAGCGATTGAGTATTTCGTCATCTGGATGTCACTTAATTTTCTACTTATCAAAACATTTAAAATTGTTAATAATATATCAAAATAGTATAGTAAGAACTCTTTTATGTAGCAACAGCCTTTTGTTAACTTCTCTATTCTTGGTTTAAATTAAAACGATTTTCTTCTTGCGCTGACTCTCAAACTGTAAATACGTGTTTTATTTTAGGTTACGGGCCCAGACAAAAGTCTCATAATCCTCTCGCGACAGAAAGTTATCTCACTGTGTTATTGCTTAGTGTGGACCGTTATTTCGTCCAAATTAAGACAATATAAAAATACCAAAGTTTCGTAGTGATTCGTGGACAATGGCTACTAATCAGAACTACATGGTGAACGTGCCTAAGTTGAAGGGCCGTGAGAACTATAGTGAATGGTGTTTTGCAGTAGAAAACGTCCTGGTGTTGGAAGGCATGCTAAAATGTATTAAACCGGAGCCAAACCAACCAGTTATAGGAGTCGAAGAGGATGCACGTACGAAAGCTAAAATCATTTTGATGATTGATCCATCTATCTACGTACACATAAAGAATGTTACTACGACTAAAAGCCTATGGGATAAGTTGAAATCATTTTATGATGATTGTGGATTCACTAGAAGAATCAGTCTACTTAGAAATCTCATTTCTGTGAGGCTAGAAAATTGTGACACAATGTCGTCGTATGTAACGCAAATTGTGGAGACTGGGCAAAAGTTGGCAGGAACAGGATTTAACATAAGTGATGAGTGGATCGGGTCATTGTTGCTTGCTGGTTTGACTGAAAAATTTTCTCCGATGATAATGGCCATCGAACATTCTGGAATGACGATTTCCACCGACGCCATTAAGTCCAAATTGTTGGATATGGAACCCGAAAATAAAGAGGTAGATGGCGCATTTGCTGCATTTCGGAAATACCAACATAAAAATAATGACAAGTATGTCAGAGGAAATTACAGTGGAGGACAAAAGTCAAAGTCAAATGTCAATGTTAACAAGCAAATAAAGTGCTACAAGTGTAAACAAATTGGACATTACAGGAATCAGTGCACAAAACCCGATAAAATCGAAATGAAAAGCACAGAAAACTCATCGAATGCTACCAACGCATTTAGTGCAGTATTTTTGAATGGTTTTTATAGTAAAACTGATTGGTATGTCGATTCTGGAGCGAGTGTTCACTTGACAACCAATAAACATTGGATAAAAAATTCGTCATATGAATGTCTTCCGAAAGAAATCGTAGTTGCAAATAAAAACAAGGTACCTGTTATGTGTCGAGGTGATGTGCAGATCACGACTTGCACGAAAGATAGCAACTATGACGTGACTGTAGAAGGAGTGTTATGTGTGCCCGATATTACCACAAACCTTCTATCTGTAAGCCAGTTAATCAGCAAGGGAAACAAAGTGTCCTTTACAAACGATGGTTGTGAGATATATAACAGATTAGGAACATTGGTAGCGACAGCTGTACTCATGAATGGAGTGTACAAACTAAACACAGTTGATTTCATGGCTGCCGCAGCGATAACCAGTGATACTTGGCATCGAAGACTAGGACACGTGAATAACTTATATTTAAATAAAATGGTTAATGCCGTTAATGGTTTGACAGTTGACAAGAAAACTGAGATCAGCAAGAATTCTTTTACAGTTTGCTGCGAAGGTAAACAGAGTCGCTTACCTTTTCCTAGTAATGGCAACAGGAGCACTGAACTATTGAATGTGGTTCATGCAGACATCTGTGGGCCAATGGAGAATATTTCCATGGGAGGATCGAGGTATTTCATTCTTATTGTTGATGAATACAGTAGAATGACTCATATATATTTCTTAAAAAATAAAAGTGAATCCTTTCAATGTTTCAAGGATTAAAAAGCTAAGGTTGAGAACAATCTCAATAAAACAATCAAGGTTTTGAGAAGCGATAATGGTAAAGAATTTTGTAATCGTGAATTTGATAATTTCCTTAAGAAAATGGGAATAATTCACCAGTATACTAACCCATATACGCCGGAACAAAACGGCTTGTGTGAGAGAATGAACCGGACTATAGTTGAAAAAGCTAGGTGTCTTTTATTTGAAGCTGATTTGGATAAGGGATTTTGGGCTGAGGCATGTAATACTGCTATTTATTTGCAGAATCGAATAATATCACCTGCATTGCAAGACAGAACACCATATGAAATATGGACGCAGATTAAGCCAGATATCAGCCATCTCCGAATATTTGGAAGCACAGTAATGGTACACGTGCCAAAAGAAAAAAGACTCAAATGGGACAAGAAGTCAGATAAATGTATTCTAATTGGTTATTCTGAAGAAACAAAGGGATACAGAGTTTATAATCCTAACACACGTAAGATTACCACGAGTCGTGATGTTATTATTATAGAGAAAAATACAGCACAGGATGCAGTAGTCTCTCAAGAAAATAATGTCTTATGTCAGCTTGAGGAATTACCTAAGAAGAAAAATGTCATAGAGACAAGTCCAGATTCAGTGGGGGACTTATCAGATGAGAGTTCTTATACTTCTGTGTCCGACGACTCCAAAGACATTACTTTTGTGCCAAGTGAGAATGATGACTCTGAAGATTGTGTGCCTGTTGAAAGAGAACACAGCAGTAGGTCACGAAGAAAACCAGATCGATATGGTTTCTCAAACATGTTAATATTGATAGGAATAAGAATATTGTTACTTTAAGTCAAGAAAATTATATAGATCAGCTGTTACGTAAATTTAATATGGCAGAATGTAAAGTTGTTAATACACCTATGGATGTAAGATTAAATATTGAAAAAGGTGTAGATACAAATTGTGAAATTCCATATCAGCAACTTATAGGCAGTTTAATGTATCTAGCTGTTCTTCCTAGGCCAGACATAGCATATTCTATTAGTTATCTTAGTCAATTTAATAATTGTTATAGTAATCGACATTGGTCATATGCTAAAAGAATATTAAAATACTTAAAGAAAACTAAGAATGTTGGCTTAAAATATTCTAAGTCTGGTAATGTAGACATTAAAGGTTATGTTGACGCCGATTGGGCAAATGATCCTTATGATCGGAAATCTTATTCTGGTTATTGTTTTATGTTAATGGGATCAGTTATTTCTTGGGGCTGTAAAAAGCAGAGATGTGTAGCACTCTCCAGTACAGAGGCAGAATATAATGCTATATCAGAAGCTTGTAAAGAAGCTGTTTATCTTAAAAATTTGCAATTAGAAATTACTGGCAGATTGTATACCATTGATATGTTTAATGACAATCAGAGTGCATTGAAGTTGTCAGTAAATCCTATATTTCATAGTAGAACTAAACACATAGATGTGAAACATCATTATTGTCGTGAAGTTGTTTTAAATAAAATCGTTTATCTGGATTATTTACCGACAGCTGACATGCCAGCGGATATTTTTACCAAAAGTTTGTGTCCAACTAAACATTATAAATTTATGTCTATGTTAGGCATTGAACCTGTGATATTTTGAAGTGGGGGTGTTAATAATATATCAAAATAGTATAGTAAGAACTCTTTTATGTAGCAACAGCCTTTTGTTAACTTCTCTATTCTTGGTTTAAATTAAAACGATTTTCTTCTTGCGCTGACTCTCAAACTGTAAATACGTGTTTTATTTTAAAAATTAATTACAAAATCCGTCTAACCGAGATCGATCTATGATAATGGCTACCCATTGAATGGTATACCATGAATAGAATTTTCGATGTGTTATTCGCATAGTCGGGATTAAATACTATAAATAAATAAATAATAAAAATTCTTTATTGACACATGACAGAACAGTAGTACAGTAAGATGTTCAAATTGATGTACAATTAGAAGATTAACAATTTCATGTTCTGCCAGTACTTAAATTAGGTAAACCTGTGCTATAAGTACCGGCAACCTTCCAATGTCACATTTAAATTAATCTTTCACATGTTGTTCAGGTGCAGTAAGAAAATTAAAATTATCAGTAAACCTGGTGTGTGTGAGTGTGTGTGTATGTGTGTGTGTGGGCGCGTATTATCAATGTCAATATTATTATGCAATCGGATGAAGAAGTTTCTCCGTTTCATCATACGTCAATTTTAAAAGCCAGTCAATTTTATAAATTTAATATCCCCCAATAGTTATGGTAGCCTACTGTTGTAACCAGTGGTCTGACATGACAAAGGTCTCCAGTTCAAACCCGGGCACGCACCACTGACTTCTCGGAAGTTATGTGCGTATTTATCACATACTTAAACGGTGAAGGAAAACATTGTGGAGAAATCTGCATGCTTAAGAGATGCATGTAATGTCTGCCAACCCGCAGTAGGCTAGCGTGGTGGACTATAGCCTAATCCCTCTCAAATGAGACGAGACCCGAGCCCAGCAGTGGGACAGTAATCGGTTGATGATGAATATCCTCCAATAGTCGTCAAATAAGAACGATATAATAAAATTACTGGAATAACCATATCATTTTAAATCGATTATCTTGGCTGTAAGCATATTTTTAGCTCAACAACCGCGCAGTAACCACTTAATACTCAATTCCACAAACGCTCAGATGATCCCGTCAATTTCACTAATAAATCCCTGTCTCTCATTTCGTTAATACCGCCGACAGACGGAGATGAATTAAAACTTGGCACAATAAATATTGCGAGGTGTCCCTTCTGTGGACTATTTGTATAATTTCAACAATTAACTTAAAAACTTTTGTAACGGATGAGTTTCAGTTGGTGTTCGAATATAATTTATTCGAAAGCGAACCATTTATTGTGATAGATTCGAACTTAAAAAAAAACAACATTGATTTTTAGTATAGATATTGAAATCTTACACATACACGAATTTTAGACACTTTAATTGCTCGCGGTATATTGATAATTTTAATCTAATATTTTCGGATCCTCTAGTTCATCTTATAGCACCCAGAAACTATGGATGCTTAAATAAAATCGAATACCAAACATAATATTATATTTAAATTATAATGTTAGTGGAAGACTAAGTCCGCAGTTTCGAGTTCAAATCACGCACGCACAGAAAGGAGACAATCGTGCGTAACCCTGCAAACCTAAGTAGTATTCTAGTCTAAACCAGACTATATTTCTGCTAAATAAAAGACATGATTCTTGCCATTTCTAGTATTAAAATCTACACTATCTTTGTTCCTCATAAAACTATACCCAACAATTTGTGCCCGGTTAACGTTAACCGACAAACTATGGGTAATATTGTAATGAGTTGCACTTGAGCTTTTAAACTTACTACAATCTACCCGAACATCAAAACTTCAAAGCTTTGTGAGCTCAAAAGTTACCAAACTTTATTTATTTACAACTATACACTTCACTTGCACAACTTCCTGTGGTGATGATTATATTAGATTAGTTAAACTATGGATTAAATATATCCGTTTCTACTAGTCTATTCCCACGAATTTTGGGCTGACTAGTTACGAATATCAAGTCACATCTAGTGAGATGTGTGTGAGTGGTGTACCTACATATGTATCACTAGATGTGACTTCGATTGATATTCAATATGTGCTCTTAGTAATATAGGGGACTGACCTATGGGGATAAGACTGGGCTATTGGTATTTAATAATAATTAAATTTTTAGGTAAAACACTACGCGAAGACAAAATTTTTTCGAAGTTAAAATACATAACGAATAAATATTACTGGTTTTATTATTTTAAGGTTTTTTGTCTGCCTCGTTAGTCTAGTGGTCGTACGGTGCGACTGCCGAGCAAGAGGTCTTGGGTACGATTCCCAGATCGAGCAGTGTCATTGGGTTTTTCTATGAAATTCTCAGTTTGGATTTGTGCCCGGTTAATGGAAGACCCAATTAGTCCAGCGGTAGTTAACACTGCCTTCTGTGCTATGGGTCCCGGGTTCGAATCCCGGTAGGGACATATGTGTGTGTGATGAGCATAAACATTTGTATCCGAGTCATGGATGTATCTATGTATAATATGTATGTATTTACAACAAAAAAAAAGTACATACATTAGTACACCTCTTCCTAACCCTACGGGAACGACAGGCGTGATGGTATGTATGTTATTATTTTAAGGTATTTTTATTGGCCAACTATATCAATGGATACGCGAATATTAGATTGGAATAAAACTACTTTATACGAATTAGTCGGAAACACTCATCGGAAAAAGGCGTGAGTATATGAGTGCCTTCGTGAAAATATAGAATAAAAAAATAAGGATATTGTCATTGATCTGACATTGGCATTGCTGAAAATTTATTTGCCGCTAAAATAGCTAATATACGAACGATTTAAGTAGACAGAATAACTATCTACTTAAAAATAACTAAGCAGTTAAAACTTAAACCAACAGAGACAGCATTGAGACGTCTTCGAGTTTAAGAGAAGATAAACGGTAGCATTTTAATTATCTTAGTGAAGTACTGAGAAGTTTCTTTTGTTTTTAAACAAGAAACTACAGTCATTTGCAATGGGAATTGAGTGTTATATTAGTATGTAAGTACATACGAATGATTTTGCTGAATCTTTTTCATTCTCTTCGTTAAAACAATTATTGAACGAATTGAACACAAACAATTGAACAATTTTTTGGTATGTACCTAAGTAAATATATTCGGATATATTATACAGCCGACATAGAATCTTTCTTCTTTCATGCATGCATGCAGAAAATATGGACTATTTGATAACATAACTGGTTGATCTTAAGACCAATTTAAGGAATCTACGACAGCACGGTTCCCGTGCCAATGGTGAAAACTTTTGTAAAATAAAATATACTAATATAATCTAAAATATACTAAGCACTTTCCCCGCTGGTCGACACTGTTGAGTTCACTATCATCATCATCATCATCAGCCTATATTCGTCCACTGCTGGACGTAGGCCTCCCCCAGCGAACGGGAGGAAAAGAGCCGAAGATCGAGCTCTGTGGAGCTCGATCTTCGGCTCTTTTCCTCCAGTCACTGCCAGCTATCTTGCGCAAGTCGTCGCTCCACCTGGCCGGCGGCCGTCCTACACTACGTTTGCCGAGGCGCGGTCTCCACTCAAGAACTCGTTTGCTCCAACGGTTGTCGGTTCTCCGAGAGATGTGACCAGCCCATTGCCACTATATGTTCACTATATGGTTTATTAATTAATTATATTTTTATTATTTTTCGCTTGACGTCCGCCGTCTCCGCCTATTGTTTTTCTTCTTCTTTTCCTTTATTTTAAATATAAAGTTCCCCAATTCTAAACTTAAAAGAGGTCGTATACAATACATAAAATACTAAAATAAGTGTAACGTGCGACCCGACTCCGCCGTAAAATCATAAATATTAAACATATTAAAACAAAATATATATCTACTGTATATTATTAAACAGTAAATGTTATTCTTCGTTTACACTGTTCATTACGTTTTTATTACTCAACTAACATTTATAGGTATGGTCTGGGATTAGATCGCTATTTTTAATGCGTTTCTAGATTTTTATTGGCGACCTCTGTGGTCTAGTGGTTCGAGTACCGGACTGCTGATCACGAGGTCGTGTCTTCGATTCCCACGGGGAACAAATATTTATGTGATGAATATAAGTGTTTGTGTTCGTTTGGGTGTTTCCTATGTATTATAATTATGTATTTACAAAAAAAAAGTATATACGTATTATATCCATTGTCTAGTACCCATAGTACAAGCTCTGCTTAGTTTGGGACTAAATGGTGCTATGTCGCAGTTTTTTTTTTTTTTTTTTATTTCTTCTTGAAGTTTTATTCCGCTGTTATAACAATTATATGAACTTATTATAACTGGTTATTGAACCCGCCGACTAAGTTGTTCATCATCCTTTTTGTGTATAAGGCATATTATAATATACCTACATATTTGCATTAACGTTAGTAAAATTATATCTCTTAAAACTATCATGTCTAAACTATGTTATTTCATATTCTCCCTTCAACTATACATAACGTATATATACCGTATTAGTACTCTAATACTCTAATCAGGTATGTTTATATACATAACTAAACTATGTTTTATACACACATAGTAAAATTCCAATTCCAGACAAAAATTTGAATAAGTGTTACATAAAAATATAAGACTGATTGTGTACTGTTTTGTATGTAAAGAGGAAATAAAATAAAAATTATAATATATAACCTGAATTAGAGTAGTAACTCTATCTTTGTCCAGTTGAAAACCAGCGCCAGGCAGCTTACCAGTTGTCTGGCTTTTAGCTGAACTGGGCCATTTGGCACAGCCGTGGGGCACACAATGAGTTTGTTTATTGTCCAATGTTTTTTTTTTTTCTTTCTTTTTTATGTTATTGTGTGCATTGTTCGTGACTGTGTCAATAAATATTATTTTCTTTCTTCTTTCTTCTTCTTTCTATCTTACCTCACAGGGAAATCAAGCGTGATGGTTCTAGCACAGCAATATACAATATGCCACAAGAGCGAATATCAATGACGATTGTTAATCCCACAGAAAACATTTTCCTTTATGGGACAAAAGGCTAAATTCAATTCAAAATTTTGTAAAATGCTTGATAAGCATATTTAAAGCACAAAGGATGGTGATCAATCGATTATAACGCAGCTTGGATTAAGATCTAGTAATCCTTCAAGCATTACTGCTAATTCTTTCTGGGATCCGTTGTAATTTCAGGGTTCCCTTGCCAAACAAAAATCAACTTTAATACCATAATATACATATTATCACGCCTCTCGTCCCCGAATGGTTAGGCGGTGATGTACTAACCACATTTTTTCGTCACATGTCAATAGGGCGAGCTTATTGCCATCATCAAGGTACGAATCCAAACTCCGAGCTGCTATTGAGAATTTCTTAGAAAAACCCGATAACAGTTTGCTCAAGCTGGTAGTCGAACCCAAGACCTCTTGCCTAGAAGTCGTACTTGCAATCGCCAAACCAATGAGGCAGTTTTACTCTATATCATCATCACTGTATCACGACCTACAATGTTAAAAATAATAAATAAATAAATATTCAGAGACATTTTACACAGCACCATCTAGTCCCAAACTAAGCAGAGCTTGTACTATTGGGACAATGGATTTAATAGTGATATACTTTTTTTTGTAATTACATACTTATAATACATACGAAACAACCAGACCAGCAAACACTTAGATTCATCACATAAATATTCGTGTCCTGTGGGAATTGACCTCATGATCAGCAGTCCGGTACTCGAACCACTAGATCACAGAGATCGTCATCTTAGAAAATCTTGGAACAGTATTAAATACTCTAAGTTCGGCTTACGGTATCCATATGTCTACCATATGTATGCCATAACTTTATTTTGCAGAATGTTCAATTCTAAAATATCTTGTATCTCTTCTATTGAAAAATAGCTTATAATCAAACAAGCGTATAGTCAAAAAACGTTAACTCATAAAAAAAACAAACGGAACCCAACCGAAAATACAGAAACAAACGAAGGAACAAATGAAATCTCTTTCGAATTTCAACCCCCCAAAAGAGGGTTTTAATCGTTTCTAAATGTCTACCCGTAAAGGCGCAAATCTATGCAAATATTATTATTGCCCGCACAAGCGATTTCCAACTGTGAATCATGGTAATAGAGGTTATAACAGATGCAGATAGCAGTTGGTGTTGTTTTCTACTTTATATGGATTCATTAAAGAGTGAACAAGAATTGAGCTTTTTGGTAAACGTTCAGAGAATTCTTTCGAAGTATTTGATGGGTTAAAATGGCAGATCTGTCAGTCTATTTTGAACGAACCGCAGTTGAAAAGACATGATTTTTATTTCAACCACTCACAAGTTTTTTTTTAATTAGTATAAAAGGTTATTTATGAAGATTGAAATGGAAAATTAATGACATCAAAATGGCTCAAAGAATATGCGATTAATAGCAATCGTATATTCTTTGAGCCATTTTTACGAGTTACGAGTCTTGAGTTTAATCCACTTGTTTGTAAGCCCACTTTACACAGGTTGTTTTACATACCTAATTATGTGTAAAAAATACAGATTTTAATGTGAAAATTTCTGAGAGAGTTATTGTTTTGTTTTTGTTTTTTAATAAAACGTTGCCGCACACTGGGATTTTCTCCTGTGACGTGGTGCGTTTACAAACACAAATGTTCACATACACAAACGCCCAGACCCGGAACAACTGTAGAACGTACAAATATTTGCTCCGTGCGGGGATCGAACCCGCAACCCATGACGCACAAACCGTTCGCTCAGCCACTGCGCCACCGAGTCGTCACTCTATTATTCTATTGAAGCAATACGTTTCGGATCATGCCGTGACACGTGCCGTCTATTTTGTAAGTTAGAATTATACTTGTTTTGTTTGCGACATCGTCCGCGCAGTTTTGTTTTTATCTAAAAGTCAAATTATCGTTTTAAGGGATAATTTCCAGGACAAAAACTATTCTTTGTCATTCCCCGGGAGTCAAACTATCTCTATACCAAATTTCATATAAATCGGTTTAGCGGCGTGGAGAGATAACATACAGACTGACACACTTTTGCATAAATAATATTAAGTAAGTACTAGTAAATATGAACACAAATGAATTGCCACTAGCTCTACAGACAACTATAACATTTGAATGCCTGTGTATTCGGAAAGCATTCTACTGTCTTCTGAATATTTTACTAAGCCTTTAAGATTACAGAAAAACCCACTCTATACAGGCCCGAGGGGAGCCCTCGATACACATCGATGAAGGTAAATAATTTAATTCTTGTTTCTAGTTTTCAAGTGGCGTGGGATTTCAAGGTGTTGCAGAAGAGAAGGATTTTGTTATCTATAGTTAGTTATCTATAGGTATCTTAGTTTTGGAGTTTAATATATGAAAAGATGTAATGGAAGTAAATGGAACTATATTAGAGTTGTAAGAAACTCGAGTCTTGGAGTCTTATTTAATAAAGCTCGGGCTATTTTTTAAGACTCGAGTATTATAAATAAATTTTAAAACTCAAATTAAAAAGAACTCAAACTCAAACTGCATCACCCCAAGGTAGACTGGCAGAAAATGCCTATGGCATTAAGTCCGCCTTTGTACAATGTATTTTTTATATTTTGTGCATAAAGAATAAATAAATAAATAAAACTCAAAGATTGAGTCATTTTAAAAAGCTTATAACCGAGTTCTCTAAATCCATAGCTGTAATTTGAAGTAAATAAAAAAGCAATTAACAAATTATTGATTTACTGTATACGTAACTATGTCGTTAGTCTTTAGGTGGATACTTTTAATTTTAATTGTGCGATTTATTTTTTATCAGTAAATAAATATGAATGATATAAAATCACCCAGTATTACAATATATCGACCCACTCAAGATCATGTCAGTCTCAGTCAAAGAACTTAAAAGACTCGCAAGAATTCAAAAGAATCGAAAGGGCTCAGAAGACATAACTCATAAAAGGACTCGAGACTCTGTCTGTGACTAACGAGTCCTAGTCTTGAAAATCTGCTCAAGTTTCGAAATGAAGACTGAAGCACTCAAGTTTCTTACAACACTAAACTATATTCGAATTGCCGTTCTCTGGTTTAGTTTATAGCAATTAAGTAAATATACGCCGCAGAATAGAGAATTATTACACATAAGTTTTAACCAGACATTTTGACGTGATAGCGTCTTAGTAATCGATGAACGCCGGCTGCACGCATGAAAAATTTTATTTGCCTTTATTTGCCTGGGCGTGCAAGCGAGAGCGCGGATCAAGCGATAGAGATGCACGATCGGCCAAAGCGTTCAGCTTGCGGCTTTTATTTCCCTTCCACTCTATCGGCCGATCGTTATCACGGTAAGCTAACACTGTACAGACAATTGTTTTTTGTAACCGTCCGTAATTTGACGGTGGTATATTTGGAGAGCTGTGGTAGCTACTGACATCGTAGTCTACTGGTCACACCGCTAGGTGTGACCAGTAGACTGAGATGTCAGAGGTCTCGAGTTCGAACCCAATGCACGCACCACGGATTTTTCGGAAGTTATGTGCGTATTTATCACATGCTCAAACGGTGAAGGAAAACATCATGAGGAAATCTGCATGCTTGAGAGAATTCTCAATGGCATGTGAAGTCTGCCAACCCGCAGTAGGCTAGCGTGGTGGACTATAGCCTAATCTCTTTCAATTGAGAGGAGACCCGTACCCAGCAGTAGGACATTAATGGGTTGATGATGATGATGATGATATTTGCCCAAGGTCTCTGCCTGCCAACTAGCGATAATAATTCCGACAATAGCAAGCTAATAAGTCCAAATTTCAATACCATCGTATTTTTATACCAAATACTAGAATATTTAGAACGGACACGCCCTGATAATAAATCTTTTCTCACCTAAAACCGAAATTACTCCCCCCCCTCCCCTACACTTAACCTCACCCCCGATTAGATTCATGTCACGTAATTTATCTTTCTTGTAACATTTAGAATTGTTAGAGAGTGTCTGTAATTTTATTATTTCCTTTTTGATAAGTGTTAAGGATGCAGAATATTGTGGTTTTAAACATTTATTTTAATTCTCATCATCAACCCATTTGCTTTACCACTTGCTTTATTTTACCACACTAGACTAATGTAGATTGGCAGACTCCACATGCTATCGAGAAAATAAATGTCTCGGACTAAATTCCTTACGATTATTTTACCGTTTGAGTATGTGATAAATACACATAGATAGGCACATAACTTAAACAAATCAATTATCATCATCATCATAATTTCAACCGTTTGACGGCCACTGCTGGACATAGGTCTCCCCCAAGGGTTGCCACGACGACCGGTCATATGCCGCCCGCATCTAGCGGATTCCAGCGACCTTTACCAAGTCGTCAGTCCACCTTGCCGGGGCCCTGCCCACACTGCGTCTTCCAGTACGTGGTCGCCACTCTAGAACCTTCAAGCCCCATCGCCCATCCGCTCTTCGAGCAATGTGCCCTATCCGCTGCCACTTTGGCGAGTCAATGCATTGATGCAATGATCGAAGACGAACCCTGTGAACCTACTACACTAACATAGCAATCCTTCCCACAAGTCTAGATAATTGAGGTATTATCTCCCTTTCTGAATGACGGCACTGTAAAACATTATAACAGGCTCACGAATCTATCCACTTCATAAAAATGTTAATGTAAATCCAATACAGTTAACACTTGACTGCCGACTCACTTTATTACCGTCATCCATATTACCATCGTTAAATGTGAAACATTCACATGGCTGATCAACAATAATTATGGATGTGCATTAATTACGGGGTTTTAACGAAAACCATAATGAACAACCGCTGTAATGACCTCCCGGTGAACTCTTGGGTTGCATTCTGAGGTTTGGGACAAATATACTTACATATATTGGCGGTACAGGTAGTGCAGTAGTTGAGTAATCGGCGTCTGTGCTGCGTGTCGCGGATTCGATCCCTGCACGGAACCAATACCTATGTATGTACAAAATATGTGTGGCCCACAGGCAGTTGTCCCAAGTATGGATGTTTGAGTATAACCCAATGATATAAGTTTATTTTTATCGTATACTTTAATTAAGAATCCACACACACATTAACAAACAAAATTTAAAAGAAATAGACTGAGCAACTAATAAACATTCTTGAATCATAGCAAAAAGAACTATCAAACTCTTTTCCCACAGAAAAAATAACTAAATCAATATCTGTTCATCCTTTTAGGACTTACAATACAACATACAGGTACATACATACGATACATTTATAAAAGTTATACATTTATAACACTGTCTTTTTTGTAACGGGAAAGAACAGACGGGAAAACAACTCCAACACACAACTTCCCATTTCATTTAACCCTGTACTTACAGTAAAGTATTTATTTTCGATCCTGCAGATCAACACAAAAAGAAGGTCCGAAGAAGCTTTCAACACAAAAACAATAGCACTGTGTATTCCAGCGATAGTTCGGAACAAATGATACCACAGAATAGATTGTACAATGTAATTTAGCTCGCCAACCAATGAGCTCGGTGGCATTTTGAAGTATTACTTCTGCGGTTGCCGCTGTAAAACTTTAGAAGAATGAAGCACGAATGTGTAGCGTTTAACTGATGTTTATTGCAGTAATTTAAAGTTAAGTTTGACATGTTTTTTTTTATAAGGCGGCAAGCGAGCAGGCGGCTCGCTCATAGACATTTGCAACACCAGAGGGTTGCAAATGCGTTGCCAAACCCCTTAGAAACCGTTTAGGTTTCTTAAAATAGGGAGTTACTGAACTGACAGCAAATGGAATTCCCATGCTGTCAGAATAGTCACTCCCCCAATGAGCTCTGGTAACCTTACTCACTCGCAGAAAGACAACTATTGTTGATTCACTGCGGTCTTCTGTAAGGCGGAGGTACTTCGCCAGTCGGGCAGCTCAATTTGAGCGAGAAATCTCGCTATGCCCTACCTCCTACAGAACATACAGAAGTTTCTCAAATTAGACCATAATTTATACTTTCTGTCTTAGTAAATAGTTGTGCCACCCTCTAGGATTCTCTTCTATGTCGTGGGTTTTTTACTTACTCAAACGTCTAGTCCCGAAAAAACTACTTTAAGATCCTACGAATATTTGCTCCATGCGAGGCTCGAATCCGGGACCCGTGAGGCACAAGCCAAACGCTCAATCAGTGCATTCACATCTCAAAGTATTTATTTCGTTTTACTTAAAGAAACATTCAGTTTGCAAGTAAATATATTTGAGTCCAAAACATTCTATTAGTTTCCTATTCCACACATTCGTGTATTACTTCGGAGCCACCATGAAAACGAACCATTCAACTGCTATATAAGGTCTGAGAGACCGTCTTCAAAGGTTCGTATTTTTCATCAAAAAAGGAACTTTTCAGACGTCCCCCGAGACAGATCGGCTGTAACGTCCGGCTCTCGTTATTTCTTTGACGTACATTCTTTAAGAACATCTAAATGAGACGTCGAAAGATCTCAACAAAGTTGCATTGTTTTGACTTAGTTCACTTTGATAGAAGACAATTTGTTGTCCAATTAGAAACGTCATGGTAAAGGCTTTTTATATATATTTCCTGACTTGTTATCTGTTTGTGATATATCGGAGAAAGTATACATATTTTTATCATTCTGATACTTTTACAATAAACACTGTATTGTCCTTTCCTTTGATATTAATCTTACTTACCACAAAAAGTGACCAAGAACGTTCACGTTTTATTTGATAAATAAGTTGTATAACTTGTATAATTTATCAAACTCAATATATTTCGAATGAGAATATAATATAAAAAGGATGTTTTTTATTATTTATCAGGATATACATTGCTGTAAGCAAAAGATAAAAAAAGTTTATACCTAATATTGGTTTAATAGTATATTTACAGTAGGTACCATTGCCATTATAAAAAAATGGCTTGATCGTTGATATTAAATACTATAGTTGGTACCTATTTTTGTTTTTTAACTATTTGAATACGCCAGTAAATATTTCGTATTTATGCTCTCAATTTGACCGAAAAAAATTGTAAAAAGTAAAACGGCTTTATTTCCTCTATAGTTCTTTATTATACATATATAAAACGTATTTTAGTGGCATATATTTCAAAAAAATTAACAATACGTATGTTCGAACTCGGTACGCGTACCCAGGCACCAACCGGAGTGAGCTAGCACAAAATAGATTATTCAATTGGTGGTGCATTTTACCCACTCCCACCCACTACAGCGCGCCCCATCGTATATTCGAGCAGGGTCTATGAATGCAGCGTTTTCACCGAAGTTTATTTTACGTGAAGTGTTAAAAATAAAATTGGGTAAAAAATACCCCGCGCGCATCGCAGGGTTAACTTTATTCCGTGCAGATTGGATTTTTTAAAGCCATTTTTTGCATTGAATTTAGTCATAAAGACTTTAATAAATTGGTAAAGGTTTACAAAAGTTACCTACCCAGCTCTTACCACATATCACTACAAAAGATTGGACCGCGTTCCATTTCTCTTTGTAGTGGAGCATCCATTTTGTCACCGACGACCTGAAACTTGTAATATTATTCGACATAATATCATCACGCCTTTTTTGATGGGCTGGACAGGAGAATACTGTTGTACGCCCACAGATAGCCGGTATGTTCTAGGCACTATTCTAAAGGGGTCAAGCCAATAATAGGTCATGGCTGATCTGAACAGTAAGTGGCCTGTGAAGGTAAAAGTTTTGAATTTAGACCCGACGCGTTCATCACTGACATTTCAAAGTCACGCGCGTATTTATCATATGCTGAGGAGAACTGTCGTGAGGATGCTGTTAAAAGCTTTCGCAAATGAGAGGAGGCCCTTGACCAGCAGTGGGACGATTAATTGGTTGATGAGAGAGCCTATAGGTCTGTGAACACTTTGCTTAGCCTGAAAATCGAATCCAAAACCTCAAAATTTTATGACTTTTGAAACAGCGAATATAACAACAGTTGATTATTACCATAAATCTATTGTCCTTAACAATAATCACTGAAAATATTGCGTATGCCAGAACACATCTGCGTCGGACGAAATTATATCTGTATTCCGTCTGTCCGTGACGAAACTTTCCGTTAATGAACGCCCGTGTATTGTCGGCCGATTGGATCCCGACAACAATGCGATTACGAATATCTGCGGCGCGCGGGGGAGGGTTAATATGTACAGTGGATGGCAGATGGAGTAAGGAAGATTTGGGATTTCAGGAGTTGGTTCAAAGTTATAATTTGTTTGGTTGAAAATAAAGATTCATTGCTTCATTGGAGATATTACCGATAATAGTTGCCAGTTTTTTTTTATTAAATTTCAATCCATGCTAATATTATAAATGCGAAAGTGTGTCTGTTTGTCTGTTTGTACCCTCTTCACGATTAAATCTCTGAACCAATTTCGATGAAAATTCGTATGTAGTAATAATATTCTGCGACATTTCACACAGCACCATCTAGTCCCAAACTAAGCATAGCTTGTACTATGGGTATGGGTACTAGACAATGGATATAATACTTATATACTTTTTTTTTTGTAAATACATACCTACTTATAATACATAGGAAACACCCAGACGAACACAAACACTTATATTCATCACATAAATATTTGTGTCCCGTGGGAATCGAACCCACGACCTCGTGATCAGCAGTCCGGTACTCGAACCACTAGACCACAGAGGTCGTCAAAGTAGTAGTGTAGATAGATTGAGACCTGGGAAAATACATGATATTTTTTATCTCGGAAATCATCATCATGGATAACTTCCCGTGATTATAGATGCAGTAAAGGCAAAATCAATGGACAAATATGGGCTGATGATGATGATGAAAGGCATAATCTAAAACACTGATATTTAAATAGTATCAAAACACTGCGACGAGACTCGTAAAAAGTAGGTTCATTTCAACGACTTAGTTTAATTCTCAAAATAGTTAATGAATAGAAGTGTTTACATTTTGCAACACCCGCGTTCTAGACATTTTAAGACGTGAGTTCTTATTTTTCAATTCCAACAAGCCCCATCTACTAAACCGTCGTACCTTAAAATTAAATAAACCATCTTTTACCTAGCCTTTTCTACCGAGTCTAAGCTCCATAATAATTCCAAAGGCTCTTCTGAAAAAAACACAAACAAACCAATCACTGAATAAATTTATTTAGAAATAAAAAAGGTAGAAAATTAAACGTTCGAGGCATAATCGTTGCTCCAAATTAACGAGATAAGCAGTTTGCCCGATATAAAAACTGATTCGACAAAATACTAAACAAAGGAAGATCATTGAATGAAAAAAAAATATCCCTGCTCTCTCTCTTTGAAAAAAAAAAGGTTTCGTTTCGTTTAATAAACGCGTAGGTATCAAGAATCAGCATTTTTTTCGCACAAACAAGCATGTCCAATTAACAGGGCGAGCCTTTTTGCCCAGTCTGAAAAGCCTGAAACAGCAGGGCCAGCTGAAAGTCAGGCCCAAGTTTCAGCTCTTTGAAAAAATTGTGTAAAGAGCTGCTTTGCGTTAGGTCGCAATTTGTGAGTGAGAAGCGATGAGAATGTTAAATTTTAGATGCCAATAGTTGGCTGTATTAATTACTTCTTTATGATTCATTAACTAAAAGTTCAAATGTATATACATTAGATTGATTATTTTTCTATTAGTTATTTATGAGACTGGTTTTTTTAATCTCATTCAAAACGGACCTTTTTATTGGTTCTTGTTTTAATTTTTTTTTTGGAGACTTTCTTTTCCAAAATCTAATCTTGTCAGTGTGTGTTATCAAATCTAAATCTACAAATCTATAACCAATATCAAAATAATTACTCATCAGCAACCCATAATTGTCCCACTGCTGGGCATAATTCTCCTATCATTTAAGAGGGATTAGGCTATAATTACTCGTTACTCCAAAAAAAATTTAACTACAATTAGGTCCCATGTAAAAGGGGGCGAGATTATTGCCAGTAACCGGGCACAGATCCAAACTCCGAGCTGCTACTGAGAATTTCATAGAACATCCCTATAACACTTTGCTCGACCTAGGAATTAAACCCAGGACCTCTTGTTCGGCAGTAACACTGTACGACCACTAGACTAACGAGGCAATTTATGTGTAATACCTAATTGCACAGCGGTGAAGGGCGGGCGTTTTTGGGGGCTGTCTTTATTGTCGACGTTCAAAAAGAGCCATTTAAATTTGGCCTACTTTGAATAAATGATATTTTGACTTTGACTTTGACTTTAATTACAGTTCAAGACGTATCTTGACCACAACTACCTAATCCATCTGTGTTTATCAAGCTACTGAATTCATGAACGCCCGTCAATCTTAATCATTCATTCATGTCCTAATTTCTAACTCAAATACAATGCAAACGGAATTTCAATTCTTGATGAATTAGTTAGCATGATATATACAGGACGTATTGCTTTAGGTCAAGTAGTTAATCAATTATAAATTACACTTACAACGCGTCTCTGACTTTTTGAAATCATGTACGTAATAACTTTTATATACTAACTATTTTAAATAATTAAGGTTAGAAGGGATGAAAGGGAATACCAGAGGAAATCAGCTTGTAGAAGCCAGTAACTACAATGGTTGGCATATTTATATGGCGCACAGTTCACAGTTCAAAGTTAGGATTATAGGTAGGGTTAGGTTAGCTGTATTGATATTATTGTTTGAATTCTAACGTTTTGCATTTTTATTACATTAATGTTCATATGCAGACTGGGGTTTTGGGTGTCTTGGTGCTATTATGACCAACATCACAATTATTACTGACAATACGATTTACGAAAAACAAACTGACCATATATAACTTCAATTACAGTTTTATGCTTGGATTTAGACTTAATAGAATCTTTTGAAATCGAACGGCTAGTTAGTTACGGATTTAATTGAATATAAAGCTATAACCGAAATTATAATTTCACATTAGTACAAAGTTTTTAATGCCCTCAGAGGACGGAAACGGCGGGCATTTAAAAAACGGCCTCCGCCAAGTATCTCTCACCACTTGTCCCAGACCCGAACCGTTAATTCTCCTTCATTTTATTTTTTCAAAACGTACCCTAAGCCCTTTAGCACTACGTGTAATTAAATTAATATTTAAGATTTTTCTCTCTCAAGATTTGGCTTACCATCGCGCTTGTTATTTGAAGAGGAAGGGCAGGCAATAAGTATTGCTCAGCAATTTTACGAATGGCATTTCAGAATCGCCGGAATATTTTTCATGTAAAATAATTTATTCATTGTAGGTATTTGAGGCCTCTCGATTCGTAAACCGATGGCCGAATAATTTGATGAAACAATTCCAAGTGAGTTGAGAACACACTAAGTATTTTATTGTCTTCGTACGTTGACCTTTTGATAGGTTATTTAAAGCTAGCTATTTGAGTTTATTATTTAGTTAATTTAGATCATGTTTTATTTTTGTTTGTTCCATTAATAATTCTTTAAAAAAACATAATTATTTTTTAAGCATGACGTATTATTACTTTTATTTTCGACGGATTACTATGTTACTCAGTATTAATAACTGATTTAAACTAATTTTAATAATTTGCAGATAGTTTTAAATAAAGATCAAGAATATATATATAGTATACGAATGTAGATAACGCTAAACTATATATAACACATAATGTAACAAAAAATACAGTTAAATATTTCAGGTCATAAACGTCAGTTAGAGTTGCCATTATCTGACAATCTGAAATCAATCTAAAGAGCCAAGTGTGTCACAGGCTTTCTAACAAAATCTTCTTACGAAGGGTATTCGCCGTCGTAGCAAAAGAGCGGGGTTTGGGAACGGGGGAGGGTCATTCAAATCTGTTATTAAATTTGAAGACAATCACTGGGACATTTTCCTAAAAACTTAGGGTAGGGTAGCAAGTAGATTGGACTAACGAGGTACGTACTTGGGTGTCTGCTACCCCTAAATATGTAGCAGGGTATTGTTCAGGATAATGCATTTTAGATACTTGTAAATGTACACAGAAACAAATAAAATGTCTGCCATTCGTAAACAGGGATATCATTTAGTAATAGTGTTACGGAATAAATTTAAACAAACACACTTTGATGTTTTTCTTCAAAATTTTAGTTTGTCCACAATTTAAACACCAGTATATTATTAGTTATAATAACTAGCACAATAGTTTGTATATATTTAAAAAAGGTTAAATAACATGTCGACTCTACACACCTAAACTGCGCAACAGCCTCTATAGATAAAGATCCAATACGATAGGAATTTAAGACAATTTTCAGACGGTTTTTTCCATATCCTGTAAATCGATATAATTATCCTAAAATCAACGTGGGAAGAACAGACAAACGTTAATAGTATGTGATAAATACGCGTGTAACTTCAAAAAATCATTCGGAGTTTAGCATTGTCGAGGGATGGAATTCAATGGTTCATACCATTAGCTTGCAGCATCAATCAATCAATCAAAAGGTTTTTATTTTAAATAAACTTTTTCAAGCACTGTCCAAACGTTAAGATTCTAGTTGCCCTCAAAAAAGTAGTACTTAAAATACTAGTAGGTATCATATTTACTTACACTTCTAAACTTTCTGCATCTTCAATACACATTAACAAAATACTACCCACCTTCACGGCTAGTCTTCGAGTCAGGCATTACGGTGGCGCCACCGTCGTAAGCTTGTGATGGATCGCACACAAGACGGATGACGCCCACGAATGCGGTTGGCGCTCGACAGCTTGGTCTGGAGTTTATTTTAAAATAGATGCAGGAATCTGGACGGTACTCGATCATGGAGTAATGGGGTAAAAGATGGAGAGGAAGAAAGGTTAGATACTGTAAGATTTAAAGCTAGAATTGAAAGAAAATAGTGTCATCTGAAATAAACGCGCCTCATCAGGTCGGTGTCGTTTTTAGTGAACCGCTAGTTCACTAAAAGTTCGCTAGTCAAGCGTACACCTAACACGAAGAATAATATTAAAGAAATGGATTCTAACTACTGCAAACTATGGACTTATTAAACGCGACAGTTTTCAAAACTGCCCATCTTTATCAAAAGTTGAAACGCCTTTACAGAAAATTTAATCAAAATATAATGTCCAATATACAAGTACCTATAAATGGAGATGGTAGCATACTGCTATGGTCGTACACAACCAAATCGTAGGGATTGAGTTCAAATCCATAATTCTTCTTATTGTCATAGTTTAGAAAATGTTGCGACTATAACTTTTCTCTATCAGAAGCTATTAAGTATTAAGCGATAAAATACTGTAGAACAACATTGTAAGTAACTTTCTGGACAACAGATATCAAGTCTGTCAACCCTTACCAAGCTAGCCAGGACACATTAGCACAGATTTAATAAATCTGTTAAATAGTTTTCTCAATATAAAATATCTGTACAACAATATACACTGGCCTCGTACGTGATTGGTTGCAGACGGACAATCTGTTCGGCTTGCATATTCATGAGGGTGCGTCACTTAGCCAAAGCTTATCATGATGCATGCTGCCGAATTGTCACGAATCCTATGCGGATAGAGTTGTGGAGGCCGAACTGAGAGCCGTGAATTTGTAGCCAGATATAAGGGTCAATTCATACTAGCGTTGCGTCGAAGCGCATCGAAGCGTCTAATTCTTCACGATTAAAACGCAGTTGATTGTTTTTACTCGCTTTGAGTTTTTTCTTTCGGTTGTTTATTATAATACCTGTAAGGCATTGCTCCTTAGTCAGATAAGTCAGATTCCGATTCCGATTGCCATGTCGAGTGTCTTTTTTTTATGGTGATAAGGGGGCAAACGAGCAGGTGGCTCAACTGATGGTAAGTGATCACCGCAGCCCATGGAAATTTGCAATACCAGAAGGCTTGCATATACGTTGCCAACTGACAGCAAACGGAATGTCTATGCTGTCAGAATAGTTACTCCCCCAACGAGCTCTGGTAACCTTACTCACTGACAGAAATACAACTATTGTTGATTCACTGCGGTCTTCTGTAAGGCGAAGGTACTTCCCCAGTCAGGCAGCTCAGTTTGAGTGAGGAATCCCACTATGCCCTACCTCTCAAAAACGTCTACGCGTTAGTTCCCGTAATGGGCGGTGGTTGTGCGAATACCGTCAATGCGCGCGTGTTCTTTTTAACTCCAAAGAAATATATGCATGTAATGCATAATTGTGAAGATAAGGTTAAATTTGCTATGTTTAGTTACAGATTGACGCGTCGACGCGCTTTGACTCTGCGCTAGTATGAATTGACTCTAACAGTGGGCGTGTATGTTGGTTATACAAAATTACATGCACACGCGCGTTAACAAGAAATACTTATGTCTTATACATTTCATAAACTTATGCTAATGTTAGACGAGGTTTAAATATCATCTGATGTGACCGGGCTGTAATACCTTTTTTTTTTAAAAAAGAGTGTCTATGGGTTTGCTATGGGATCCTTGAAGAAGATTTTTTCAAATAAAAACCTTTCATCTAGTTTAAATTTATAGTTGATATTATTTCCAATCTACTAAATAACTTGTAGGACAAAACTTGGTTGGTTTCCTTCAAGCAGGCACTCTGTATTTGAGTCTTACAAAACTGAGCGGTAATTTGACCTCAATACACAAGTCCACGTCGAGTTCCGCGTCTCAGACGGCCTCAATGGACCCCTAAATGAGTTAAGCTACTTTATTCAGAGGAAATCTTTTCCCAATTAATGAACGGGTTTCTTTATTTCTTTAATTTATTTCGGGCAGCTTAAGAAATTCTTCATCAAAAAGATAATCAATTTGATCAAAGGAAAAGGATTACCGAAAAGGAATGATATTTAAAGAAAATGATAATGGGCCCACAATTAGGGCCGCGTGAAGCTAAAAATCCGCCTTTTAGCCGACTTCCAAAAAACAAGTGTTATTTACATTTTTTCTATGTTTACGCCGAAAGTAATGATGGTGTAATTAACCTAATTATTATTGACCTAATTTCTAGTAATCTACCGAGAAAATTTCGACAGTTGTAAAAATATATGTACATGACCTTACAGCTAGTTGTTCCGAATGTTTGTACATTGCTAATATTTATAAGTGTTTGTAAACGCACCCACGACACTGGAGAAATTTCTAGTACCGTACAACAATTGAAAGAAAATCTACAACACAAGGTAATTGTTATCGTTCTAACTTACTACTTTTTATAAAAAACATACATTAAAAAACTCATACGAAATAATACGGCATAAAAGCCAAATCATTCACGTCCATTTCCTTAATACAAAATAAACGAACTTCCAACATGGGACACCGCATACATCTTATTGAATCAATAGATAAAGGTATTTATTTACAGCGGGAGGTCATCTATCTTAATCTAAGGGTCGCTCGGAGTAACGGAGCTTGCACACTTGCTACCAGGTGAATGGAAATGCTTTTTAGATGGCTAGCTGTACCTACATTGGAAGTTGTTGGACGTACCTATGTTCTTGCAAACTTTTGAAGCTAAATAATAATCTAATATATAAAATTCTCGTGTCACAGTTTTCGTTGCCATACTCCTCCGAAACGGCTTGACCGATTTTGATGAAATTTTTTGTGCTTATCCGGTATCTATGAGAATCGGCCAACATCTATTTTTCATCCCCCTAAAAGTTAGGGGTAGTCCACCAACCCCTATAATGTGGCAAAACAACGTTTGCTGGGTCAGCTAGTCTAATATATAAAATTCTCGTGTCACAGTTTTCGTTGCCATACTCCTCCGAAACGGCTTGACCGATTTTGATGAAATTTTTTGTGCTTATCTATGAGAATCGGCCAACATCTATTTTTCATCCCCCTAAAAGTTAGGGGTAGTCCACCAACCCCTATAATGTGGCAAAACAACGTTTGCTGGGTCAGCTAGTAATAAATAAATATCCTGCGACATTTCACACAGCACAAACTAAGCAGAGCTTGCACTATGGGTACTAGACAATGGATATAATACATATATACTTTTTTTTTTTAAATGCATACTTATAATAGATAAGAAACACCCAGACGGACTCAAACACTTATATTCATCACTTAAATATTTGTGTCCTGTGGGAATCGAACCCACGGCCTTGTGATCAGCAGTCCGGTACTTAAACCACTAGACCACAGAGGTCGTCAAGCTAGATGTGTATGTGAAAATATATACTGTTTCCATGTATTTAAAGTTGCAAATGAAGCTTAAGACTTTTTAGGTTATGTTTATGATGTGATATTTCCAATGTTTTGGAATAAATATGTAAGGATATTATTACATAGGGTCATCACGTTTCGAGACAATGAACGGTTGATATGATGCTTCGATATTTTTTGGAAATAAATACCTACATTAATGCATGATATAGGTAGGTATGTAGAAACATCCAGGCCTAAGTTATCAACGTTCATGCTCATCACACGATCTTTTGCCGCGGCCGAGTTTGAGCCCGGGACCTTTCATATAATTGTGTTAATCGGGTCGTCAAAAATATTTTAGTTGTACCTACTTATGTGGTCAATTCATAAAGGAATGGATTATAAAGGTATAATGAAACTTACTATATCTTTCTGAAGAAAGATATAGTCAGTTTCTCTAGAAAGGACTAAATAATAGTTTTTATCCCGGAAAACATCCCTAAAAAGGGTAAATAGGGTTAATATGCGAAATCGATAATTTCTTAAAAGAGGATAAAATTAAAATTACTAATTCTACGCAGATGAAATCGCGATCAAAAGCTAGTAAAATAATGAAAATATAAAATATCTCAGCAAACTTAAGATCAATCTTATCTCATTCCCCTGTATACCCAGTGTGCACTCCTCTCAAAGTAAAAATAAATAGGCGTACATTAGTGACGGTAACTTGATCTTAAGACGTATTAATTCAGAAAGCACTCATGTGGACTCGCCTGTTTAGTGTGCTGTCTTAGTGAGTATGCCAATGTTAATTCAATATATACTTTACACATAAGTCGATAAATACCACATTTAAATATAGGTATAGAAAAATATTACAGTTTTAAATCTCAATATAATTATACACTTCACACTCAGGTCGATAAATATTATATTTGAATATAGAAAAATAATAATAACAGTTTTAAACCGCACTCGTTTTTTTTGCATAATTAAATTATGTATTTTTTGACGACCCTGTGAGAGTCCTGAGTTTTATTCCCGGTAGAGGCAAATATTTGTGTGGAAATTTGTGCCTGGACCATATGCATAATACGTAAAATTCTATAAAAAAACTATGTAGGATATTAACCATCTAGTATCCGTAACACAAGCCTCCTTACTTAAGTCAGAACTAGAGTACACTGTGTCATAAAGTCCGGATAAATTTGCATTTAAATCCCACTCATTTCATTGCCTAATTCGTTAAAAAATCCTTAAAAAGTTAACCCTGCATTAGCAGAACCGTTAATCATAACCCGTCAGAGCTCACAAAGCCGAAATTTGGCTCCATTCCAATGCCCTACATAAAATAAACGCCAGAAACTTGTAAGTGATGCCACAAAAGCGAGTTCGCAATATATTAATTTTAATTAGCTATACCCACCAAATAACTAAGTTGAGGATTAAGAATCGTGTGTGTTTAACGGAACTCGGAAACTTCGTGTAACTCGGAAACCTCCTGTAACTCGGAATTTCATTTCAGTCGGGATATTTTCTGTTTGTTGTTAAAGGTTAACCTGCCTCCCGTTTGTGTACGACTTGTATACAGATTGAAATTCAAATTTAGAAACAACTTTGTTGTCTATGGACTTTATCCTTTTTGTACATCTTCTGGAGTTTAATGTTTTTTCATGTTTATTATGTTTATCGACTACCTTCCTGTTAAGAAACAATATCGGATGAGGAAAATTGTGTTGTGTGTGGGCCGTTTTATTTTGTTCCGTAACAAAATCTAATTATAATTGTTTACATATGTATAGGAAAATGTAGGCTCAAATCTACGTGAAGTTGAATCTTCATAACTTTTCTTCTGTTGTATGTGAACGAATAAGATTTACAAACAGTTAATATTAGACTAATATTTAAAATAAAAAACCCGCTTCTTATTATCGAAATAAGAAGCGGGTTTTTTATTATAAATTGATTGATTGATTATATAAAATATTGAAATACAAACTACTTTTTATGGATTTTATCGCGATATATATGTAGATATGACGACTTTGCACAGTGGTATTAATGGCTGCCTTCTCTGGAGTCGTGTGTCTTCTGTGAATCTGTATTCCCGGGTCCGGATTACGGTAAGGGCAAATGTTTGTTTGATGAGCATGACTGTTATAATGTCTAGGCATTTCTAAGAATATCTATGAATCGTATTAACGTACCTGTAACAGAAACCTAGTTTCATAACTCAAAATTAGATGGCGCTGTGTCATAATCTCTGAGTATTTTAATTTATTTAAATTCGTAAAAACTAATTTAATTTAAAAAATATAATTTCCTAATTTTCGTGTCCATCCACAACAGCTGTAATTTCTCGATAACTTATCACTCTCACTTCGAAACATCGACATTACTCCTCACACTCGAAGCGTCAGATTCCAGCCAACAACACTACATCAGGCCGCAATAATTATCGTGGTCAAACATCAATACTTCGTCCCTAATAGATGGTGGAACATTCAGCATTAAACACACGCCTATAACTCAATTAGTTAACCGTTGAGCGAATTAATTCAGTCAGTAACGAAGACAAATAGTAGCGCGCACTGTACACACGATCACGCAAGTTTGGTCATTAATATTACGAGGTAATGCGTGCGATTGATTTGTGCTGTACACTGTATTTGGCAGTGGGGATCATTGTGGGTTATTATTTTGTCATCAAATTATTATTTTGTCTCATTGTAGTTAGTGTGTTGACGAGGTGTCAACACACTAACTACAATGAGTCAATTTCTGCAATTATTTGCTAACTCATTTTGGGAGGAAACGTATATATTCTAATCCTTATTCTAATGACTTGTCAGTCTGTCATTACTGAATATAAAGGCTTGGTGCATGCATGATTTAGTGGCTAAAATCATATTTCCTGTGTCTTGGTGGAATCGACCACTACTACTGGTTGAATTTTCGAAATTATTTTATGAGCTAATTATACTTATTATTTTCAGTTCAATAGGTACCTGTATACTCACTTTCAACGTTCGACAAAGTAGCTATAATCATTTTGATTTGAGAGAAAACAACGTTTTTATCGACTTAAAAGTCTACATGACTTATCATGTTTCATTGCCTCCGTATGTCATTCCCTTCCTACTTACCTGTGAAGATATAACAAGGGTTCTATGGGCAATCTATATCTACAGCATATTGATGCTTTTATTAAAAGAAATAAGATTGAATTCACACTAAATCGTATTCCCATTCATCTAGGCTATGGTATTACTAATTTCAAATTTAGTTCACGTAACTCAGTTTCTTTAAGTCAGGTTTTATTTTATCAGAAATGAATTAATCGATACATATGTATATAATCCCAAATAAAAATCATAAACAAAAGATAAATATAAATGCTGAAAATGATTTCAAAATTAATAATCAATACAGCTACAAACAATACAATTATATGAAACTTGTAATACCCTTAGCACTAGACAAACACTTCACCAGCCTGTCACAACACAGTTCGCTTAAGGAACTACAATTTCCCTACCAAATATCTTGGTGTTTATAGAGAAAATATCGCCAGGGCTGATGCTACGCCAATTGGCGCTCTGTCGCAGAGAGCATTGTCAATATTGGGCTCGCCCTTCTTTCCCGCCGCGGCTGAAGGGTTAAGTTGTAAGCGTTTTGTAACACTATTTTTGTAACAAGCGTGAAGAGAAATGCTGTGTTTAAGTTATCTTAAATATTGTTAGACAATGCGTTTTGAGAATTTTCGTTGCAGATATAAGTTAAAATAATTCAAGGAAATTAATTAAATCTATTGAATGATTTTTCGGACGATAAATCACTTTAAAAACTGAAACCAGAGCAAGTCAATTGATTCATGATATTACAAGTAAGCTAATCTAGTTGTGGTCAGTTTTGTTCTAATTTATGTTTTCAATTTTGTATGATTTTGTTTCATGAGAGTATTGTTGATCGCTTCGTTAGAATATTATATTAAGTCACTGCAATCGTTAAAAGTACCTATTCGAAAGCCAAACTTCAAACGTTTAATCATCATATGCCTACAATAACATCTAATACTGTTCGATCGCTTCGCTTATAATTTAGAATTCCAACCAATATATCAATGAACCCACTAAACAAATAATCATCACAGAAATCAAACTCCGCTCAAGTTTTTGCCTTGCTATATACTAACTTCAATTGAAATTCTGCTATCTTCGTTAAACTTGGAATGGCTGGCAGTTTTTATGCCGTTCGAAAGTCTTAAGTTGCAAGTGGCAACACTGTCTGAATCGTGAACTGCGAGGGTGCAACATAAACAATTTGGAGTTGCCAAGTGAAATATACGGGAAAAAGTCTACGTCTTTAACGATGTATCGATGCAGCTAGGAGGAAGGAGACGGGATAGTAAACTCTGTGGACTCTGAGACTAAGTTCCAAAGTGGCAGTAAAAAGTATTTACTTATTTACGTCTGTATCTAGTTTGGGGAGGCAATACTTTTTCAAATGTAATGTAATCATGAATATGTAACGTTTGCGGTAGGTACTCTTAAATAGCACAATATTAATAAAATGGCGATCTATAGTTGGAAGGGACGGACTCAAAGGACGTGAGTGTATGTATGTTGGTAACATTTATTTGTTTAATTTAAAGAGAAAGTACTATTATTCTTTTTATTTTAAATCTAAATGTCACTCACCCTAGCAGTGGAAAAAAGAAAAAAATATATTTAAGTACCTACCTCGTTGAGTTTTTGTTGAATATACCGAAGTAAAACATAATAATAAAATTTATTTCTTGTAGATTTGTACCTACATCTATAAAACTAAATTAGGTAATGTTGGGAGGTAAATCCAAAACCCTTTGCGGTAACAGTTGGGGACATTTTCAGTTCGAAACACCCAACTATTAGGGGTATCCAGAAAACTAAACAACCCTTTTTAACCGAAACCGTTGTGACCCTCTGACGATTTATTTTCCCCTGGTAATAGTGACGTCATTACATCAATGTTTGGAACACCTGACGTAATCAGTCCCGCGTCAACTTGATGTAGGTTTACTTAGAAAAAAAGTTGATTATTTTTGGGTGAAGATAGATCAAGGTAGCCAGCTGTTGTACACGCTTGAGTTATAGACTTATGAGATTTGTTAATTATCTTTTTTTAATTTTTTATGGAAATAAGGGGGCAAACGGGCAGGAGGCTCACCTGATGGTAAGTGATTACCGCCGCCCATGGACATCTGCAACACCAGGGGACGTGCAAATGCGTTGCCGGCCTTCCAATAAAGAATATACTCTCCTCTTGAAGGTTCCCACGTCGTAACGGTTCGGAAAGACCGCCGGCGACAGCTGGTTCCACAGAGCGGTGGTGCGAGGCAGAAAATGACTTAAAAACCGCACTGTTGTGGAACGCTGGACATCGAGACAAAATGGATGGAACTTTGAGTTCTGGCGCGATGTCCGATGGTGAAATTCAGCGGCCGGGATCAAAGCAAACAATTCCACGGAACACTCCCCGTGATAGATGCGGTAGAAGATGCAGAGTGATCCAACATCTCTACGCAGAGCCAAAGGATCAAGCCGATCGGAAAGAGCCTGATCATCGACAACTCGAGCCGCCCTTCGTTGGATTCGGTCAAATGGAAGTAGCTGGTACTGGGGGGCCCCCGCCCAGAGATGAGAACAGTACTCCACGTGGGGCCGGATCTGCGCCTTATAGAGATTTAGGCGCTGCGCCGACGTGAAGTACCGTCTTTGCCTTGCTGAGCACACCAAGCTTCTTTGAGGCCAATTTGGCCTTACTTTCCAGTTGACCGCGGAACTGGACGTTGCTCGAGATGTCGACACCAAGTATTCCGATGCTGGCTGTGGCGGATAAGGGAGTGTTCTCAAAATTAGGAGTTACGACGAATGGTGACTTCTTAGCGGTTAACGCGCAAACCTGTGTCTTTTTGGGGTTGAATTGGACTAAGTTAAGTCTACCCCAGTCCGAGACTTTGGTGAGCAAAGACTCGACTTCAGACACAAGTTTGATCCGACACTCAACGACGCATTCCCGAGAAATGTTTGCTCGGCCAGTGTACACGGCATCCACAGTGCTGTCGTCTGCATAGCAATGAATGTTGCTGATATGCAACATGTCATTGATATGCAGAAGAAACAGGGTAGGAGACAGGACACAGGCTTGTGGAACACCAGCATTGACAAATTTAGGATCAGAGCATGCACCGTCAACGACGACCTTGATGCTCCGAAAAAACTGGTGACCCAGTCGCACAATTTCTCGGGAAGCCCAAAGGAAGGCAACTTCGACAGAAGCGCTTTGTGCCACACCCGATCAAAGGCCTTCGCCATGTTCAGACTAGCTTGTTAATTATCTGTATTTATTCTTTACGGCTGTGGTAATTTAGTGGTGAGACCAGTGGACTGAGATGTCAAAAGTGTCGAATTTAAAGCTAAAGCACAGACCACTGACTCTTAAGAAGTTATTTGCGTATTTACGTGAAGGAAAACATCGTAAGCCAAACCTGCATGCTTGAGATATTTTATCGTTGGTATGTGCATTCTGCCAACCCGCATTAGGCTATCATGGTGGTCTATAGCCTAATCTCTCTCAAAAAATGAGAGGAGACCAGCCACCAGTGGGACAATAACGGGTTGATGATGATGATTCTTTACATGATCAATAGCTGTGGGAACGTATGACTGTTTAATTTACCGCCACAAAATCTTTAAAAGTGGTTTTATTTTAATACCTTGTAGGTATTGACGGTAGTAACAGCAGTCAGTAAATCATTCGTGTGTTTAAAATGTTGCTTTATGTTGAAGCCTGATCCTAAGGAATATCGTATCTTTATTTGTAAGGGTCGTAAATATTTTTTCTGAAGGCAAGAATAAGCAATTATAATTGGAAAATATAGGTAAATATCTGAAGTATCGACTAAAGATATATACGTATATTTTGTCAAGACCGACCCTACAACCCTACCCTGCTACAAGTGCTACACTCGCGGTGGAAGATCTGAGAAGATTTTCCGAAATGTTTCAAGGTTTTATCTTCAAACATTTCACACACACACACCTCTCTGTTTGAGAAACAAGTCTCAGAAACGATACTTCAAATAAGTCAATTGACCAAAACAACATTTTTATTTTGACTGATCCTTAGATTACATAAAAGTTTGACTACAAAAGCCGTTTGTACGTTGATTAAGGGAAGCGTGAATCTCAATTTACTGCAGAAATCGGCAAGTAAACAGAAACAGTTCCTGTAATATACCTATGTATTCTCTTAGAAGTATTTATCCCTCAGCAAAAGTAAGTTCGTACATTAGGACCGTATATACACGAATATCGTGTTAAGGTTCTAATAGATGAAGAACGAAGTTTTTGTTCCGTATAAAAGGACCAGTAATTGGATCGGGTCATAGATTTTCTTTATTCCTTTTTCACTACTCGATTGGGTCAAAGACCTGGGTTCAATCAATTCTGTTGTCTTATATATTGTAGGTTCTTAAAGATTTCGGCGTTGCTAGAAAACTTTAAATTATTAGCGGCAATTACGGGGCCAGTCCTTTAAGAAACCCTATACGCTTGATTTGTGAAGAGTGTTGGTACTCCTTAACCATGGTCACCCAACGGCGATTGCAGGTTTAGCACAGTTTATATATTAACCTTTTTGAAAATAAAAATATCCTTTAACATAACCCCTATTTAAATTATTATTTAATGTCGGTTAGTTAAGATTAGATGATGATGTATAATTTGGAGACTAGCAAAGGAAAGATGGCACGGTCGATAAAGTGCATGCAACGTGGGTTCTTGTAGTGCATTTATACCAAATTTTTGGACCTGTGACTTATTATTCTGGGATACATAAGAATTTGTAAATGGTACAGGAAAAACTTGCAGTAAGGGGCTGAAAAAAGAGGAATTACAAAAATTGTTTAAGTGGCTACTGTGTATCTAAACTATAAGCTACATGGAAGCTTCAAAGGATCAGAAACATCAGTATTCAATAATATCAATATATCACACAGCAAAATCCGTAAAAACAACGTTTTATTCGTATGTCTAGTAGAAGCCTTTGCGTAAGTGTAAGCAATCAACTGTGTATTATTCTCGACAGCCACATCAAAACAGCTCAAATATCATGCTTGCCACGCCAATGAAATGATTAATATTCCACCTGGGACCCCATAATAATCCTAAATTAACTCAGTGAGCATTACATACACATTATGTGAGGGTTCTATCGCGTGCTGCTACGCATTAGCTGAGAAATTCCACTTATACTTTCATAGGCATTTTTGTTCAGCTCTAAGGTAAGAAAATGACAAGCAGATTTTTATATAAAGGTAAGGTGGAAATATTTGACGGGTCTGATCTGATAATGATTTAATCACCACCTTCTTACTTACTCATTCTTACTACGGAATATTCTCGTGTTTAATCCACCTCTTGAGGAAGAAAAGGGAATATATCGGACTCCATTGAAGTCAAAACATAATCACACTACACTCACAATCAGGGTAAATGGAAACTATTAATATACTGTACTACTATAGGGCACAAGTCTTCTCATATTCCAGTATTAGGTTATAATCCATCACTTTAATCTATTGCGGGTTGGCAGACTTAACACAGTTAGAGTACCTATGTGATGAATACGCACATAAGTAAAAAAAGAGACCTTTGATTTGCCCTCGTGATAGTATACCGTATACACCAGTAGACTATCATAGATTTCATCGAAAATTGTACACAACATCACTATAATATAAGTATATAACTAAAGGTAATTTTTTGCAGTAGCCGTTTACCATTATCTCTCATTAATCTATTTTCTGTCCTAGTGGATACGAGTCCAATCTCATTTTGGGAGGCCACAGGCCCTCAGATATTTTCTCAATAACATATAAAGTCTGTTTGTTTTTATACACTTCGCTTATAAACTTTGCTTATAATTTTGGTTAAAAATATCGACTACCTTTAAAAGATACGGCAATAATGCTTCCCAACTACAATTTCAAGTTATTTCGTTCTTTCTATCTGATACATTGAACCTTAATTTATAGAATATCTTCGCCCTCGTACACAAAATACATTTACAGCCTCTTAGGACCAACAAAGTATAAGGAGGACATTATCTTTCAACCTGAGCGGATCTATTATAAAGGCATTTACACACGAGATGCAGTCGCGCGGAACACGGCCGATACAGGGTGACTGATGAGTTTGAATGGTTTTTTTAGTTGGTCTTACTAAAGAAAGGAAGTTTTTTCGTGTTTCCTATGTAGGTACCTATACTATTGCTGGGAAAAGGACTTTAACTCAATTTCATAAGGTAGAAAATTTATGTTGTCAAATTAATTGAAGACGCTTTCAACTGTTTTGTTGGTCTACTAGCAGTTCTGCTATTAGTACCTACTAGATATTCTGGATTGTATGTATTGCCTTGTCGAGCAATATTTTTAGGTCTTTTTCTTAGTAAGTAACTCGGAGTTTAGGTTTGTGCCCGCTTAATGGTAATAGGATCACCGTTTATTGCATAGCTTTATGGCTTAAAATGATAATCCTACTATAAGTTTGTATGGATATAAGTGTGGATGTTTGTTACGCTTTCACGTAAAAACCACCATCTGATTTGAATGGAATTTGGCATACAGATAGTCTGTTACCTAGATTAGCACATAGGCTAGTTTTCGTTTATATACAATGCGGAGAAAGGCGCGGGTAGAAGGTAGTATGTAATAAAATGATGAGGGCTTGTTGCGTTTTTGCAAGTGATTAGGGCAAGTAGAATCTTATAATACATTTATTTTCAACATTAAATAATACCTACTTCATTATTAATATGAGTTACATAAATATTTCTTTAAATTCCTACAAGTTAAACTCAAAAAATCCCCTTCATCTTAAATGAAATAAAAAGCGACAACTATGATAAAAATATACAGTAATCTTATTTGCGTACCCTAAACAGTCTTGAGCCGTTCCTATTTTGATTTTAGTCATAAAGGGAGCAGATTGTCACCGTCCCCTTCATAAAACAATGTCCCCGACGAGGGGTACACAAATCTGTGATTTTAACTGGCGATGGAGTCAGGCAAAGTGCCTTAAACTTAAGATTATTTCACTCAGTCTCCGCTGAAGAGGCCTAATATTTGCACGTGGTCTTTGGAGCCTAATGATTTGTTGAACTATTTTGGAGTTAAAATTAGAATCGAAATCCGATTTTCATTTATTTTATTACATGCTTGAACAACTGGTATGATAAAGAAATAAAAATTTAAAAGAATGTCTGAGATGTTATACTGTTTCATAAGGCATATTTCTATATTAACAGGTTCATAGTGAAAACTATAAAAGGTTTCCGTTTATTAAATATTTTAATTGTGACAGTGTAAACCCTTACCATTTTTTCTAGAAACCGAAAGTAAAATGGACCGTACATTTTTGGGCGTCCGTACTTATGGGATGGATTTAAAAAGACTAAACATATTAATAAAATATATAAATATTCTATTCAATGCATTTGAATTACAAAAATCATAAACGAATACTCAAGAAAACTCTATAGATGTCAGATCTTCAAATACATATTTATTTTACATTATTTGAGAAGGCCAGTAAGCCAACATGTCTATTAGCATTCACCACGGACGTAGGGTGAAAAATCCCATTCAACTTCCCTAATAAGAGTTGGGGCATCGGCAGTGAGGTCACGTCGACCAATTTCCTTCGTTTTAAATGTTTGAGACAATAATCAACGCCATTAAAATGTTTAATATTCATGACTGGGGCAACATAATATGAAGGATTAAACTTTGGCTGAGACAACTCTTGAATTTTATTCGTTAGGGATACGATACGTTTAAATGATTGAAGAACTTTGGTAAGAAAGTTATTGCATCGTATTTGTGTACTTAATATAATGAATGATGTGATACTAAATCGATCCCGCACGTAATAATTGTATTTATGTTATGACAATTTTGAATATTTTAGGATACGAAAAATATCTGAGTGAGGGTAATTATTAAAAGGTAGTAAAATTTAACGAACGAGCTTGTAATCATATCAGTTTTTTTGCAAAAGAGGTCATTGGCATACAATTTTCGATGTAATATCTTCAACATTACTCGTTATTTCAATAAATTAAGGCTCCCAAAAAATAAAAGCGCGATGCTAACAGGATTTATTGGAGTAATTAATAATAATGTGTAATATTAATATACATTTAAAAATGTAATTCATAAGTTATACTTTTACATACATACATATTATGTAAATGTTTAAAATAATTTTTTATATAAAGACATCTCAATTAAATTATCTACTTGCATTCTTTTACAGAAAGCTTATGGAATAATAATAATCCTTATGCCTTGACTCACGACATTGTATAGTTATATGAATGTGTCTATTCAGTAGTCATTGTGTTGATATTCATCATGACCAATGGCTCATGAATAGTCACGAGCCTCGACCAATACCTAAGGAAGCTTGATACAAAAAGCGGTACTCCTAGATGCGCGGCAAATTGGATTCGAAAGTCTCTATTTCTGGGACCCCGGCAACTTTGACTGTATTAATGATGCCAGTAGGATAGGTACTATTTAGATTTACATATGTACATACACTTACGCCATTATTCTATAGGTGTCAGCAGAAACTATAGAACGCTACGCCCTACAATCTCTGTATACATCTTTTGCTTCGATACATTCATACATCTTGTCATTCATGAGTACCGTTTATGTGTAATGCGCACCTAACCTTTTTAAATAGAAATATAGATTGAAATATGTTAAATAAATTAATAAAGATAAAATTAGTAATTTCAAATAACCGCAAAGTATATAGCAATCAATTATATACATACATACATTATATACATACCCAAAAAGTAAATTATTGCAAAAATACCCAATAATTCGGCATGAAATGATCGCCGAGTCGGGCCGAAACTGCATCCGTCAGCTTTGGGCATTAGCGTTAACGAACCGAGGGCCCGGCGGGACCCAGTCCGGCCCACCGAGCTGCAATAAGAGGATTCTGCACCCTTCTTTATGTGGGGCTCGAAGTATAGGCGGTAGCGGATGCGGGGTATTGAATAGCAACGAGCGATTTTTTGTTTTTAGTACATACATTTCATATTATTAGGTATTGTAATTTTAGATGTTGAGATTTGTCAATAAACGGTACAAGGACTGAAAATGTTTTTACAGGGCCAGCACGAGCGTCACCTCCAATGTTGCAAACATGCATAGGTTGCCTACTGCCTGCTTATTTGCAGCCCCCGTGGTATTATATAAAATATACATTTTTATTTATTACGAAAAAAAAACATGAATTTCTCAAACAACGAAACAAACTACTAACAAGATTTTCTATTTTATTTTTAGAGTTTATAACTCACAACTTGTAACGATGTACCAAGCACTCAAACTATCCCGCTCTCTTTTGTCACTTAAACCATAAAATAAAAGAGGAAATTGCATTAAATTATAAGTCGGCAAGCAATCACGTTTTGTTTCCCGTCTCACAGATTTAACGGTTTGAATAAATCCCTGCGCTTAATTAAAGAAATTTAAAAGCTTAAAAAGCACGTCATTTTAGAAGTTCGTGGAAGCTAATTGGGATACACTTCACGTTTATGGCTGGTTGTATGTATAATAAGCGTAATTAAAAAGCGCAAATCAATCACTACGCCTCTTTATGGCGTATTGTAGATTTTTATTCAGGCATTAGTACCGTTGAATAAGTATTCCAGAAACACAAGCAAGTTATCCTAAAATGTAAATATTATTAGATTGTTTATATGTATATGCTGTTGTTTCTTATTATGGTCTCCAAGTCCCACCTGAGTAACGATATCATTTATTTTTTATAATCTTAACGTCAACACCGTGTTAGTAGATTTCTAGCACAACATACATGTGTTCCCATGCGGGTTTGTCTATGTTTCCCAATTGGTGGTGCGTCACTAAGTCTACCATTCACACCACCAAGCGATGCTAGGCAAATAAATTAATGTGAATATAGTATATTACTAGAAGTTCTAATAACTCAACCAAGTCCATTAAATTTCAACCTGCCCATCTATATAAAAAAAATAGTTTCGTACAAAAATAAATAATTTACTCGTATCCACACCGCGTATGAGAAGTTTTTCATCAAACTCCGCCAAGTTTCGCCTTAAAGGCAAAGTTCTGCCGTGATTAAATATATCTACTTGATATATTGTAACTGAAACGTGCGTATATGTACCTGTATGATAAGTCTGTAATGCTCCAATACTGGCGTTTTTGATAACGTAGGTTAATGTTGGAATATCGTTATAAATGAATATTTAGATAGTTATTTTCAAACCTGGCTGGTTTATATTTAGAAAAAAAAGGAATGTATTTGCGTAGACATGACGCACCGAAAACAATATACCTATAAAGTCAACAAAAGGGTAAAAAAATAAGATTAATAAAAAAGGCAGGCGCCATAACCAAAACGACCATAGATCGATATCATGCTATTATTCCGTATAGCATACGGAATAATAGCTAGATTTTTCCACTTTTTTAAACCATAATATCGATATCTACAGATTACTACTAGACATTGAAATTAAACATAGAAAAAAGAATCGAAATATAACATAGGTACTGTTACATTCAAAGTACCAGTAATCTTATTCTGTTCAAAATAATACGTATATTTTATATTTATTGACTTTGCCCTATAAATAATAGTCAATTAATAATATTCATGATTTTACCTACAAGTGCAATTATCGATTGATTAACAATCCGAATTAGAACACCATAAGAAAAATATAATACTTAAACATGCAAAAAATAAAAAACTGAAAAGCAAGCCACAAATAATATTTGTTCATTAATAAAAAGAAATTATCGATGTTATTAATAATGAAACACTTGATCTCGTCAGACAACTTGTAGTTCCGCTAACTTTTCCTATAAGATGCTCTAGACTGAACGGTAACTTTGAGTTTAACTTATACATTATATTAACTCTAACAACAAAGAATTGGATATTTATTTATGAGGAGCTACTTTAAGAAGAATAAAGATCAATATATTTTCTATGTTAATTCCTTAGGAGATACACAAAGTTTGCAGGGCATAGAAGCAGTGATAGCCTAATATTGTGACTAGTGCACCTATACTCAATGGTTGCCAAGATAGATCCCAAGACAACAACGGACGGAAATATTCAAACTGATGGTCAAAGATAACGACAACCGAAGCTCATGAATGCATGCCTTAAAAGTGCAAAAGCTAAGTTTATACAATAATACCTTTTAACGACGATGTGACAATACCGTTAGTAAAAGTGTTTTTAATTATTGCCAAAACGTATTCTAGGATGCAAACCAGTCTTTATATTCCACCTATAACTCCAAAAGGAATCGAAACCCATTGTCATTACCTCATCTCCCTAAAATACAGCATCAGAATCAGTATACTAAAAGGAGAAGTAGGCAGCAACAGTGCGAAATGGGTGGAGGCCGTCTGGCGGTAATCAGCCGCGCCCGCCGAACAATAGCCTGTCGTCGCCGGATTAAAAGTTTAATGCCAGTGGACAGGTGATGAGAGGTTCGCGGCGAGGTAAGTAAGTGGTGAGAAATTGGTCCTTATGTCCGCACAGTGGTCCTTTGGAACTCAAATACCTTTTGCGGTTGATAATCTTTGTGACTTCACTTAAAGTTTACATTGAGGTCGATACACTCTAAGGAAATGTAAACTATATTGGATTTAGTTAGGGAATTGCGATTTTATTGATTTTGAACTCAAATATTAAAATGACTCATATCGATTACGAAAATAGTTTTGTAAGAAAAATAGGAAATATAATTACTTACTTGTTAATGAATCTATTCTCTTTATTAGGTATTCTATATATAGTTATCAGCTGTATCTTTTAAAAAATACGATTTCATTGAATAATAATAAAATAGTTACTATGTTTTAAGCATGTGACTTATTTTGCGTTTCGGCGTAATTAATTATCAAAATCAAATAAAAAAATCAAAAAGGTTTTTATTTCAAATAAACTTTTTCAAGCACTCTTAAAACGTTATGATTATAGTTGCATATTACATAGCTTTATTTAGCTTGTGTTAAAAGTTAACATGAATTATTGTTCACTCAAAAAAGGATATGAGTATTGGTACTCATATGGTTTTTTGTGTGTATATTAAAATTCTCAAAAATGTTCAAATATCTACTAGATATTTGAAAGGTGGGTTTGGGCCATAAGATTGGAGCATTTACCACTAGTTTCTTATAACCCACCATCCGCTATCGCTTGTGCTTTAAACCCATACCAGTCTAACGCCTACACTGATCTCGACTTTAGAATTTCGCCACTTGTCCGCGATGGATTTATTGTGTAACAGCATAATATGAAAGTTATTCTGTTTGTTTGTCCCTTGATGTGATTAAAAGAGGATGTACCAGCAGAGTTTTGTTTTTGTCACATTTTTATAAAGTTTCAATGGAGTTCTTTTTTTGAAAAGGGGCTAATGGGATATTCGAAGATGAGAAGGATTTCAAACTTTTGTGTTTGTCATTCTAATTTTTTTTACGGATCGGTCCAAAAGTAGAAAGGCGGGGTGAAAAAAATACTGAAGACATATTTTTAGAGACAAAATACAATTGAATAGGTATTTTTAAAATCCATGAAATATAAATATGCAGTTTATTTAATCCTGATGATTCACTGTAATAGTGTTTAAACTTGCATTATAATATCATCAAAATCCACCAGCCTGAAAAAAGAACTAACATTCACATTTGTGTTTTCACTCGTTTAAATGAACTCAGTAAATATGTTTTCTTTCTTTCTATTAATGAATGGATGAATTCGTTGACCTCATCCTCCAATGGAAAGCATTGAATGAAATGTCTCCATACACTCGTTAGTAAAACTATAATTGTCAAAAACACGCAAAACATAAATTACCACACTCTTACGTTAACAAAAATATTGGTTTATTACTAATGCATCTCTCGGGGATTAAGACACTGACAGTGGCTACAATGGCCGGTTACAATAAAATCCCGTCACTTTTTAATTAAGGATACACGAAGCTTGTTCATGTTGTACGACACGACTACGACCCGATTGCTAGGATCGGTTTTTATAATGAAAATGCTATAAAATCGTCTTTTATAAACTAGTCAATAAATAATCGTGGGTTATATTAAAATGTATAGATTTTTATTGATAACCTACGGTTAATGTCACCTACAAAGATTTTTTACTGATAATATTGCACTTGTATTGTACCTATATTAAGCTATACATATGTATATTATATTATTTATTTTCATCGTTTGAGTACATATGTTATAGATACGCTCATAACAACCGAAAAGTCAGTGGTGCGTGCCTTGAATTCGAACTCGAGACGTTTCATTTCTCAGTCCACTGTATATACCACTAGGTCATCACAGCAGCAAAGTAGTATTGTAGTGTTTTAACTATAAGGAACTCGGATTAAATACATATAAACTAAGAACACCGGTCTACAGTTTTTTCAGTTTTACATTCCAACTGGCCAGATTCCAATTCCTGTAGTTATCGTGTCCATTCAGTGCCTATATGGTTAATCTAGATTTTCCTCAGGACTTTGGACGAAAATCTAGAAATAAATAAGAGACCTAGGTACCCTGGTGTGACATTAATGGTTAATAATGATCGTGTGAAAGGTTATTTCGATTAAATAAAACGTAGATTTTTATTGCGTTCTGGTTGGGTGAGGCTTAAACTTTAACGACATGGTAAATCAGTGTAATCTTTAGTATCTTGGATTAATAATAATAATATACCTGGATATTATAACACAGCACTATCTAGTTCCGAGCTAAGCAACGAGGCTTGTGTTACGGATACTAGATAGTTGATACAATACATAGATACATTTTTTTTTGTAAATACATACATATTATACATAGACACATCCATGACTCGGAAACAAATGTTGATGCTCATCACACAAACATTTGTCCCTATCGGGATTCGACCCGGGACCCGTAGCACAGAAGGCAGGAATGTTAGAATAAGGATTGTTTGTTAAATTGTATCTCATTGTTGTCAAAAAGTATCTTAATCTAGTGGTATTCAAACAATAAAAGCAATAAAAACAGTACCTAGATGTTTAAAACATTAAATACGTGAAATAAATCACATAAAGACTTGATAATACATATGTTGCTTTTACGGATTTTATCGCGGCATATTGATATCATTTAATCCCGACGTTTCAGTCCTTTACAGTCACAGGCACACTGAGTTATTTAATGAATAATATCAATATGTCACGGTGAAATCCGTAAATGATAGTTTTATTTGAATCCCTAGTAACTACGAGAGTATTAAATATATTATATGATATATTTGTATAGATAGAGACATGGCCTTATTTTTGGCCTGTGTGATCCAAAAATAATACCTTCAAGAATAATAACATCTGTTTTTGTAAAATTTATTTTTGGGAGGGTAGGAAATCAAACTTTTTTCTAAATTGAAAGTACCAACTATATTTTTTAACATACATTGATTTAATTGGAACTGTATTTTTAACATAATTCAGTTACTGGTCATTAAGTAACTAGTACATAAGCAAAGCCCTTATCGTGGGTTCTAAAGCCCCCCTACTCATCACTTTTTCCCCTACCATTGTCCCAATAGTGAGACGTTTTTAATTAAGAAAATTGGCAGCCATTCATCGTATGCCGCGATTTATTCGATCCACCATTGTTTTTGTCGCAATTGACGCTACTTTAGTCTCGACGCATTAAGTGATGAGACGGTCTTGTCAAAGACAAACAGAGGAAGATTGAACGAGAACGTTTTTGTTTTAAATAGGCATTTTTTTGTAATCAGAGAGAAGAAAAAACCATCTTTGTTTAAGTCATTGTTATTTTAATTAAAAAAAATTGGGAGATATTGATATGTTTATGTAGCAAATTTTATTGTTCAGGACCATAATATGACGTGAAAGCTTATAATTTGAAATCATAAAGTTGATTAAACAGATTTCTATTAAAATTATATTAAGTGATAGACAAAAAATATAAGTCGCGTAAAAATATAATTGGTATATATGTTGAAATTTATATTTCAACATATATACCTATTATATTTTTATACTACTTGCATATTTTCTTGCTTTTGTCTTAATGCCGACTTTTGGATCCTTTACAGCATCTATCAGTCAAAAAATTAATAATATTCATCCGTATCATATATTCGCGTAAGTCTAAGAAAATCAGTAAATAGCATGTGGTAGTAAAATGCGTTAATCAATCATAAAATGTTTTGACTAAAATATAGGTAGGTACATAAACATAAATAGACAATGTTCTAATCTCTAAGTAAAATATACAATAAATCACAGCGAGCTGGAGTCGGCCCCTCTTACTCAAAAGCCACCTTTAATCACAAAGTTACTCAAACAAAACGCAAACAGACAATAGCGATATAAATCTCCAAACATTAGAAAATAAAACCGTGTCGCAGCGAGTGCGGCAAATTGGAAAATTTCCGAAGTGTCCGAGATCCCATTGATTGTCCTACGACAATAGCAGTTCAGAGCACTAATCTTTTCATTAAAAACCGATTATTCGCTGCATGGCCCGCTGCACTAATAGGAGTAAAGAAACCCTCAACTATAACTTACCGCGAACTACACCTTCACTACATCAAAATAAGACCCACTTTCGTCTAATCCAGGTGTAAAAAAACAAGTTTGTTCTTGGAGAGCCCCTGCAATATGCCACGTAGCCATCTCTGACGGGACGCGATGACATTTCAATTTGAATTCTTGTTGCGAAAAAACCGGAGATGTTATTAAAAAAAGTTTTTTGTTCGAAAATATTTGACGGTTGATTAGAATGTTGGGGGTAGGGGGGGAGTTTCTTTTATAAAAAATTAGTTTTGGAACTTGTGCTGTTAAGAGTTCGCAATGATACGTTCTTACCTCTCGATTTGTTTTTTTGCGATGGGATTATGCGTATCGAGTAAGTTCGGAAACTCACAATCCAGTTCCTGAGATGAAGTAACGGTTATCGAGTTGGATCCGTTTGATACTTCATTTTATTACTTGATTTAGGAGGCAAATCAGGTACAAACCAAGCTTAATATAGATTAATTATATAAACTTGGTCCTGGTTCTTGAATTGTAGAGTCTCCATAATATCAACTTCTTGAAACTATGCAACAATTTATAAATACGTATCAAAAAGAGATTTTTGTAAGAAAAATATATCGATTGATTCATTGATTAATACCTATACGAAAGTTCATTTATAAAAGTTAGATAGTGTAGAGAATCTTCATTTATTATCCTCCATCAGTACTCCACCAGTACCAGGTGGTGAGGTACAACGGAGTCATACCAACCAAAAAACCTATCATTGCCTAATTGTCAGACTGCTCAATTCACAACATACCTACATGGCCATGAAAATACATACTCATACATACAATTCTGACCAAAATCTGTACACATTTCGTCACTACTACAACAAATCACGCATTCTTAGCTGGCTATATGAATGTCATATGCAGACGGACTTCCGATCCAAGTTTAGACCGGATATCCGGTCAAACTATCCGCCCTAATTTATTCACGCTACGCAAACATCATGTTGTGTGCCCGGCTACAAATAGGAACTGGCTTTTGTCTAGTTTAGATTCTATTTGCTGTCTAACTAGCGGGGCTACAACTACCTGGAATCTAGGAACATGGAATGCTATGTTGTTTAGGCTTTTCGCCTGTAGTTTGCAATAAAAAAGCTATGTATTTAGTTGAAAATTATAAAAGCCTTCATGACTTATGAGAACTTCTACTACCGCCGAGATATTGTTTGGTACAGTACAACTGTAGCATTTTCTTCATAAAACTACTCCAGATTTTGCCACACATTGTTAGACGTTATTTTTTTTATTTATTTTTTTAGTTGCCTGTTGCTTCTCGCTGCAGGCCTCCTTCTCTTCTTCCACAGCCCTAAGACTATAGAAACTTTTATTGTTTGATTTGGTTTCGGATTTTTTTTCTCATATGTCTTCAGTTAGGTCATCATCTTTATCTAATACTTAAAAAAGCTTCCTTCTAAATTTAATTTATCAAATAAAGGTGAAATAGGGATGGGTTATTACGCCTATTCCTACTTCATCCTGGCTAAACAATTATTTAATGGAAACATGGAACAGCACGCAGTATATTTTTATTTCAACAATACTTCGGGAAATAACAAAACCATTATAACAATTAATTTCAACGCCAGAACGTACAAGAGCGCAAAGTAACGCCATTACCCAACTCATTGAGCACAATCTGACAGAAAATACCTCATTAACAAAAAGCCCACTTACCAAACTTCGGCACTTAGGAAATACCCCCACATACAGCGCAAATATCGCTACATAAATAAATCACAACTCCAGTATATATTGAAATATTATTCTTTAATACACACCTATAACTAAGTATCTTATTATACTGGTCAAGACAAAACAACCAGTTGTATAGATACCTTGTAGCGTTATATGTGAAGTGATGTCGAGGTCTTATTATACTAGTCGTAACTAACCTCTCAGTTATTATTTCAAGTGTTCTCGTCTGCTCAATCTCTTATTTGTTAATACTTCAGATACGCGTGTGGTTTAGTACGAGAATTCGAAGATGTGGATCTGTTATTTTTGCATTCTTTTGAGGCTTTGACTTTGAATAATTGTAGACAATGGACATACATGACTAGGAAACAAATGTCCATGCTTTCTGCAAATGGATTCGAACCCGGGACCCATAGCATAGCAGGCAGTGTTAACTACCGCTAGACTAATTCTGATTGATACACTACATTTAATAATTGGATGATTGATACACTACATTTTTTTGTTAATATATAGGAACATACACATGTGTGTATGTTAGCAAAAACATTTGAAAGCGAGTCATGTGACTCGCTTTCAAATGTTTTTGCTCATCACACAATCATTTGCCCCTATTGGGATTTGAAACCGGGACCTTTAACTACATCAAACTATTTATTAAATACATAAATGATTCTATATAGTATTATAATGATTATATTGAGTAGACCTACTATGATCACTTGTGCTGGCACAGACCAATCCATTTTACTAAGCAGGAATATAAAATCTGACGTTATAGGTAGATATGTAAATACAAAACAAGTACAGAGGCCTTCACTTATATGTATCTATAATATAATATATGCTTGCTTACTAAAACAGATAGATATGCCTACCTACAAGATAAATAGACAAATGTAAACAGGCCATAAATGACAGAAACACATGTTCCCATTAAGTCAACGAAGGGAGATAATTGCCCGCAGGCCACGGCACGGCGACTGGGAGCTTATTAACCCACTTCCAACTCCTCACTATTGACTCACACGACACGTGATGATGCATCGCACCTTGTATTTCTTTTACACTTCCATCTGAATGCGACACGGGAATAATTTGGCAGCGTCGCCAAAAAGATTACGTTGTACATATTTTGTTTTGTTTGTGACACCTGCCTTATTAGTTCGTGTTTGTGGGTATATGGCTTTATTTAGCGCAATTGAACGGGTAAATGCAAAAAATGGGACGTAATAGTATAATTCACAAAAAAAATGTGTCTGTGAGGGACTTACGGTGTGACTGCAAATTCAAAGGTTTTGAGTTCAAACTCAAAGCACGCACTGACTTTTCAAAGTAACGTGGCAGGAAGGTACAAAAAGTTACATGCGTATTGATCAAGTAGTCAAACGGCGAACAAACACATCGTGAGGAAACCTGCATGCATGAGAGATTTTCTCAATAACATGTGGAGTCAACGAACCTGTTTTATACCTCTCAAATGAGCTCCCGTGCCCAGCAGTGAAACAGTTAATGAGTTGATGATGATGATAATTCATTGTTCATAAGAACGTGTTCATTAATCTGCGGTTAATACAGTGGTTAAGCAATACGCGCTAGAGATGTATTTCAATTCTCCCAATTACAGCTTCCCCTACCGTGAATGAGTTGTGTTTATGGTTGAATTGCACCGTTTATCTTTAATCAAACAACCGAAGATTACATATTTGACAACCCTCAATGTAATAGTTACGGTTAAAGTTACATGTTGAATTTGAATTATTATAGACAACGGGTCTAGTTCGTGTAATTTTATTGAGGTATAAATACCTTTTTTAGCCCGACGTTTCGGCTGACTTGCATCAAGCCGTGGTCACGGGAAGACTGTTGACAGCTCGGACAGCTCTATTCAAATGTATAAAAATCGTGAAACCTTAAAAACATAATGAATTTATAGACAAAATCAAAGTCTGAATATAGTTTATTCAAAGTAGGCCAAATGTAATTGGCTTTTTTGAATAAACAATAAAGACCGTTTCGACTGGGAAAAAGAAGCGACGCAACTAACTCCCCAACAACATATTTCCGCCTATTTATTACATAAATTATTTTATATAATACTAGCTGACCCAGCAAACGTTGTTTTGCCACATTATAGGGGTTGGTGGACTACCCCTAACTTTTAGGGGGATGAAAAATAGATGTTGGCCGATTCTCATAGATACCGGATAAGCACAAATAATTTCATCAAAATCGGTCAAGCCGTTTCGGAGGAGTATGGCAACGAAAACTGTGACACGAATTTATATATTAGATACAAAAAATATATACTGTTAGGTACCTACGTATAATTTTAGAATTAGAACACATCTGCGAACTATATCTTAAATCCTGAGTTGTTGCGACTGTTTACAAGATATTGTACTATTCACTGGTTTCTAGAATATTGTGCTACCGCTAAGAAGATCGGAATGTAGCTATTAACTAAATTATTAACTAAGTTGGACGACAAACAACAAAAGGAACTGTAGCCTAAAGCATTCTGTGGAACTAGTGTGGGGAATCTAATGAAAACAAGCATAAATATCGAGGAATAATATATTCTTCGAATAGAAGACTTTGTACACCTTTTTAGGGTTATACAGACAACAAAGTGCCCTTATAACTTCCCCTACGATCGTCTATATGTCTTTCTTCCCGCGTCACTCAGAGACTTTGATAGAGACTTTGATTTTCCAGCTGCTACGATTCTAACAAAGACCTTTAGCTAATCTCACCGGCAACCATTTACTGTCCCACTGTTGGGCATGTTTTCCTCTCATTTAAGAGAGAGTAAGTTATAGTACTAGTACAGGCTGGCGGCAGACTTCACAATCATGTCCTCAAGAAAATCTTTCAGACTGGTTTCCCCACAATGTTTCCCTTCACCGTTTGAGCATGTGATAAATACACACATAACATCGAGAAGATTCAGTGATGGCTCGGAATTTAAGTCAGGAAAGTTGGACTTCACACTTCAAGCTAGCTTTAGGCAATTTACGTAACTTATTATTATTATTTTTACTGTGAACTTGAACATTAAATTCTCTCATCCACATTGGCCTACAAACAGATTGTGCTCAAAAAGTTGTTTGCTTAGGATGGGCCGTCGACACAGAATAAACAATTAATATTCAGTAAATTATAACTTCTAACAAATAATGGAACACCATTGAGTTGTGTTCAAGAGCGTTGTTTTAACAATAAAAGTTAGTACAGTGTAAATTAAAGGATTTTTATTTGCGTTTTCATGTCAAGGTCAGAAAAAAACAGTGTTTGCTCCGCGAATTAAACAGATTTAAATGTTTAAAATAATCTGTGATGGTCCAGTGGATTTTAAAGTCAAAGGTTTGAGTTGAAACCACTGACTTAAAGTAACGTGCGTATTTATCACATGCTCAAACGATGAAGGAAAATATCGTCAGGAAACCTGCATGCTTGGTAGATTTTTTCGATGGCATGTGATGTCTGTCAACCCGCACTACATGGCCAACTTTAGCCTAATTCCTCTGAAATCAGAAGAAACGCACGCTATAGTGGAATAACATTTGGGTTGATGATTATATACCATCACGCCTGTCGTCCCCGAAAGGTTAGGCAGAGGTGTACTAATGTACAACCATTTTCCGGTATGTTTTAGGTCCCATGAAATAGGGGGCGAGCCTATTGTCATTAACCGGGCACAAATCCAAACTCCGAGCTGCTACTGAGAATTTCATAGAAAAGCTCAATAACACTGCTCGACCTGGGAATCGAACCCAAGACCTTTTGCTTGGCAGTCGTACTGTACGACCACTAGACTAACGAGGCAGTTAGTAACTAAGTAATATATTGTGTAAATAGGGAACACCCATCTGTAAGATAACCGCGGTAAGTACAACTTTACATATAATGTCCTGTAACGATGTTTCTCTTTAACGCATAAGATTGATATACCTCTTAGAGGCTTCATTAAAAATAAAACGTCTGGGGACTTCAAACTCCACACTCGAAGTATCACCGTCCTCAATTATGCCAATAGAGGGCAGCAGGGAGCCAGGCTAACTATGTAATTATTTAATCTGCATGCTAGACGTAGTTTGTATTGTTGTAACGGACAGTTTTCGATAGCTCTCGCCTCACTAAATTTAGTAGGTATTGTTGGGGTTTGGCCCAAGTTCGAACGTAGAGCGAGTTGAAGAAAAAGCGAAAAATATTATTTTTCTCTCTTTCTTATGTAGATAAACATAAGAAAGAGAGAGAAAAAGAATATTAAACCTGAAAGTGACGCATATTCATAAAGTTATATTTTTGTGTTGCATTGTGAAAGTTTGTCTTAAGTGATTTAAAATCTTTTTGTATTTTTTAGCTTATTTCAAGCTAAGATTATTAAATTTTATTAAGAAAGAAAAATTCAACCTCAGGCGGGACTCGAACCCGCGTCTTCTGGATTGGTACTCCAGACGCTCTGCCAACTGAGCCACCGAGGTATCCGCCTGATGTGTTGAATATTTCCTTCTTTATGTTACTTATGTCTTACGGCGACATAGCAATATCGATTGGACAATTCTGCCCAACCCAGAATACTCCCTTTACAGCGAGTAGATTCCGGATGATATTGCATTACCTTTTATAAAATCTTTTTGTATTTTTTAGCTTATTTCAAGCTAAGATTATTAAATTATATTACGAAAGAAAAATTCATCCTCAGGCGGGACTCGAACCCGCGTCTTCTGGATTGGTACTCCTACACTTAAGTGATTTAATTCTTCATACATTTGATGCGAGTCTGTCATAATTGAAATAAAACTATTTTTTGTACAAAGACAGGTCGAGCTAAGTGTTATTAGGTTTTTCCACAAATCTTTGTCTTAATTTACTAACTTTACAACGAAGGTATCTATTTATATTCAAATATATATAAATAAAAGAATATTAACCCAAGAATCTAGATACCACTTTAAGAATTGTTTCCTTTGTCTAGACAAAATAACATGCTTATTTATTCACACTAACGGTAAAAACGGTGTTCATCCATTCCCAAATTAACTTCGGCAAGTGCACATGTCGATGTGCACTTGAAAGTAGTATTATCAAAAATGTTCAATTCCCTGCACTTCTCGGTAGATGTGCAGGGAATTGAACATTTTTGATAGTTGATAGTTGCGGATTGGTCCAAGTTAAGTTATGTAGCGGTCTACATAACTTAACTTGGACCAATCCGCAACTATTAAATTACACTACCGAAGCCAAACCTAACTTGAAGTTGAGCTTAAGTCACGGCTCCGTTAAGTTAGTTATAGGGTGCCGTTAACTTGAGCTCTAACTTACCTTTGGTCAGTGATCCAAGTTGGCACACAAATTACACAGTTAGGTCATAACTTGCTTCGTATGTCAAACTGTATGATAATACATTCGGTTTATAGTTAAGTTACGGCGACAGTTCAATACAATTTAGAGTTTAGGGAATAATTGCAGTTACTACGAGTATTAGAGAGATTATTGAATCTAAATATTAACCAACTTATACTAACAATTTACATTATAATATGTGTATACAAATTATCGGACATAAAAATAAACAATAAATTATTTTGAAATTCATATAAAATTAGAGCTGTGGCAGCCTAGCGGTGTGACCTGTGGACTGAGATGTCAGAGGTCTCGAGTTCAAACCCAAGGTATGCACCACTGGATTTCCGGAAGTTATGTGCTTATGTATCACATGCTCAAACGGTGAAGGAAGAGATCGTGAGGAAACCTGCATGCTTGGTAGTAGTAGGCTAGCGTGGTGGACTATATCCTAATCCTTCTCAAATGAGAAGAGACCCGCCAGCAGTAGGACAATAACGGGTTGATTATGATAGCATATAAAATTAAGAAATAATCATAATATAATGCACTAGTAATAATATAATACAGTTCTTACAAAGCTGTGATAGAACATTGTGAAAACAAAAGTCAAAATCGAGTCCAAGTTACATGCGTATTTATCATATTCTTAAATGGTCTCAGAGATTTTCTCGATAGTGTCAGAAGTCTGCCAACCACTAGGACACTGTTAGGGTGAAATTTGCGTCATTCTGCAATGAGAAGAGACTTGTGCCCAGCAGTGGGATAGGGAATTAATATGATGAAAAACTGTGCACCTGTTAGGAATAATTAAAAAAAATATAACCTAACTCTTTTCATATGTGAGGAGACCCTTAACTGGGATTGGGACACTAGAACCGGTAACCCTGAATTTTCGTTCGAACAAGCAGCCAAAACAAACCCCTATTTCCACCACATAATGACTTAAATCGGGAAAGCCAATAAATCAAAAACGAAAATGGTCCCAATCCTCTTATCACGGGAACAATTATATCGGAAATCAAAATAACGAACACAAAGAGAACTTCGATAAAGCAATCCGTAAACAATTAGTTGCCGAGCTACCGTTGACGGGAATCGTTAAATTTTAATTGTCCGGCTATTGTCCGAAACGCGGGGACACCGCGTCACGTATTACGTCACGCGTATGAAGGATTAAACTGTGTGTATGTGGGTGTAAATCTTGTTGCAATGTGAAGTTGGTTGGTGCAGACGGGCGATTTTGTGTCTGTATGTTTCGGGTTTGTTTTATAGTTCTCCACACGTATAAATATTTTATTATTATAAATAAATTAAGTGGAATTCACACTGTCAAAAGTTATTAGTAATTTCTAAACGAAAAAAAAAATCCATAATAATTTGTAACAAAATATTTTTTATCAGATAGCTTAATTTATTAATAGAAAAAGAAAAGCTTAATTATTTCTTTACCAAATAGCTTGCACAATAATGACAACCTTAACTTATTAATTACTTGTATATTTTTATACAATTTGTACTGGATTAAACAGACCTAACACAATACCTGGAAAGGTATTGGTCAAAGAAAATTGTTGAAAGAAAAAATAAAGTTATTAATAACTAAAGATTATCAGTAAACTCCTACGTATCGCTGTCAGGGTGTCTCGAAAGGGCAAAAAACTGGTCACATTACCACGTTAGATAGCAATACTGATTTTCTGACAGAAATATAGGATAGCCTAAGGTTACCTGAAGCGTCGAGTAAGAGTTTGTCTATCTCTTGATCAAATGCTTACCTGAAACAAACAATGACATTTATTAAGTTTACAAGTACAGGATACAAGTGGCTATAGTTCTAACCATACGCATGTATACATATATGTATGATATATTAATGCCATCAAAAACATACTTGTAAAAAACCCTAGTCGCGCAACTCAGTTCTCCTACCGTAAAAAGTTGTGAGAGCTTCTATGTCTGCTAGAAGTGCCTTGGAGTTTTGATGATCGGTCAGTCAGTGAGTGAGTGAGAAAATTAAGAAACTTTGACTATAATTCTTAAACTACTGGTTCAAATTGAATGAAATTTGAAATATACCATGTTTACATACTGCGTTCGTGAGTAAATAAAATTCAAGCTTCTAGTTTAATCCACAACGAAGTTATAGGGGATCTAAAATCGCCTGAATTGGTTCGAGAAAAGTATAGTACGGCCGCGCCACTTTTTTGCTCGACTTGGCGGGGGCACTGCCGCGCCGTGCCCACAGATACGTGTATGGATCATCAAATATCCGGAAGACAAGCGCCATTGTTTAGCTCGGAACACAATGACACTGTGTAATTATAACCATTATTTATTTATTTATTTATTTATTGTAATCCATACTTTATACTTTAATATACTTCAATATTATAAATGCGATGTGTGTCTGTCTGTCTGTCTGTCACCTCTTCACACTATAACCGCTGAACCAATATAGATGATATTTGATATAGCGATAGATGAGTCCCGGGGAAGGACATAGGATAGTTTTCATCCCGGAACTCATCCCTTAAAAGTGGGAAAAGGGGGTGGATATAAAATTACAAATTTTACGCAGACGATGTCGCAGGCAAAATCTAGTAACTATATAATATAATTTAATTAGACGACCCAATTAGTCTAACGGTAGTTAACACTGCCTTCTGTGCTATGGGTCCCGGGTTCGAATCCCGGTCGGGACAAATGTTTGTGTGATAAGCATGAACATTTGTATCCGAGTCATGGATGTTTCTATGTATAATATGTATGTATTTACAAAAAAAAAGTATATTATGTAGTATATCAACCAACTAGTATCCGTAACACAAGCCTCGTTGCTTAGCTCGGAACTAGATGGCGCTGTGTCATAATGTCCAGAAATATTTATTATTATTTATTAATTATAATGCCAACCTCGTATAACCATCCGTCTGTCATGCCTACGCAAAACCAGTGCTATTCTACACTTTCTCGGCATCCTCCACTTGTTATACTGGTTGCAATTAAATTTATGTTCCTTACAAACTTGCCCAAACTTGGCAAACACACAGTAATACATTTTCATAAAACTTGGGTAACTTTTAGAATATGCATATATACATAGGTTACACGTGATATATGCAGAGATTGGGTTGTGTGTGTGTGTATTTAAGTACTTGTACATATTAAATAGAGGCACCTGTTCCTTATAAACTAAAATAATATCACGCCCTTACCCCTAAAGGTTTCGGCGGAGGCATGGATAACGTCACGCCACATATGTGGTTTTTTTTCTGCTCTTCCCCGATCATAAGAATTCTTTAATTCTTTAATTCTTTATTGTACACAAAATATAACATATATCAATAATACATACATCGGATTCCTTATTCATCTGTGTCGTCGTTCTTTCTGTTCACATTTATATTTCTCTGGCGCTATATAGCCTTTTACATATGTGATATTAAAGCACCTGAGATGCTACTGAGAACGTAAGGTTTCATCTATGAGAAAATAAGTTATGTCAGATCGCTTTGGGATCTTGGACTATTATGTACGTATTAAGATCAATTCTGCAATATCACTTTTTAATAGCAAAATATCGGTGGAGTACTTAAAACAGCCATGCATTAAGGTTATGCTATGCTTCTTATGGTATTATGACCTACCAGCATCTTACCACCAGAATGGCGAAACTGGCACTGGCTGACCAATCGGCTTCTATGTACATCACGGGTTGTCTATTGGATATGCAATAGACAACCCGTTATGCCGTAATGTTCGCTTGAAACAAATATTTGTACAATCTTCAGTTGCTACATTATCCAGGTATGAAATCTATGTTCGTAAAAGGAACCACACTGTTTAAAAACAAATGCGTTCCACCCATAGAGCTGTATCACACAGACGCGCACCGCCCGCGCGTCTGCTCGCCCCGACACACTCCACACGCGCGATACAGCGAGACACTCGCGGCATCCCTCGTTTGTTTTACTACTCGCAATTAAACCGACTGAGTGACGTGGATTGTCGCCTCTCGGGGAACTCGACGGAAAAAAGGGGTTTTTTCACCACAAAAAGTACTGTTTCGTTCCGCATTAGGTGTATGACGCGAGGGAGAGGAGGGTGAGTACTTTATTGGACTGTGCATCTCTCTTGTTATTATATACTGTGTGGATTAATGAATAGGCGACAAAACACTGATGTTATACCTATACTTCATAACGTCGATATCGGAGCTTTGGCCACTTTCCGAAATAGTCCAATTTTGCTAGCCGCAGATTGTGCTAAGTGGGGATTAGTTAATGGAAGCTAATAACCGGGAATAAGTAGTTCTAGCTATAACGTTATATGCGATAAACTGAATTTAGACATACCTACGTTGGAAACGAATTTGAAAATTGTATAGATAAAACCGTTGATTATTCCTGTAAATTGATGCATTGGCAAACAAACACAGAACATTTCACTATCTCTGGAAGTTGTAAATGATCCAAAACGTTAGAGGGAAGGGATGAATTTTATTTCAATGTCTAACACTCGCGCAAATGCAACTGACATCATGGGAGCATATATAATATAATACTAGAAGAGTACCTAGTTAGCTACCTAATTCTCCTAAGTAGATATATGTATTGTAGGTGTTCCTACTTAAATAATAAACTACATAATCTAAAATATACACATAATTCAGCAGTCTTACATTGCAAAGCAACTAGTGTCAATACCTGTCTCCCTCGATCCTCTGAACACGTAACTTCATTAAACAATACACTACAAAAGGATGCAGCGGTCACTACCGCAAAGCACACACTACAGCATTCTAGAACTAGGATTAGGGTTCAACAAAGCTAGACTAGAACCATCGAACAAATAACACTGAAGCATCCCGCGGGAAATCTCAGAGTCTTGGTACCGCAACAAATTTAATCTGTACAACGTTTAGACAAAAGTTTAGAACATTCCTGGTTTAAAGGAACAGAGATGTTAATATTAGTAGTTTGGACTCCTTGTAAAAGACTTTTCCGGAATCCAACGGGTACACCAGTCTACATTATATATTTGTACTACCATTTTGTGGGAATATAGTGCCGTATAATCTAGTGACCTTGGTCTGGACAATAAATATTTCTGGATATTATGACACAGCGCCATCTAGTTCTGAGCTAAGCAACGAGGCTTGTGTTACGGATACTAGTTGGTTGATATACTAAATATTTACTTTTTTTTGTAAAATACATATTATACACAGAAACATCCATGACACAGATACAAATGTTCATGCTCATCACACAAACATTTGTCCCTACCGGGATTCGAACCCGGGACCCATAGCACAGAAGGCAGTGTTAACTACCGCTGGACTAATTGGGTCGTCGAGGTCTAGTGGTCGTATAAGCAAGAGGTCTTGGGTTCGATTCCCAGGTCGAGCTTAGTAATATTGGGTTTTTCTATGAAATTCTCAGTAGCAGCTCGGAGTTTGGATTTGTGTCCGGTCAATGGCAATAGTCTCGCCCCCTATTACATGGGACCTAAAAAACATACCGGTAAAACGTAGGTGTACAATGTACATTAGTATACTTCTGCCTAACCTTTCGGGGACGACAGGCGTGATGGTGTTTTATGTTATTGTGTCGTATATACCGCTGTGATAGCCTAGTGGTGTGACCAGTGGACTGTGAAGTCACAAGTCTCGAGTTCGGTCCCAAGGCATGGTCCACTAACTGTTGGAGGGCGGGTTTATCATATGCTCGACGATGAAGAGAAATATCGTGAAGAAACCTGCACGCCTGAGAGATTTTCTCGATAGTGTGTGAAGTCTACCAGTCTACACTTGATAGACTAATCCCTCTTAAATGAGAATTCTAATATGGTTCATTTTCAATTTTTTGTATATTATATTTTAAAGTGAGAACATTGAACATGAGTTTATTAAGACGCGTGTCACTCCTTGTTCTCACTATCTAACTAGGGTTGCTAATTCATTGATAATTTTGATCTTTGGTAGGACTCAAAGCTATGCCCTCTGATTTGGGTTACTGGTCTAGTTTATAGTAGCAATAAAAGAGCCGTTAAAACTAGCATCACGTATACCTTTCTATTCAATTCCCGCTGGAAATAGTCTCACGATATGTTCTATTACTCACACTTATGAAACCTAAATCAACCCTTCTTCAGAGTATTACAAAAGCCTGGCTCGGTTGCCTCTTTCGTGTCTTACATCACGTATTTCCTTAGTGACGGAATAAAATGATACATGCCTCCGGTACAAGGATTAATATATATTAGCACGAGCCCCGAGTATCACGTAAAATATGAAGGCTGCATTAACAATTTAAAATATCCTTTTATGTCAAGCATATTCTAGAGTGTTATCGTCTTGAGGTGCCTCTTTATTTATCTCCAACGTTTTAGCTGTGTCGTTTAGTAGATCTTATGGTTTAGATTAATTTGCTTTACAACCTTCGTGTGTGACAATGGAAATACACGTTGTACTGGTAATGAAACATGTGGAACGAAAAAGTGCTTAAATAATATTATTTACTTTGGAAAGAACATAAACAGCTTAGTAATAATTATAGTGACTAGAAGTATTAACATTGTGATTTGTGGGCCACTTTAGATTCTACGAAGAATTCATAAAAAAACTTTGTATTATTTATTTAATATTGTATTGTGTTTTATTTATTTAGTGTATTTTGATAGTCGTTGTTAACAGCTAGCTATTTTGGTATTGTAACTTGTGGATAACGTAGTGAGTAGTGTATTTGTTACTTTTATTAATTTTGTACTAAAATTATGTGTAATATTTAATATACTGCGGTTTGTTGTCCTTAATAAAATAAGATAAAAATTATAGAAGGAAAGAAGAGGAAATAGTACTTAGAGAAATACATTTTGAAGGTCATAACATGTAAAGAGATCCAGAAATTAGCAACAAAGGACCAGAGAGAAAACTGATAGGAAATAAAAAAAACGAAAAAAAAAATCAGCTAATCGAAGCATTACCTGTTTGAACCTTGAAACCTTTTTTTGTTTTATCCTTTACTATTATACAACAATAGATCACCGTTAACCTTATTATACACAGAAGCAACATTGATATACGGGACGAAGGTAATATTTCAAGCAATTCTACTATTTGTCACTGCCGACTCATAAATGTTTCATCACAGCCGAGTCGTCTCTCCAGGGGCCGTTTTATGTATACCTACAGTTTTACCACGTATTTCTATCCTATTATTTACATAACAAAGCTCAATTTCGATTGCATTCGTATTATTGATAATTTTAAAGCCATGGTTTGAAAGAAAAGGAAATCAGTATAGGTTTTGAGGATCCAATTAGTCCAACGGTAGTTAATACTGCCTGCTGTGCTATGGGATTGTCCTGGGTTCGAATCCCGGTAGGGACAAATGTTTGTGTGATGAGCATAAACATTTTTATCCGAGTCATGGATGTATCTATGTATAATATGTATCTATATACAAAAAAAAAGTATATATGTAGTATATCAACCAACTAGTATCCGTAACACAAGCCTTGTTGCTTAGCTCGGAAGTAGATGGCGCTGTGTGTGTGTTTTTTCAATTCTGGGTCTGTGTTTTAATAAAGACCTAGGATTACCTAAAATTTGTTATGCATCAAATTGTTCTTTCACCTCTGGTTCCATAGTTAGCACGGAACCCTTACAGTTTCGGTACAATATTTTATGTCTTTCTGCCCGCGGCATAGCTCAAATACTCTTGAGCTGTAATTTTATATGATACATATAATTACTATCACGACGAAAAAATGGTTAGCTAACATTTTTCAAATATATTTTTAACGTACTTCCGTACACGTGTGTGTATGTATATACAGCGGAAGAGATTTTTCGGGCAACGCTTGTGGGTCTTTAGTGGAGACCAATTTATCGATTCAAGCGTTCGTTAGCTCAGCAGTAAGCTTTAAAGTACATTTTTTTAGAGCAAGTTTTTCATATAATAGCGGCCTTAATTATTTTATTCTTAGTTATGCACCGTAGCGCCCTCTATGGAAAAAAATGCTTTCTGCCGATAAATAAATCTTAAAAAACGCTTCCAGCCCCACAATGTTCTGAATTATACAGTACTCTTGTATCTGACACAATTTCTATTGCATCCTTTTTACGTCAGAATATATTATTACGATAAAAATACTTTGAAAAGAACGTAGTGAAGCGTTCGGTAGTTCGCAGTTGAATGGACCTTTCGAACAGTTCCTTGGAAACGCTAAGTGCGAACTTGCTTTATGCAATATTTCTTTCAAAGATAGTGTGATTAATTTCCCTTCTCTAGTTGAAAATGTATTATTAAAAAACTAGGGTAGGACTGTACAGAAATTGCAATTGCAAAGAAATGTGTGTTGCAAGTAATGAAGTTACATACATACATACCATCACGCCTGTCGTCTTCGAAATGTAAGGCAGAGGTGTACTAATGTACACCCAAGTTTCGCCGGTATGTTTTAGGCCCCCTGTAATAGGGGACGAGAGGCGAGCCTATTACCATCAACCTCGAATCCAAACTCCGAGCTGCTTTTGAGAATTTTATAGCAAAAACTCAATAACCTTTGCTCCACGTGGCAACCAAACCCAGAAGCTCTTGCTCCGCAGTCGCACTGTACGACCACTAGACCAACGAGGCAGTTCAATTTCCACTTATAATATACTGTACTAGCTTTTGCCTCGCTCGCGTTAAGAAGTATTATTATTAATTAGGTTATTAAATAGTTTTCATACAAACATTCATCCCCTATTTTATCCCCTTGGGGGTAGAATTAATCAAAATCATTTCTTATCGGATGTCTACGTCATAACATCTACCTGCAAGCCAAATTTCAGTCCGATAGTCCAGTGGCTTGGGCTGTACGATGATAGATCACTATGTCAGTCAGTCAGTCACCTTTGAGTTATATATATTTATAATAAATATTCCTGGACATTATGACACAGCGCCATCTAGTTCCGTGGTAAGCAACGAGGCTTGTGTTACGGATAAGACTTACCTTTTGGAACCGTGCAACTAAATTCAATTAAATTCGACAATTCAAAAGCACCTGTATTGGTCTAATTGAAATAAATTATTTGACTTTGACTTTGATACTAGTTGGTTGATATACTACATATATACTTTTTTTTTTGTAAATACATACATATTATACATAAATACATCCATGACTCGGGAACAAATGTTTATGCTCATCACACAAACATTTGTCCCTACCGGGATTCGAACCCAGGACCCATAGAACAGAAGGCAGCGCTGATTTATAATACCTATCGAGATACCTATTTAGATATAGTTGTAGGTATTATATAATACCTACAACTGTATGTCAGCGCCTTATACATGTAAGCATGGACAGTTCAATCACGTGTTAGCATTCACGAGTACGATGCCCAATGACTTAGGTGCTGATGGTAGAGGGAATTAATCAACGCCTCAGACATTGCTACCTACTGCTAACTGTACACTTACAGATACATGTAGGTATGATGTTAATTAGACCAAATGCTACGTGTTATAGGTAATCATGGGTTAGGGGGAAACTGGCCTCTGGTCCGCGGCCCACATTACACGGAGTAGGAACAGTAGTGGAAAACTGTTAGGGGGAAACTGGCCTCTGGTCCGCGGCCCACATTACACGGAGTAGGAACAGTAGTGGAAAACTGGGCCGAATGCGTGGCCCAAAATACCATGGGATAAAAGTATCGTAGTTAAATCGACCCATTGTGATTTCATTTCATTAAAATGAAAAAAGGTGCGAAATAAAACGTAAATATCAGAATATGTATACTTTATTTGATATACCTATATATGTTCGTAAATTGATAAACTGTTAAAACTGTAGGTAAAGTAATCCCAAAGTACTTTACAGTTTTAACAGTTTATCAATTTTTCAATACAATGCCCAAGAGTAATATTTTGATCAATCATATCACGTACACACTGTATTGTTTTTTCATGTGTTCTTATCGTATCAATTTTTGTTTGATTTATATATCCTTGTTTTTTATATAGTCCAAAATAATAATTAGCGTCTTTGTACAACTTGTCTAACAAAAGTGCCAAGTTCGGCTTGGACTGAATTTTTTTATTAAATCGTCCATTCCAAGACTCATTCACATTGTTTGTTCTATGATTAACATGAAAAAAACACCATTTATCCGAAAAACAAGAAGTTTCTTTTAACCAGGTTTTATAAAAATAGTCGTTAAATTTGAATATACATTCCTCCTTGACGCATTCTCCGCGGACATAAAGCCAGCCGTCCTGTACATACTCTTTAGGTATAAAAGCCAATGCAATGCAACGCTTTACATGTGATCGCATAATCTTAGATTTTTTTATCGCTAAGTGATCTGCTTTCCTCCATAAAGCTCTTATAAAATGGAATAAACATCCGAGTAAAGTAGCATTGGGAAAAACATTTTTGATAGCAATCATAGCGCTTATTTCATAATCCGTAGTAAATGTCTCAGGTGAAAATTCTGGAATTTGACTTTTAATAAGTTCAAATAGCACTGTATACGTATATTGATTTTTATTAGGAAGTAAAGCATAACATACTGGGATAATACTTTTTGTTTCGCTTGTGCTACCCATGTCGACTTGTATACAATAAAGTTGAAGAAAAGGTGGAGTAGCACACTTGAATGTACCGTCGCAAAATACATGTTTTGCTTGCCTTAAAGTTTCTTTGGCTTCAGGTGTTGCAAACAGAAGTATTCGACATTTTTTTTCTGCAAAATCTGCCAACAGAAACGGCTTAAACTTACCAGGTACAATTACACTTTTTAATTTCAAGAAACGGGTTTTAGTAGTCTGCAATTGTTTATTCCTGTGTTTATATAAAGTTTTTTTTATATTGTTGTATTTCGGTATTTTAGCTATTAAATCAAGTCCAGAATTGTTGTAATCCTCTAATACTTCTGCATAAATTGAAGGTATTGGTGTCATGTCATGTTTTGCTTTATCTATGCATTCGTGGATTCGTAATTTAATTTCATTCCCTATTTCATTTTGCTGGCATTTATGGTCTTCCTCCTTGATCATTATTGCATTATTAGTAACTAGAGTAGCACTACAGATTTTTCTATTAACACAACGCCAAACCTTATGCCCATTTAAGTTTATACGTCTGATAGTATATCTGTATCCATTTTTCATTAGTATATTGCTGCCTCTCTGAGACGGTATAATTTTAAAAACATTGTCCTTACTGTTCGAAGGTAAATCTTCCATTTCTAAAAAAGAAAGCAATTATTGTATATAACTGTTATAATTATGTTTTTATGCAATATTATATTTCTTTAATATTTAAATAATATTAAAAGCTTACCTTGTCGCCTTTTTTCTGTCCCGTAGAAAACAGTAACATGTCACAAATATAAATCAATAAAAATAAAATTTTAGATCTACCCTCGAAAATTCTACAAACCCGACACTAATATACATCAATGTTACTACTTCAAATATTAATTTATCGCACTTCAGTAACATTTAATTGTATTTTATATTTAGCGAGTGGTCTATCGCTATATAAGATTCTAATAGATCAAAATTGATGTTTTTTTATTGACACTTTTTTCCTGTCTTCAAATGACAGTCCAGAGAAGAAAACTCAATCAAGTGGCCAGTTAAGAATAACATATAAGAAGTATTTATTCTTAATGCCACATATATTATTGTTATACAGTACGTGAGATGATTGATCAAGATATTACTCTTGGGCATTGTATTAACTGTTAAAACTGTAAAGTAATCCCAAAGTACGAACATATATAGATAGGTATATCAAATAAAGTATACATATTCTGATATTTACGTTTTATTTCGCACCTTTTTTCATTTTAATGAAATGAAATCACAATGGGTCGATTTAACTACGATACTTTTATCCCATGGTATTTTGGGCCACGCATTCGGCCGAGTTTTCCACTACTGTTCCTACTCCGTGTAATGTGGGCCGCGGACCAGAGGCCAGTTTCCCCCTAACCCATATGACTGAGCTTTACTGTTAATTGTTAAGATTTACTTACAGCTTGTGCTTCACGGCTGTATAGCAGCTGAGGTAAGCAGAAGAGTAGTATTCTGCCGTGCTAAGCGCAAAAGCGGTATCTCAATAAATGCGAGTTTGGAGAAAACCACTAATTCTCTCCATAAGTTTGGGTAAAACTGAGGTAGAGAATTTTTTTTAAGGTTTTTTTATATGTTTTAAATGAGATACCGCTACTCGACTTAGTTAATTAAATGCGTATTTTTATAAGCTATCCGATGGCATAAAAAACAATTTTTCGATTTTTTTTTAAGATACCGCTTTTGCGCTTAGCACGGCAGTATTGTGGACTACAGCTGTATTTTGCTAATATGTTTTAGGACTTATACGTATATAGCAAGCCTATTTTCCATTAAACAGGCACTATTCTAAACGTTGACCGTAGATACATTTTTAAATAATAATGACATTGATTGATATGTTGGGAATCAAAACCAGAACCTCAGAACCTCAGGACCTCACTCAATATGATGGTGAATTAATTTAATATCACTGGTAGCCATCAGTTAAGTTTTTACTCATCTCCGATATTTCGAGTTAACAAGTCCAGGTAGTTAAAAAGTAATTTGAACATCTTAAATTTAGTAAATGACCTTGGTTTATTTTCATATATGAATATTTTTAGGAATATAATTTACGGAGGTAGAAATACAATATTATATTCATTTTAAATTGTGATTAATAATATTAAACCTTTTAATTTGATTGCTTCAACGGAACGATTGTCTGTTGACGCATATATTTTGTACATGAAAACAAATAGATTGAGAGATTTTCTCTAGATTTCATACAAAAAAAAAAAAAGTACTGCGGCATATTTCCACGTCAACGCTGAAATCCGTCACACTAAACCCGACATCCCAAAAAATAACTGGGCTCATATTTTTAACGGGCCCGACCGGCCTCTTTAGCGCGTTTCCGAACGGAACGCTCGTCGCGTACCATCGCGTTCTGTCACTGTCGTTTCCGGACGCCCGTCAATATGTCCGCCGTCTCCCGCCATCTTGCTAGGTGGGGCTTCCAGGCGATTTGGCGCGTATTTCACTTTTCACTGCTCCGGTCCCATTGACCGACAGAAGGGTTGATCGTAGCCGAGTATTAATTGTGTTTGTTACGGTCTAATTGTCCCTTTTTTGGTATCTCTTTTCAGAATTATTGGGCTGGATAGACCTTTTTGCTCTGAGTCAGATAAAAAGCAGTAAGACTTTCTCACTGTGAAAGATATGTACGGAAATGAGTGAAATTTTGTACAAGTAAAGATAAAGGTCAGAAGTTACTCTCGGTAGTTCAATAGACTAGGAAAATACTTCAAAACGTTTGACCTTTAAAATCACTCGTCTACATTTTAAGGCTTACTGTCAATAATTGGAAAAAATCTTTTATTACAGCTATGTTTTATGCTATGTGTTTTAGTTGTAATGCCACTGGACTGTAAAGTTAAAGTGTCAAGGTCAATCCCAAGTCACTACTGACTTTTTGAAATGACATGGGTATTTATCACGCGCTCAGACTGTGGAAACCTGCATGCCTGAGATATTTCCTTGATGTCGTGTGAAGTCTGCCCGTCCGAATAAGGCTATAGAAGTGGACTATGGCCTTATCCCTCTTAAAATAAGAGGCAACTCTTGCCCAGCAGTGGGACAGTAAATTGACTGATGATGATCAGGTATTGCTTATGTACTTTAGATGACCTTTAGATGTTTAAACTGCCATGTCATAATTTCCCTTACTACAATCACTTACAAATACATTAAATATTGCAAGATACATATTCCTCAAGGCTATTAGTACCTAAATTCATTACTTCGCCATAAATATGAAAATTCAAAATCCCCGTTGATACCTTCCGTCAAATCAGCGGCAAACAAAATATAAATCTTAGTTACAAACTCATTTGGCGTCGCGATGTAAATTGGGCTCTAAATTGTCGGCAGTAAGAGTTAATATCGTTATTATTTTCTGTGTAATTCGCAACAATGCTGAGTGATACGCCTTAACAAATGAATTATTTATTCAGTGAAGAAATTAACATATCAAGAGAATGCGAGGAGAACATTAATGTATGAAGTGTGCTTCGCGAAGAGGAAATACACGGACATACTAAGGAAATTCTCTAAAAAGTTAAAGTAAAGTCTCTCGAAGTTTCTATGTATGTTCTTTATAGACTCCTGAAAGCCTTGAAAGTGACTTTGATGATAATTTTAGTAAATATTAGCCCATAGCGTGATCCTGTGGAGTTTAGTAGCGATCGAATCTACAGCTATTTTCTTAGTTTTCGCTGTAAATGTATATAAAATTGTAATGACCCTACCTTACAAATTGGTACTAATAAAATCAAAATTATTGACATATCAAGTCCTAGTAAATTGCATCATTCTTTAGTCAACGAAGATGTAATTAAAGAAATGATTGCTGTCTCTCATACCATCAGGATTAGCCCTAAAAATAAGTACCTGAAGTATGATAAGACAAAAAATTTAATAAACTGTGCACACCACATCCACGTTTCCCACTCCATGTCCCAAACGTGGGCGTTACTAATCCCACCGCTGAGGCGCGGTTTTACTAAATTGAAATTTGCTGTTGTCTGTCGTACATTCGTAGCGTTTAGTATTTATGTACATGACGATTGTTTTATGGCTGTGTTTGTTAACTCGCTACCATTTGAGACAATTAGAATTGTAGAGGTTACAAATCCTGAAATATTTTTGGTGACGGCTTCTGTCAAAATTGAGCTGTTCATTATAATTATTATATCACTACTAGATTTTTGAAGTATAAATGTCAATAAAGGTGCTGAAACAGGTAAACAAGAAGCCATATTCTTGAATATTGCTGTCATGCAAGCAATATAGATCACTTAAGACCTTTTAACAAATGTGAAAAGTAGTGCTTTTATCCATCCAGTTTGTTAATTGTCTATTGTACAATTCTAATTCTAAATTTAACATATCACTAAATAAATATCGTTAATAAATATCGCACGATTTCTTTTAAATACTAATAATTTGTAACTGTATATATGGAGTATAGAAGGACATACCTTTTTAACTATAAATTAGATTCAAATTTAATTGTTACTTTATTTATTATTGAATATTTATTTTATATCTTATTTTGAGAGGAAGAAAAGACAGGGTACGGAACGGTGAGCGACGTTGACTCGATTCAGTTTCTTTTCTTTCAACAGAGCTCAGGTGTTTGATAGTTTCGTACTGGCTTATTTCGCTGTACAGAAGTGGGGCAATACTTATGTAATCCTTTCTGGCCAAAGTGCTTCTCGACCACTCTACGGAATATCTAACAAATCTTCTATTCGAGAGAAGCATTTGTAACCTGGTCCCTCTCATATACCTGAGAATTTGGAGTCCTGACAACTACACCTTCAAGCAGCCTTCTAGCTCGCTGGGATCTGTTGATCATTTCATTTTTCGTATGTCAACCCGCAATGGCCGCTATGGCCCTCAGCTTAGCCGCACAAAGTTTTGAAATAGCGTGTTGTTTTTTCTATGGTGTAATATACATACCTACTTCACCATTTTTCCATTTTAGGTTATCATCGATGGTAACATCGAGATATTTAAGTGTATTCACTCTCAATTTCATAATACATACAGGACTTTTGAGAACATAAACTCTCTGGTATACGCACAACTTCCCTTGTTGTGGATAATAATAGAAAAATCTTGGGCCCCATTATCTTTTAAACAACTTAATTACGTCAATACGTTCCTCAAATTACACATCACACACAACTACATCCCTAACGATACGCACGCAACGAATGTGCCAAGTTCTGCATGATCGCCTCACTAAAGCTTAATCGACTATCGTCAAAGTAATTACAACAAAGGCATTTTTCCTTACCCCCCCTTGAAGGGACAAAGGACAAAAATATATAACGAAATCAATGATTACATATTAAAAAGTAGTAATTTTCAATCAAGAGGCCGATTATTTCCACTATTCGTCACTAGGGGTGGAGCGAGGGGGCGGGAAATTATTCTCATCCCCTTTGGGGTCCATAATGATGGCGAGGATAGTGTAGGGTCCTTTATTAGTTTTTGTGTAAATCATCGTACTGTATATGTGTTGATTTCTTCCGAAAAATGCGACGGGGATAAGGTTTCTTGTGTTCTTAATTAAAATTACAATTTTGTTTCTTCTTTTATTTCTATTATGAAAAATATCATACTTATGGATGTTCAATCTGTCTAACGAAGGAATATTAAATCGATGAGCTCAAATTTACATTGTATAAATCATAAAGAAACTCTAATAATAATTACTTCTCAGTTATTTTTCTTATTTCTTTAAGGCAAAAATACCATCACAAATGAAAGAAACATACACAAGAGAATATAGTTTATACGATCAGTGCCTTAGTGGGGGATAAGCCTGTTAACTCTAAATCCCTTCTAAAACTATTTTATTTCCATTAAATCGAACATTTTTCATAGTTAACACATTCACCCCAACTTCACTCACACTTATTACTTCGCGATAAGGCACAATCAATGTCACCCTTTTGTTGAATTTCTTATTTGAATTGCATTAGGGGTGACGATTATGTATCTTGAACTTGGCGGGTGTGCTACCGTGCAGCGAAAATTAAAAGTTAAACCTTTACGTGAGGTGGTTCAGGAATTCTCGAGTACTTTGAATTAAATTACTAAATACTTAGTAACTGTTTTGAGAGTTGATATTGTTTGAAAAACATGGGAATGTGATGGTTCACATTCACATGTTTTTCAAATCTCCCGATTGACACCAGTCAATCTTCGACACGGTTAAGTCTTTCGACATCAGGCTCTGATAGAAACAATTAAGTTAATGAATCATTAAGCAGTGTTATCCTATTGGTGAGACCAGTGGGCTGTAAAGTCGAAGGTCTCAAGTTCAAATCTAAGGCATGTAACTTCATTGAACTTTTGAAGTTACTTGTGTAATTATCACATGCTTAAACAGTAAAGAAAAACATCTTAAGAAAACTTGTACGCCTGTATAACAATCCGTACTAGGCTAGTGTGATGGTATAACCTTATCACTCTCAAATGAGTGAAGAACCGTGCCCAGCAGTGAGACAAACTTAGTCGGTCGTTACAGACTACGAAAGTACGTTTTCGTCTAACCAACCAATAAAACAAACTGTCCAAAAACAAAACGCTGTATCTGAGATTTGACTTTATATAAATAAAAAAAATTAAAAACCCCCGGCAAATTTTGCGGTGCTTATCTTGGACCGATTTTCTTCAAATATAGCTAGGAACACTCCTACTCACCATTTAAACAATTAAGACAAAATCAAAATCGGTTCATCCGTTCGATAGCAACGATGCCACGGACAGACACACACAGTTGCGGACACGTCAAATTTATAACACCCCGTCATTTTTGCGTCAGGAGTTAAAAACAGTGCAGCTAAAACTACGCTGTTTTCCTTCCATGTAGACTTTTGGCCTCCTCAAAAATCCAACAACGTTGATGATATAACTAAATAAAAAAGCCTTAATACCAAAGACACTTATTTTAACAGGACCCAGCAAATATCACACCGGCAGACATGAATGGGATAGCGCTACATTTTAGAAGAAGAAGGAGAGAGACAAAATACAAATGACGCAAACCCAATTGACTTGGGCACCTAAAAAGTCGTATAAAAGGCGATGGACGCCGCGGCTGTGGGAATCAAACCCCATTGTGATACGTTGAGTAATTCTGCACCCCATACATTTACATTTATATGAAGACGCTTTGATGGCAATTCCAAATTGTTTTTAGAATTTCCTGACGCGATTTTGTGGGTAGGTTGAGATTTTTGGAGCAATTTTTTATTTGACTTCTTGCGCTTAGTGATTTTAACTACATGCCACATCGAATGTAACAGAATAGCCTGGATTACTATTGCCAAGGATTTGGGAGAATGGCTAAACAATAATATTATCAGTTTAGTTCTACCAAGCTTCAGCAAGTATAATATGCATATTCCAAGAAAACAAAGATGTGTTCTTGAGTTTGAAACTCGACCGACATCACTGTCCATGGTATTATTGATAAACTTATACTCTATTTAAACTGCCTCAATGATTTAATGGTTGAAAAGTGTCTGCTGAACGTGAGGTCGAAGGTTTGATTCCGAGATCGAACAAAGAGCCACTGAGGTTTTAGTATAAATTCGTTGTGGCAGCTCGGAGTTTAGATTTTTGACTCGCGATATTATTTGACGGTACGTTTTTAGTTTTATATGGAACCAAAAAACGTACCGTCAAATTATGGATGTCGATCGATAAACATCTAATTCTTCTGGGATGTAGAGGTCTATGTCCGTATATATTTATTTATTTATAGAGTGCTTCGACCAGATGTCCAACTGGTTGTGCAACCAGATCGAGTAGTAACAAACTACAGAAGCTTATAATCGTCGCGTGTCACAAAATATAACGCGACCAATCCAACGCTTTTGCATAAATAATGTAATACGTACAATTTTCGGCGAATTTCCGAAACGGCCGTCTTTCACTTAATTTATTCAAATTACCCGCTGTAGCGGGTAACATTATGATTTTGTTGTATTATACACATTTTTATTACATAATGTATGGAGTCTGATTTTAATGAGGGCCGACACGATTTTTACTGATTTTGTTTTGGTTTTGAAACTAGCTAAAACAGGGAAGGAGCTTAAAAAAAATTATATAATTTTATTTTTAATAATAAATATATGTTATAAAAATTGCAAAAACACTTATATTTTTTACATTTTTGATAGGTTTACGCTTGGCCACCAGTTCACCTGATGTTAAGCAACACTGCGATGTAACGCGCTTACAAGCAGAAACCGATTCACTCTTGATTTAATGATACACAGATTATAATTATCTATCAGGGAAGTTCCACTTGGGAAGTTTATACGTTTTACAGGTACGCGTGGTAAAAGTGAACATAAAGCATTTTACTCGGGATTTTGGAATGCCCACCACGATTCGAGATACTTATAATTTATCCAAAATATTAAGTTAGGTATCCTAGACGAATGTACTAAGAGCCACTGGGTTGGCGTATGTATGACGACCCAATGAGTCCAGCGGAGTTGACACTGCCTTCTGTGCTATGGGTCCCGGGTTCGAATCCCGGTAGGGACAAATGTTTGTGTGATGAGCATAAACATTTGTATCTGAGTCATGGACGTATCTATGTATAATATGTATGTATATATAAAAAAAGTATATATGTAGTATATCAACCAACTAGTATCCGTAACACAAGCCTCGTTACTTAGCTCGGAACTAGATGGCGCTGTGTCATAATGTCCAGGAATATTTATTTATAGTTATATTTTCGTTGACTTCAACTAAAGCATCTTCACTTCGATATCAAGCAGGAAAAATTCAAGATAAAAAGTTCCTTTCGTAACTGCATCTAACAATTTCTTCTCATTAATAACACCACCACTTACACATCTGTTGACTTCTAAGTAGATGCGTGATACTTCTGTCCCGGCCGGTGATAAATCTTACATTTCCAGGGGTTGGAACACACCCTTAGCGTAATATCCGAAATATCGCGGCGGCCATATTGCGGGACGTCGACGTCATTATTTACGGATCTTGTGACGTCACAGCGTAATTAGCTTTAGAATACATCTTATTGGATATTTTTTTAGATGGCAAGAAGCGGTGGCTGTGTGCCATCAAATTGAACATATTATTATAATTATAATTTTTTCTGGTATATACCTACATCATCATCCCCCTATTATTTGTCCCACTGCTGGGCACAGGTCTTCTCTAATTCGAGAGAGATTCGGCTATAATCGACCACGCTAGCCTACTGCGGGTTTATAGACTTCACACGCCATCAAAAATATCTCTCAAGCATGCAGGTTTCCTCACGATGTTTTCCTCCACCGTTTGAGCATGTGATAAATACGCACATAACATCCGAAAAGTCAGTGGTGCATGCCCTGGGTTTAAATCGGGACCTGTGCACAGCTCATCATATATGCTTATATCCAGCGGTGGACATCATCTAGCTGATATGATGACAAGGGCAAAGTGTGTGTGATGAGCAGGAACATTTGAGCTAAATCAAAGTATACGGAAGGAAAAGAGCCGAAGATAGAGCCCTGTGGCATTCACTAGGGGAGGCCTACATCCAGCCGTGGACGAATATAGGCTGATGATGATGATGATGAATCATATCAAACCATTTATTTCAATTAGACTAATACAGGTGCTTTTGATTTTTCTAATTTAGTTGCACGGTACCAACAGGTAGGTCTTATGGAGAAGAACCGGCAAGAAACTCCATAGATACAAAATTTCAAAATTGTTGGTTTTGTTTTACAATGATTTATGTATGTAATATCAATATGAGACTGATGCAGTACGATGAAAAAAGTATATGCGAAAAAAAATTTAATGTAAAAATGTATGTGTAAAAAAAAGGTTATGTAGTGTATCAACCATATAGTAAGTATTCGTACCACACACCTCTTTGCTTAGCTCAGAACTAAATGGCCCTGTGTCAATATGGCCGGAAATATATTTATTTATTTATATATTTCAATTAAACCAACTACTACAGGTACTCAACTCAAACTTTTAAAAGATTCGGCAAGAAACTCTTTTAAACAAAATTTACATTGCAAAAGAACTGGCTTCCTTTACAATTATTTACATTAATATTTTCTCGCTTTTCCTTGCAGTCAAAATGATGCGTGCCTTGGGATTGAAACCAGACCTTTCACTTCACATTCAGTCCACTGGTTACACCACGACTATCACAATATGCATACACATACAAAGCTATAGTCAACAATAAACCTGTCCTTTTTGATACAAAAGTATCAAATAACAATCACGTTGGTAATAAAAATACAGTATCTTTAGTATTCAAGCCAACGTCAATGCAGATCCCATCCAATTCCATGCCTCGGAAACTAACGCTTAACTCACCCATTTTTAAACAAAGACCCCATTACTGGGCACCTGACGCCTGGCTTGTTCCAATCTGAGGCTCGAACAAAAACAGATATTAAAATATCACCCAGAGACTGAGCATCATAATTTTTGCAAACAAAAATGTCATAGGGCCGCGAGTTGGAAAACCACAGGCCACACGGCTAGTGAAGAGACTAATTAATTTTTGAATCGCACTAATCGATTAAAAATGTGATTGATCCGATTTTATATAATGACAGCTTGGTGACGTTTAGTTCTGTTTCTGAATTTTGGCTTTTCTCACATGGTATACCGGTTAAAATATGATTATTACCAAACATATCAACCATGATAACATAAAGTTTTAAGGCGGATAATCAACAAATTAATATTACAGATGAATGGAAGAATAAAATTCTATGAATGGTAATGAAATTGGCCAATGCTATTCGGCAAATTCTTACGTAACTGCATAATCAAATGCAAGGCAATAGGTTTTTTACAAAAGTACTTTGACTGTTCTTCTACAAAGAAATCTCATCCAATCTCGCTATCAGTACAAAGCTAAGCAGCTAGAAATCTAGCAAACTGAATGTAAATCAAGACTTTTAAAAATAGATCCTGAATCGAGCATTCAGATCGTTCTAAATCGGACTCGCAATCGCTTTACCTTTCCCAGCACTAACTTCTATTGTTACGTTTGTCGTTCGGACCTCCACCGCCTTTGTCATACAACGTTCACTCATTGTTCACACAACAACTTTACGTGTGCCACCATTTCCGCCCTTGTGCCAACGTGGTAAGGAGTAGTTTTGTGTGAAATGTCAGTGGCCGGTCAGAAAACTCGAATGAAAATGAAGCGATTCGGACCGTTTGATGCATTCTGAAAGATTCGCGCTATTGTGTTGTGTTATATTAATTCTATGTTTTGATGTGGGTTGAGGTTTTGCGTTTCAAAGGCGGCATCTATTCATGTCACTTTAGTGAATAGAGACAGGGATGGACGATTTTGTCTGAAAGAGAAGCGAGGTTATGATTTTTGTTGGCGTAGGTGAAGCTGAAATATTGGCTTTTTAGCATTGTCAACCATTTGAGTTTCTAACATTAAGAACATAATTTAAATCACATATGTATAATATACCTCCGTGATTGAAATTATTTATAGATATTTTTTTATATCTTATTTTTATCATATTGATGTCAATAAAAAAAAAATAACAGTAGGTAATTACCTACATATAAAAGTCTTTAACATGAATTTAATTTCCTCAAGCGCATTTAAATGAAATATTTAAATAGAGACACTTAACATATTTTCTTTTCAATAAAAACATAAACTGGTAGTTTTTTTTATTAAATTACAAAACTTGCAATAGAGCGAATAACTTATAGGCTAGGCTAGGCTAACTTATACCTCAAGAATCGCTGTGTAAAGGCATAACGTCAAAACTTATTAAAAAAAATGAAAAACTAAAATAAATGTTTTAAAGTCCTTGTAGAATGTTAAGTCAAAGCTTTAGGTTACGTGAAGTTACGTGCGTATTTTTCACACGTCCCCAAGGTGAAGAAAAACATAGTAGAAAACCTGCATGTCTGAGAGATATTCCCAAAGACGTGTGAATTCTGCCAGTCCGCATTAAGTAAGCGTGGTATACTATAGCTTCATCCCTTTCAAATAACAGGAGACCCGTAGCCGAGCCCAGTAGTGAAACACTAAAATTGGTTGATGATGAAAACTATAATCTACTCAATTTATAATGGTTGGAATGCACATAATTTTCATAATCGACAACTAAACAAAGACTAAAGACGTATACGAGACACGCTTAAGAATCGTTTAAGGATTCGGCCTCGTCCCGTCCAATGAAAAATTCCTACGATTCCGCGCCTCGGTACGTTTTACGGCGATGAGGTAAAAATACGTCACCGACGTCGGTTCAAGTGACGGAATTTTAACGGCACCATGAAAAGTTCCCTTTGTGGCTGAAGCCGCGTTCAGTAACACTGCAAGCTTGAATATGGGTAGAAGGTTTGATCCCCGTCACGGAGCAATTACTTCTATGAGCATATTGCAGTAAAAAAATTAATGTCTCTCGGCTTTTGGGATTTGGAAATGACCTACCTTCGCGATTGTCCCGCTGATCTGGCCCTGACATGCGTCTGGTCGTTGAGTTTCGTAAATAATGTCGCGGCAGGGACTCAAAGCTGCTATGGTGCTTTCTTCAAAAAACCATTTCAGACAACCTTCACTTTTGGACTCACATATTGTTCAATCTAATCTCTTAGGCATGCAGGTTTCCTCTCGATATTTTCCCTCCCTCTGTCAAATGGTGACACGGTGCCTGTAATAAATTTAATATGCACGTTACTTCGAAAAATCGAAGTGAGTGCCCCGGGTTTGACCTCAAAACCTTTAACTTCACTGGCTATCATAGTTGCTTTACTTAAAATGTAGTGTTCTCATTATAAAGAAGAAAGATTTGTATGTTTGTGTTGGCAACGAATAAAACCAAAAAGTGCTGAACAGATTTCAAAAATAATTCTTTCACCGTTAGAATGATAGATAGATAGATAGAGTATTCTTTATTGTACGTACATACACCAAAAATACAACAATATAGAATATACAGAAAGTATGAAGTACAATTGGCGGTCTTATCGCTAACAGCAATCTCTTCCAGACAATGCTACATTATCTATGAATAACATAGGCTCTATTTGTTACGAGAAAAAATTAAGTTTAAAACACGTGCGTAGCCGGGGCGGGCCGCTAGTTTCAGATATAATTCAAATTGTGTATGAACCGAAAATTAACATAAATTAAAGAGGATAGCTTTACTTATATTTCCCGGATATAAACCTGGACGTAATCGCTCCCTCCTCCACATTATGTCCCGGTAGTAAAATTATCCGGTTTTCGCCGTTGAATTATTGAAATAATCCGTCTGTATGAAGCCGCGTAATGACGGCTCATAAATATTGCTAATAAGGAACATTCGCTACCTTACAATTTAAATTTATTTAATACGATTTTACTTCGGTGCCTGTATCGTGGCTTTGAGAGTAATGTTGCATGCCAAACTGTGCCAATTCTTCTTACCAGCAAAAACTCTACGAAGACCGCTTCGTAGAGTTTCTCTTTAGTAGAGTAGTAGTAGAGTTGCCCTTCACCGGAAGGGCGCGGGTTTTTGGAGCTGTCTTTATTTTTGACGCTGAACTTACAAACTTTACAAAAATAATATTTAGTATTTTGAAGCCAGATATGAAAATGAGTTAAAGTTAAAAGAAAAATATTTCGACTAAGTAGATTTTATATATTTCATATGTAGCTAAGAGGGAGCATCATCCCACTAATAATATAAACGCGGAAGTTTGTAAGTTTATAAGTATGGATGTATGAATGGATGTTTGTTACTCTTTCACGAAAAAACCGCTTAATAGATTTAAATGAAATTTAGCATACATATAGTTTATAATCTGGATTAACACATAGGCTACTTTATCTATATACCATGCGGGCAAAGCCACGAAAGGCAGCTAGTAGCTAATAAGTTTATTCTAGTTAAAATCTTCCCAACATCGAAACATTTGTATTTTAAAAACCGGCTTGAAATGTATGGGTAAAACTATTAATAACACATATAAAACATTCTAGGTGCTTATTTTTATAGTTTTTTTTCACCGCAGTAATTCAATCAAGTAAACAACGAAACATCAAACACAGCGATCATCGGCCCAATAGCATTGTTTATTGGGGTCGCCATGATTTATGTGGTTCCGCAGGACATGTCCTTGCCAACGATGGCGCAAATTGTCCCGGCATTTGTCCGGGCCTTAGTAAATGTGTGGTGATAATTCACACGGACCACTCAGTGTGTTAATGTCGGGAAAAGTCCAGGACAAAACGGGACAAATTGTTGTGGAAAGGAGAAGAAATAAGAACAACATTACTTTTTTTTCTCTCGGATATGTTCATTAGGTTTAGTATTAAGTGTAATTTTCTAAAAGCTATACTCAAGCTAAGCTATGTATAACCTAGTGGTGTATAGGTCGGCTGTAACAGCAGAGGTCTCGAGTTCAATCCAAAGGCACGCACGTGCAGTCACATGCGTAGGTATGTATCACGTATTCAAACGGTGAAGGAAAACATCGCCTTGGATTTGAACTCAAGGCCAATGAGATAGCAATTCATGATCATCATTACTAAATCAAATGAATTGAAATGACTATTAACGGAATGTATCGCAGTGTACTGATATGATCACGGGCATGACTCATGACACCATGGATGATGTTAAGAATCCGAAAATTAATCCCGCCGATTAAATAATAACAATATACCCCGAAAATCTGTAAATAGTACTTGTATTTCAATGTCTAGACTGTAAGAAACCGAAAATAAATAAAAAAATGCAGTTTAAGAAATCCAATTACTGCAAATATAATTTAAAATTTGTGTACCTATGTGCTGAATATAATTCTACTAAGTTTAAAAACACTGCAAGTCTGCTCGTGGTAAACGAGCTATGGTAAGCGCGGTATAGTGCACAGGTACCAACGCAAGGACTCCTCGAAAGCCCCTCCGCAACTGGGGTAAGGGTTTTCCACCTTGCGGCCATAGTGATGAGATTTGTCGATAAAAAAATAAGAAAAAAAAACTGCTTGGTTAGTCTAGTGGTCGATTTGCAGGTCGAACAAAATATTATTCAAAGAGATTTTATGATTTTTTAGTAGCAGCTGCGGGATGTATCACACACCGGCTAAAATATGGAAGCACTTTAGTGCTCTTCCACTTACCCCAGTGGAGATTCAGGCGTGATGGTATGTTACAATCCATGAGAAGGTAAAAAAAAACAAAGGTAAGATAACTTTCTACAGATATACCGAAATTAGGAAAAATAAATTACATGTTATTAAAGTTGAAACGAAAAAAGAAATCTGATTAGACCTTAGCCAAAATAAATGATTGAGGATTTTATATTTAATAGCATGTTACCAGAGACAATGCAATACAAAGAGTATTCTTTGTCGTTTTATATTAAATCTAAATAAAATATTAATAGGTTAGCTATAAACTATGTAGAATGTAGTTATTATTAATTAATTTGATAAGATATTTCTATCGACATCTTACCTGTCCCATCCCAACACTAGAACACATCAAAGTAATAGGTACAAGCATTTTGTGCTCGAAGCAACTCGCGCCAGTGCTACACCACTAAATTACCCACTCGCCTCATAATATACCAAGGTATACCAGACTGCCTGCCACGACCAAATTACATTTATAACCTTAATGAAACTGGACTTCAGGAAGTACATTACAAATAAATTGCCATAAAATATCATACTAATATTATAACTGCCTCGTTGGTCTAGTTGTCGAACAGTGCGACTGCCGAGCAAGAGGTCTTGGGTTTGATTCCCAGGTCGAGCAAAGTGTTATTGGGTTTTTCTATGAAATTCTCAGTAGCAGCTCGGATTTTGGACTCGCCCCATATTAAATGGGACACAAAAAAACATACCTGCGAAACGTCTGTGTACATTAGTACACCTCTGCCTAACCCTTCGGGGACGATAGGCGTGATGGTATGAATATGTGTAATATTATAAGTGCAAAAGTATTTTTATCTATATATCTGTTTGTTACCTTACTTCACGCTTTAACCACAAACACGGGCAGATCGTAGGTGATTTAAGAGTATCGGTATATTTATATCCTTTCGGATATTTTACAGAATCCATAAACTACTCTTGACCATATATGCTCTAAATAAAAGTACAACATTGTTCCACGTGTACATACATACATCCTCAAAACTCACCTCCCAAGCAAACAAGAACAAAAACTAAAAATATAAACAGCCTCCAACAAGAACGACCTTTTCAAAAACAATCTGATACGGTGGACCGTAATTTTTAAATGTTTCATAAAAGGAGACCCCTGTAATGAGAAACTTAATTTGTTCCTGTAATAAATATGAAAAGGCAGATTAAGTATTTTTATGTCAAAGGACACTCATTCCTAGGGATGTGACCTTGGCTTTGAAATTTTTATGTAAGGACTTGATGTCGCTACAAGCACTTCAAAAAGGACCAAATTTTTTAATTGCGATAAAATATGGGTCAAGTATTTTTGGGGTTAAGTTTTTTAAAAGGTGACATATGAAAAGCATTGGGGTTTTTTCCAAGCCTTCGCACTAATCCTTTGTGATTCATTTTCTTTCTTTGCAGAACTGTTCTATTAGAAAAAAGATCGCAAGGGTGACTATTATGCGTGTAGCAGTGGGGTCCATTTTCAACACGAGCAAAGTGTTTTTGGGATTTTTGGAATTTGGAATTATGTCTGCGTAACCGCCCTAATAAACCTTAGTACCATACCAGTGTAATGTGAGTGCAAATATCAGTGCACATCAATCTAAACTTTCGGTGATATATTGTGATGGTAAGATATGTCACCGTTTCCTCTGCATAATGGAAGCATCGAGCCTCCATCACGTGGTTCGAGCACTTGTTCTTTAAATCAAAAGCCCAGTTATTCTCGCTGCACTAATTGACCTTAAGTAGATTAACACCTAAAGTTTCTCTTAACTTGAACATTAACTGCCAGATTAAAAAACTAGTTATTAACATAAACTCACCCGTTTGTTGTCACGAAACTTCAACCAGCCACTGATGACACTATTATCCACATCCTGACAATCTTCCTCCTCAATGTCTACTCTCCTGGACAGCAGAGGAGACCCTCCAGGACTGTCCAGGATCTCCCGTCTCCTCATGACCGGAGTACATTGCTGTGACAGCCTGCCCTCGTTGACTAAATCACTCCTTCTTCCGAGGACTGGGGTAGCATGAGCTGATACTCCTCCCAGAAAACCTCTGCGAGCGGCAAAAGGGCTGCCTTCCCATGGTCTTTTGGGGCTACCTTTGCATTCTGAATGGAGACACAGCGCATCAAAGTTCGCCAGTTCTACTGACACTCTGGTCTGGAGACCACTGGGGTGTGTGGTCAGGATTGTCTGTTTAGCGATGCTGCAGCCATGACGATGGACCTCCTCTCGTCGCTCCATCTCGGGAAGATATTACAATATCAGGGCAGGTTGTCGATGGGTGACATCCATTTGTTGGTCTTTTGGGTCATCTGAAAAGAAAACCGTTTGTTATATTCATCTCTAATATAATTACAGTGAAAATTAGTAACAATTTTTATCTTTTCCTTAAAAAAATACCATCTTAATCATTACTCTTTACTTTTCTCCAAATAAAAAAAAAATATTAACTATCAGAATAGCCGACTATTACAATAACAAAACTGACAATATACCTATTTCTTACTAATCTATAATTAGTTATAAATCCACGTACTAGATACGTAACAAAGTGAAGAACATTTTTATGTAGTTATAGATTTTACAATTTATCGCCATTACATACGTCGTGTATTATTCGAAAGACCTGTCGCCACGAAGTTTCAAGATATACTGGACGCTCTACACTTATTCGATGTAATGACATACTGTCAGTTAAGGCTATCATTACCAGTCTCTTTTAATAATACCTATGTATTTTGTATTAGTAATAAAAATACATATTATTATTATGTATTTAACTACGAGTCGACGTCGACCAACGACGTGTAAATGATAAACAGCTATTGTGTCTTTTTTTAAGTATTATAAATACACTCTCAAGTAAAGAAGGCATTTCACTTAATTTTACAATTTCATTATTTTTACATGATAGCCATAAATTGTCAAGTGATATGTCGCACTTTAGGCTAGTGCTGCGAGCTCGACTAGCAAATTCATCTTATTCGGTTACCGTATTCAGTAGTGGGATAAACATACTTTAAAATACATATGTATATCACTGTTATTTATAAAATAATCCATTCTTATAATATTCCACAAAAATAATGCCCCCTTCGCCATCACCGAAGATATTAACGAGAGCTTCGCATTCTCTAATCCCATTAAAACAAGTAATAAATGATCACGACATCTAAATTCAACCCCTCAAAGAATTATGAAGACTGCTTAACTTCATTAAAGAAACGTTTTGGGAACCGGTCCCATTCAAATGTTCCGTAGATTAAGGCACCCTCACAAACGGACTGAGATCTATGACCTCCTCAATTATTACAATAAAAGCCTGTTTGATAACTAAAAACGGTAATTTTGGAGGCTTTAGTAGATGGCAGGCGGTCTGAATTTACGTCTGTTTTATTTTGAGAGTGTTGTGACCGAGTATCTAATTTTAGCGCTTTGAAAATGTGTTTTTTTTACATTTTATTTTATTTTATTGGGGAAAACAAACAATTGTACATTATGTCTTACTGGCTAGGTACATACATATCAAAATACATTAATGTACAATCCACGGCGTTTCCACATATTACCTTCAGAAGTACAGTTAAACCGTATTGAAGCTTAGAGCTAGTATATACTTAAATCTAAGTCTATGAGTTTATATAAATGTTGATAGATATTTATACTATTGCTATTGACGAAGCGTATGTATAATATTATTTTTAAACTGATTGCGAGTAGTGGCAAAAAATATCAATAGTAACGAACAATTTATTGAATTTTTTCTAATTTGTCGAGTGTTTACATTTTTTTTAAGTTTTCTACTATTTTACAAGATTATTTATTATCTAAACAGATCAATGTTATATAGGAGTAGCAACATTCCGTCATGCTTTATAACTATAATGTATGTGAATGAGATATTAGAATAATTTTCCTACAAAGTTGTGTATCACATAAACTTGTAGGTACATTTAGGTTACCTAAAAGTTGATAAATTTCTTTAAAACTATGTTGCATATTGTTGTGGGTTTTTGTTGTAGCGAACAAATCTTACTTGCAAAATATTAAATGTGAAGTTTTTTTTGCCATGAAGGTGGCAAAGGCAAACTGGCTTACAGGCCGCCTTTGCCGTAGCTTACAAACGTCTGCAACACCAAACACCAGAGGTATCACTCAAGCGTTTCTGACCCGTGGTTCAATTATTTATCACTGTATCCAGAATTCAGTAGTAACTGTTGGAAGAGTAACAAGCCTTTATTTAATTTGTCTTTTAACCGTTAATAAATATTCCACGTTTAAATATTTTCAATTGGAGCTGCTAAGTGTTCTTAATTGTGCAATTAAACTGTCAATTTTGTTTAATGGAATTATTCGTCTTGTTGCCCCACTTAAGATCCTAGTGGTCCAATTTGTTCGTAAACTGAAGTTTCTGTCATCTGTATTACGCACAAAATTTTATGTAAGAGCTGGAGAGAGTTTATTGGTTAATCAAAATAATTTTGGCACCGTGGAAGTTTTTGGATGGTGTAATATTAAAAGTCTGTTCTTCTGCCCCAACGGATTGTAAGCAGAACATTTTGGGGGCTCGAATTTATTCGAGAATTCTGATACAACGTAATGTAGTTCCAGAAACATCTGTCTGAGATACAAATGGCTGTAGGTGCTCATCAAAAAATCATTTTATCTCTAAGCCTGTGCATAGTGCCAATGAGAGCTGTGATAGCCTGGTCATGTGATCACAAGACCACTGATTTCGAAGTAACGTGCGTATTTATGTTAAGTTCAAACGGAGAAGGTTTCTTCACCATTCACACCTCACATCGTAAGGAAACTTGCATGCCTGAGACATTATCTCGATGGCATGTGAAGTCTGCCAACCCGCACTGGATTAGCGTCGTGGACTATAGCCTGTTTTCTCTCAAGAATGGAAGCATACCAGGGTCTTGCAGTAGAGCAATATTGAGTTGAAGATGATTAGTGCTAATGACAGTAAGATTTTTTTTAAATGCCACAGGTAAGGCTAAATTTGAACACACAAAGGATTCTCTTTACACTCACCCTTCTTCAAATTCAACCAAACAATTTAGAGAAACTCTTCAGGACTTTAATAGTATAAATAGACGAATGTACTTACGGTCAATAATGTATGAACGACCGTTTAAAAGCCGGTTACCGTACTGACGGTAAACGGTGGTCATTACCATCATTACGGTACCGGACGGTAATGATATCCTTACTGTCAATAAATAATGTAGCGGTTAGTATTATCTAGAATTTGTAGGTTTACATGATGTCATACGACGATATAAAATCGTAATTACACGTCTGTCTTTTTAGTGTGTTTTTCAACTCAATTTAACCGCAAAAATTCAAAATAATAAATAAATACGGACATTATGACACAGCGCTATCTAGTTCCATGGTAAGCAACGAGGCTTGTGTTACGGATACTGGATGGTTGATATACTACATATTTACTTTTTTTTGTAAATACATACTTATTATACATATCCATGACTCGGATACAAATATTGATGCTCATCACACAAACATTTGTGCCTACCGGGATTCGAACCCAGGACCCGTAGCACGGCAGGCAGCGTTAACTACCGCTGAGCTAAACGGGTCGTCAAATCAAAATAAGGTTTTTCAATAGGCTCGTCCCCTATTACATGGGACTTAAATCATACTGTCAAAATATGGGTGTACATTAGTACACCTCTGCCTAACCAATCGGGGACGACAGGCTTGATGGTATATAATTTATTCATAATCCTAACACAAGATACTGATTTCTTAAACTTAATCTAATATATAAAATTCTCGTGTCACAGTTTTCGTTGCCATACTCCTCCGAAACGGCTTGACCGATTTTGATGAAATTTTTTGTGCTTATCCGGTATCTATGAGAATCGGCCAACATCTATTTTTCATCCCCCTAAAAGTTAGGGGTAGTCCACCAACCCCTATAATGTGGCAAAACAACGTTTGCTAGGTCAGCTAGTCCAATATGTATATAAAATTCTCGTGTCACAGTTTTCGTTGCCATACTCCTCCGAAACGGCTTGACCGATTTTGATGATATTTTTTGTGCTTATCCGGTATCTATGAGAATCGGCCAACATTTATTTTTCATCCCCCTAAAAGTTAGGGGTAGTCCACCAACCCCTATAATGTGGCAAAACAACGTTTGCTGGGTCAGCTAGTTGTGTATAAAACATTGATATAATCAACTTTTTACGGATCTTAGGTATTAAATCTAAATTCAAGTATAAAACAGCAAGAGAGCTTGTTTTGTGTAAAGGGTTGCCAATAATTTACAGAAGTATTTAGGGTAGCTGTTAGTAATTATAACATCGAGACTCTGAACAGTTCAGTCTGCCCGTCAACATGGATGCTGTAAATGACGGTTGGTGAAACTTCCAGAATACTCTAGTAAGTCCAGCCATGAAAAAACATCGTAGTTTATATTGAGGTACGATTTATCTGATCACAGGATTTTTAAACACGATTATTGCCGGCTATTTATCCTGTATTTCTCCGACAAAGATACTGCAGTGTTAAAACACAAATTGATTGAAAATTGATTGAAATTTTATGGTTGAGTTTAGCATTCAAAAATTGTAAGTCAAACCAGTTTTCTTTAAACTACATCCCTATTACATTTTGTGGCATAAAGTATTCTCATTTATTTTCAGATAATCCTTTTATGAATTTTGACTACGGAAGCAAGTCATTAGTAGATAAGTCATTTAAAAATATAACTTGTTTGTGAATACCACTTTTTTTAGTCAAGGAAACCATTTTTAGGGATTTTTTTATCTTTAAAGGTATGTTTTTTTTAGAATCGAGAGTCCCACGACCAAACGTGCCAACCGAATAGCTCGCTTAGAAAACTATCCCAACTAAGTAGGATTTACAAAAAATTTAGGTAAGTCCACCAATAGGCAACCTCTAAAACCTATTTCTATTTTCAATAATCGACCTGAGTTACACTGCAGGCCATTGTAGCGTATTCCCACCCTCTACATTTAACCAGCATGAATTATGTATGACATAATGTAGTGCACGTTGTTTACGTCTGTTTGTCACTGCATTACTGCACACCGCACAATGTGCGTCCCGTTGTATGAGTGACATGATGTTACTTGACAGGTGAGAGGTAATATGAGGGATGTTTTGACATCATGACTATGTTTTAATATTTTTTTAGAATGAACGTGGACATAACAACGCAGTGTGTTCAAATTGTAGGACATGGTATTCTGTATTTTCGATCTAAATAGAATTATAGTTAAGAAGAAATATCAATTATAATTACTGACAGTTAATATATTAATATTTTATATTATCAATTTCATTTCAGTTAATTTCATGTATCTGATATATTTTTCTATACATTTAGTATGAAATTATCATTTAGACTTTGCAAATAGACACTTCTATGTTAGTACTAAAGCATGAGTGATTTCTTAGATTTTTTACTGTCCCAATTCAACATGTATACTTTTATTTTAATTTAACTGAAACCAATACAATAACAATTTTAATGCTTTTATATACAGGGACCAAAAAAAATTAACTGTTTAAAAAAATGTTTTTATTCTTTGTTATTGAACAAAATAACGTCACTTCAATCGATATTTTATTCTCAATCACTTCACTCTCAATTACAATTGTTCTTTTCTGCAATTCAAAATATCATGTTGAATTCAACATTAAATTTATGGCTACAATACACACATTGTTAATCAAATCAGTCTCCATTTTAATTTCCACGACCGCGCAATCCAACACGTATTTTACGCTACACCCACAAAAACGTGTACAATTCTTACATTATTTCATTAACGTAAATAAATAAATACAAAATTCAGAGTCGGCTCCGATCGGATTACACAGCAATCCACTTTGCAATGGCGAGAATTTCGCTTTAATTCACACTTGCAGTTTATTTGCACTACACTGTACATCTGTACATGTAATCGTCTGTTTTGATGCGCTTTATTGTAAATCATTTATTTGATTTCGGCTTACAAATCAGTGTAAACTAAAATGTCTATTACCACTGTATTTACGTACTAACATGCCTGTCGTCCCCGAAGGGTCAGGCAGAGGTGCACTTATGTATGTACCTACATTTTGCCGGTATTTTTAGGTCTCATTAAATATAGGATGTGCCTATTGGGCAAAAATCCAAACTCCGAGCGGCTACTGATAATTTCATAGAAAAACTCAATGATACTTTGCTCAACCATTGCATTTGTAAGTTGTGATAACCTAGTAGCGAGACCTTGAGTTAAATTCTAAGGCACGCAGTAATTAGTTTTCGAAGTGACGTGCTTATTTATCACATGCTCAAACAGTGAAGGAAAACATCGTGAAGAAACTTGCGTACCTCAGAGATTTTCTCGATGGTGTGTGATATCTGATACAGAAAATCCTGCACTAGGCTAATTTGGTGGAGTATAGGTACTCTAATATTTTTTAAACTAAAGGAGACCCGTGCCCAGTATTGGGACAGTATGATGATGATGATGAAAATGATGCTCATACTTGTAATATTGTAATCAGAAGCTATTTAACCTTATGATTATTCCAATTACGGTAACGCCCATTAATGATAAAAGCTACTTGCGCCAAATAGATCGTTTGCGATTGTTCTTAAAATTTAAAGTGGTATATAAATAAATCAAAATATATAATTTACTGATATCTTAGACCTTCGCAAATATTAGACATTGAAATAAAGACATTTAGACAGATACTTATGAGATATGAGCAGACTGAGACACAAAGTCCTTAGAAAGAAATTTTATTTCAATATGTAGAATTTTTCTAAAGCTCACTATCTATGTATAACAACAACAATATCCATTTTTTTATTATTACTAAAACTGCATCTATCGCAATCTTACGAGCTTTTCACGCAGTTTCATTAGTACTAACATTATTTTCTGCATAGAAACTGTAACGTCCAAACACATTACCCAACTTTGCTCGCGGTTGGGTAAATAATGTGGACATAGCTACATCACGTGACTATTAAGCTAAGTACTAAGTACCCCATTTATTTGCTCGCCAGTGTAATATCGGCGATCTTCGCGGATTTCATACGACCAGGAAAAAGATAAAAGAAAGATAATTCTTTACTTATCTTTTCAATTATCTCCTTCCGTTTGATTGGGTGAATTTATTTGGCATTGGTCAGCTTTGTGGGAGCTAATGGCTTGGCGAGGAATTCTTTTGAAGAATTAAGGAATATTGGAAATAGGTCTTTATTTGCAAAACAAGAGCTTTAATAAAACATTGACGACCCAATTAGTCCAGCGGTAGTTGACAGTGCCTTCTGTGCTATGGGTCCCGGGTCCGAATCCCGGTAGGGACAAATGTTTGTGTGATGAGCATAAACATTTGTATCCGAGTCATGGATGTATCTATGTATAATATGTATGTATTTAAAAAAAAAAAAGTATATATGTAGTATATCAACCAACTAGTATCCGTAACACAAGCCTCGTTGCTTAGCTCGGAACTAGATGGCGCTGTGTCATAATGTCCGGGAATATATATATTTATTTATTTAAGGAACAAACACAATATATAAACATATCTTACCATCTTATCTTACCGAAAACAGAAATAAAATTAATTTAAAATGAATTGTACTTCACATAGCCCACAAATTGTTTACCCTGACCCACTGATGTAATTTTTTCCGTATTTTTGCAAACAAAACAAACGCGTTTCCATCAACAAACTCTATACACGACCAAAAGAATGAGACGCATCGTATTTTCTCTAATACCAGAGGACCCTTTGAACTGTCATCAAAATAATCGTTACGGGCCGCTTCGTTCGTATTAAATTTTTATACCAATTCGTTTAGAAAAGTCTTTCTTTAGACCTCTACCAAATGCTTAGAACCCCTTTTAATTGGAAAGCTCAAATGGAATAATTTTAATTTGAAATATTCATTCGTAGCGTTGGCAGTAAGTCCATAAAACGCTCTTTTGAGTGCAATAAAGAGATCGTGTTTCGTTTGCGGGTGAAATGCGGCTATGAAAGATCTTGCCCATATTTTTTCTTACAAGGTGACCTCGTGAAATGCAGACTTTTAAATGTAGGGAAGTTAAATTTGCATAAAAATGCGGCGTTTCTAAAATATTAAATATTTTATTTGTAGCACATTTTACCGTCTAAAGTTACAGCTTTCTCATTACTCAGTGAAAATATATTTACATAATTTTATCAGGCAGAACGTGAAACTCAAAAATAATAATTAAAGTATTAGTGGTCCCATGTTAGGCTTCGAGCCTTTTGCCAAATTCCCATCAACCGAGCCTCCGAGCTGCTACTGAGAATTTCATAGGAAAACCCAATAACACTTTGCTCGACCTGAAAATCGAACCTAAGAGCCCTTGATCAGCAGTCTCACTTACGACCACTAGATCAACGAGGCAGTTATTTATAAATTATATTTTAAATTTTTAAATAACCTCAATTATTATTAATCTACTGCTATATTTTCTAACAAATTTCCCATAAAATCAACACTTGGAACACTCAAAATTCAGCTCGAACACACAACGACAATAATCTTTTGGCGGCGTCAAATGAAGCGAACGCAATCACGTGTTGGTTTAGGACGAACGTGCGGGCACAACCCGGCCGAGTACAAGATAAGTTTCTTGTTTGTCAGAGCTTTGGCGTCGACGACTCGACATTTAGTCGGCTTACTCCCTGATTGCGATGTATACCACGATGTTCTAATGTTGTTTTTGGGTTAATTTACTGAATTAGTTCTAATGTTATGAGGGGTTTTATTACAATTATGCTATTATTAGATTTGTGTGTAGTCGAAGCTACATTTTATCACTGCAGCAAGTGGTTTTTATAAAATAAAATTTGAATGTGATCTATGCTCGACAGTAAACCTGTTAAAAGGACCATAATAATGATGTTAAATGATTTGGTCCTTCAACTCACTAATGACACATTTAGTTTCAAATAAATTGAGATTAAAACTAACATTTAGATGTGGAATATATTAGCCATTCCAAGTTCAATACATAGCCCCTTTATTTAATATACATAGTTTAACTGATCAATTTATTGAGTAACTGATTCACGATTGGACCAGACATTTAAAATTTGGATAATCAATTAATATATTCTTTAAAACTAACACAGGATTGGAATAAAATGTATCAAGAATTATTATTGATCGATGCACACCAAACGTAAACAAAGGAAACCAATCCAAGCTTACACGATCTCTATAAACTTCCTCGTATGCCATAATTCAATGCATGCACACCGTTTCATTCAACTCAAAATTGCCTATTTTTCATTTGTGCAAAACTTTTTACAATCAGCACGAAAAGCAATAACGATAGGAAAAGATACAACAGCTAGCTACCCAATAGACTCGAGATCCAACTTAGCTGCTCAAGTAAGTTAAATAGATGTGTATAAGCAAAGAACAGTTTAAATTTACTTTCACGTCTGGTACGGCCCGGTTTGCTCTTAATGTAACAACTTTATGTAAAGAAGTTACAAGTTTTAAAATTTTAAACGACATGTATATTTAAGGCAACCACCTGGAGAGATTTACTTTATGTTTTGACATGATTGTTATAGCTTAAAAGTTTGTTTAACTGTATTGTATAAAGACATGTTTCTATATTCGGTAGACATTCGTTTTTGTTTGGTTAGACCTGTGTTTTTAACAATGTCGACTCTATACACGGATTTTATCAAATATACGTTATATCCAGTTACCACCAGTTTTATGAATTAAATTAAATTATATTTTATTAACATTATATATTTATAAATATTTATTTTAAAAAAATATGATTTAAAATACTTTTTGGCTAAAACATACAATATAACTGCGACAGTAGATTATAGACAAATTTAGTGTATATAGATGATATGGTAATATCATACATAATTCTTTCAGCATCTCGCTGAAATCTAAAGGCTTTCGTCAAAACGTTGCTACCGGTTACAAAATCGCTTGCAGCTGACCGATACGTACTACGTTTCAATCAACGAGTATCGATCGTGTTTAGGTTCGCATCCAGTATGCAACGTGTTCAACATTTATAGGCTGTGGTGCACGATACGTAAATGTAACTGCATGACTGGATGATCGAGCGGATTAGGGTAAGTAATTTTTAATTGGATCAATGGAGTTGTTTGTGAATGGTATATTATTAAAGTAGGTCGAAATAAAGGAGTACTGTACTCAATATTGTGTACTGTATGAAATAAAATCCGTTTATCAGTTTCATTTTATCGAGTCCACCACTTAATGATTCTTGGCAGACTTCACACATCATCGAAAAGTACTCTCAAGTATGCACGATATTTTTCTTTCACTATTTGAGATGTGATAAATATACGCACATAACTTCAAAAATCACTGGGTAAACTAATTTATAAAATAGAAATCTGATGTGCTATAAAAATGCTATAATTATATCAGTAGCATAATAAGTACTTAACAGTATGAACTGAGTACCGGTATATGAGACATATGATCTGCAATTAATTGTGTCAAAATCCGTAAATAATAGGCAAGACATGGATTACGTGAACCATCGTAATCAAAAGCTATCAAATAGTTGTCACATTATAATCTCAATTTCTAACGTAATTTGTATTCATAGCCCATATATATCTCGCTTGATATAATCTGTTCAGTATTAAGCTATAGGAATATGCGGGAGTTATTTCTTTGGCTTAGATACTTCACACCTTCTTCTAGTTGAATTTATATAATCCGTGTTATTGACCGTTGTGCTAAATTGAAGTCTATTATTGCAATTATATAAGACCTAATTTTAATCATATTTCTTTAATGATAATCTATTGTTTGCACATGCTTTTGAGCAAAATGAAATGTCAACCCTATTCATATAAGTTATGGTTTCCTTTCCGATTCATAACATTCCTACTCCTCTATAGAACTTGCTTATATACCATTACTACACCGTCATCATTTCATCATCAACCCATTAACGTCCCACTGCTGGGCACGGTTCTCCTCTCATTTAGGGAGACCCCTACTGCGGGTTGGCAGACTTCACATGCCATCAAGAAAATCTCTCAAGCATGCAGGTTTCCTCACGATGTTTTCCTTCACCGTTTGAGTTTGTTATAAATACGTACATAACTTCCGAAAAGTCAGTGGTGCATGCCTTGGGTTCGAACTCGAGACCTTTGACATCTCAGTCCACTCGTCACACCACTAAGCTACCACAGCTCCTACACAGTACATGTCATTAATTTAATTTTAAAAATGATTTATTATTGATATTAAATAAACGTTCAGACTACCGAATGAGTCCACAATGTAAAATGTTTATCGTCGATTATTTTACTTAACCATTTTCAAACATATTCTATATCGAAACAAAACCTCTTGTTCCTACATCTTGTCCCACACTATCAGTAGACGCAAAACTGTTCTGTTAATATAAGGTAGTTAGCTCGCACGTCAAAGGGCGTCGTCGTCGCTCTGAATACGCAATCACTCAGTAATCGCGTATCAGTAAATATGCTGGTTACTTGTCAACCGATGTACTAATAGTTAATTGAGTTTCATGAAACTTGAAGGTATAATGTGCCTCTAGTCATAGTTTGTTTTTTATTGTCATAAAGATTATAATATGCTGTTTGATCGAAGTGTCAGGTTGGGTAGAATTAAATGTAGTATGTAATGTAGCATTATTTTGTAATTAAATTAAAAATGGCCGTGTTTCATAATAGCTTCCTTCATTCTATGTACTTAGGTAGTTTTATTATGTTTAGACGTAAAATGAAGTATAAAAGTTCTTAAAAAAAATTGTTTATATTTATTATTTCTGATGTTCCAATGTGTACAATGTGTAATTTTACGTCAGCTAGAACTAGTGACCCAGAGAAATATGTTATCAATAAATTGATCTAACGCCAATCTTTAATCCAATTAACGAGCCAACTGATTGGGAAATACTTTCAATTAACTCTTAGGCAATGGATTACAGCCATCTGGACGGGCGATGTCCAACCGGAAGTGGGAGCAATAAGGTCGTGCGCCGGACCGGAAACTATTACCAGCAACCCTCGGCGTGCGTACTGGGTATTATAGTGGGGTAAATGTTCCAGCAGTATGGGCTATATCCTATAATATTATGGGATTTTGTTGAAGTTATGGTATATTGTGTCGCCCTATGACACGTGAAATATGGTGGTTGTGATTGTCAGTGATGCATTATAACAACTAGTATAATTTTAAATATTGCAGAATATTATCGTCATCTACTCATTTATTGTCCCACTGCTGAACACGGGTCTTCTCTCATTTGAGAATGATTAGGCTATATTCCGCCAATCTAGCCTAGTGCAGGTTGGCAAACTTCACATGCCAGCGAGAAAATATCTCAGGCATGCAGGTTTCCTTAATGTTTTCGTTCAGAGTTCGAGCATGTGTCTCGCACGTAACTTAAATAAGTCAGCATGGTATTGAAGTCAAGATCTTTGACTTCCCAGTCTTCTGGGCATTAATTCATATTAGTGTTTCTTTTCTTCTTCAACTCTATTTTGTATTTCTTCTGGTATAAACATTATAATATTAGCGTTACCAAAGATGACGTACGTGATGCCAACCAGATACTAAAAAATGATATTATATGACTTGTAAAAGTGTCTTTAGAAAGATCTATTTACAGAAATAAACAATCATTCAATCATTTAATGTACGTAAGTACATATAAATAAAGATGTTAATCCCCTTAATAATTTTTAATAATGTCCCTTCTTGATATTCGGTAGCGTACCTCTTTGCTGTTACGAAATGCAGGCGGTTTTACATAATAGATCATATCTAACAACGATCACTGTATATTATACGTTACACACCTAACCCTCTCTCCGCTACGTCGGGTAAGGATACCGGAGATAGGTGGGTACCGGATGCCGCCTCTATCATTTCACCGCACGATATTTTTACTACGCCGCGTGTTACTGACTCTATTATTCATTTTATTTGGGTTTTATTCGATAAAGTTTGCGGGACCGCATAGGGGTTAAATGTAAAAAAATATACAGTTCTTTTTACCCTTGATATGCATAGATTTTGCGACCAATGAATACAAATTTGGTGACCTCTATTTGCGGAATGGGAAGTGATAGTAAAATGCTACCGATTTTACGTTTTTGTGTAGTTTATAGCAGCTGTAGTGTAAATTATTATTAAATTGAATAAGTAGTTTGTATGTAATGTCATACTATCAGTTATCACACCAATCCTGTGTCCTCGAAGGACTAGACAGAAAAACACTGATTTACACTCACAATCTACCACTATGAACCTTAAGTTAAAATGCTGCGAGTTCAATTCCGAAGTTTGTATCACCTATCTGAAGGTGAAGGTAAACATCTTTAGGACACCTACATGCCCAAAAGATTTTCTAGATGGCATATGATTGTCTGCTAACCTGAACTTGGCGTAGTAGAGTACAACCTAACCCCTCAAAAATGAAACGAAACTCGTACCCAAGAGTGGGCCATTAAATGAATTGACCACAATTAACATTTCATTAATCATATTAAGTTAAAAATAACAACTTTAACAAACGATGCAATACAATTACTGCAAGTAAATATTCACAGTCAGCAAATCTTACGTCTGTTAAACAGAATATCGCTAACAAGCGGCCATTTCTCAAAAAATAAACATTACAAGAATGCTAACGCGTTAATTTCGCCAAATCACAGTGAGCGTGTAACGGCCATATTTGTTTTTCCTTTTTTTTCCATGTCAACTGTTATGAGTAGTGTTGCCATATTTTTGTGAATTTTCGTATTTTTGTCGACCCGTTTAGTCCAGTGGTAGTTAACGCTGCCTTCTGTGTTACGGGTCCTGGGTTCGAATCCCGGTAGGGACAAATGTTTGTGTGATGAACATGAATATTTGTATCCGATTCATGGATATATTTATGAATAATATGTATGTATTTACAACAAAAAAAGTATATTATGTAGTATATCAACCATCTAGTATCCGTAACACAAGCCTCGTTGCTTACCACGGAACTAGATGGCGCTGTGTAATAATGTCCGAAAATATTTATTTATTTATTATTTATTATAATTTAAAAAATCTAAGGTGATATTTCTGATTGTAGCTAAATAAAGAAATGTCTGGTGACCGCGAGGCTAAATATTATTAAAGCTAAGTATAAAATTTAAACAGAAGAGTAAAAATAATTTAAACAAATAGGTACCATAACGCTTTTTGGTATAGGCCGTTGCAAGCGCGTATTAAAATAATTTTATTCTTGGCATCACCACAGACGAAGCTGGCAACCCTTTGGAAGACCGCCATTTTTCATGTGAACCGGCCAATTTATGCGGCCGCTTAATTAGGTGCTTCGTTTATGTTTTATTTATGGTTCGCTTACAATTATATGCACTTTGAACAAAACTGTTAAAATGTGACGTGGATTTTTTAATTGTCTAAATACTTTTTAACGCTCACTAACTTTTTCCCGTAGCATCGTCTGCATAAAATAAGTAATTTTATCTAATACTAGCTGATTCCCACGAATTCGTCCGCGTGCAATTTAACTAAAAAAAATAAAAGTTTCATATTAACTTGGACCCCCATTTTACTCCCTTAGGGGGTGAATTTTCAAAAATCCTTTCTTAGCGGATGCCAACGTCATAACATCTACCTACATGCCAAATTTCAGTCCGATCCGAAATGTGGTTTGGGCTGTGCGTTGATAAATCACTATATCAGTCAGTCACCTTTGCGTTATATATATTTAGATATATTTCTGGACATTATGACACACTTTAAGATTAATCTGCTTATTAATTTCTTATCGATATTTTATAAAATTATTGATTCCGCATATAAACTTCCATCCCCCTTTGTCATCCCCTTTTAAATGATGATTTCCAAGATAAAAATCCTATATCTTTTCCCCGGAACTCAAACTATCACTATAGAACATTTTATGTAAATTGGTAATTCGGTTCAAACATGTAGACAAGTACCTAACAATAACAGACAGACAACCTTCCACATTTATTATATTAGTATGGGTAAAATCAAAAACCTTTTGATTTTGATTTTGGTTTATGGTTCGCAAACAATTATGTGCTCTATAAACAAAACTGTAAAAACATGACGTAGAAATTTTCTATTGTCTGAATATTTTTATACGCTCATAGTTTTTCTGTGGAGATAAATAAACACTAAAGGAAGTTGTATGAAAAACTGCGTGTTTGCCGCAACTTTATCGGAGCTCATATTAGGTTCCTGACCTATTTCATGCCGAATGCATTTGTTCATTTATTTATTCTTTAAACAATGTTAAATTGAAAAGCACAAAGATTCCTTAAAGCTTTATAAATAAAGCTCAAATCTCACTATAAGTTGCATATATATACATGTCTAATGTCTGATTGTGTGTATGTTCCCTATGAACCACAAAATACAGTCAACGGTCATATCAACCTTCTTATCTGATAGTAATCGAAATAACAGAATTGTAGGTAGTAGTATTCAAGGTAGGTAGAGCAAGTAGAATAGTTAGAGCAGGTGAGGTAGAGCAGGTGAATGGCGACTCTAAGGACCAGAAACAAGTAAATTATTAAAAATGAATTATTGAAAAGCGAGAATAATTATTATCGTCATCGAATAAAATTGTATCTCAATCATATCACAAGACTTACTTCTAGTATTATGTTAAAATAGTTCCCTAAACATACGAAACACTTTCGAAGCGTATAATGAGGTTGTAGGCAGGTCTACCGTATAATACAGTTATAGTACAAGAGCCCCACATTCATGAGTAACACAACATCTCCAGTAAGTCAATCCGATTCACAAATGCGTTTATAAGTATTCCTGGTGCGTGTGAGTGAGACAAAAACTTAATCCGACCGATGGAGTTATCCTGATCGATATTATTAATATCTCAGGGTGAAATATTCGGTGAGGCTTCTAAGGAATTATGGGTGAACATTCCTACCCCTATCTTATTGATGTACTCAGTGGACTCGTGTGTGTTCCGTATGGGATTATGACTGGATGATTGTTGCCTGACAGTTCATTGGCTCCTTGAGTTTAAACAGTAATAATATTTAATATGTTTTTGTTTGACACGCCAACGTCTCTTTTAGATATATTAGAAAAGGTGATACATCTCTAGATTATTACCACGTTTGTATACCACGGGGTAAGCAGAGTACTCCCGCAGTTTTGTGTAATAGGTGGAAAATTTACTTCTATTAAGCGGGCACCAATCCAAAATTTAAGCTAAATAGACTTTTATAAAAAAAAATATTACTATATGTATAGTTTTTTGCTAGACCTAGTAATGGAACTCAGGGCCTTACACTACATACGACCAATAAACCAATAATCTAATTTATAAGTACAAATAAAATGATAAATTAAGTACCTATAGTAAGTTCAAATACGGCGAAACCCCTATTAGAATCCTGAATGTTTACACGAAATACAAGCATTTTAACCACTGATATATTATTAACCAATTCATTGGTTATCCAAACCATGCGATAAACAACTCTGGAATAATTCACTCAATTATTGAGAGTAGTGGTAGCAGTGACTGACAAGCTATAAATTATTCCGTATTTAGCCTAAAATACTAGACAATGTGGAATGGAAATCTATTTATCATTGTATCTATCTTAGCAGTAATTGAAACATACCATCACGCCTGTCTACCCCGAGGGGTTAGGCAGAGGTGTATTAATGTACACCCACATTTTGCTGGTATGTTTTAGGTCCTATTTAATAGGGTGCGAGCCTATTGCCACGAACCGGCCTTAAATCCAAACTCCAAGTTGCTATTGAGAATTTGATAGAAAAACCGAACAGCACTTTGCTAGACCTAGGAATCGAACTTAGGACCACGCAATCTGAGAAAAGCAGTAAAATAAAAAAATTTATGGTATTGAAGAATTATAAAAATATTCATCATCATCATCATCATCAACCCTTTAACGTCCTACTACTGGGCACGGGTCTCCTCTCATTTGAGAGGGATTAGGCTATAGTCCACCACGCTAGCCTAAGGCGGGTTGGCAGACTTCACATGCCATCAACACAAATCTCTCAAGCATGCAGGTTTCCTAGCGATGTTTTCCTTCACCGTTTGACATTGCGATAAATACGCACATTACTTCCGAAAAGTCAGTGGTCTTGGGTTCGAACTCGAGACCTTTGACGTCTCAGGCCACTGGTCACACCGCTAGGCTACCACAGCTCTCTAAAGAGAATATAAAAGTATTGCGTTGACTATATGTATGTAGCAGCAGAATTCAAATTATTGAAAATTATATCTTTATATTCTTGTAATACATACAAAAACTTTTAAATATTGACCATGTAGTTAAGTGATCACATCTAACGCGGTCCCTCACTTCATCCCAACTATTATAATAATCGATATTGCAAACGCGTGCAGTTAATCGATACGAACAAATCGAGTAGAAGACCGACGTGTTCGAGTGATGCACCCCTGGTGTGCAGAGAGTAATATCTCCATCGTTTTTTTGCTGTTCAAGGCTATTACAGGAATCTGTTTTGGTTTTAATTGGCTCCGCCACCTAGCCCCACGGTGCAACGAATGAGGTTCATAGGTTACAGGTTCCATTTACGTATTAAACACGTGGTTTTTAGGTAAATATGTACTCAAGCTTACTTACAAATGTTTTAGTTTAATTAGACCAATATTGTCAAAACTAATTTCACTGTTCCAAAGACGTCTTGTGTAGGTAAGAAACTCAATAGATATTCTTAATTCATTGTAAAGGAGAGGAAAAGCTTAAGGTTTATAAGAACTCGTCGTTATTATAAGTGTACTTATTCAATAAAACAATTAGCACTCTCGTTCATATTTGAAGTGCAAAAAATGTGGGGCACTCTTCTATCTATGAATACAATTGAATAACTGATTTAGGTATTGAATTTTCTAGATTTCTGTTTTTTTTATTAAGATGTAGCCATTCCTAAAATAATCATATCATTTTACTAATTGAATAATCAAGTCTTTTAAGAACCAATTTTGCAATATAATCCTGAAAAGTAACTTCTAATTATATACCTATTCTGTTCTAATAAAGTTCGAATCATTTCCGTTTCCATTCTTCATTTAATTTCATTCTAATTTTAAAACCTTTCAGTTATTCAAAATGCTTAAATTAGCTGTATTGAAAAGCGAGATTGACAAGAGAACAGTGATGCGACTATATTGTTCAGCCGCCCGTCACGCTATCCCAAAAACAATCGATATCTAGATGCGTGCAGTTAATCGATACGAAGTAATCGAGTGGAAGACGTGCGTGCGATGCACCCCTGCTTTACATGTGGGGTAGTAATAAGCATTATTGTTTTATTAATACGAGTCAATAAGTTCGTTGTAAACATGGTTTTACAATGTCCGTTGCGTGGCTTCCTTTGAGGTTATAAGTTGTATTTCTCCTTGCTTTATGTACTTATGTCTGACAGTTCTGTTTACGTTTTTACACTGAGTGGAATACAGCACACTCACGCCTATTTCCCACGGGGTAGACAGACCCCGTAGAGGGCCATGGGCTGTGTTTTTGCACAAGTATTTTGCTCTGTCCATCTTCATATTTTTCTCAATCTATACATTCACGTGTTTTTCGGGGGTGATCAACCACAAGATACTTTGGTGATTAATGTTACTTATACAATATGACAATGCTTCCCGTTGATTCCCATATTTTAATGAAAATATCTATTTATAAGAATGTAAACTCATCTGTGGCCCACGTTTTTATCAATCAGTCTACTTAAGTCGTACGTAATATTTAACAACATAGCCTTTCTGAAGAATGGGACTATCAAAATATTAAAAAAGGAATCGATCTCAGTTCACAAAGCGTTATCCTGCGAAATTTCTGTAGCATTTTGGAGATTGGTTTCGTGCCTTTATGATAATCGACTCAACACACATTACCTTACGTAAACATACATTTTAGTAAATTATCAGTTCTCAAATTACATGCGAACTATTATCATAATTTCTAAGATACTCGAACAGGCTCGACAGTCGACAGCCCTAAACAATACGGGACAGGTCTTACGGCTTCAGTATCGAGTAACACCGAGCCCCGGCTCGGTTCCCCGGCAAGCTATTTAGTATTCAACATGCTTATATTGAGTCTATCTTCATGCCGCATGCTGCTTCTGTGAGATACAGCAGCTCTCTTGCTCAATTTAATGGCATAGAGAATTGGGTCACGAATTTGACCGACCAACGTAATTATATGCATAAGTCGTTTTATTGTATTGTTTTATTAGTCTAGTTGTTGTTAGCGCGGCTGAACGTGAGGTTCTGAATTTGATTTGTACTTTTAGCAAAGTATTGTCTGGTATTTTTGTTAGATTTAAAAACAATTGAATTGTAGTAGAACAGAAATAGTAACGTACCCTGATATGTTTTTAGCTACTTTGCTAAGCAGGCTAGATATTTGGCAATCACAGAACATATTTTGACTGCACATAACTTCTGGCAGCACACCTAATAATTAGTGACAGAGAGTTGATGATAAAAATAAGTTTAAAGAACGATCGACCAAGGATGGTATTTTTTTATTAATTTAAGAGCTCAGCTCTAGTCGGTGGAGCAATCGCCACAGTTCTCTATCGTCTGTTTTCTGTTTGACCACTTGATACGACTTGATCCCGACTTTTTCCTTCACTTGTTCAACAAAACTTCGTCTCGGTCTTCTCCTTTCTCTCTTTCAAGGGTGGTATAAAGGATCCAAAATGAAATTATATCAATATACCGCGATAAAATCCGTAAAAAGTAGTTTTATTTCAATTGAGTTTGATACCTAAGTTTGAAAAATACAAAAGAAAATATTTACGTTCGCGATAAAGGCTTGTTAAATTTGCAAAAATAACATATTATTCAAACTCGTACACCAAAAGTGGTTGGTTAAGAATAGCAATTTTATACCCTAGATTATATTCCCTTCTTCAATTGAATAAACAGTATCTTTGAAACAGAATTGTTCTTTTTATTCGTAAAACGCATTTTATCTAAACTCGTGTGTGTACTATTCATAAATGTATGAGCTGAATTTATCACCGCGTCGGTTACAGCGTAGTAAAATGTCCGCGGTACACGGCCATAAATAATAAATTGTTAAAAGTGTTACGTTACTACCATAACTAATGTTTATTTATGTATTAGATCCTAGTAATACTTCTACTTTCTAGCTATACTTTTGGGACTACCCTAAAACTAGGAAAAGAAAATATATAAAGAAACACAATATTCTACAACGTACTTAACTTTTCCAGAGTCTTTAACGTTGAAATTGAGGACTACTAGCCCAGTAGCTGAGCGATCGGCTTGTGCTTTACAAATTGCAGGTTGGATTCCCGCACGGAGCCAATATTTGTGCGATCATTTTAGTAGTTGTTTCAGGTCTGGGAGTTGGATGTCAAAAATGTGTTTGTAAATGCGCCCCCACTATAGGGAAGAAAATCCAACACCGTGTGGAGAAACGTTTTTTTTTAATTATTGTGTTTAAAATTTAAACACAATAATAAATGTGCTGCCGATCAAGGCTATCTCAAACTACTCCAGCCTTAACTAAAAACCTTTCTCTTTTTTTGAAGAATGGAGGTCTTCAAAAAAGGAGACACAAGGTTTCAGGGTCTGCATTGCGTGAGCATCAGGTCTGGTGTAACAAACGACCAAAGGCAACTACTTAGTATCAGGCGGACCGTGACCTTGTTTGCCACCTTGGTATAAAAAAACACAAAACTATTGCTTTGTTTTCTATAATTAACAACTCACACATATCAGAATACCGACATGTAATAAATCAAACGATGAGTGGGAACTATATCGAATTCAAATGAAGTGTACGATAACTATAGGTCAGGTGGAGACACTCGCGAACCGCCACGGGCAGTGACTGCATGAGAAGATTGGAAGATTGAAAATTTTAAGGTTCAGTTAAGAAAACCATCGGCAAACTGTGACGGCACGGGGCCTATACGCAGCCGTTAGGGCACATCTTTAAAGAGACTTTAATCCTTTTGTGTTAATGTTGTTTTTATACAGTGACTGTGATAAATAGCTATCTTTCTAAGTCTATGTGGCTTTTACTAGGAGACACCAAGCTGCACTCAGAAGTAAATATAGGCCAAGCTAAGGTCAAGAATGTACAATTTAATCAGAAAATAGACACCATGTTTTATTAGTCAACAATAAACTCAGTAAGCTCCGAGTCCGTAAGCGAACAAATCCAAATAACACTGTTCGACTTTGGAATCGAACCTTAGATCTCTTGCTCTATAGTTGCACTAATGTCCAACCTACGAGGCAACAAACAAAAACCAAATGTATTAATGTTTGATGTTGGAAATTTCGTGTTATTGCGTTGCCTGGATAACAATCCCAAATTAGATACTTCAATGTCTAAAACAAGAAAAAACATTTCCAAGAAAAAAGCTCGTTCTACCCAAAGGTGTCTAAGTTTTCCTTTTATAGAACTAAGTATATTTTTTTCTACAATACCAACTAGTTTTTCGCACGAGTACGTAGAACAATTCAATTAGACGATTTAGGTACTGCCACAGTACGTCTTTTGTTTTATAATTAAAATAACAGGTGTGCACTTTAATACTCTTGGCGCCTGAACTATTGGTAAAGAAATGGGACGAAGATATAATATTAAAGATAGCTTTTTGTTTCTTTCGCGATGGTTGACTTGATTCTTACATAAGTACTATTCTTTCAGACTGTATATTCAAAATAAGACAATAAATTGGATTACCTGTGTTGTACAATGTACATTGTTGAACGTTACGATGGTTAACACATATATAAATAGACCTCATACTTTCTTAAGGGAGATACGATTAATGTGTATTTGTTGAGGGTTTCATTAGAATAAAGTACTTACATTTAAAAAACTGCTATATAAATCATGAAGATCATAAAATACCCTGTAAATGGCCCACAGCTTGGCTCAGGAATCGACTAAAATCTACCAATAAATGTTACTTGGCAGACTACAACGAACCTATATCTATACCTATATATCATGTACAGGAATTTTCTGGAATCTTCTTAACGAGACATGCGATGATAATTGTACGTAATAGTTATTATAAAGAAAATAAGGACATTTTTATTTTTGTACGTTTTACGAATCAAAAGACCAGTTATCGAAACAATATTTAATTGTTTCGATAACTGGTCTTTTGCTCCCTAAAAAAAATATATTACATATAACATATCTTTCATTTGTATTTTTTTCTGTTTTGTTCAAAACTTCTATGAAACTACAAAGACCAAATAAAAAAGATAATATAATATAATATTCAAAATCACTGTCAATAGCGAACACAACATGATTTTCTTTTCTATAGGAAAAAATATATTTAAAATCAATATAAAATATTGATTATGGTGATCTTCGCAACGTCTAGATAATCAATATATAATGGATATTTTATCTTACAAAACAAAATATAATTACGTTTTTCTAACAACTATCACTACATTGTAGTTAATTCCAAACTATAGTTATGTACCTATAATGCGTATGTAAGTTGTACTTATATTTTCAAAACATTAACAATTATACTTACTAAAACAATAACCATAAAACAAAGTCACTTCACATCACTTAATACAAACACACAATAATATTATTTAATAATAATTAATTCTTAACATAAACAACACTACTGCACAGTTCAAGATAAACTAATTATTCAACGGGAAAAGTAAGTTTTAAATATCTCCACAGTTTCAAAACTTACGCACTTCACTATGCAAATACTTCGCGAGAGAAATACGAAGGGAAAATCGCGACCCAACAAACGTCCGCTCGCCGCGACAACGCGACGTAAACTGAACCATTGGAATCAGCCCTTACAGTTTTTCACGGCGGAACAGGACGCAGATAATGAGTAAGCGGGAAATGCTGTACGTGTGACAAGGATGGGGATAGGAAGTTTCGTTTCGCACGTGTTGTGATGCGGTCAATTGCAATGCTACGGTCATTGCCATAGTGTGATTACTTTTAATCTTTTAACAGTAACCCTTTATTTATGAGGCTTTTTCCTTACTTGGGGAAGTCACTTAAGGGAAGTAAACAAGATGCAAGTCACCCGTTTTCCTCCACTGTCTGTCACAATTGGCGGGAGATGATAACCGACTAATGTGCTCTCTATTTTCTCGTACACTCCCCGATACGGTAATGAACTAAATTATTAGAAAGTATAAGGTAAAACGGCATTTTTGTCGTAGGCAAAGTAGTTTAATCTAACGTTATTAGTAAGAATTTTTACCTACTTTACAAAAATGCAATTACATTCTATGTAATAGTAGGCGAGCCTCTTGTTTTAGTTTACAATTTATAATCAAATTATACTATTATCAAATTAATAACTGTATTAACGGACCTTTGGATAGTGTTTTTGCAATAAAAAAATATATAAATACTATATAAAATACATTATCATGATATTTTCCGAAACAGAAATAGTTATTTATGTAAGTTATTTTTTTATTTTTTTTTTATTTTATTTATTTGGCTAATAAAACACAAACAAGTTCGCACCAGCTTATATTTCACCAGTGTAAACTGTCGGTCAATTAACACAATTCAATTATTTAATGAAATCCGATAAATTAAATAAGCTGACAAATTTATTCCGGTTCAGTATTTTACAATAATAAGCCCGTACAAACTAGATAAATATTACAATACGATGAAAATGTATCCGATTTGCTTTTTATTAGATAATTTTATTAGGTTTGTATGGGTTATAGTCACCGCATTTTACAGCTAAATTAACTTAATATAGCATCACGCCACTCGTCCCTGAAGGGTTAGGCAGAGGCGTACTAATGTACATCAACATTTCGCTGGCATTTTTTAGGTCACAAATAATAGTGAGCGAGCCTATTGCCATCAGTCAAGCACAAACCCAAACTTTAAGCGGCTTCTGACAATTTCGTAGAAAAATGTACGAACAAAGTTGGTATTAGAGGCTCATTTCTGTTATGAATAGGCTTGTGATACTAGATGGTAAATACACTACATAGATATTTAATTTGTAAATATATACATGTCGGAGGAAGCTATAAGTCGGTTTGATTATTGTTTGCAAGAATAACGCAAATAATGATTTATTACATTTTTCCATAGCTTAAAACCTCCTTAGTCTAATAAAAAGTAAAAAATATTGTTATCAGTTATAGACCAATCAGAGCAGAGCATTTAGCTTGAGCGTGGTCGAGGCGCCATCTTTACTTTTGGAGGGACGCGGACAGTATTGGACATTATTGAGAAATAGCGACTGATCGAGTTGGATCATTGAGATTGAGAGTCTGAGAGACTGAAAGAGTATTAATTGTTGGTAAAAGTAAGACCGGTGCCCTGAACTCGCTGCTCGGTCTTAACTGTGCATTTTCTCTCGATATTATTGTGAAGTGATAAATTGTTATTTAATCCGAATTAAAATAATATGTAGTGCAAAACCATGATCATTATGTTTGTGCTTGTAATTAACCCTGATGATGCCCACGAAATTCTTAACCACTAATGACGATGTCAACAGAAATAATGTTTCTCCGACATCAGAAGTGGGATAACTACCTCCGCTTTCTGTCGTTTTTCAATTTATTTTCAGATTTTTCATACATACGGACACAAAGCAGATCGGCCTTTGTTAGTCGTGGTTCGAAATTCGAATACATCTGGAAGCGAGGTGCAGTCGCAATAATAAGGCATTGTAGATAAACAGAATATCGAGAAAAACTTGGTGATGTAAATACTGACGCTGGTTGGTAACGGTGGACTTCTGCTTTTGCGGATCGTGGTATACAGGAAAGTAAATTAATTCTAGTACTTATTCAAAAGTTACTTCGTTTTCAGTAAGTGATAACGTTTAAATAAAAAAATACGAACGGAATCAAACGGATAACGATGATGGCAAAATCGTTGTACTGTTGTTGTATGTTGCTGCTGTTGTACTGTTGTTGTAATTTGTTTAAAAATGTTATGATATCGGAGTTTCTGCGTGTGTGATATACTGGTACAGGTATAAATACCCAATGTGAGCTTACCAGTACGCAGACTGGGTATGTATAGCAGAAACCCGGCCGTACCCGATTAGTAAAATTTTATTGTATTATCGAGTAAAACGCCGAACTAAATCGTATGACGGTACGGACCTACGCGGGTCTCTCGTCATATCCAGTACGGCGGCGCGGTCATTCATAATGCTCGCGCTCGCGGAGAGTACGAAGTTACCCGAATACTTACGGCGATTCCCGACACGCGTACGTGTAATATTTTAGGCATTTTCTAACAAATAATTCGGTGATACAAATCTGTTCCTTATACATATCGGAATTAAGAAGTTAATTGTGTAATGATGTTAAAGAGTATTTCATTTTGAATTACTAAAAAGAGTTATTTACTTTTAATAAAGATAGAGGTCATTTTAGAGTACCTATTTTAAAATATTGGAATTGGTCGACAATAGTAATATTATTAATTTCAATGTTAACTTTTTTTTACGTCAGTTTATTTGCCTGTGAATATTTTATGAAGTCAGATTGAATTTTTGGCGGGATTTAACTGTTATCGTGTTTCTGTATTGTTTTTGTTATTTTGATTGTTGTGTTGTTATTTGTCTGTGTATAAAGTAATCGAGTTTCTAAAAGGCGACCGCTAAAGGTGATGATGATGATGATGACCGCTAAGGCCAGGTTTGGAAAACCTGTAGGTATTTTGATATAGGGTTTTAGTAAGTACAAAACACTGGAGTCCGCTGGAGTGGACACGTCGTACACATGGATGATAGTAGATTGCCAAAGTCTTTCTTCTACTCCGAACTCTCATGCGGAAAGCGCAAACAAAGAGTTCAATATCTGCGTTACAAATACGTGTTGAAACGCAATCTCGCGGCCTGTAACATATCTACTGATGGTTGGGAGGACGGAATGAAGAGTACGGAATGGCATCATACCGTCTACACTAATGTGGTGAAGTATCGCTTTGCAAGTCACATCAGAGCCCATCACAATGACCAACTGATCATTTAGTAGTCGCCGTCACCGGATACGGTGTGGAGGACACATATTAGTACCTAGGTACTGGGTATACGGCCATACCCATACCTTTGAACCCGGGTACGTTGCAAGATAATGTTGCATGGTATATCTCATGCCTATAAGATACCCTAGGAGCATGGTGGTTGTTAATGTTTAGGTAGTCTTTGTGAGAGGCGAGGCGGCGGATACAAGGCAAGGTGGCCATAACAAGATGAGGTAGCCATAGCATGGTAAGGTGGCCGTAGTAAGGCGAGGTGGCCATAGCAAGATGAGGTAGCCATAGCAAGGTGAGGTAGTCGTAGTAAGGCGAGGTGGCCGTAGTAGGGCGAGGTGGCCATAGCAAGGCGAGGTGGCCATAGCAAGGCGAGGTGGCCATAGCAAGGCGAGGTGGCCGTAGCAAGGCGAGGTGGCCATTGAAAAGTACCTAAAATCTGTTGGATAAAAGGCGAGGTGGCCAATTATCTAAAATGTGTAACGTGTATAACGGCGAGGTGGCTGTTTCGATACTATGAACTTGATTTCGTGTGTAGCGTCTGGGCTATAAGGAGTCAGATTCGATAGCAAAAGGCGTATAGCTAATTTAAGATAATATCTGATCATCGGTGTGCAGGAGATAAAATAATAATTCCTTTGGTCAGGAGTGGCCGAACGATAACAATATCTTTTTTGCAGTTAAGGACGATGCGCAACCTTCAACATCACACGAGGGCGTGTGGTATGTCAGGACGGCCGTGTCGGAGGAAGCTATAAGTCGGTTTGATTATTGTTTGCAAGAATAACGCAAATAATGATTTATTACATTTTTCCATAGCTTAAAACCTCCTTAGTCTAATAAAAAGTAAAAAATATTGTTATCAGTTATAGACCAATCAGAGCAGAGCATTTAGCTTGAGCGTGGTCGAGGCGCCATCTTTACTTTTGGAGGGACGCGGACAGTATTGGACATTATTGAGAAATAGCGACTGATCGAGTTGGATCATTGAGATTGAGAGTCTGAGAGACTGAAAGAGTATTAATTGTTGGTAAAAGTAAGACCGGTGCCCTGAACTCGCTGCTCGGTCTTAACTGTGCATTTTCTCTCGATATTATTGTGAAGTGATAAATTGTTATTTAATCCGAATTAAAATAATATGTAGTGCAAAACCATGATCATTATGTTTGTGCTTGTAATTAACCCTGATGATGCCCACGAAATTCTTAACCACTAATGACGATGTCAACAGAAATAATGTTTCTCCGACATACATAAAAATATCTATGACTCCGATCAAATGTCCATACTCATTACACAAACATTTGCACCACCGGGATACGAGCCGAGGACTCTTTCCAGACAAGGCAGTTTCTAATACCTTTGTACTAATCAAATCGTCTATTCACTAAAAACCTTCAGGCACATTGCGATAAACCACAGCCGCAGATTACATCCTCATAAAAGTAAAGGACCAATTATCGTACAATAAGACCAGAATATAACCGCTCCAGATAATATAGGTCATTATATCTTTTCAATAGCCGTCAACAGACCCACAAACACATCTTCACTTCTCGAAAACCGCTGAATCACTCTCACGAGCCCCGTGAGGGCCCATGCGAGTTAACGCCTCACCGATCAAAAGAATCTTCAAATCGAGTTATCTGGTCCTTTTAAAACCTGCGGTCAACTGTGCTGTCCAATGATTTGTACCGTTATTGCGGGTAGGGTAAATATTTTAAAGGTATCCGCGTTTTTGAAGGGTTGTGGATGTTTGAAATATATTTTTTTATTACATTTTCTATTTATTTTAAAACTCAATACTAAATGTACATTAAAATAACCAAGAATTTAAAACTAACATAACATACAAGCTTGTCATCTCCTAAGGCTTAAGCAGAAGTGGTTTAATGTAAACCTACATTTCACCGGTAGGTTTTACATGGGTCCCATGTAAAAGGTGGACAGTCCATTGCCATCAACTGGGGACCAATCCAAATCGAGCTACTACTGAGAATTTCATAGAAAAACCTAACAAGAGTTTGCTCGACCTGGGAATCGAACCCAGGACCCCTTGTACAGCGGTCGCCCTTAGGATCACTAGATCAACGATGCATTTTCTATTCTAGTACTAGGCAGAATAAACAAAAAATAAGATAAAAACACTTAATAAACTACTAACCGCATGCGCTATAATTACGCTATTACTTGCGTCCATTATCATTTGGTCCTTCATAACACCGGTCCATAACCATAGGCAATCTTTCACATGATAGCCATTGAACTAACAAGACTACGCACATTGTAGCCCCAAGTGAAATTAAGCGCCGTAGCACCGTAGCTGCATCGTAGCGGCGTAGAGCTCGTAGCTAGCGGCTACGTCACGCATCATAAAACAACGCTTGTTTCATAATTGACTATTGACTATTATAGTTTTGAAGGATTGTGATTGTATAATTATATGATATTTCGTGTGTTTATCGAACTGATTACATAAATTGGAAAATTATAGTTAATAGTTAATTAGATATTTTTATAGTTTTGAATACTCAAAATGTTGTATATTTTATAATGATAGCGTTTTAGTCACCTATTCACTGGTTCTAAATTTGTAAGCTTAATAGGTATTTCTTGAATAATAATTAAAATATGTTGGTAAAATATTATTACCTAACAATTTTATACAAATTATTTTCTTTAAATATATTTATTATATTAATATTTCCGTATCTTTCCATATCATAGTAGTGTAAATATGAACGAACAAATTTTTTATTTTAAATTAAACGTTGCCTTATGAGACCCTCTGATCTAACTGCCCGGGTATATTTTATTATTAATAAATAAAGATTCAGAGTAGCTAACGTTACTAATTAGTTACACAAAAACAATCAACTCCATAAGAATTGTCAAAAGATGTTAACCTACCATGACGTACGCATAAAACAACCAAAATGGTCCTTGTGTACGGCAATACCCGGCTCGAAGGACCAAACAACACCCATCGATACGTACTACCGTATTACAAAAGTTTTTACACTTCAAGTTACCCCATATGGTACCCCCATAAAACGAACAATAGCTGTGCATAATATACTATAAACCTTTGTGGAGTGACCGGCGGGCAGATTATCAGGTTCTTACTAGTTTAGTTTAATAAAACTATTATTTCCCATACTTTATTGATGTAATTTCCGTAACAAAGTTCGGCGGTTAAGTGTAGTTCGGTGAGGAATTTAAACTGCTATTATTACCATGTTGCTTATATTAGTTGACTAGTTATAAAACTAAATCATAAATATCCTTTCTGTTATACCACGAGGGTTGAGGGAAATAAACCTTACTGATAGTAATCGGTTACAGTAGCCTATGGAATGAAAAAAAATATACCTTAAAAAATTTGGAATTTTACATTTTGGATTTTCAGCTGTTTCACAGTACCTGTTATTATTAAAAGCTTTCTAGTCCAGCGATCAGCTATAGAAGGTTTACTGACCCTATTAGCGCAAGCAATGCCCACTATGATCCCAGCGCCGAGCCCACGGCTCACAGGGCCATTGTCTTAAGTACCTCGCGTCGGACACACTCGCCGCCCGCGGCTCAAAGGACCGGTGTCCTTTTTACGAAGTTTTCATTACGGTATGGTTTTAGTGGCTGTGCTGGTTCTATTTAGTGGTAAAGTTTCATATTTTATGGATTAATGATAAATCAATAGATGTATAATAGTTTAAATATGTTAATAATAGTTTAAAGTCAGTTTTTGCCCTCAGTTATACATGTACATGTATAACTGAGGGCAAAAATAGGAGGTTATGAAGTAATTTATATCAGATTAAAATTACATCTTTCTATTAACCTTATGAATCAATCTTATATACAGTGTACCTAGTGATAACTTGACACCTTTTATATAAATAATAGACCGTACGTATGTCAGATTTGTGATAGTAAAAAAAAAATACTCATTAACTTAAAACTAATACTGCTGGACACGGGATTGCTCTTATCCTCTCATAAAATTATGCTGGTATTATATTCCTCATATTATATGTCAGTCCATATAAAACTTAAATTAAATCGTGTTTTCCAGTGAACTTGCAGTTTGTCCAGCACAAGTGACGTCACTGCGCAGGGCGCGAAGTTCTTGCCAAGAACATGAACAATAAATCTTACAAGCCACCATCTTGTTTTTACACAACTTTTGTTAAGGACGCGCTGGACGCGACCAGAATATTTAACGGGTTTATTTAAATAAATTATACTTAATTTGGCGGGACGTGTCCTGCTGACGCATGACCTCATGCTGTGAAGAACGGGTGATTTTGTTATTTTTGAAAATGGTTTTATGATTTATAATGGACTGATAAAAGTGTATCATTGTGTATTTTTAATAGAAAATTTTGAATTATTTTGTAGCATTTTATACAAATACTAATAATATTTTTCTGGCTAAGTGTAGAGTCCACTTAGCCATAAAAATATAAAAGGACTAAGAGTGAAATACATTAACACTCGTACTAATTGATCCAAGTATTCTTCAGAACACAGCTCTATATATCCATTTGATTGTTAAACGTATATATTATGTTACAAGTAGTAGTGTACGTAATAATTAATAGTAATAATATTTCCGAACACACACACCGCCATCTAGTTCCGTGGTAAGCAACGAGGCTTGTGTTACGGATACTAGATAGTTCATATACATACATTTATATACTTTTTTTTTGTAAATACATACATATTATACATAGATACATCCAAGACTCGGATACAAATGTTGACGCTCATCACACAAATATTTGTCCCCACCGGGATTCGAACCCGAGACCCATAGCACAGCAGGCAGCGTTAACTACGGCTGAGCTAAACGGGTATATATCATGCTTTTTTAGAATGATCACTGCCAACAATCTCTTAATTTATATTTAGCTAGGCAGAAGAAAAGCGTACCATTTTAAACTTACCTCTCTGCTCTATGCATGCTCTTGTAAGGTTACAAAAGCATGCATAGAGCAGAGAGCAATATTTAGGTAAATATTAGAATTCCTTCCCTTCAATTCATCACTTAACACAAATTAAATATCCAATTAGTGAACTGTATTAAGGCTGTATTCTGTGCTAAAGGTCTTGCATTGAAATTTCTGTAGAGGCAAATGTTGTATCATAAGCATAGACATTTAATTTTGTAACCTAGTCATGAATGTTACAAAATATTGTACAAGTCTTGTAATAATATTTAATTATATCTTTTCTTTTTAAAAAAACGTTGCCCCACACAAGGATTTTCTCCTGTATCGTGGGTGCGTTTACAAACACAAACTTTCACACACACGAACGCCCAGACCCGGAACAACTACCTGCAAAACGTACAAAACTTTTTGTCCGTGCGGGGATCGAACCCGCAACCCGTGACGCACAAATCGATCGCTAAGCCACTGCGCCACCGAGTCGTCAAAATTATATATTTATTTATAGTACTCGGCAAATACCAGCCTATTAAAAATAAAACAAAAAATCTAAATAAACAAGCCAGTTTGGAACTTGCAGCTCTTCAAACACAACTCAAAATCGCCTGAATCACTAAGCAAGTTAATCTTAGAATCCAATGAATTTCCTCGCAGTACTTCGTATTCAGATACATATACATAACCCCACGTACACAACCGGAATCGAACTAGCATCCGTCTGTTCTTCGTCCGCTCACCCTTAGGCCACTGCCGCTTTAAATTTCAAATTGAACTCCATCCATGCATTGTAAATTGCATCCCATTTTGTCCCCCCGGGGTGGGTAGCCACCACACCACACCCCACAGATGCTGAATATAATTGTTTATAAATACATCTGCGACTTAACTTCCAAGTTTATTTTTAAGACGAAACATTATTATTTATATGTAATTTTAAGTCCGATATTTTCAGTCAAAGATTGAAATTTAAGAATTGTCATGCTTGTAGAATTGTATTTTAAAAACTTATATATAGTGAGTAACTATATAAAAAAATGATCTCTATTTAATTTCTGACATCTATATTTTTTATGTTGGTCCAAAAAATGTTTTACCAATTTACATCCTAACACGCAATACCAAACTAATAATTAAAATACGCAAAAAGCGTTCACTTTCTATTTAACATTTTTGTCTCTTTCTACCACCTGTTTATTTCTTTTTCAACATTTTTTGTCTCACTCTAGCCCGGGATGCGGGCAGCCAAATGAAGCAATCGCGTGTTTTGCCATCATTCTTCAATATCAGCCTCTACTCGCCCTTTGTATGTACAGGGTGCGTGCGGATTTCCGGCCATGGGGTCGAAGTCCGGCTCGTGTATTATACTGGTCTATGCAGTTCAGAAGAGCTTTTACATAACCTTGACTTGAGATACCAATATATTACACATAATTGTCCTGTCGTAATTTCTTACATAGTCTATCACTACTTTTTATTTATTTATTTTATTTTATTTAGGACAACAAACAATTGCGCAATAATAGGATACATATTCCTTAAAATTAAAGTGTTCTCTTAATTAATTACGCAATTAGCATCATTATCTCCAAAATAAACTACTATTTATTACACGATGAATACTTCAAGTTAACATAAAAAATATGCTTGATATATTAATACCAAATAAAGAAAATCAAGAGCCAGTCATGACGATTTTCACTCCTAGATATATAACACATCCTGTATATAAATTGCGGCAGGTACGCGAGCCGCTGACGTGCGACGGTTAAAAACGTATTATAACGGAGCACCCTGTAGCTGGCCATTTGTCATGAGAGCTAGTGACGTGATCAAAAATGGCAATTGGAACTCGAGTGTTTCAAGAATCGATGATTTTTAATTAGACGCCTCTGATATGTAACCGATTTTTAATTGATATTATTACGATTAAAACTAAATGTTAAAATAAACAGAAGAATATTTATTTGAATGGATATATTATAATATTCACAATAAACCCATATTATATTGACTCACGTATAGGCGCGGGTTTATTTCCATATTTGAGAGGCATAAGGTTTCACTTCTCGTTTTTCTAGGCTAGTCTGGGTTGGTAGATTTCAAATGCCAACAAATAATCTATCAGTAAGCAGGTTCACTTTAGATGTTTTCCTTCATTCATTGCGTATGTATAAAGTACACATATAGCTCTGAAAAGAATCTAAATACAATAAAATATTTTTTTTTTATACATAGTTAACAAATCTTTTATAATATAAGTAAGCGTATTTTTTAAATTATATAGTGCAGTACTTACCAAAAATAAAAGGCAATTCATTGCATTACATATGTTTAACCCGACTTTTAGCCAATGGCATACTTATTCAAACACAACAAAATTATTCGATAAGTTATTATCAATTTTTGCCATCACTATTGTCCAAGCCACCACGCCGCATAGACCAAGAGACAGCAACTATTAATTTACAGAATAGTGAAACAAAGAGCGGATCTGGCATCATCATTAATTGTGCCAGCGATTGATGATTGGTGGATAATAGACTGTGAATGGTATGCACGCGTTACAGCATTAATTTTGATTCGTTATGATTGATTGATTGAATTCACCAACAGTTCATTTATAATTAGAAGCTAGATTGGTTGAATGCGATTATTTCGAATAATATTTTGATATGTCCTATCCAAAATATAATAATATTTTGATATATAATTAATTTTGTAAGATATAATACCTATATCTTAGAAAATTAATCATACTATGGGAAAGTAATAAACTTATTTTAGTAAGTTAAAACAATCACTCTCCGTCTTTTTCTAACATCAAATACCCCACCGCCCATGCAGTTTGTTATGTTATCTGTAGTCATACATAAAACCACCGAATTGACAGTTTTACTTAACACTCAAAGAGCTGACTCTGAAACTGACTTTCCCAACTGACTGCAAGAAGCGCAGGTGAGTTATGTTCACTTACCTAATATTAACTAACTTTTATATACAATTTTACACTCACGTCTTTTTCCCATGAGAGTAGTCAGAAACTACATAACGCCACGCACTACGATCCTTGCATACCAGTTTTGCTACGTGCACATTCATCTTGTCATGCATGCACACATTGTATTAATATAATTAAATGAAATCAAAGCATCCCTGTCTCCGAGTCTACAATTTTAATCCAGATGAAAACACATTTTTTCCAGTTACCGTGGACTTAAACAAATAAAGTTAAAGTGTGGATATCTGGCCTAACTATCAGCTAAGTCATTTTTAATTACCTCCGTAATTGGTTTGCGTTTGTCGTTAGTTATCGCGTTTGAAATAAATCTGAAAAGGCTTTGTGTGACAGCGAACAATGTTGTAATTAATTGAGGATATTTGATGAGCTTTTTTAAGGTTTCAGGTTTTATATACTATCATATTTAAGTGTAAGTATCCCTGGACACTGGGAACCCCGGGGAATCGGCTGCAGTAAAAACACATCAATCGCTTAACAGATTTATTGAGAGACTGGCTCACACATGCAAGGTTGTACATACCCACTTATTGCTATGAATGTAAAATATAGAAATATGAAATATAGCATTACCTACATCACACCTCCACACTTAAACTTCTAGTATATAACTAATATAGGAAGATATAAAACTAAACGTTAACATTAACTAACACACTAACTTAACCTAATTATAACTAGACATTTACTCTATGTACTATCATAATAATAACAATATCTTCTTACATCTAATCGAACTCAAATCCATATCTAACCGGTTCCTTGCGAATACGTATGGGACGGTTCACGGAATCCGGAACGGTCGCGGCCGTCGGCGATGATTTACTGCCGACCGGTGGTGACGATGGTGCCCTACGGGTTGGTGAGGTCTTAGTGACTGCTGTATCCACCGCGTCACTTACTAATGAGCCGTCGCCCCTGACTTCGCCCCTACTCATCCCCTCACGAACCCTTGGCTCCGATATACTTGGAGACAGCTGTTGCTGTTGCGGTTCAACGACATCCCCACTAACCTGTCCCTCGGACATTACGTCTGGGTACATTATACTTGAACGTCGAGTTCTATGCCTAATTTGATCGCTATGCCGTGTGAGAAGTCGACCCTCATCGCTGTTTACTACATACCTACGTGAACCTTGTTGGTTTACTACCGTTCCTTTTAACCACTTGTCTTTGCTACCGTAGTTCCTGGCCCATATCGTATCACCAACGGTGTGTTGCAATGGTTCAGTGCCCGAACTCGTCGACTGCTGACGCTGCACCCTTTCTACCCGGTCCTGACGCGCGCGGTCTGCGCGCAAAAGATCTAACCGGGAACGCAACGGCCTACGTTGCAACAGCATGGCGGGACTTTCCCCTGTAGTGCTTTGAATACTATTTCTATACGCTAGTAGGTATGTCTGTAAAGCTGTATCGATGTCAACTGCATCTCGGACTGCCTTTTTTATTGTTCGCTTACATAATTTGACGGCATTTTCTGCTGCTCCGTTTGAAGCTGGATGATATACTGGGGAATACGACTGCTTAATACCGTTCAATTTTAAGAATTCTCCTAACTCCGTACTAGTAAATGGTGGGCCCTGGTCGGATACAACCTCCAAAGGCAAACCGAATCGCGCAAATAATGACCTCATAACCTTAATGACTGCCGAAGCATTTGTTTTATTCATTTCAAAAATTTCAATCCACTTTGTACTGGAATCTATAATTACGAAAAACGTTTTTCCCTGGTATGGGCCTAAAAAGTCTACATGTAATCTACTCCACGGCTGGGCTAAATACGGCCAACTACGTGGTGCAGCCTGCGGCGGCGCAGCTGCTTCCATCGCACATGTTTCGCAAGAGCGGCATGTCGATTCAATGTCTGCGTCTATATTGGGCCACCACACAAAACTTCGGGCCATCGACTTGGTCTTAACTATACCCATGTGGCTAACATGAAGCTCTTTTAGTATTGTGTTCTGAAGAGTTGGTGGTACAACAATTCTATAGCCCCACATAATACAACCCCGTTCCACATATAATTCGTGTCGCCTATTAAAGTACGGGTTCATCAATTCGTCTGTGCAATGCGACGGCCACCCTGACTGTATGTTCACCATCACTCTACTCAGCACCTGATCCCGCGCTGTTGCTAGACGTACCTCGTCATTCGTCACCGGCAAAAAACTTTCTGCAAAATTTAAATAGGTATATTCACGCCCGATTTTATTCTTAACTGTTGGTTGAGGTAGTCGCGACAATGCGTCGGCACAGTTTTTAGCAGACGCAACATATTCTATATCATACGAATAACCTGTTAATATTATTGCCCATCTTTGCAACCTGGATGCTGCCATAACCGGAATGCCTACTTTATTTCCAAAAATGTATGTTAAAGGTTTGTGGTCTGTTCTTAAAGTAAACTTTCTACCGTACAAGTACTGATGGAATTTTTTAACACCGTATATTATCGCTAATGCTTCCCTGTCTATTTGAGCATACGATCTCTCCGCGGAGTTAAGTGTGCGTGACGCGTATGCGATTGGCCGTTCGCCTTCCGGCGTGATGTGCGAGATGACGGCGCCTATCCCCGTGGCGCTAGCGTCTGTCGTCAGCACAAGCGGTAGCTCCAGGGAGTAATGCACAAGCACTTCACTCGTGCTCAGTGCCCGCTTAACCCGAGCAAAGGCTACCTCACAAGCATCGCTCCATACGTACTTCACCCCGGCACGCAACAAATTATACAATGGTGTAAGGATCGAACTCACATTTTTTATAAATTTACCATAATATATGACCATCCCAATGAAAGCTTTCAACTCCGATACGTTCCTCGGTATCGGAGTTTTAACAATTGCTTCTACTTTATCTTTGCACGTGTGAACACCTTCCTTACTTATTACATAACCTAAATATTCGAGCGATTCCACAAAGAAAGAACATTTTTCTTTTTTTACTTTTAAGCCACTCGACTTCAGGCGTTCAAAAACTTTATGTAGGCTACTTAAGTGTTGGTGTGTGTCCTTTCCTGTTATAATAATATCATCTAAAAAAACTCCTACGTGGGGTATATCTGCAAACAATTGTTCTAAACATCGTTGAAATATTCCTGGGCTCGACGACAGCCCATACACTAATCGTTTATACATGAAAAGCCCTTTATGTGTGTTAATTACCGCGTATCTCCTAGTATCATCCAGTTCAAACTGAGCGTACGCCTGTGACAAATCGATTTTACTAAATCTTTCGCCTCCGTACAACCGAGACAAAAGATCTTCTACCTTAGGTAATGGATAACGGTCGACTTCTAACACTTTATTCAAGGTTAGTTTAAAATCGGCGCAGACTCTAATGGTACCATCTTTCTTGACGACCGGCACGATGGGTGTTGCCCAGTCCGAGTGGTGGACGGGAGTGAGGATGTCGTCGCGCACCAGCTGTTCCAGTGCGCGCTCAACCGGCTCTCGCAGCGCGTACGCCAACGGGCGCGCGCGCAGGAAAACCGGCCGCGCCCCCTCGCGCACGTGTATGCTCACTTGTCCTCCCGTGAACCGCCCCAGGTCATCCGCAAACACCTCACCGTATCTGGAACTAAATTCCGAGAATTTAAAATCCAAATTCCGATTATTATTGATTTTATTATAATACATAGTCGACACCGATATATTTAGCTCCGCTAACCATTGTCTACCTATTAAAACGGTATTTCCATTGTCAATAACATATAAATCCAATATCTTTTCAGTATTATTAAATTTAACAACGGGTTTAATAACACCTACAGGCCTAACTAGTTCACCCGTGTAATATCTTAAAACCAACTTAGTGGGTTTAATACGTAAACTGGAAAACATTTCCTGATATAATCGGTAATTAATGCACGAGATTGCACTCCCCGTGTCACATTCCATTCTTAAGTCACAACCATGCACACTTACAGAAATCATAATAGGTTCACACTGTCCAAGTGATAAGCGGTTAATAGGTACTATTACCTCGTCACTGTCGCTCCCCGTCGAGTAAGTGCCACACCTGTGGTCGCTGCCATGCCCGTCTTCTTGTATATTATTTAAGGAATTATTCTTGGTCAACCTCGGACACATCCTCTTCAAATGTCCCTCCTGGGTACAAATTCTACACACATACAGTTTGAATTTACACGTATTCGAATTGTGTTTGCCTCCACAGACTTTGCATTCCTCATTTCTAGTGCCCGCTCGAAGTAAGTTGTAACCCGCTCCGCCTATGGTACTTGGACCGCCGCCGCCGCTGCCGGATTGTCGTGAGTCACGCGTCGAGCGAGCGTTTCGCCTCGCGGCCGGCCGATAGCCACCTCCGCCGCCGCCTCCCAACGCCCCGCGCCTTCCTCCGCCGCCGTCATGCCCGATCTTATGAACGGGTAGGGCTTCCGCATCCGCTGCACTGTTGCCGGTCCTTCTTCTCGTACCGTCTTCCACTATTGCCGCGTTTGTCTCAGCCGCCTCCATCGATAAGGCCAGCTTATACGCCCGGTCGATACTGATGCTGTCGTCTTCAGTGAACAACTTCTGACGAATGTCATCGTTTACTAAGCCGCACACAAATTGATCTCTCATATTTTCTTTTAAACTGTCCGCCGTAAAAGAACAATCCTTACTCAGTCTTTTAAGCTCCGAGAAGTACGTCGCGATATTTTCACCAGTTTTTTGAATCCGTTGCCGAAATTTGAACCTCTCAGCGAGCATACACGGTTTGGGGTTTAAGTGTCCTTTCATTACCGCTATTAACTCCGAATAAGTCTTTGTGGATGGTTTAACGGGTGTACATAAATTAACCATTAACTCATATGCACTATTACCAACGACAGTAATTAAAGTTGCGACTTTTAATTCACTTTTTACACTGTTGGCAATAAAGTATTGATCTAATCGATCCACATACGTGTCCCAATTGTCTTTCGTTAGGTCAAACGCACCGATCTTTCCAACCGCCATTTTAAGTCCGTTATTTAACTTAACACGCACAGCTCACACAAGAAAAATATCCACAGCACCTTTAGAGTTTTCTGGTCGCAACATAAAATTTACACGCGTGAAATCACTTAATCGTCGCCACTGAAGTATCCCTGGACACTGGGAACCCCGGGGAATCGGCTGCAGTAAAAACACATCAATCGCTTAACAGATTTATTGAGAGACTGGCTCACACATGCAAGGTTGTACATACCCACTTATTGCTATGAATGTAAAATATAGAAATATGAAATATAGCATTACCTACATCACAGTAAACATGTTCATATTCATATTCATATCGTTTATTTGCATTCCACAATGATAATAAAGATGGTAACAAATAATCTTATGCTAGACACAATTATGGACCCTGTAGGGCACAACAAATATTGCACATTATATATTGTAGACATCTATTATACATATACATCTATCATTACATATACATATCTTAATTTATATTCTATCTTTATTAATAAGATTCTATTAAAAATTTAAAACATTTAAAAAAAAAAATACAATTTTTATTATAATATTGAAGAGATCAAAATTTCAAACTGGTTAATATAAAAATCTTTTATACCTACTATAATTTTAATGTTACAATTTATATAAATTTATTATGGCTACTTAAATCCTATTATCATTTATTTATTCATATTACCTATTTATCCATATATACCTATTATTCATATTTATTTAAATATTATTAGAATTAAGTTTGCAAATTATAGATATCTAAATCTTATAATAAAATATTACAATTCTTATGTACCTTATAATAAAAATATTGTTCATTCATTATTTACTTACTATTATATTTATTTATTTAGTTACTTATTATATTTATTTATTTAATTACTTATTATATTTATTTATAAAATTATTTTTATGTTTAATTGTATTTGGTAATTTTAGGAAAATTATTTTATTTTATTTATTAATTGTTTATCATCAATGTATTCTTTAATTGTATAGTATGCTTTATGAATAAGTATTTGTTTTAATTTGTTTATAAATATTGTTTCACTTTTTTCAGATTTCATTGAGTCTGGTAATTTATTATATATTTTTATACACATAACATATGGACTATTTGAGTGTAGTGCTAGGTTGGAGGTGGGCAACATAAGCATGTCCTTATGCCTTAGTGATCGGCCCGTATGCTTATCTTCACGCCTAGTAAAAAAGTTTTTATATTTCCTGACGAACTTGCATATTTCAAGAATGTAGATACATGGAAGGGATAATATTTTATGTTTTATGAAGAGAGGTTTGCAGCTATCTGTTTGGTCTATGTTAGTAATAATACGGATTAATTTCTTTTGTAATATAAAAAGTGAAGGTGCGTCTGTGCTATTTCCCCACATGATAATGCCATAACTGAACCACGCATGAGCGTAGGCGTAATAGGTGGTTAGTGCTGTTTGTATGTCGGTGGTTTTTTTCACTTCGCATAGAGCATAAGAAAATTTTGAAATTTTTGATCGGATGTTTTTTATGTGGTTCTTCCAGTTTAAATGAGTATCGATAGTTAATCCTAATAGTGTAAAATCATTGACGGTTTCTATTTTTATATTATTTGTGGTAAAATTTATTTGTATTGGTGGTTTTTGGTAGGGATGGAAGGTCATTAATTTTGTTTTATTGTAATTAATTTCTAAGTTATGTTCATTCATCCATTTTGTTGTTTTTTCAATTATTGAGTGGAGTTTTACATTGAGATTATTAATATTTTGGCATGGGGTAAGTATGGATATGTCGTCTGCAAAGAGGACACAAGGTTCTTCCATTATCTTAGGTAAGTCATTTATATAGATTAGGAATAAAAGGCATCCAATGACACTACCTTGGGGGATGGAAGCATTTGTTATTGTTTTGTTTGATCTGATTTTTGTGATTTCTTTTTTTTCATGGTTAAAGTATTCTATTTCAACGTACTGCTCCCTGTTTTTTAAATATGATGAAAACCACTGGTGGGCGGTTCCACGGATCCCTATTCCATATAGTTTGTTCAGAAGAATATTAAATTGAACCCTGTCATATGCTTTCGTCATATCCAGGAGTATACCAACCGCGTATTTTTTGTTATTGAGTATATTTATCACTTCCTGGATAAATTGTGGAATGAATGAAGTTTTTGTAATTGGTTGTAGAGGAATCAATTTGTAAATGTGCGACGGATTTTTCGAAAAGAGAGGAGGTTGTAGAGAAGTCTCAGGATAGGTCTGGAGTTCGATATTAAAGCATGCACTTCCGACTTCTTATAGTCCTCAGTCCCTTAAAATCTTTAGAAGATTTTCGGATTCTGAAGTTACTAACGACCCATTACTCAGTAGGCGCTCAGCAGTAATATAACTGAGGAGCGCCATGTGCTCTTGTGTTCCTGATATTTACAATAAACTACTTTGTCTAGCATCTTAGAAGCCGAACAGCGGCATGATAGTAGTTTAAGTTATAATAGACAAATAATTTAAAACATGATGATAAATATCAAGTTCACCTCTCCACAATTTCTCAAAGAATTTAGACGTAGATTATAGAACAATATTTTTTTATATGATACTAGCTGACCCAGCAAACGTTGTTTTGCCACATTGTATACTTATCACTAAAGGGTATGAAAAATAGATGTTGGCCGATTCTCATAGATACCGGATAAGCACAAAAAATTTCATGAAAATCGGTCAAGCCGTTTCGGAGGAGTATGGCAACGAAAACTGTGACACGAGAATTTTATATATTAGATAAAATTATGAATCTTTTTTTTAAGTTTTACTGCCTGAAAGTCAGAATCAATTTCAATGACATTTAACATAGATGTAGCTTAGTATCCAAAAAAGGGCTATGTATTATCGCAAAAAATCTTATAATACGTAATTGCGGACAAAATCTAATGTATTTATAACGTTAATTCAGTTACAAATAAAAAAGGTATAAGTACTACAAGAACGAAAATAGAAGTAAACTTCCTGAAGCTGGCTGAATGCTTTGGCTTTAGTTTTTTCCAGCCAGCGTCTAGAAAACTCGATTGACCTAAGGAACTGTGTTCAGGATACCTAGAATAGATTCAAAAGAGACCTAAACTAATTACCTATCGGCAAAAAAGGAGTTGCCAATTTAGTTTCGAATCGGAAACTCTTCGGCACAGGAGTAAAACTGTTCAGATAGTAAATCTCAATACAGCCAAACGCGTTAAGACTTCTGGCGAAAAGCCAACGCTTGGATTATGGTAATGGTGGATAGGATAGGCTTAGACTGAGAATTAAAGCATTTTTGTGCCTACATTTGGAACGTTTATCCTTAATTGCTTTATCCTGGATTTTTTTTGGTGGTTTGTCCCAATTTTGAAGGAAACTGTTAACATATTCACTGCTTAAAAATACATGTATGCCTATAAGTTCAATTAATTTAAGTACATTTGATTCGACTGTCGAAAAAATAAGTTGCAGAAATAGTTATTTAGTTGGTTTATTTAGTTTGTTTATTTAGTTTTAGTTTAGTTTATTTATTAATCTGTCTATCGTTTATCTACCAACTGCAAGTGTCGCTTCTGGGCTCGCCCAGTAGAACTCTCAGAAGAAACTCTTGGCCGATAAGTCTCACTTATTGGCCAAGAGTTCAAACAGGACCTGCTTATTATGGAATTATCAAGTTTTCCATATTTTTGGGATCATTTGCTATTTTATACATTATGTACGTTTTATACATTAAGTTTTACACTTACCATAAAGAGGACTGTTTCATACAGCACTAAAATAAATTACTTTTACAATAATATAAGAATGCACTCGTCCAAATATCTAAATCTAAGTAGTAACTCAAGTCGCCGCTCAACCAACGTTGAAATCCTTACAACACCGCGGACGGCCAATAGAGAGCAATTCTTCAATTATACTACAAAATTGAAACCTCAGTTTAAGAATATAAGGTTTAAATTGGAACTCTAACGTAAGATTGGCAGACAAAATCAAATAGAGTTAATGAAATAAATGTATTATGTATCCAATGTGGGCAGTTACAATGCAGTTTTTATTCGTTTGTTCAATTTTATGATTTCCAATTTGCCATCAATGGGGTTTGTTAACTTGGAGACTTCAATCTCGAGTTGTTTGAGTGTTAATGTTAAATAATTTTTATTTACTCAAAAGATATTCACAAAAAGAAACACTTAATTAGACAAATGTACTTAAGTGAGCAGATACAGTATCACAATTACAACCAAACAGTTGCATACAACATTAAATTCATACATAAATATTTTATTTCAATTAGACCGATATTCCAGGTAGGTACTTTTGAAATGTCGATGATGCCATACATAGTTTACATAGATGTATTACATAGATGTCACCGCATAGATATTGGGTGATAATATTTGCCACAAAAACTTTGAACAAGATTTATAGTGTAATTTCTTTAACAAAATTGGTGTTTATTATAAATTGTTGAAACTGTACAAAAATCACTTTTCAAAATAGGTAAGTGATGTATGTATTTAATCTATGCATGTATGCATCTTTGCGGGTTGCCATCCCATCCAAAAATTTAAGTAATAAATCTGGGTTAGACTTCTTAAACCATGCGACTTCTAGATCGATTTGATAAAATAAGTCTACCTACTTACAAGTAAACTTATTTAGTAATCATCACTAAAATCATTTCATATCACTAAATCCAAAATCCACTAAATCCCAAAATTAAATTAATTTGAAACAGCCACTAACATTTCCATACCATACTTCAAAGAATTTAATATAGCGGAACGCGTGACAACCGGGGGGTGGGGGGACCGAGGTTACCTCGTAACCCGCGCGCTGTCACCCGTCAGTCATCATTCGTCACGCGTACGGAACACACGTCAAAGATATTGCGCTCAGATTGCGTTTAATTTCACTGGGGTGCAGTTACATGTGGCGTATTGAAATTTGAGATGTTTGTTTTGTAAATCTGAGCCGGTGGATTTTAGGATGCCGGCTATTTAGCTTGTTTATTCTATGTTTGGGTAGTTTATTGAAGTTATACTCGTAACGATATTTTTACTGTTACACAAAGGATTTTTTGTTACTACTACTAAATTATATTAGAGTTTGTTCATAACTCAGTTTAATAAAATACCTGATTATATTTAACTTCGGAGTTTTTACACAATTTATCAACGAGCCACACTATTCAATCTCGATTGAAACAAATTGAAGGCTTATTTTTAACAAATCAATTGAAACTGAGACAGAAAGGTGTTTTCGGAGCGGGGTTTTAATAAATTAAACGTCTCCGAACCATTTGCTAATGGAAGTTTTACAAAACGTTATTTGTTGTCGCTATTTATTTATAAAATTGTTTCCAACCGAAACGAAGAAAACATAAATAAGTAGGTACTATACAAAATGGAGGAATTAGAATCCTAAAATTACTTAATTAAAGGTTTGAAATAAACTAACTCTCTACTCAATCAGTCTACGTAAATTAAAACTTTAAGCATTTTTTCTAATATCACTACTATTATTTTGCATATTTGTAATACAAGCCTCGTTGCTTAGCTCGGAACTAGTCGCACTTTAGATATTAACAATCTGTTAACCTCATACAATATACAATACATACAATATATTCAGTACCTGAATGTAATATTTCGATATAAACACACAGGGTTATCTAATTCTAAGATAAGCAACGAGACTTGTGTTACGGATACTAGTCAAATCAAATCAAATCATTTATTTCAATTAGACCAATACAGGTGATTTTGAATTGTCATATTTAATTGAATTTAGTTGCACGGTTCCAAAAGGTAGGTCTAGTTGGTTGATATACTACATATATACTTTCTTTTGTAAATAAATACATATTATACATAGATACATCCACGACTCGGATATATATATTGTCTTTACATACTATTCATGACACTTATAATCAGAACAGCCTGGTACTACGAAGTATTTACTTCGAGTTCGGATCAGTGACAGACGAGTGATTATTGCAATTTATCATCGACACCGTGTCACACCGCGTGGCCTATTTAGTGGCGGCCACGAAAACTGCTGTAACACTATATAACAATAATACTTTTATTTGTACAAAGAAAGGAAAGAAGGTACATTACACGCGTAGGCTATGCAATAGAGACTTACATTATTGACAGGTTTCCGGCCCCTAAAATAGGTTACGAAGACCTCTTCAGCACAGTGCCTCCTGTGATAAATGTACCTGATTTCCGAGGTTTGAATCCCAGTAGAGACAAATGTTTGCATGTTACGCATGAATATTTAATTTTGCACTTGAATCATGAATATTTCTATCTATACGTATTTATATAAACAATATAGATTATGTATTACTCATCTTGTATCATGATACCTCGTTCGAAACCAAATGGTATAGATGTCCTACATTTTTTTTTAAATAAAAGGTTTATTTCCACGCTCATTGCATGGCCCTACTGCATTCTTATGTGTGTCGTGTGTGACATGTGGCTGGAATCGCATCGCTTCTCCGTGTGAAGTATCACCGTGATATATTGCTACACAGAAATAAAAATCGAACGAACAATGGGAATAAATACATATGTGATTTGATTTGATTGTATTTTTGTCACTAAGGTGGCAAACGAATATACGAGCCGCCTGATTTTAAACCACAGAAATAATAACCTTGTAATGTCATTATTAAAGTTCAATTTTTATTACGATTTTAATGGCCATATTACCTTATAAACCGAGACAGAATTAAGTTAACTCGTTAGGTAATTCTTAGCGGCAGTTATATGTACATGAAGTTGGACTCTTATTCTAGATGGACTAAGTACTAGAGTCCTGCTAATTTAGGAATTCTAAGTGAGTAGTTGACTATTTGAGATAGTTTTTCTACCTTTTTTTCAAATATATTGGACTAACTTTCAGTCAAACCAAAAAGGGCCTTGCTATATTTTTAAGGTAAAAACAAAAGAATGGCGCTTTACAGTTACTCTTACGAACTGACCTCTTAAAAATGGAGTGTAATGCCTGCATAAGTTACTATTGACAACCGTTGCAATGCATTACAAAAAAAACACTTATTTTTTTAAGCAATTTTAAGAGAAAAAAATTGCTTTCTATCTGCTATATGACTTCTCATAAGTCTACCAAAAAAAAAGACGTATGTCAAACTTGAACACCCATCCACGTACTTATAAAGCAAGTGCAGATTAACCTCGCACAAACTTAATTTTGTGTGGAAGAGCCCATTAATAATAAACGTAGAATTTTGTACCGTGGCACCATGCTGGAAAAACGTCATGATTAAGAGAAAAACTTCAACAAAAAAAATCTTTCCTAATTATGAACTCCAAAAATGTATTACGCAAAATTTTAATTTACACTGCAGACTTTAATGGGGGTGACCTAGTTGAGAATTTAACAAATTTAAACATTTAAAGTCCACATCTTTGAAGTTTTTTGCGGAAGTTTATAAAACTTTACAAGAAATGACCCCTTGAATGATTGATAATGTTCAACTCGTGCTTTCGGACCGACTCTCTTTCTTTTGTTAAATTCTTTATTTTTTGTGTCATTGTTCCAGTGGTCACGAGTGCGGGCTTCTGTTCATGAATTCTCGCGTTTGATTCTGCGGTTAGGTAATTATTTATTTTAAATACTTACCGTTGATGTATATCTATTAGCGTAGGTAAAAGATGTATATCTATTAGCGTAGGTAAAATATATTATCAACGGTAAGAAGAAAGTGGTTTTATTTTAATGTCTATTGTATAATAGACATTTAAATAAAACCACTTTCCTCTGAGTTCTTAATAACTTCATGATTTGTTATGGTATGTGGCCGTAATATAACAATTGGACGAGCCAATGGTCGTATCACCAATCATTTTAGGTTACAAAAACATACCAAGAATCTATAGATGTAAAGCAATAACTAACACTTCTACCTAAACTGTCAGAAAGAAAGAAAAAAAAGAAAGAAAAAACATTTATTTGACGCAAAAGAAATACACACACACATGCAACATTAGAAATAAGTAGAAGTAATTATAAATAGTTAAGTGTGTTTGCCCAATTGCACCAAACAGGAGACCAGCTCAGCATGTGCCAGGATGTAATATCCTGATGCTGATATGCTGATCCTTTTGCCATAGAGATGTCGAAATAAACAAACGGCAATGTAATGTATTGTTGATTATTATCAGAATTGATTCGCCCGAATCAATCTTTTAACTTTCAAGTATGAAGATTTTAAAGCGACACATATCTGCATGATACAAATACCTATAAGATAACATAAACAAGAAAACAACGAGCAATAAATACGTCTTACCAGAATCGAAACATCAGCTGCTAAATATTTTTGTAGCAAGTATTAAATAAGGTACAAAAAATGGTAACATTATAATTTCCACCTGCGGTAGATATCTTAATTATTTAGGTATGATTTCGGCCCTCAAAGTTAACTTACCCCTTTTCACCTCGTTAAAATTGCGAAGACTTATTAAATGCCAGTTAAAGGGGTGCGTAAATTTCGGGTTTACGAATAAATGAGTCAAAGATGCAAATTATCATAAACGGTGGCTGATTCATGCATTTTCATGTTTAAATAATAATTACGGTACCTTCTATATTAGTTCTGTATGTAGTTTGAAGCCTAAAAAGTTCTGTAATAATAAAAATGACATTTAATCGGCAAAGGAAGCATATGTATACTGCCTATACCACAGATTATAATCAGCCATTGCCACCCTAAGACGCGATAAGCTAGCCTTGTGGTGTGACCCGAAGACGCTGAAGTCGAAGGACTTAAGTTCCATCCCAAGGCTTTATGTAAATCTTATGGTCACACTGTGAAGAAAAATATCGTCACATTTCCTCAATGGTCTCGAGAAGTCTGCCAACCCGCATAAGACTAGTGCGACTAGCTATAAAACCCTAAAAATAGTACCTATAGATTAACACAAAAGTTAAAATAAAAAAATCTAGTTATGTCGCTTTTACCAGAACACTGCTAAAATGTATAACCAATCTAACAATCAAGTAATTTAAATCATATATATAAAAATCTAAGCCAGACGACTAATGGGCCAAAATCACGACCCAATGGGTCCCACGTAATGGCAAAAGGCGACGAGGCAGGCCCAGTCGGAGATGGCGAGATGAGCTGGACTCCTTCCAGAAAGACTGGTCACTGAGAGCTGAAGACAGAGAGGTGTGGAAGAAGAGTGGGGAGACCTTTGCCCAGCAGTGGGACACAGTGGGAATAGTGGGAAAAATATAAAAATCTTATAAATTGGCATTTTATAAATTTTTCGAAATTTTTGCTCTTTTACCATCAACCCTTATTTTTAATAGTGATATAATGTATTTTTCCTTTCATCCACAGAACTAATGAATAACTAGAAATAATGTATATGGCAAAACAACGTTTGCCGGGTAAGCTGGTTTCAAATAAAAACACTCAAATCATTGCGTTGTCATTTCCATTAGCGCACCTATATTGTGCTAGGCTTCTGTCCATGGTAAAGGGTTATTGTTTGTGTGATGTGCATGGACATTAGTTTCTGACTCATGGATGTACATATTGTACCTATTTACAGCAACAAAAATATCTATGAAGTTTATCAATCATCCAATACCCGTAACACAAGCCTCGTTGCTTTGCTCGAAAGTAATTGGCACTATGTAATTGTCTGGATTTATTTCTTTTAGCTATGATAGCGAAGTGGTGTGACCAGTAGACTGAAGTTTAAGATCCTGAGTTCGATCCCAAGGTACGTACCACTAACTGTTCGAATTTACGTGTGTATTTATCTCGACGGAAGAACGAAAAAACAGTTATAATAATTTTATGAATTTGCAGGAAAACATCGAGAGGAAACCTATATGCCTGAAAGATTTTCTCGATATCATGTGAGGTCTGCCAACCCGTACTAGGGAAATAGTGTGGTGGACTATAGCCCAATCCCTCTCAATATAGTAAGATTGACCAGCAGTGGTACATTAATTGGGTTGATAATTATATTTTTTGTAGGCCTATCTATTTCTAACAAAGGTTCTCTTTAAAGCCAGGACTTATGTGCCTCTAAGTGGCCATAATTACACACATTACAGCCCAGAGTATTTTTGACCGTTCACAAAACACGACTACACACCCCAAAAAGTTCTAAACAGAACGCAATTTCATTCGCTTCAATGTCAGCTACGAATGCTGACGTCCTTTCAAATGTGAGTAAAACATTTCGAACGGGCCTTGAAAGTCCCACCAGCCATAACCGAGTTAATTCACAGCACTGTGAAAGAATAATTGGCTAAAACTGTCCACTACGCCCCAGTACATTTCTCTCTGGTATGCCAGTACAACGCAGAGTCCAGACCTATACATACTTCCATACTTATATTATATGTGAAAGTATGTCTATCTGTCTGTTTGTTACCTTTTCACGCTTTAACTGCTGAAACGATTTAGATTACGTCATAGGCTACAGTAACCGCTTACCATCAGGTGAGCCGTAAATTGGTATGCCAGCCGTGTAGTATCAAAAAAAATTGGGGTACAGATAGCTTAAATCCAGAGGATGGGAGCTTTTGTAACGGAAATCATCCCTTAAAAGGGCGAAATTGAGGATGGAAGTTTGTATGCGGAATGCGGAATTTCTAACAAAAGGAGGGTTTATTTTTTTTATTGCGATAAGGGGGCAATCGATCAGGCGGCCCACCTGATGGTGAGTAAGTGATCACCGCCGCCCATGGACATTTGCAACACTGAAGGCTTGCAAATGCGTTGCACACCCCTGCAGAAACCGTTTTGGTTTCTTACAATAGGGAATTACTAAACTGACAGCAAATTGAATGCCCATGTTGTCAGAATAGTCACTCCCCAACGAGCTCTAGTAACCTTACTCACTCGCAGAAAGACAACTATTGTTGATTCACTGCGGTATTCTGTAAGGCGGAGGTACTTCCCCAGTCGGGCAGCTCAATTTGAGAGAGGAATCTCGCTATGCCCTACCTCCTCTGGGTAACAAATAAATAAGCAGTATGATGAAAATTATTAATTCTACGCAGGAAAAATCGCGGGCACAAGTTAGTCGTATATAAAGCGAGCCTCGCCAGCGAAATAAGACAATCCTTTTGCGTCACATCAAAGCGAATATTCGTTGGCGGCAGATTTCGCACAATTCAATAAATAATCGCCCGTGTGAGACGTGTGTTCTAAGTCATAGACGTAAAAAACTTTTATTCCTTAATTTATATTGAATCATACATATTTCTATTTATGTAAGGAAGAACTTGGAATACTAAACAACTATAATTAAAACTAAAACCGGATTTTATCGCAGTATATTGATATTATTTCAGAATTTTAAATCTTTTGAATCTTTACAGCATCCACGACCACAGGTAGACTTTTTATTTCAATGATACCAGTAATCTAGAAGACGCTTATACTTGATAAATGCTCCAGTCTTCAGGATGACCACAAAGTTATCAGAGACGACTCAATGTTATGAGCTCAACAATTTACTACCAGCATCCAGCTTTCCGCCGGTCAGGTGGAGCGACGAGCTGCGGAAGGCAGCTGGCAGCAACTGGATGAGAAGAGCCGGAGGTCGAGCTCTGTGGTGTTCACTAGGGGAGGCCTACGTCCAGCGGTGGACGAATATAGGCTGATGATGATAAGGATCACGATGTCCCGCTTTAGGAATAGAAAAGGGCTTGTGCTTTTATTTCCGTAAACGATTTGAAACGTCTGCATTAAATCCGAAAAAAGTATTATTATTTCAACATCATATTTAACAGTTATTTTGTTATAGTTTTTTAAATATACCCTTATATTTTATATTACTATTATACCACTATGACTGTATACACTGTATACACCCGTTTAAAAGAGCATCCCAATCCGACCATGATTAAATTGATGTCTATTATACAGTTTAAGTTACCCAAACAAATCGCTTCCTCTCGTGACTTGATGACACATTTTTATATAAAAATTGGCGTGTATGTCGGACCTGCATCCAATATCCGTATGTCTGTCCGCGAGGAGGACCGAGTGTGGGTGACGTCACGATTATTTTTGTACCCGCCGATGTTTGAGTGGGGACCACAATCGGCCTTCTGTTTGAGACGTAATAGGAAGGCAAGAAATAAATTAAATAAGTAATAAAATAATTACAATCGGGTATAGTCGCATTATCATTAGTCGTTAAGTCGGTCTTAACCCCGCATGCGGGCTCTGCACTCACTCATCACCCCCTTTAATGTCCCACTGCTGGGCACGAGTCTCCACTCAATTGAGAGGGATTAGGCTATAGTCTACCACGCTAGCCTACTGCGGGTTGGCAGACTTCACATGGCTTCGCATAAGCCCACTGATTTTTCGAAATCACATGCTCAAACGGGAAAAGAAAAAAATCGTGAAGAAACCTGCAAGTCTGAGATTCTCGATGCTGTGTAGTCTCTCAACCAGCCCTAGCCTGTACTGTCGTCCAAGTCTGTCTCATCACACAAACATTTGTACCTACCGGTACTCAAACCGGAGATCGTTACCACAGAAAGTAACCTTAAATACCGCTGTGCTGATTGGGTCGTCGTCATCGAATTATTTTATCAATCACTAACAAAATTTCAACGAACAATCAAAGTCTTAAAGCATATTCATATCTATTATCTTATGCATTCTTATAATAAAATTATTATTCAAGATGAGTTGTTTTTTTTAAAACAGCTGCGTTGTTCCCCTTTTAGTTTTTATTTCTAGTACGATAGAGCACTATCCATTTTTCAACTTCAAACCCAACATTAATAAAGAAACCGCAACTTAAAATATCTTAATAAAACTTTGTAATATTTAATGAAACTGGAATTTCTAGAGGCGGGTACACACAGGTGGTTTTAAATGACACACTTCGCCTCTAGACAATCGACAATCTAATTGACGTTGTTATTTTCAGAAAACTGTAATAAGCGACGCAATTGACAATTGTCACGTGATCAAAGAAAGCACTTATAGTGTCAATTAGTAAGTCAGTAAGTACTAAGTTGTGTTTATAGCCTATTATACTAGGAACTCAGAAAGTAAAAGTGTATATAATATATTATGTATCTTTGGTAATGTATTTCGTTTTTTTTTTTGTATTTGCATTTTCTTTTTCTCTTAGTTTGTGTATATCTGTTTAAGTTTAGCTTCTTAACGGACTGACCGATTTCGATTTAATTTGAAAGGTCACCTATCGATTGAAAGTGTGTGAAGATCACCAGCCCTGTCGGGAGTTTTTTTTTATAATGACTAAGTATGGAAAACTCTGATAGTACCTTTTATTTAAAACGACATCATTATTTACAAAAAATATTTAAAGTATCTAATACAAAATCGCACATTAAAAAAACTACTAATAATATTTTTTTATACTAGAATATACATACATATTATATACATCTTCAGTTCAGTATGCAACAGCCCTTATAAGTACACCTTTATCAAGCTAGGAAGTTTTCTGCATAATTTTACCATAATACTTTACATATTTTAACACTACACTCTAGCAGATGGGTTAACTAGACCAGAAGCCGAACCTCATATATTTAAGGACTCCGCCGATCTTTGACATAAAACACAGCAACCTACTTACATATTCACCTATGAGCTTTTTAACCCAAACCAACCGCAGGCAGCTGCGTGGAACCGTAATTTAGATATTTATAGAAAATGTTACCTACTCTAAGCATACCATCACGCCTGTCGTCCACAAAAGGTTAGACAGAACATATACTAATCTACACCCACGTTTTGCCGGTATGTTTTAGGTCCCATATAACAGAGGGGGCGTCTATTGCCGTTAACAGGACACGAACCCAAACTCCGAGCTGCTGCTGAGAATTTTATAGAAAAAACCGAATAACACTTTGCTCGATCTGCGGATCGAAGCAAAGACCTCTGGCTTGGCAGTCGCACTGTACGATCACTAAACCAACGAGGCAGTTTACAAGGTGGACCTACTGTAAGATAGTTTCGTGAGAGTTATAATGTACTGTTTTCCTTGTATACCTATATTAGGTATATAACTTTAAAATATACTAGCAAATGTTAATAACAAAAATACAAGTAACGCATTCCGCGTGCACGCATTAGACCATTCATAAATCCCGAAGTTTCGAAACCGTTACAGCATCCACAGTGCATGTACTTTTATAAAATAATTGAAATAAAATATGAATTGGGAAACTTCATTAATAAATATAGATAGTGATGTCTGTAAAGTTTCATCAAAATCCATTCGTCACATGTCAGTTACACTCACGCAAAAACTTTTTACTTTATAATCGTAGTAACATAATGTGTATTTATGAAAGTCAGGGTCCACCAGCCTAAATACAATTAGGTACTTACTTTTACTTTGTCTGCATAGAATTAGTAATTGTATCCAATCTGCTTAATTATTTCTATCCTATTTTAAGAAATTATCGATACCGCATACAGAATTTCACCCCCGTTTTCGCCCTTTTTGGGGATGATTTCCGGGACAAAAAACTGTCCATATAAATTTTCATCTAAATCAGTTCAGCGGTTTAAGCGTGAAGATGTAACAGACAGGCAAACACACTTTCGCATTTATAATATTAGTAAGGACATTTTTCCATCCATATGCTGACGTCAAAGAAGACCCATGAATAAATGAAGAGCACCATCTATCTGTATTCCTACCGATTGATCTATTGCTTGACGTCAGCCTAACGAACAACAACGTTCTGTGTACCGTACATCATTCGATCAAAACCCTAGTGTTTGACGACCGGTGTGAAAAACACAGCTTTTGAATAAACATCATCAAACCATTTAATGTTCCACTACTAGCCACGGGTCTCCTCTCATTTGAGAGGAATTAGGCTATAGTCCACCACGATAACTAAATGTGGGTAGGCAGTCTTCACACGCAATTGACATATTCTCTCAGGAATGCAAGTAGCATAATGCTTTCGTTCATAATCAATAAAACTGACTTATCAGACTGGCGGTTCACAGCGTGTCTGCTGTTGGAGAGGTCCCGGGTTTGATTTCCAAGTCGAACGATTTATTGTTGGTAATGAAAGGTTGGAGTTTGGATTCGCCCCCTATTATATTATAGAAATTATAATAATTACGACAAACAGTGGGTGTACGTGAGTACTCCTCTGCCTAATACTTAGTAGATACTGGTGTAATGGTATATTATGTTTAGGCATTAGAGATATAAAATTATTGTAAACTTTCTAAAATTGCCCAAATATATTGTAATGTCGGACCTAAATCCATTTAAGGATTTAAGGAATTTCAAGTATACCTTTGCAAAATTTTCAGCAAATAAAAGCCTTTTAGAACATTAGCCTCGTTATAACGTTTATTTTGTTATACTAAAACAAAAAATACTGTGTTTATTTTCAAGCTTTAATAAGCAATTAAGAGAATAAACAGGATACGAACAAAGTTATACATTAGCCCTTATATTATTAGGTACAGTTTTTATATTTTTTTTGGTTTCAGTTTAAGTTGCGAAAATATTGGAGATTTCAAAACACTGAAATTAGTTCTAACCAGCTTATGTATATACATGATGAATATATGTTGACGGACCGATAACCTTAGAAGTATTAAAGGCTGCCTGCTCCGGTAAGGGTCTCGGGTTCGGACCACGGGAGAGGAACATGATTGTGTGATGAGACAGACATGGAAATTGCCGGTTGGGAGACTTTACACGATATAGCGAAACTCTTTCAGACATACAGGTGTTTCCTTCCCCGTTCGAGCATGTGACTTCGAAGTCGGTGTTGTGTACCTTGGAATCGTACTCAAGACCAATGACTTCACTGTCAACTTATCACTCCATTATGCTACTACAACTTACATAATATATCTGTCACTGTCACTATGTCACATAACTATTAAAAAAATATTTTTTTTTAAAAACAACCTTAAAAGTTTTAACGGGACCAAATGGGACCATACGGGAAGCATCAACTTTCAAATAAAAAAGAATCATCAAAATCGGTTGGTTCACCCAGTCGAAAGTTGTGAGTAACAAACTTAAAACAAAATACAGTCGAATTGAGAACCTCCTAATTCTTTGAAGTCGGTTAAAAAACAGCATTATTCATAGGCACACTCTCTATCAACTCAGGTAGTTTATATCTACGGTACCTATGTAGTTTGCCGACAAGTGAAAATGTTCCCCGATCTAACTAGCGGGTAATCAGCCGTCGCTTTGATCTGCCATCAAAGGCATAGCTCCAATCAGCGCGTGCTTGCCAGGTGGGTATGTGGCGTGATTAAAAATATCTTCAGTTTAGGTAAAGCTCTTGATAAAAGTGTATTGTTATTTGAAGTATTTTTGGCTGAATTTTTTGACTGCCTCGTTGGTCGAGTGGTCTTACAGAGCGACTGTCGAGCAAGCGGTCCTGGGTTCGATTCCCAGATCGAGCAAATTGTTATTGGGTTTTTCTATGAGATTCTCAGTAGCAGCTCGGAGTTTGGATTAATTGTGCCCGGTTAATAGCAATAGGCTCGCAAGGGTTAGGCAGAGGAATGTACCTACACCCACATTTTGCTGGTATGTTTTGAGTACTATGTAATAGGGGCCAGCCTATTGCCATTAACCGGGCATGAATCCAGACTCGAAGATGCTACTGAGAATTTCACAGAATAGCACAATAACACTTGTACTTGTTTATTAACGTTGCAAACAAGCATACGACTTGCTACCACTAAGGCAGTCAGACCCACTCTTGAAATATCATTTCTTCAAAGTCGCACCAAAGACTACCCCCAAATCACCGGCACTCTGTTTCCTAGTGTCTTAATATTAAACCTTTAACTTTGTAACGTAACTCACACATCCTAAGGTGTCAGATATTAAGCCTTATTTGAAAGAAAGAAAGAAAGAAAGAAAGAAGAATTTATTTGAAGAAAAAGAAGAGCTATTATTTCTAGCGATTTATTAAACTTACGCAAATACTAGGAGTTCTATTGAAATAAAGCTATATACGATTTTTCGGATTTGATCGTGGTATATTTATATTATTTTATCCCAACGTTTCAGATCAACATAATATGGAATTGTTGAGGTAAGTACTGTAGGTTGTAGCAAATAAAATAGCAGTCCTGGTATCAACACGTATTCCATTAACCTTAGCCTATTTATTTACAAAATTAGCACTGTACAAGTAGTGGATTCTCTTATCTACCAACAATAAGCAAGAGGGCGCGCGGTGCGCAAAGTATACAATTTGTCTGCAAAGTCGTCGTGGTGCATAAGGTGCGCGCGAGTATAAAAACGTCGGTACAGCGCGAGCGCTTCAGTTCCTCCGATTTCCCTATTCGGCAAGCAAATCCCATGGGAAAAGCAAGCCAAATACCTGGGCGTAATACTAGACAGGAAGCTTACGTTCCGTGAGCACATAAGGTCGGTGCGCGGACGCGCCACCTTCGCTCTCGGTCGTCTGCACTCTATCCTCAATGCACGGAGTAAATTGTCCCTTAGGTGTAAGGTGAGAATCTACTCGATGTGCATCCGCCCCATCATGACCTACTCGAGTATCGTATTCGCACACGTCGACGGTCCCAGCATAAATCGTATGCAAGTCATACAGAACCGCTTCATGCGTAAGGCCACGGATGCCCCGTGGTTCGTGCGCAATAAGCAGCTTCATGTAGACTTAAAACTGCCCACCATCAAGCAGTACCTAAAACGTGCTTCGAAACGATACTTCGATCGCGTCCCCCATCACCCGAATCCCTTGTTAGTCCAGTGCACCGACTATAGGCCCTCCGCGATCAGTTCGGTACGCCGCCCCAGACACGTCCTCTCTTATCCAGACGACGAAACCACTCTTCTCCAAGAGTCAAATCCCGAGACCAGCACTCTCACACTCCACACACGTCTACCTAAATATCGTCCTCGCCGGCGAGGCCCGTCGCGACGTCCAGTAAACGTTCCCTCCCGTCACTTGCTCGAGCCGGCCCGCGCCGAGCCTGTAGCTTTAAATTCGCCCCTAAATAATCAAATCCATGATCCAGCCGTCCCTAGCTGTCCTCTCAGCAACGCCCTAAGCCGAGGTCCGAGCCCCATTCGGGGGCGCCCTTAGCTGCTGTTGCTTAAATTCTAAGTTAAGCCTTGGCTGGAGGCACTGTCTGGTGCTTCGCCAAAAAAGTCCGGTTACATTGTAAAAGCTCCCTCGAGCTAACAATGAATGCCATTCAAAAAAAAAAAAAAAAAGCGAGCGCTTCAGTGTCGAATGAATCGCCGTGGCGCGCGCATGTATGACTTGCAGCTACAGTACTCCCCCTCAAGCGAAGCGTACGGGTCTCTTGATAATTCTTCCAGATTTTGTTCTCAGCGTAAGTTCACTAGGTTTATCTTGTTTTAACTTGTTTATCGTTAGTTCACCACTGGGTCAGTCGTCCCCCGATAATAATGATAAAATGTTGACATCAAAAGATATAATTATTAGATTCTGTGCGAGGGATATCAGAAATTCTATAAGACAAATGAAACGTGGAAAATCTCCGGGGTACGACTGGCTCAGTGTAGAACACCTGAAACATGCGGGTCCGCATCTGCCCAGGGTCCTATCGTTGTTTTATAACCTTTGTATATCGCATTCTTACTTACCCAGCGATATGACAAAAACTGTTGTAGTACCGATTGTTAAAAATAAAACTGGAGACATATCTGACAAATCAAACTACAGGCCAATCTCGCTAGCTACAATTGTTGCCAAGATTCTCGATAGTCTCTTGAATGCGCATTTACACAAACTCATCACACTGCATGATGCACAGCACGGTTTCCGACAAGGACTATCAACTGAGACTGCAATACTAAGTCTAAAAAAGACGGTTAATTATTATGTCAATAGACAGAGTCCAGTAATTGCGTGTTTCCTAGATATGTCAAAGGCATTTGACATGGTGGTCTATGATAAGTTATGGGACAAATTGGAAAAGTCTAACATTCCACCGGAATTAATTAATATTATAAGGCACTGGTATCGGCACCAAGTAAACTATGTGCGGTGGGCAGATGCGTCGTCTGATGAATATAAGCTGCAAAGTGGGGTGAGGCAGGGGGGGTTAACCTCCCCCATTCTGTTCAATTTGTATATAAATGAACTTATATATGAACTTAGTAAAATGCATAAAGGTTGTTATATAGATGGAGTTGCATTTAATAATATCAGCTATGCTGATGATATGGCGTTATTGAGTCCTTCAATTGCTGGCCTGAGGTATCTATTGTTTGTGTGTGAGAGATTTGCTGGGGAGCACGGTTTAATATACAATGCTAAGAAAAGTGAGTACCTTATCTTTGGTGAAAAACCATCGGTAAATTATCCACCGATAAAATTGGCGGGAAGACCCTTAAACCGTGCTCGACAGTTTAAATATCTTGGCCACATTTTAAATGTCAATTTAAAAGATGATTGTGATGTAGAACGGGAGCGGAGGGCGTTGGCGGTTAGAAGCAATATGCTGATTCGGAGGTTTTCCCGCTGTACGCCGGAAGTAAAGTTAACGCTTTTTAAATCTTATTGCCAGGTATTTTACACGTGTAGCCTCTGGACCAGTTGTACGCAAAAAGCCATCAGCGCTCTTCGGGTCCAATATAATAATGCATTTAGGATGCTGTTGGGGTTGCCACGGCTGTGTAGCGCCTCGGGTATGTTTGCCGAAGCTCACACCGACGGCTTCGCAGCGATTAGGCGTAAGCGTGCGGCATCGCTGCTGCAAAGGGTGCGTGACAGCCCAAACCGCCTCCTCAATGTCATTGCGGGCAAATTTGACTGCCCTATAATACACTATCTCTCCAATTTACATGTACTAACATAGCTATTAAGTTTTCTGTATACTAACAATTTATGGATGAATATCTGAAATAAAATACTTATTATTATTATTATTATTATTATCGGAGATGCTTACTGTGGAGTCACTCGCCGTCATAACCTGGTCGGGATCGTTCCATGTGTAGGCAGGTTTGAGGCGGTCAATTGATACGTTGACGTCACGCCCCGGTAGGCGTATCTTGAAATACTTGTCATTTCGTTGTAGGACAGGATATGGACCTTCATATGGCCGCTGAAAAGGTCTTCGGACGGCGTCAACCCGCAGAAATACTTGTGTATGAACATGGTATGTTTGTTGCTGTGCGGGCGGTAAACCGGTTTCAATGTAGTTATAACGCGATGCAGTTGGTCTACATAGCCTTGGTCCATCTCCGTATGTATGACTGCGTTTGGTGCGACAAAATCACCTGGTAATCTCAGAGCTTGGCCGTAGGTCAGCTGCGCGGGGCTTGTGTTGGTGTCAGTCCTTATAGCTGCACGTAGTCCCAATAGCACAGTAGGCAATTCTGAGACCCACTTGGCACTGACTTGGAGTCGACTCATCAATGCAGTCTTTAGGGATCGGTGCCAACGTTCAACTATCCCATTGCTCTGGGGGTGGTATGCAGTTGTCCGTGTTCGTTCAGCGCCTAGCAGTTTGGTAAGCGAATTAAACAGCTTGCTTTCGAACTGTCTGCCTTGATCCGTGGTTATGGTGATTGGGCAGCCAAATCGCGCTATCCAGGCTTCATAAAATGTTCTGGAGATAACTTCAGATGATATTTCATGGATCGGAACAGCCTCCGGCCACCTGGTCTTGCGGTCAATCATGGTCAGTAGATATCGATGTCCGCATGCGGTGCTCGGCAATGGTCCGACTATGTCTATGTGTACATGTTGAAATCTGTCGCATTCTGGAAATGTTGACAACTCGCTGCGAGTGTGGCGTTGTATCTTAGATCGCTGACACAGTACACATGACTTTGCCCAGTTACCAACGTCAATATTCATCGCAGGCCAAAAATATCTTCCTTGCATGAGTTTGCGAATGGTTCTAACGCCGGGATGACTAAGATTGTGAACGATGTCAAAAGCTGTGCGTCGGAATTCTTTTGTTAAGAACGGCCTTGCATGTGATGTTGATGTCTCGCAATAAATCTCGACGTTAGTTCCCGGAACATTAAATTTCTTGAGGTGAATGTTTGGTTGACGTAACAGGGCGTTCATATCGCTGTCCTTCTCTTGCGCCGCTGATAATTGCGCGTAGTCAATACATGTGGGTACATCGATAACTTCAACTCGCGATAATGCGTCCGCTACGACGTTGTCTGACCCGCTCACATGACGAATGTCTGTTGTGAACTCACTTATGAACAATAACTGCCGCGTTCGTCGGGGTGTTTCGCTGTCTGACGGCGGCTTATGAATTGCGTATGTGGGCGGCTTGTGATCGGTGTAGATGATTAATTCACGTCCTTCAGAGATCTTCCGGAAATGTTTTACAGCCATGTAGATTGCCAATAGTTCTCTGTCGAATGTACTGTATCGCTGTTGCGTTTCAGAAAACTTTTTTGAGAAGTAGCCGAGCGGAATCCATTTGTTGTTAATCCGTTGTTGTATTACCGCGCCCGCACAGGTGTTCGATGCGTCACACATTAATGATATTGCATTCTGCGTAGACGGAGAAGGATGAGCGAGTAAAGTGGCGTTTTGGATGCTAACTTTACATGCTTCGAATGCTTCTAATGCTTCTGTAGTCCAATCGATTTTTGTTTTATCCCGTTTTTTGGAGTTGTGTAGGAACGCGTTCAGCGGTGCTTGAATATGTGCAGCCTTGGGCAAACTGTCACGATAAAAATTCACCATACCCAGGAAACGTCGTAAGTCTTGAATATTCTCGGGCTTGGGGTACTCTGTGATGCTTTGACTTTTTCGAGTGGTGGTTTGATTCCCTCTGCGGACACTTCGTAACCGAGGAATTTAACAGCCTGCTTTCCAAAGACGCACTTCGACGGGTTTATAGTGATCCCGTATTCGTCTAGTCTTTGCAGTACGGTACGCAGATCCTCATAGTGTTTTGTTTCGTCTTCCGAGGCTACAATGACGTCATCAATGAATTGAAATGTGTGATCGCACCCGCTGAGCACTTGGTGTATAAACCGTTGAAATGTTTGCCCGGCGTTCTTCAGACCGGGGCACATGCGAGGGAATTCAAATAATCCAAATGGTGTGGTGATTGCTGTCTTCTCGATATCGAGACCATAAACAGGCAATTGTTGGTATGCACGGTTGAGGTCCAAAGTTGTGAAGATTTTCTTGCCGTACAGAACATATGTAAAATCCTTGAGGCGAGGAACTGGATAGCGGTCGGGCTTCGTAATAGCATTCAAACGCCTGTAATCACCACATACACGTATGTCGCCATTTTTCTTGGGCACAACATGAAGTGGGCTTGCCCACGGGCTCTTGCTTGGCCGGCAAAGACCCTGTTGCATCATGATCCCGAATTCGTTCTTCACGGGCACGAAGAGATGTGGTGCTAACGGTCGTGTTTTGCTGTACAATGGCGGACCACTGGTTTCAATATAATGTTCGACACGATGCTTCGGTGTCTCCTTCATTGATGACGGTCGAGTAATATTGGGGAAATCGGCTAACAACTGATGGTAATCTTGTCCAATGTCAATACTACGTACAGTTGGCTTGCAGGAGTACGAGATTGGTGCCTTGACGGACAAGTTCGTGACTTGATCGATGAGCCGCTGGCCGGCTATGTCCACTAATAGCCGGTGATGCTTCAAAAAATCAGCGCCGATGATAGGCTTGCTGACTGCCGCAATCACAAACTTCCAGCGATATGGCCTTCGCAGTTTGAGATCCAACTCGAGCGTCTTCTCACCGTACGTAGGTATAGTTGTGTTGTTGGCGGCATACAGGCAAAAACTTGATGGTGAAGCTTTCATGCCTGCTCTCTTCGGTATGACGGAGATGTTTGCACCGGTGTCGATTAAAAATGACAAACGGGAGTTTCTATCGGTTATAAATAGACGGTGTGAAAAAGTTGTCGCGCCGGGTGCCGCCTCAGCCAACGCAGGTCTTAGTTTTCCGAATTCATATTCTTGTCTTCGTAACTGCAAGGTCGAGTACATCGCTGTGCTTGCATCCCGAATCTTCGATGGTAGTAGCGTACCCCTACTTGGTGTGGAGCTTCGTTTCGAGGGGAACGGGATCGCCCTGGCGTTCGTGACCTGGAGCGGTAGCGACGGAACGGACGCCTTCGTTGATATGACGACTGGGTGGCCTTCAATTCAGCTATCTCTCTTGTCAACATATCAAGCTTCTCCGCAATGGTCGTCTCATGCGTGGTCGCCTGGCTCGGGCTGGTGGACACTACTGCTACCGGTTGCGGCTGTGAATGTTCCAGGATCTTGTCGGCCATCTGTGCGAGGTCGTCAATGTCTGACTTCTTAGCGATGTTGTCACTCACGGCGAGTACCGCGCGAACAGACTGAGGCAGGTGATTAGTCCACATAATGCGAAGAGCTGACTCAGATATGTTGTCTCCAGCTAGGTTTTTCATCCGCCTTAGTAATTGCGATGGCTTCATATCCCCGAGCTCCATTTCAGATAACAGCCGCTGCACTTGTCTTTGTTCAGATTCCTCGTAGACCTGCAGTAATCGGGTCTTTAGCGTCTCATACTTGTCGGTCTCAGGGGGACACAGTATAATATCAGCTATTTCATCGATGTCTTGACGTTCTAATTGGCCGATGACAAGCTCGTACATCGCTTTGTCACCTTTTCTATGTGGAGATACGATAGCCTCAAACTGCGCGAACCATAGGCGTAGTCTATCTCGCCAAATCGGTGGAATACGAAGTGCTGTCGATACTCCAGACACTTCTTGTTCATCTCTCTTCACCTCGGACGTAGACATATCGTCTGATTATTTTTGATCACGTCGGGGTCACCACTGTTGAGGTAAGTACTGTAGGTTGTAGCAAATAAAATAGCAGTCCTGGTATCAACACGTATTCCATTAACCTTAGCCTATTTATTTACAAAATTAGCACTGTACAAGTAGTGGATTCTCTTATCTACCAACAATAAGCAAGAGGGCGCGCGGTGCGCAAAGTATACAATTTGTCTGCAAAGTCGTCGTGGTGCATAAGGTGCGCGCGAGTATAAAAACGTCGGTACAGCGCGAGCGCTTCAGTGTCGAATGAATCGCCGTGGCGCGCGCATGTATGACTTGCAGCTACAGAATAAACTCCGTAATATTGTATATTTAAAAATATTTATTCAAAATTTCTCAATGTCAAAAGCTAGATCTATTTCTCTACACAAAAATCACAGGAGAAGTATTGCCGAACAGTGTCAAGCAATGTACACAAAGCCGGTAGCCCGAGCTCCTGGGGTCGACCTCAGGAGCTGGCCGCTCGTGTGTGACACTACGATTGCCTGCAGTGACTTAGAGGTGCGAAGCAAAGAGGATGCAACTCACAGAGAAAGAAAAATATTAAAAATACTTGTATTATTATTACCGGTCGTCGTGGCGATCCTTGCGGGAGACCTATGTCCAGCAGTGGACGTCTAACGGTTGATGTGATGATGATGATGATGATGGTATTATATCGTTTTTGGATTAAGTTATAGAGATAAATTATATTGGCTTTAATCAATAAAATTATTACAGTGCCGCGACTTCATCTGCATAGAAATTTCGATCCGCCTTTTCAATTTCTCAATGAATGACGACTCTGTGGTCTAGTGGTTCGAGTACGGGACTGCCGATCATGAGGTCGTGGATTCGATTCTCACCGGATCCAAATATTTATGTAATGAATGAATATAAGTGTTTGTGTTAGTTTGGGTGTTTCTTGTGTATTACAAGCATGTATTTAATAAAAGTATATAAGTATTATATCCATTGTCTGTAACCATCGTACAAGCTCTGCTTAGTTTGGGAGTAGATGTGCTGTGTAAAATGTCGCACAATATAAATAAAAAAAAATATTTCCGGGACATAGTCTATCCTAGATCCCTCCCTAGGATTCAAACTATTTCCATACGAAATGTTTTCTAAACTAGATTAGCTGTTTAAGCGCTAAGAGATCAAACCCTAACCCGGAACGCCCAAACCCGGAACAACTACTTGTAGGTCGTACAAATATTATCTCCGGCCGGGGATCGAACCACAACTTATAACATACAAGCCGATCGCTCAGCCACTGTCGTCATCGAGTCATCAAATATGACTCATGTGCATTGGTAACAATTGGAACCAGTGCCACATCCATCCACTCTCTCATCTACAATGCAGTGGTTAGCCGTGACGTCGATCGCTCGCATCACGTTGGGTTCCGCACGTTTGAACCAACAAGTTCTACTAGTTTCTAGTGAAATACTAAAGTTGCAGATTCCCGAATACATGCCTACGTCTGCTGAGTGAGGTGTTCAGTGACCATAGAATTTGTAACATTTGGAAACATACTGGTTTGATTCTGTGCGAGTTTTTGTATGTTTATATTAATTATTGATGAATGTTTAAAAAGAAAAGTATAATCATTGTGTTAAAATAATATTTCAAATGGTTTTAGTTAATTGATATTTCTATACATAGGCTGAATGGTACATATTGAAGAACACAATAGTTTATGATCATATGTAACATATAAAAAATATAATATTATGTATTGATTAATGTCATAGTAAAGCAAAAGTAAAATTATTCAGAAAAGTGAAGTCACCGCGCGGGTACTAAATAAATAAATATTTCTGGACATTATTACACAGCGCCATCTAGTTCCGTGGTAAGCAACGAGGCTTGTGTTACGGATACTAGGTGGTACTGCATATATACTTTTTATATAAATAGTACATATTATACATAGATACATCCATGACTCGGATACAAATGTTGATGCTCATCACACAAACATTTGGCCCTACGGGGATTCGAACCCGGGACCCATAGCACAGCAGGCAGCGTTAACTACCGCTGAGCTAAACGTAGCATCTAACCTTAACGACATAACTTTAATATTATTCAGAAAAGTGTAATCACCGCGCGGGTAATAGCGACCCACTATCCAGTTTTATTAGTCTTTGATAAAAAATAAAAACTTACCTCCATACGTACATGATGTCCACATTTATGGTCACAATAAGTAAACACACACACACATTAGTTATTTACTAGTAAAATCTCATTCACTACACCAGGTAAAAGATTCAGGTATGATTCAATGTCTCGTCTACCTTCAATAAAATATGGGCACAGCAAACAGTTATTTAAATCACCTACCCACACATTAACACTAAAACCTTTGTTGGTGAAAATCAGGTGAAAAGAATATTAATTTATGTCGGTATTTTTAAAAAACTATTAGCGGAATTTCACCCGTAGTTGAAGGTCGTAATTACAATACTGTTCGTAATACGAATCAAGAAATACACAAACTATCACACAATGATATTGACACACAAATAATCACGGGCTGCGCCTGCGCCTGGAAAATCCACCCGGCGATCGGAAGACACGAAACTAAACGAACGTGGCGAGCGACGCGGCGCCGGCGCCTGCGCTCTGACTAATTACGTGCCGCGGTGAGCGCAGCACCGGTGGGCCGAGGTGGGGGGGACGATGCGCGGGGACGCGGGGGTGGTCACAACAATCAACTACAATGTCTATGCGTGGGAGTCCATATTATTATATCAATATTTTATAGGGTAATTAGATAAAATTTGAAGTAAATACTTTTTTCACATATTCGGTACCAGAATCGAGTATCGAATGTCTTCCTTTAGCATACGTATGTACAATCAACAAAATTGAATCATGACCCACCATAAGCTTATTTTCTTACAGACATTCAAATAAGATTAGGTCGACATTCGCGTAAACATACGTGCCCATGGTAACAACCTTGTTATCTGTCATTAATACAAAGAATTATCAGTTGCAATCTCCATCTTGGTTAAGAGCTTTTACACACGAGTGCGGTATAAAGCTGAATGCATACACCGCACGCCATCCATACTTACTTTACTTACTTATTATTTATTAATATTTTTTGTTATTATTATAAATGCGAAAGTGTGTCTGTCTGTCTGTATGTTTGTTACCTCTTCACGCTATAACCACTGACCCGATTAAGATGTTTTTTGTATAGAGACGGTTTGAGCCCCGGGGAAGGGCATTGGATAGCTTTCATCTCGGAAGTCATCCCTTAAAAGAGAGAAGAGGGGAGTGGAAGTTTGTATTAGGATAAAATTATTAATTCAACGCAGACGTAGTCGCGGGCAAAAGCTAGTATAAAATAAATACGAAATAAATGCGTACTAAAATCAATGCGTTCAGCTTAAATATTTTCTCTGAGCTTCGTTTGTAAAGTGCGTTAAGGCAATCATAGAAAGGGGAAGTAAAACGCTTCAATAATATTGTTTTATTTGTAATATTTATTTATTAACCAACTTATACGATAATGCAATAGGATATAATATAAATTATAAAGATATATAATTGAAAATAAGAAACAATTATGATATTATTATAGTGTTGAACACATTATTATTTGACAATAGTTAATATCGAGCGTAACCACCATTGCTTGCAATGCCAGCCAATAGTCTCGAACGCATTGATGCAATAGGACTGCAAATATCACTTCCTCTTATAAAATCCCAAATTTCATTGCTCAATTGCTTGCTTGGTCCTCTCACTCCTGTTATACCACATTTGGGCCATCAAACCCCATATTTTTCAATTGGATGCTGGACTTTAAATCCGGGGATTTAGACGGTCAGGGTATTAGTGTAATTATTGGATGCTGGCTAAACCACTCATTCGTTCAACACAGCTCTGGTCGTATGCACATAATAAACTTCTTGCTTGCTTGGAAGAAGCTTGGAACTTCTTCTCGCGGGTAAACCATTCGCACCGTCGCGTCGTCGGTAACATAGTTTCTTCTAACAAATTCATACAACTCATTGCATTCGCATGCGACGAAATCTGACTCAGCTCGCGTACACCTCCGGTATCATCATCGGTCTACTTTCTTAGCGTGATGCAGTCCAGTAGAGTGCAAATGATTAATTATATTTTGTAGACAAACGAAGTAACGTGCCGCAAAATACCGAGTGCGAGTAAACGGATGTTCTGCCATTATACGATATAAATATGAACGAATCATATTTTATTGTCATCTAAATTATTGACACCAATTTCAGAGTGATTTTTGACTCTGTCATTTTATAATCGAAAGAGTTCGGCACATGGTTTTGAAAAAAAAATACATTAATAACGAGTTATAGTTAATTCCAAAGAGTTTAGATTCAAAATATGATTATTAATGCTATATCTAAAATATGATCTATTATAGTAATGACAAAGATTAAAATTACATGGACCTAGATACGTATTGACATGTCTTGCTTAATATTTAAAACGTCTTAAGTGCGACATGCTCTGTAAAGGAGGGAAATCTTTGTTATTTTGACGGTTGCAAACGGAATATAGTCAAAATGGGTCATGATTCAATTTTGTTGACTGTACCATCTTTTACCAATTAACTTGTGTACTAAATAAGTTTCATGTAATAAAATAAAAGTACCCTCCGATTTTGAAGTATTTATTACAAATTTCGAAATCATTTCAACTATGCTGTTTGTTTAGATTTATTGATATTTTTAGGTGATTTTTTTGATATTTTTTACTTATAAATACAAGTTGAAGTCAATCAAGATACTGAAATCGACCTACATTTCTTTTATAATATAGAAATCGTAACGTATACTCACTTTTGAATAGGAGACTAGAATTTATAGCCTGTTCCGTATAGAAACAGACAATTTAAATTCTTACAGTGCTCCAAACATAGTTGTGTAGAAAACTGACCAATTTCAACAAACAACAAACAAACTGTGTAGTTGTTTGATTCGCTCAACAGATCGCCAGCAAGCAACGATATGTGAATGCACCTGGGACTGGCAGGGAAGTAGTGAGTGCCGCTAAACAGTCAACATTGCTTCAGACATCACGCTTGTATACACAAAAGTAGCACAAGGCAGGCATGTATGACGACCTATGTGGTCTAGTGGTTCGAGTACCGGACTGCTGATCACGAGGTCGTGGTTTCGATTCCCACGGGACACAAATATTTATGTGATGAATATAAGTGTTTGTGTTCGTCTGGGTGTTTCCTATGTATTATAAGTATGTATTTACAAAAAAAAAAAAGTATATAAGTATTATATCCATTGTCTAGTAACCATAGTACAAGTTAGTTTGGGACTAGATGGTGCCGTGTAAAATGTCCCTGAATATTTATTTATTTATTTATTTATTATGTACTGGTCTACAACCACACGTAACCGTTATATTTATAAGGGCCGAACCGGGAGTAAACCAGGCAGCAAAGGGCTGCCAAGGATTATATAGAAATGCCAATAACATTATGTTCGACCAGAGTATCGAATGATGATCTATGTAAATAATAGGTTTTGGGATCAAATTTATAGTCTTTTTTTTTTATTCAGGATCAAAACAATATATTGCGATAAAATCCATAAAAGCAGTTTTGATTATAATAATAATAATAATAATCATTTATTTTCTCTCCATAACATTATACACAGAATGATACAAAAATGGGCAATTGATTGAATATCTTATATTCATGTAAATATACAGAAAGTGTTTAGGGACTTTATTGTGATATATTGATCTCACATACATAGGTGCGGTTGAAACTACTTTTGACTACGATAAAATTCGTAAAAAGTAGTTTTATTTCAATATGTGACATTTCATTTGAGCTTGATTCTTAGTTTTTTAATTTATTAGATTTAATTTATTTGACGCCCTATTAGTCCAGCGGTAGTTGACACTGCCTTCTGTGCTATGGGTCCCGGGTTCGATGTGCTATGGGTCCCGGGTTCGAATCCCGGTAGGGACAAATGTTTGTGTGATGAGCATAAACATTTGTATCCGAGTCATGGATGATATGTGTATTTATATATACATACATATCATCCATGACTCGGACATGGACAATCTATGTATGATATGTATGTATTTACAAAAAAAAAGTATACAATATGTGGTATATCAACCAACTACATAGTATCCGTAACACAAGCCTCGTTGCTTAGCTCGGAACTAGATGGCGCTGTGTCATGATGTCCGGGAATATTTATTTATTTTATTTATTTATTGGTGTACAAACAAGCGGAACCCTGTATAAAAATCTGACAGCTGTCAAAACCACATGACGATCGGCTGCCATACGGCCATCAATATGTGATAGATTGGCCGCGTCCGCAGTCTGAACGGTTCGTTCTCCTTCGCTTATTTGCCTCGCAAATTTTATTCGCAGGCTCACGTAGTAAAATATTGGTGCAATATAAAACTTTTAGTTTGTACATGCGTGCTATTTATGCGTAGGAATAATTATATTTATCTAAAATCTGATTGAGTAGAAAGCGGGCCAAGACAGACAAAAAACTCAGACTATTATTAAATCATTAAATAAATTATAAGTTGGGTATAGTATTAAATATACTTTTTAGGCAAACCCATAAATTACTCCGAATGATATACCTATTAAAAAGTTAAAAAAATAATAATTTTATATTATTTATTTTCATTTTACTAAATTTACATTCTAAAAAAATCGTATCATCAACCCATTTATTGTCCCACTGCTTAGTACGGTTCTACTCTCATTAAATAGGGATTACTATAGAATAATAGCTCTGTAACGAGAGTAGAACCGTAGACTATCTACCACGCTAGCCTAGCGCAGTTTGATGGACTTTATACGCCATCGAAACCAATCTAAACTATTAAACCAATCTTTTGTGGACGAGGCAAAAGTGGTATGCAGGGACCGTAGCGCGTGGTATTCTGTAGTTTCTGCCTACCCTCATGGGAAAAAGGCGTGAGTGTATGTATGTATGTATGTATCTAAACCAATCTACATAATCTGTACAAAATAAACCAAATACATAATATGTATAAAATCTCGCGCCCAAAAAAACCAAACAATCCCTAAAATATCATCGAGCAGCGACGTCTAAAAACGAAAATTAATTCTTGCACTTTAATAAATAGGTCAGTGTTGCCACAATTCATTCGGAAGGTTAATAACCGAGAGATCACATTATAAAGGAGGTAGATTCAGCGGCGATTACACGTAATAACACCGCAATAAATATCGCGAAGCCACTCCAGCCAACCCTCGAGTGGGACCGGTGAGGTGGGGTGCAAGTTATGAGCGGAGTATGTGCCAAGTATGTTTTTTATGGTGATAAGGCGCCAAACGAGCAGGCGGCTCACCTGATGGTAAGTGATGACCGCCGCCTATGGACATTTGCAACACCAGAGGCTTGCAAATGCGTTGCCAAACCCATTAGAAACCGTTCAGGTTTCTTAAAATAGGGAGTTACTGAACTGACAGCAAACGGAATTCCCATGCTGTCAGAATAGTCACTCCCCCAATGAGCTCTGGTAACCTTACTCACTCGCAGAAAAACAACTTGTTGATTCACTGCGGTTGATGCGGTTGATGTTCCTGCTTACATCAAATAGGTAATTATATACTTCACGTGACACAACCTAAGTAATGCGAATAAATTACACCTTTTAGCACTTGGGATACACATACAACGGGATGTTATAAATATACCCGGACATTATGATACAGCGCTATCTAGTTCCGTGGTGAGCAACGAGGCTTGTGGTACGGATACTAGAAGGTTGGTATACTACATAATTATATATATTTTTTGTTAATACATACATATTATACATAGATACATCCATGACTCGGATAGAAATGTTGATGCTCATCACACAAACATTTGTCCCTACCGGGATTCGAACCCGGGACCCGTAGCACAGAAGGCAGCGTTAACTACTGCTGGGCTAATCGGGTCGTCAAATGTTATAAATTTGGATGCGTTCAAAACCCCTTGTAGATATATGTATGTGGCACAGAATAATAAGTCTAACATAGATCGTCCGCTTTATAAACCATCTTCGCTCGACTCCACACCCAAATCAAAGTTACTTAGAATTTCATAGAAACCACCCAATAACGCTGGTCGCTCAGGCAAAAATAATCGAACCTAAAACCTCTTGCTCAGTAGTTGCTATTACAACTACTAAACCAACGACGCATTTTTTTTATTTTGGAATATTAACCAATATTATTATAATCTAGTTACAAACATTCTCACAATCACTTATTTTCTTTCTATTCCCGCTGTCGCTTATATCTTCGTCTACACGCGGGTAGACGCGGTACCGTCCGCTCAACACGATAATTCACCCGGTAATTAGCACTCGTCGTATTCTAACAAAAATGTCCGCCATTTTCCAACTGTTTTGTAAAATTATTCTTTATTTATGATCACCCCGCTTTTTAATCTTAACAAGGATCTTACTTGACCGCAGGACCTCTCGTAGAAAAACCTCTTTCGGATATTATTAATTAGTTTAAATGTAAATGTATATTTTATTATGCTGGTTTTGTAATAAAATGACTATGAACTTTCTGCAACTAGGTATAAAAAGATGTTTTTTTGTTAAGTAATTATTCGGGCATTATTACATAGCGCTCTAGTTCATAGCCAAGCAAATATAGCAAGAAAGCACCCAAACATTTGCCATTACCAAGATTCGATATCATCATCATCATCATCATCATCATCAGCCTACACTCGTCCACTGCTGGACGTAGGCCTCCCCTGGTGAACGCCACAGAGCTCGATCTTCGGCTCTCGCATTCAATATAATTTACGATAATAAAGAGAAAATACATTCATCCATGCCAAATTTCATCAAAATCATTTCAGCGGTTATAGCGTGAAGAAATAACAGACTGATACACATTCACATTTATAATATTAAATTTTACATTCATAAAATTATTAGGTAAGTAAACACAGAAACAAAAATATTAATATGTAAACAAATGAGTGGGTTCCGAATGAACAGGCTAGATAAATTGCTTAAAGAAAGGAAGAAAGAAAGGTTAATAATGATTGATTACATATTAAAATAAATATTGTCTGTTTATTATCTTGCTCGGTTAAACTCTGATTAGTTCATTTCTAGATAGTGGTTGACGTAATTGCAATAAATCGTTGATTTTTATCAATTACGTGCAATTGATTTTTTACGTTATTTAAATCTGATAACTTTAAACAACGATGAAAGTAAATAAAATGAGATAGTTTATTATACACGCATCGACCATGATTAAATAATGTTGATTAATAAAGAAAAAAATAATTCTCGCGAAAAATAAACCGACTTCAAATGTAAGAACTGGACGAAATTATCAAATCTTATAATTATTGAAAAATCAAATTAAAGAATTATCAATATCGGTTCACCCAGTCGAAAGTTATATGAGGTAACATACATAAAATAAATGCAGTCGAATTGATAATCCCATGCCATTGAAAAAATCTCTCCAGTACACAATTTTCCTCAAGATTTGCCTAAACCTTCACCGTTCAAGCATAAATACCCGCATAACTGAAAAGTAACTTCATCAGTCAGTCACTGGTCACACCGTAAAATAGGAATTAAATATGTAAAAATGACAGACTAATATACCATAATTTAATTTATTTGTTACTTACATAATAAATGCACAACGAATTAATCACTTTTAAAAAATAGTTCAAAAGTCTTTAGACAGAAGAACTATTCAAAAATTAGAAGCTGAGTTTGCCGAAGATGAAGTTTCCAGGGGCGTTGACATCCTCGGAGGTGAAGTATTCCTTCCACAACTCCTGGAAGTCAGCCCACGAGACTTCAGCCTTGCCTTTGGAAATCTTCTGGAACGCCTGCGAAGCTTCATCCTTGCTGATATAAGAAGCGTACGAAGTCAAGAACTCATCGCTGCTAATAGATCCATCACCAGTAGTGTCTTCTAGGGAGAAAGTGAACTTGCAGTAGAGGTTCTGCCACTCGGCTGCTGCAGACGGGTTCTTTGAGTACTTCTCCCACATATCAATCCACTCGTCCTTGGACACTTGGCCGTCGTTATCAGCATCAGCTCCGCTTTGAATGCCTTCCCAAATCTTGGTGAGGGTTTCTTTAACGTAGGTGTATTTGGCATCTCCGCTGCTCCATTTTCTAGTCTTGACTATAGCTTCGATGGCAGCGTCGAAGTCTTTCTTCTCGATGATTCCACTTCCATCGGTATCGAAGAAAGTGAAGACGTAGAGCAGCTTTTTCTTTCTGAAGTCAGACACCATTTTGCTTGTGTATTGTGTACTGGTAAATAATTTTCGTCGTATGTGCCGCGCTTATATAGTATCGGTGGCTTTGTACACAGAGCTAGTTATACAGGTAATGTTTGTGTATGAATCATGAGATATTGTCATAGATTAGTATCTTACATTAAAACTGCAGAATTATTTTCGTTAACACACAATTTTTTGGTGAAGTCTGTCTGTTCATTAGGTTGGTTAATTAATTTAATTATAAGTTTATAGTTTAATAATTGTTTTTTTTTGTCTCTTTTTTGGACACTGTCTTCGACTAAACTTTAAAAGTGTGAGTCTATAATAGTCCTTAGAGACAACAAATTAAATATACATTCAAATAACATAGACAAACGCAATATTTTGCAATGTCCATTGTTATCCCAAGTCAAGAAATGTTTTTAAGTTTTTCTATAAGGCAATTATCAGTAGCCAAACTAACAACTACAAGTTTGAATTTAATGACCAAACCAAAGGACGTAGGTTAAAAAACAGGCGGCGCACCTCCTTCCTTAAAAAATCCTTTACGGAAATCCTGCGGAAAAACCCTTTCGAAAAATCGTAAAGGATTTTTTCACACTTAAAGAAAAAGTTCAAATCCTGATTTATTTTCTTTCATTAAAACTATAAATTTACTCTATTCTATTCCACTCTACCTTTATCAATTCAGCATTAAACGACGCTACATAACATTTTTTTGACAATAAGCTTGTGGGCAATATTAAGCGGTATAGTATCAAAATGCGAATATTAAACACCTTATTATGCAATAAGTGGTATAATCATTGCAATGGACATAGGGAACTTATATAATGGTTACTAATGGTAATTGTCGCCGCCACTAACTGTACGTTAACTGTTTAAACGAACAGCTATTACACCGACGTCCCCGGCGGAACCGACGTATTAGTGCGGTGCCGTTAAACGCCGGTCCATAAGTTGGAATCTGTTTAAGTTAAAAGCATGAAAATTAAATGCTTAAAAGGATTTTTTTATTAGTGCTGCCTCATTAGCCTAATGTAATGTAAAAGTTAATTCTCAGGTCAAATATTTCTAAGCAGAAAGACTTTTCTATGCAGTAGTAGCAGTTAAAGTTTGGAGATATTCTCTCTTTTTCTTTGACTTCTATTTCTTGCGTTGTATTATTTTTCTTTTGTTTCTGGGTCCTTTAAAATTCATTGTCACCAGTTCCAGGGACAGCTTAACTAGTACCAAAAAGTTAAAGAAAATACTGATTTTCAGACGTAGACTGGAATCAAGCCTCAACATAACATATGTATTTGAAAAAAGATCGAATTAGAAACAAATAGGTATTTAGTTTATATACCACTCAGACAAACAATTTAATTGATTCCAAAATCCTATTATAATGTATCTACACCATGTAAGATCACCAGCCTATGCCAGAAGACAGCGATAGATGGCACATTAATGGTGCAATATCTATTACACATTACCCCTGTCCCCCGACTGCCATATGGAGCGCCATACACCATGCACCCTAATGGGGGGCGGGCTGTAATATATTTGACTAAACCAAATTACTATAGTATAGTGTGTTGTGTCTGGTTTTTGGTTGAAACAAAACATATTTTTGTATGTTATGATTGTTATTTGTATCTTCAACATTGGTTGGATGAAATTTGGTTTTTTCTTTTGGTATTGTAATACAAATCAACTATTTTGTAATTTTGTATTTAATTTAAAAAGAGTATCTATGGAGTTTCTTGCCGGTTCTTACCCTTGCCGGTCCTTTTAAGACCTACCTTTTGGAACCGTGCAACTAGTTTTTGACAATTCAAAATTACCTGGAATATTGATCTAATCGAAATAAATCATTTGAGTTTGAGTTTGGTATTCCGCCAATGTGCCTGAGCTGCAAGTTAACAAATCTTTCTCTAATAAAACCCTCTATGTGGTACTGTGTATGTAAATATATACAAGTTATTTCCCTTTCACGAAATAAGGTCACTATAGGCCTAAACTGAATAAAAACCTGAAACAATCTCTCGAAAGTTACATAATATTTAATAAATAAAAAACACTAATTAAAACTTATTTTTCATTTCATTTTATATGATTTAAAATGAAATAGGTAAAAAAAATATAACAATTTGTCTTAACTGTCAAGACAATTTAATTAATCAATAATGTTTCATTTTTAAGAATAAATATGTGAGTCAGCAGACAAACTCAGATGCTCGAGCTAGTTGCGTTACTTTTTCTACTAGTTGTATGTATGTGTTTGTATGAGTTTTGATTGCCTGATAAGTCTTGACGTGCGCCATTATCTGCCGCGGTCTCAACTGCAATGCAGAGAGCCATACACTTGGTATTTGTTAAGATAACACAGCTTATATATACAGCAAACATACAAATAGACGTGCAGTTAAAAATAATTGTCTCATTATGTCACGTCTTGGTTTTTTGATGTAGGCAAAGATAATTTAAGTTACGTCATATTTTTACTTAAAAATTATCACTTCGCCTCACGATATTAATATGATCTCCACCCGTATCGAAGGCATATTGAAACACAAATTCTCACACACACAAACACCTGGATCTAGAACAACTAGTAGTCATACAAATACATTTTGGATATTAGCGCGGTGGCTGAACAATAGATACGTTATGGGTTCGATTTCCACACGGCGGAAATATTTGTACAATCTACATTTAGTTTTTCTAAGTCTGGACATTTGTTACGTTGTGTATTAATTGAAAATTTTTGTTTGGAAAAGCAACTCACGACACAGGAAAAAATTTTCTCCTGTGTCGAAAAAATCTTAGTGCAAGGCAACGTTTTTGAAAATAATAAATATATGGTCCTATCGTGCCGTCAAAACGATTATCAGTTAGAACGCAACCTTCCAGTATCTGTGAGCTGAATAGCACAATATTGTGGTGTGCTACGTGTCAGGGGTGTGCTTTGAGTAATATGCCTCATCTGTCATTGAGCTCTTACATATTACACGTTATTATTTTGTAGCGATAGTATTGATAGCTGAGGGTGTTGATTCTTTCTTTATGGTGAAAGAGTTCACTAATTTTCTGAGTTTGTTTCGTAGTTTATCTTAGCTCGCGTTAGCTCTGAGATCATCAGTTAGGAAACGCCGGACCATAAATTACCTAATTAAGATATTGACTTGTAAAAGTATCGTCAAAAAATATATTTTTATAGAAGTAAAATATCTTTTAATCTCATTTTGAAACCCATGGTATGGAATATTATAGGCAAGCGCAGTTTTGAGAGACATAGCCCACCTCTGCGGGCAACGAATGAAATTAATAACTTTTTACACTTTAAAACTAAAGTCGTTTCAAATTCAATGTTGATTCGAAATTGGTAGATATCTAGACTTTCCAGTTAGTAGTATTTATTTATCAATAATGACCTATATACTCTTATGTTAATCTATTTTTAGTTAACTATTAGGTATGTAAGTGACAAGCAGTACGCTAACTTAGTCATAAAAAATACTTTTTTTACTACATATCTTCGACTTTCAAACACTTAATTCGCGGGTTGGATTTGCTCGAGACCTCTGACTTGACTGTCACTGGCCATTTACTGAGATTATCACTGCTTCCAGCATTACAGGCTATACGTTATATTAGGTATTATTTATCGACTAAATCATCTTCTAGCATGTGTTCCCCGCTTTCAGTACGCAGACAACGCGAGCAGTCGGTATCTGATACGCGGCGAGACAGATCGGGTGCATCACTCACAACACGCCCTTCTGTCATCCGCGTACACGATGATATCGTATCGACACACAGTACGGATGGATGCGGCATTTCATTGTAATAAAAATACCAGTCACTGCCACATTCATTGATATTAATTTTTTTTTTGCAGATCAAGAACATATCAACACGAAGACGAGAATATTTATTAACAGAAAGATATATTAATGGAAACTATGAATTTGAATAATTAAATTGTCACAAATATAAAACTAAAAAAAATCCTCCGCATCACTATCAGAAGGTAGGTTGCCCAGAAGACTGGCAGAAACGTGGCACGTTTGATTTTAATGTTATTAAATTACATAAAATCAAAACGAACAGTTACTCAATGTTCAGGCCATATGCCTGTTTGTAACCAAAAGATGAGTCAGAAGTAAATATTATATCACCCAGTCCATTTCATATCATCTTCGCACATCCAGCATCAGCTAATGCGATAAAAGAGAGCTGCATGGCGCGATGCTGGCGGCGGGGCTGAGGGGCGCGCCACTCATTTGCCAAATTGTCCGAACTCATAGAATTTTTTATTGCCACTTCTATCACCAAGCCTAGAGTAACGATCGCCATTACATTGTTGCATCTCAAATGTATCTTTTTATGGTGAAAAATACCAGATGTTAATGATTGTAATATAACATTTATAGTGTTTTGAGTGGTTGGGATTGAGTGCCATAATCATTTTGGTAATGCGTATAAATCCTAATTTACTTTCCATAGGAACAATTTGTCACCCCGGAACCGAGGACCAATGTTCTGTTACGATAAATAATACCTAAGTACTATGACAATAATAGATAAAATTAGAATAATTGTTTGCGTATGTGGTTTTAAAGAAATTGACTTGGAAGTTTGCTGTGCTTGAGAGAATAAATACTATTAATTTATATGCCAACAATTCTGCTTCTGTCTTAATTTGTTTCGATTGAAAAGTAATAATTGTTCTTCCATACTTTCTTAAAAGTAACCGTTTCTTCTGTTTCGTGATGGCGTATGTATATAAAACAAATTTCTCACATACACTACTAAAAATATAGACTTCTCGCCGGGACTGAACTCGGGACCAGTGGCCCAGAACTCTCCAGAAGTCTGAATGATTTATCAGCCACTGTGCATATTATGTCGTCTATATTACGGTTATATAACATAGTGAGAGAAGTGAGGGAGGTTAAAATAAATGTATTAATATAGAATAGAGAAGTATTAACAATTAAATTACTTTACAAAACAATTCTGGCATAGGCAATCAAAGTAATTCACCATACATACACGTTCACACTGCTTTCAAATTTAATGCGAATGAGAATGGTTTGAAAGACTGCATACGTAGCAGCCAAAGATGAAGTTCCCTGGTGCTTCCTGATCTTCAGACACGAAATATTCCTTCCACAGCTGCTGGAACTCCTCAAAAGAAACGGTCTTCTTTCCTTTGGCCATTTTGTGGAAAGATTCCACAGACTCCTGTTTATTTAGCCCGAAAGACTCATAGACAGAAGAAAATTCATCCACGTCAATAGCTCCATCGTTGCTGGCGTCTTCTAGTTGGAATATGAACTTGCAGTACAGTTTCTGCCACTCAGGAGCATCAGATGGATTCTTGGCGAACTGGTCCCACATTTGGATCCACTCATCTTTGGATACTTCACCGTCATTATTACCATCTGCCTGGTTTTGGAGACCAGACCAAATTTTCAAAAGATCGTCTTCCACTTGCTTATATTTTTCTTCATCAGGTTTGTACCCCCGCAACTCAGAGATCTTCTTTATAGCTAGCTCGAAGTCTTTTTTATCAACCCCTCCACTTCTATTTGTGTCGAAGAAAGCGTTGAACACATGAAGCAACTTCTTTTTTCGGAAGTCGGACACCATTGTGCCAATTTTTTAGATGGACTAGTTCTTTAAAAGCAAGCTTTATTGCTATATATACATATTTTTTTCAAGGTCATTGGATAAATGTAGATAGATATACATACAATTATCGGTAAGTAAGCCTGATTAGTAACGCGCCATAAAGGGTTATCTATTTGATATCGGTTAGGTAATAAAACCTAGTGAAACAATCTTTGAATTATCGTTAGTGCGTGATAATTTCGTTACATTTTCGTTAATCTTTTATATCGAATAATACTTATATGAGAATATCTAAATACAGTAAATTGCCAAATATTTTAAATATGATATGTGTTTGTTCTACAATGAGTTGGACGGTCGACTCATTGTGTAAAGTCTACCAACTCGCATCAGTGGGCTAGTATTATATTATTTACTATTACTATTATAATTAGTTATTAGTAATTATACTAATAGAGTTTAGCCTAATGTCTCTAAAAATAGAGGAAATCCATGTGCCTCTATGGGGTAAGAGTAAATGGGTCGATGAGGATTAATTACCCTCGACAAATTCAGCAGCCGAATCCTACCAGTTTAAAATTAAATAAAAATTTTCTTCATATTAGAGTTAGTCTTTGACCACAATCTCATCCGACGGTAAGGGAATATGTGGTCTAACGTGTTCACTCGTGACTTCAAGAGGAGATGGGGTGACTATTTTCAAAATAACTTATGTGTGTGTATTCTCTGTACTTTTCTATATTCTATGATCACGTTACTAGTCTCAAAGCCGCGAATGTCGGCGATCCACAGCGCGCAATACATCAGCTCTGAGTCCAATGTGAAACAAAGAAACACGCGTCTTTTGTTTGCCTAAGCCCTTGGGGCGAGCAAGAAATTGTTTTGCCGAGCAAAGTGACTGTATGCGGATTACCAACTTTTTGTTTCCGCTGTGTTTACTTATAAAGGGTGTGTGTGAATATGTTTCTGTCGGTGTTGTAAAGTTTCTGAATGTTTTAAATATTTCTTATATATAATTTCCGTACTTTAATATTAAAATTTTGACGACCCTATTAGCCCAGCGGTAGTTAGCTGCCTTCTGTGCTACCCTACGGGTCCCGGGTTCGAATCCCGGTAGGGACAAATGTTTGTGTGATGAGCATTAACATTTGTATCCAAGTCATGAATGTATGTATGTATTTACAAAAAGAAAGTATATATGTAGTATATCAACCTTCTAGTATCCGTAACACAAGCCTCGTTACTTACCACGGAACTAGAGGGCACTGTGTCATAATGTCCAGAGATATTTATTTATTTTAAAATAATCACCGGGACCGGGACAACAAAAGCTGTGATAGCCAGTGGACTGTGAAATCCAACGTTTCAAGTTCAGTCCCAGGCATGTACTACTGTCTTTTCGAAGTTAAATGATAACCATTAAGAGATTTTCTCGATGGCGTATGAAGTCTGCCAACCCCACACCAGCATGATGGGTTATAGCTTAATCCCTCTCTAATGAAAGAAGACTCGTTTATAAATGACTAGAACATCACAGTTTCAAAACTATACTTACGAACTTACTTCATTCATTGCACCCCAAAAAAATCTCTATAACAATTTAACAAAAAACATATTTCATAATTATTTCAACTACATTTGAAACGCGTTACAAAGTTAAACGCAAACAGTAACACCGAAACGTAACGCATTAATACAAGGTAATGGCTCGAAACGTTTAGAAATTTACGCACTTACAAATTATTTACAGCCAAAACATAAACGTGTAACGTAAAGTTAAAGTGATTTATGTAACATTATGTTATCTGATTGGAAAGTATTAGTGACAACCTTGACTTGTGTGTATCGGTCGGCCTGATATCTAGGTATCACGGATTCGATTCTGTGTTTGTACGATACTCGGAACTGCATTGTGAAGCGTGAAAAACGTTACATTTAAACGAAACTGTAGTTATCTATCTAATCATTCACAAGTACTATATCTGTGTCAATCCATTGCGGCTTAATATAATAATTTATTCAACGTCTAATCTAGTTGCAAGATGTTATCAAATATCTGTGTTTTATTTCATTTTCGGTATTTTTTTATTAAATGTTCTAGAATACATATACAATTTCTAAAAGGGTATGTCTTTTTTTTAAATTGTATTTACCAGAATATTAAATAAAAAATATATTTCTTAAATAAATATAATTTTCTTCAGCATAACAACCTTGAAGTAATAGTGAGTACACACAGGTCTTACGAATGAACAAATTAAAATACAAGCTTAAACATGTTACTGACGCCAACAATACTGACGCAATCAATACCGACGCCCTCAATACTGGTTACTGACGCCATCAATTCCGACGCTTTCAATACCGGTATGCTGAAAACCAGCCCTGTGTAGACAAGTCGGCACAAAACAGTGCTGAGCTTACCCCAGCTGCCTACAATATGTTATTTTTTTAATTTTTATTTGTAAACTTGTTTTGTGTTGATGATTGGCAATAAAAAATGTTATTATTATTATTATTATGTTTTTAAAGTATAAATTCTCAGGTAAACCTAGTTAACTGTTAAAGCCGCACGGGTATAAACCAAGTATGACCTTAAGTTTGAGTTGGTTGGTTATGTTGTGTTGTGAAGAAATTGTTGTCTGACTCTAGTTGTATGTTGTATTATTATTATTATTACCGACGCCAACAATACCGACGCCACAAATACCGACGCAAACAATATCGAAACCAATAAAATCGACGCAAACAATACCGACGTTACTAAAACTGACGCTTTTAATACTACCAATACCGACTATACCAATACCGACGCAAACAATTCCAACGCCATCAATACCGACGCCACCAATACCGACGCCACCAATACCTATGCCACCAATACCGACGCCCTCAATACTGTCGCCATCAATACCGACGCCAACAATACCGACGAATTATTTATTTATTTATTAAATTTATTATTTATTAACGCAATAGTTACTGAGTTAGTAAAATAGCTTGTAAAATATAAGACTGATGTTGGCTTTGATATATATATTTTTTTATATATAACTTGAAAATGCCTACTGGTTGCCGGGCAGTCTGGGCTTGTCATGCTAACTCAAATGTCCCGCTGATGGTGGCGTTGTGTGTTGGGTCTTTTTATTCCCTACAACATGGTTGAGTAGATAGAGACGCCGATACACACGTCATGCTCGTGAACGGGTGCTATCAGTTGGACTGGTCGGCTCATACATGTTATGGCAACCTAAATTGGTTTTAGTTATTTCCTCTCTGCATAAATTTTACGTTTCACATCGAACTGCACCAGTCTCATATTGATTATACAAACATAAATGTTTGTAAAACAAAACCAATAATTTTGTGTTTAATTTAAAAAGAGTATCTATGGAGTTTCTTACCGGTTCTTCTCCATAAGACCTACCTTTTGGAACCACAACTAAATTCAATTAAATTTGACAATTCAAAAGCACCTGTACCTACTGGTCTAATTTAAATGAATGATTTGATTTGATTTGGAAACAATAACGACGCCACCAATACCGACGCAAACAAATCATACACCACTAATACCGCGACGCCACAAATACCGACGCCATAAATACCAACGCTACAAATACGGACGCTACCAATACGCCATCAATACTGGCGCTTTTAAAACCAACGTCCCCACATCCGACGCTATTAATACCGACGCTCCCGATACCGACGCGACCCATACCGACGCCACCCATACCAATATTTTTTTTATCCTTTTTTAATACCTTTTAATACCAACGCCCCCAATACTGATTACTGACGCCACCAATACCGACGCTCTTAATACTGACACCCCTAATACTGACGCCAACAATACCGACGCTAAAAATACCGACGCCAACAATACCGACGCCACCACTACCGACGCCTCCAATACCGACACCAAAATTACCGACGCCAATTATACACGCATTCAAAAACGACGTCATTAATATTGACTCTATCAATAGCAACGCCATCTATACCGATGCCACTAATACTGAATACCGAAGCCACAAACATCGACGCAACAAATACCGACGCCAACAAAAGCGACGCCACAAATACCGACGCTACCAATACCGACGCCATCAATAGCAACGCTAACAATACAAACGCTATCAATACCGACGCCAACAATACCGACGCTAACAATACCGACGCCACAAATACCGACGCCACAAATACCGACGCCAACAATATATACACATTCAAAAACGACGTCATTAATATTGACTCTATCAATAGCAACACCATCTATACCGCTGCCACTAATACTGAATACCGAAGCCACATATATCGACGCAACAAATACCGACGCCAACAATGCCGACGCCCATATACCGACGCCAACAATACCGACGCTTTCTATCACGATTTCAACAAATACCGACACCAACAATGCCGACGCAATCAATACCAACGCCAACAATACCGACGCAATCAATACCGACGCCGAAAATTTCGACGCTAACAATACCGACGCCACCAATACCGACGCCCCCAATACCGACGCCAACAATACCGACGCCAGCAATATATACGTATCCAAAAACGACGTCTTTAATATTGACTCTATCAATAGCGACGCCATCTATACTGATGCCAATAATACTGAATACCGACAACACAATTACCGACGCCTCCAATACCGACGCCACCAATACTGACGCCAACAATAGCGATGCCACAAATACCGACGCCACCAATAGCGACGCTAACAATACCTTACGCCAACATTACCGACGCCTCCGATACCGACGCCTCCAATACCGACGCCTCCAATAGCGACGCCACAAATACCGACGCCAACAATACCGACGCTAACAATACCGACGCCACCAATACCGACGCCTCCAATACCGACGCCACAAATACCGACGCCAACAATACCGACGCTTACAATACCGACGCCACCAAAACCGACGCCTGCAATACCGACACCACAAATACCGACGCTACCAATAGCGACGCCACAAATACCGAAGCTAGCTTTACCGACGCTATATTTACCGACGCAACTAATACCGATGCCAACAATAGCGAGGCTAACAATACCGACGTTATTAATACCGACGCAAACAATGCCGACGCCAACAATAGCGACGCCACAAATACCAACGCCACCGATACCGACGCCATCAATAACGACGCCATCAATACCTACGCTTATAATACCGACGCCACCGATACCGACACTACCAATACCGACGCCACCAATACCGACGCCACAAATACCGGCGCCACCAATACCGACGCCAAGAAATGGATGGGTGAGATCAAATTTTACTAAAACAAGGCGAGAACAATTGGGATTAAGAGTCTGTAGGTGAGTCCAAGAAAAGGATGGGTAGGGTTTAGCATTTGTTAGTGAGGTCGAGACTTGATGGGTGGGGTTAAGATGTCAACTCCGTTCCTGACGGGTGTTCCCTGACTAGACTTGTACTTACTCGGCCACTGAATGACTGTACTAGTAGGCTTTCAAATGTTCTAGTTCTGTCTTCTGGTACTATTAGTACCACCTACAACAGTACCATAGTACAGTAGGTATATAGTGAATTACATTTTATATTCCTTCATACTTTGCAGGTTTTGACTATAATTCTTACAATACCCGATTATTCTTTATATGAAATATTATCATGAATCCCACTTATTCATACACTGATTTTATATCGCTCCCGCACGTTTAGTCGCGTTTCGAGTATTTCAAGTATCTACAGTCCTACAGTTACTCAATGACTCAATTCTTTATTGCATTCCATAATGTGTACATGAGTTGGTAGGCATGTTAAACATTGGATCAATTATGGACCCTGTCGGGCACAGCAAAAGATATTCTTAATAGGAGAGAGGATGAAGGCGCTCTTTGTCAAATAAGATAAAAACTATATAGGTATATTAAATTAAATTGTATCATGTGATGGGTTGTTACACCTTCTCGACTTTATGTCGGCTTTAATAAATACCCCGTCCCGTAACCAACAGGAAAAAAGGTATTTATACCCTTGCTACTATTACGATTATATAAGTGTGTATGTTTTATTGCTTGTTGTCTATTGTGTGTCTGTATTGTTTGTTTGAGCTGGTCTTCTTCGCCCTCGTCTGCGTCGCGTATCTGGATTCTGTGTGTTGTGTGACTGTTGCGTGTTCGGTGTGTGCGTAGTGTTGATTAGGTCTGTTGAGTTAGAAGACTGAAGTGTGACATTTGTTCTCTGTGTGCTTGGTGACGGTTGTGTTTCGGATGTGCTGTTCTTCATTGTTATGTACAAACACTGTATCTCCTAGTACTTTGCTGAGTATGATAGAAGTGTGAATGGCTGCTTGTTTTTGAAGGATATTGATGTTAATGTTGCTGTCTAATTGATCTATATATTTCGTGATACTTTTAGCTACTATTCCTGTTGCGCCTATTACTATTGGGATGACAGTCGTTTTAGTGTTCCACAAACGACTGATTTCTGTTTTTAAAAGGTGGTATTTGCTGAGTTTTTCAATCTCTTTTGCTCCTATGTTATAATCAGATGGTACAGTTACGTCTATTAAGAATGTTTTATTATTACTTTTATCGGTGTAAATTAAGTCTGGTCTATTGTGCGTTACAGTAATATCGGTTTGAACGGGTATTTCCCAAAGTAATTTAGCGGATTCATTTTCTTTAACTTGTGGCTGTGTGAGTGTCTCTTTCCACCAGAGGTCAGAAACTTCTATTTTATGTTTCCTAGCTATACACCAGTAGACGTATTGGACAAGGTTATTATGACGTTTGACATAATAGGTCCCTGCCAATTTTTCGCAGCCTGAGATGATATGCTGCGTGGTTTCATCTTTGCTGGCACATAGACGACATTTACCGTCTACTGGTGCTTTCAATATATCCCGTTGATGTTGTCTTGTCATGACGGCTTGATCCTGAATTGCAAATATTGATGACTCTACGCTTGGCGATATTTGTTGTTTTTTAATCCATTTGAATGACAGTTCCTTATCTACATTAGCCTGATCTAAAACTTTTTTGGGGAATTGCCCGTGTAGCTGCTTATTTCTCCACGTTGTGTTTTGATTTTTAATTACTGCTTCTTTAATCTCTTTATCTGTATGTATGTTGTTCTGTGTCAAGTGTAGTTCTGTTTCTATTTGTAGTGCTTCCTTCATTATTGAATATTTATCCCTATTTGTGTCGTGTTGTACTATTGCTTTAATAAGATGATCGTTGCCTGCTTTTAAATACTGCTTATATTTTAATATCTGTATTTTATACAAGTACTCTACATTTAATAGACCTCTCCCACCCTGTGTTACCGGTAAGTATAGCCTTTCTACATCTGCTTTTTGCTGTTGTGCCTTTTTCATTGCTAGTAGTTTCCTAGTTTTTACATCTATTTTCTTAAGATCCCTATTTTTGTAATTTATTACGCCGAATGAATAAAGTAATACCGGAATAGCATACGTGTTTATACCTTTAATCAAATTTCGTGAGTTAAGATGTGAATTGCTAAGCTTCTTAATTCTTTTGAAATATTCTTTAGTGATTTGGTCCCTAATAATACTGTGCTCTATTGTGCCTGATTCCTGTACTCCTAAATATTTGTATCTATCTCCTACGGCAAGTTCTTTAAAAATTTCTCCATTTAATAATATATGACCTTCCCCTATTGCACTGCTTCTATATCCTGAACTAATATGTATTATATTGCATTTATCTAAACCGAATTTCATTCCAATGTCGCCTGTAAATATCTCTACGCTATCTAGTAAAACTTTTAAATTACTTTTATTATTTGCATAAATTTTAAGGTCATCCATATATAATAAGTGATTTATCCAGAAACTATCTTTAAGCTTGTATCCTTTCAGCTCATACTTATTTAATACGAACGAAAGAGGATTAATCGCTAAGCAGAACAGCAATGGTGAAAGAGAGTCACCCTGGAATATTCCGCGCCTGATATAAATCGGGTCAGTTGTTATTGACTCTTGGGAGCCACGGGCTGTCATGATCACTCTCCATGATGGCATTGCTAACTGTAGGAATCTTTTGATCATGGGTGGACATTTATAGATGTCAAGTATCTTAAGTAACCATTCGTGAGAAACGCTATCGAAAGCTTTCTGGTAATCTATCCACGCCATGCTCAGATTATTTTGGGATTGATGTGCATCCTCTAATATAGCTTTATTAACCATGAGGTGATCCTTGCAGCCCCTGGCTCCACGACGACATCCTCTTTGTTCTACTGCCATTATATCGTTCTCGTCGCAGTGACTGTATAGTATGTTAGCTAATACGGACGTTAATAATAAATTAAATTGTATCATTATAATATGTATCATTATACTATCGTATAATATAATTATTTTATAATAAGTATTTCTATATTTGTTTTAGACATGTTTATGTATTTTTATTTTATTTATTGCACGTTTTTAATTTTATTTTTTAACTATAAATTATAATAATCTAGATATTTTCTATTTTATTAAGCCTTGTAGAATGTTATTATTTTTATTTTAAAATATATTCTGAGTTAAATTTAAAATGAAATATAGGTATCATGTTATTGTAAATTTTATTGTTAAGTATTTTTTGGTATAAGTATGTGTAGATTTTACCGCAGACGGCTGTTTAAAATTTTAAACATACTAGCTTGTTGCGTGCGACTACTCGTTCAGTACCAGAGACTAAGAATACTGACATCTCGAACGAACGACGTAGTACTAAAAGAATGATGTAATATATATAATAAGGAAAAGGAATAGTTTTTTCTTGTCAGTGTCGGGATTAATTCTTATTAGTACTTAGTACGTGAACTATACAAGCCTATCTCTGACCGTAAACTTTTGACAATCTTTTTATAATTTGCAATGTATATATTTAACTACTTAATTATGTTTGTTCGGGTGGATTCTTGCAAGTCAATTTTGAATCTTCAACCGATTGAGCTGAAATTTTGTATAGACATGTTTGGATGTTTAGTTGTGTGACGTCATTCCGGAACACCCATGGCGGACTAGTTATTTGTGATGCACTTTACAACATGGGGATCAAAAACTTACTAAAAATAACTCAAAAAATAAAATGACGTCTCTCTAAGTCTCTCTAAGTCATGAATGACTCGGCCTATTGTGAATGCATTACAGCGCATTGAATTCACATATAACGAAATAAATTAATCTTTAAGATATTTTACTTAGGGATATCTGCAGACCAATCGTAAAGTAATTCGTATCGAATGTACAATAGGTCACCAGGTAGCAAATAACTTGATTATCACGAAAATAGTAAGATCACTAAACTTTCTGAATCAATTCAAATAAAAATAAGAAATAATAACAAGGATCAAGATTATTTAAGCGATGTATAAAATCGAGCGCTCAGTGGTTTCAATGTGTGCGTGTCCGTAATGTTGCTGTGTGCCACTCTAAATACCTAAATTTGAGATCGTCGAAAATGTAACAGCGTCCTTAAGAAAGCTCAAAGGCAATAGTATAAAACGGGCACGTTTGTATATTGAACGCGGCGGACTCCACTTCGAGCTTCGGTACAGGGAAGCGTAAATAAACTTTTTGCAGGTAATTTGTATGTAAAGTTGATTATTTTGTAAATAGCTCCATTTTTTTAAATACGCCTGAAATACCTACCCATTCTCTTGACTGCTTCAGCTATCTGTTTTTAATATTGATACAGTAAATACCTAATGTTATTTATTGAAAAGTTATGTTCAAGTAAAGTATTTCTGGCAGTCCTAAGCCCGTGGAATGTATTAAAGAGAATTTGGTGTACAATTTACGTTATTCCGTGAAAATGTTGTCGCAATGATTGTACAAGCGCAGCGGCTGTACAAGCGACTGCTGCGCAAGGCGTCACGAGTTCGATCCTCGCTCGGATTTTTTTCTAATAATCTGCAGGTAATTTTTCTGTGTGTGTTTACTTGTTGTTGTTGTTTTTAAAGCTATTGCAATACCTACTTAATTTTTTAATTAAATACCTACTTAATACCGTCGCCAGCAATACGGACGCCACAAATACCGACGCCAACAATACCGACGCTAGCAATACCAACACCACCAAAACCGACGCCTCCGATACCGACGCCTCCAATACCGACGCCACAAATAACAACGCTTCCAATACCGACGCCAACAATACCGACGCCAACAATACCGACGCCAGCAATATATACGTATCCAAAAACGACGTCATTAATATTGACTCTATCTATAGCGACGCCATCTATACCGATGCCAATCATACTGAATACCGACAGCACAATTTCCGACGCCACCAATACCGACGCAACAAATACCGACGCCACAAATACCGACGCTTCCAATACCGACGCCAACAATACCGACGCCAACAATACCGACGCTAGCAATACCGACGCCACCAAAACCACCGCCTCCAAATCCGACGCCTCCAATACCGACACCTCCAATACCGACGCCACAAATAACGACGCTTCCAATACCGACGCCAACAATAACGACGCCATCTATACCAATGCCAATATTACTGACAACCAACAGCACAAATACCGAAACCACAAATATCGACCCAACAAATACCGACGCCAACAATACCGACGATAACAATACCGACGCCATCAATAGCCACGGTAACAATGCCGACGCTTACAATACCGACGCCACAAATAACGACGCCAACAATACCGACACTAACATTACCGACAACACCAAAACCGACGCATCCGATATCGTCGCCAACTATACCGACGCCACAAATACCGACGCCAACAATACCGACGCTGACAATACCGACGCCACCAATACTGATGCCTCCAATACCGACACCTAAAATACCGACGCCAACAATATATACGCATTCAAAAACGACGTCATTAATATTCACTCTATCAATAGCAACACCATCTATACCGCTGCCACTATTACAGAATACCGAAGCCACAAATATCGACGCAACAAATACCGACGCTACCAATACCAACGCCATCAATACCGACGCCAACAATACCGACGCTTACAATACCGACGCCACCAAAACCGACGCCTCCAATACCGACGCCTCCAATACCGACGCCACAAATACCGACGCCAACAATAGCGACGCCACAAATACCGACGCCAACAATAACTACGCCACAAAACCGACGCTAACAATTTACACGCATTCGAAAACGACGTCATTAATATTGACTCTATCAATAGCAACACCATCTATACCGCTGCCACTAATACTGAATACCGACGCCATCAATAGCGACGCTAACAATACCGAAGCTAACAAAACCGACGCAACCAAAACCGACGCCTCCAATACCGACGCCAACAATAGCGACGCTAACAATACCGACGCTATCAATACAAACGCCAACAATACCGACGCTGACAATACCGACGCCACCAATACCGACGCCTCCAATACCGACTCCAAAAATACCGAGGCAAACAATATATACGCATTCAAAAACGACGTCATTAATATTGACTCTATCAATTGCAACACCATCTATACCGCTGCCACTAATACTGAATACCGAAGCCACAAATATCGACGCAACAAATACCGACGGCAACAATGCCGACGCGAACAAAAGCGACGCCACAAATACCGACGCTACCAATACCGATGCCATCAATAGCGACGCTAACAATACAGAAGCTAACAATACCTTCGCCAACAATACCGACGCTAACAATACCGACGCCACCAAATACGACACCTCCAATACCGACGCCGCAAATGCCGACGCCATCAATACCGACGCTAACAATACCGACGCTAACGATGCCGACGCTAACAGTACCGACGCCAACAAAAGCGACGCCTCCAATAACGACGCCACAAATACCGACGCCAACAATACCGACGCTAACAATACCGATGCCACCAAAACCAACGCATCCAATACCGTCGCCAACAATACCGACGCCACAAATACTGAATACCGAAGCCACAAATATCGACGCAACAAATACCGACGGCAACAATGCCGACGCGAACAAAAGAGACGCCACAATTACCGACGCTACCAATACCGACGCCATCAATAGCGACGCTAACAATACCGAAGCTAACAATACCGACGCCACCAAAACCGAAGCCGCCAATACCGACGCCAACAATAGCGACGCTAACAATACCGACGCTATCAATACAAACGCCAACAATACCGACGCTACCAATACCGACGCCATCAATAGCGACGCTAACAATACCGACGCCACCAAAACCGACGCCTCCTATACCGACACCTCCAATACCGACGCCACAAATACCGACGCTACCAAAACCGACGCCTTCAATACCGACACCTCCAATACTGACGCCTCCAATACCGACGCCACAAATACCGACGCTTCCAATACCAACGCCGACAATGCCGACGCCACCAAAACCGACCCCTCGAATACCGACGCCTTCAATACCGACGCCACAAAAACCGACGCTACCAATTACAACGCCAACAATAGCGACGCCACCAAAACCGACGCCTCCTATACCGACACCTCCAATGCCGACCTCACAAATACCGACGCTACCAAAACCGACGCCTTCAATACCGACACCTCCAATACTGACGCCTCCAATACCGACGCCACAAATACCGACGCTTCCAATACCAACGCCAACAATGCCGACGCCACCAAAACCGACCCCTCCAATACCGACGCCTTCAATACCGACGCCACAAAAACCGACGCTTCCAATTACAACGCCAACAATAGCGACGCAACAAATACCGAAGCTAGCATTACTGACGCCATATTTACCGACGCCACTAATACCGATGCCAACAATAGCGACGCTTACAATACCGACGCCTCAAGGATCAATTTTAGGACCTATATTATTTATATTATTCACTAATGACTTGATCGATCATATAAGCGCAAGTTTACCAGATATACAAATTGTAGTTTTCGCGGATGATACAAATGCAATAGTAGCTGCAAATGACATTCATGAGCTCACTGTGAAAACTAATGTTGTCCTAGCGGCTTTTTACTGTTGGTTTTCTGCAAATAAGCTTATAGTTAATATTAATAAAACTAGCACAATGCTATTCAAAACTACCGCGCGTAACAAAGATAGTATGGACACAAAATTAAATGGAGTTAAAGTTGAGCTTGTCAAGGAAGTAAAATTTCTAGGAATATTTATAGATGAATTGTTAAATTGGAAAAAAGAATTACTGGCACTTGACTCGTCTATTTCATCGGCTTGCTATGCTTTGAGATCCCTTAGGGATGCAGTTGAAATCAAACATTTAAAAATGGTATACTACGCACTAATAGAATCGAAATTAAGGTACAGTATACAGTTTTGGGGAAATAGCTACAGTTACAACTGTCAAAGAGCATTTATTCTCCAAAAAAGGGCAATTCGAACTATTAAGCGTATTTCCCAACGGGAAAGCTGTCGACCACACTTTAAAGAATTAGGCATTCTCACAGTGCCCGGTCTTTATATATTAGTGCTTTTAACAAATTTAAAAAAATATCTACATGAATTTGAAACGGATGAGGATAGATTATTAAGGGAAAAAACGCGCAGAAAAGATTTTAAAGGCAAAATTGCTCCATTAGGTGACATCGCAAAGCATAGTCCGCAATATCAGGCAGTTAAAATATTTAACAAATTACCATTAGCTCTAAAAGTTGCATTGTACACGGGCTCATTCAAAAGTAAACTTAAAGCATTCCTATTGGAAAGATGTCTTTACAACGCTAATGATTTATAAATAAACTAACATATATTTTTGTAATTCTGTATTAATTTTAATTTTAATTTTATGATAATATTTTTATAGCAATGTATAACCAAATTCATCTATGTGTGCATGATATCCTGTTTTATGTATTTTTTTTATTTTATTTTTATTAATCTAATTTTGTTAATCGAATCTAATTTTAATTATTATTAATTGATTTTTTATTGATAATTCTAATTAGGTAATTTATAGTTATTATTATTATTTTATTATTATTTTTTCTAATATTTTATGTTATTTAATATTCATACACAAATGCATTTTGTTCTTGAATAAATTGAATTGAAAAAAATTGAATTGACGCTATCAATACCAACGCCAATAATACCGACGCTGACAATACCGACGCCACCAATACCGATTCCTCCAATACCGACACCAAAAATACCGACGCCATCAATATATACGCATTCAAAAACGACGTCATTAATATTGACTATATGAATAGCAACACCATCTATACCGCTGCCACTAATACTAAATACCGGAGCCACAAATATCGACGCAACAAATACCGACGCCAACAATGCCGACGCCAACAAAAGCGACGCCACAAATACCGACGCTACCAATACCGACGCCATCAATAGCGACGCTAACAATACCGACGCCACCAAAACCGACGCCTCCTTTACTGACACCCCCAATACCGACGCCACAAATACAATACCGACGCTAACAATACCGATGCCTACAAAACCGACGCTTCCAATTACAAGGCCAACAATAGCGACGCCACAAATACCGACGCTAGCATTACTGACGCCATATTTACCGACGCCACTTATACCGATGCTAACAATAGCGACGCTTACAATACCAATGCCAATAATACCGACGCTGACAATACCGACGCCACCAATACCGATTCCTCCAATACCGACACCAAAAATACCGACGCAAACAATATATACGCATTCAAAAACGACGTCATTAATATTGACTATATGAATAGCAACACCATCTATACCGCTGCCACTAATACTAAATACCGGAGCCACAAATATCGACGCAACAAATACCAACGCCAACAAAAGCGACGCCACAAATACCGACGCTACCAATACCGACGCCATCAATAGCGACGCTAACAATACCGACGCCACCAAAACCGACGCCTCCTTTACCGACACCTCCAATACCGACGCCACAAATACAATACCGACGCTTACAATACCGATGCCTACAAAACCGACGCTTCCTATACCGATACATTCTATCCCGATTTCAACAAATACCGACGCTAACAATACCGACGCCACCAAAACCGACGCCTCCTATACCGACACCTCCAATACCGACGCCACAAATACCGACGCTACCAAAACCGACGCCTTCAATACCGACACCTCCAATACTGACGCTTCCAATACCGACGCTTCCAATACCAACGCCGACAATGCCGACGCCACCAAAACCGACCCCTCCAATACCGACGCCTTCAATACCGACGCCACAAAAACCGACGCTACCAATTACAACGCCAACAATAGCGACGCCACCAAAACCGACGCCTCCTATACCGACACCTCCAATACCGACCTCACAAATACCGACGCTACCAAAACCGACGCCTTCAATACCGACACCTCCAATACTGACGCTACAAATACCGACGCCAACAATGCCGGCGCCAACAATAGCGACGCCACAAATACCGACGCTACCAATACCGACGCCATCAATAGCGACGCTAACAATACCGACGCCACCAAAACCGACGCCTCCTTTACCGACACCTCCAATACCGACGCCACAAATACAATACCGACGCTAACAATACCGTTGCCTACAAAACCGACGCTTCCAATACCGACGACTCCAATACCGACGCCACAAATACCGACTCCAACAATACCGACTCCAACAATACCGACGCCACCAAAACCGACGCCTCCAATACCGACGCCTCCAATACCGACGCCACAAATACCGACGCCAACAATACCGACGCCAACAATACCGTCGCCAACAATACCGACGCTACCAATACCGATACATTCCATCCCGATTTCAACAAATACCGACGCCTCCAATACCGACGCCAACAATACCAACGCTACAAATACCGACGCCAACAATGCCGGCGCCAACAATAGCGACGCCACAAATACCGACGCTACCATTACCGACGCCCTCAATAGCGACGCTTTCAATACCGACGCCAACAATACCGACGCCACAAATACCGACGCCAACAATACCGGCGCAACAAATATTGACGCAGAAATACTGACGCCAACAATGCCGACCCCGACAATAGTGACACTACGAATACCGACGCCACCAATACTGACGCCAACAATACCGACGCATAGAATACTGACGGTAAAAATACAAACGCCAACAATACCGAAGCCCATATACCGACGCCTCCAATACCGACGCCACAAATACCAACGCCACCAATACCGACGCCTCCAATACTGACGCCAACAACACCGACGCCATAAATACCTACGCCTCCAATACCGTCGCCAACAATACCGACGCCACAAATACCGACGCCTCCAATACTGACGCCAACAATACCGACGCCACAAATACCGACGCCTCCAATACCGTCGATAACAATACCGACGCCACAAATACAGACGCCAACAATACCGACGCTAACAATACCAACGCCACCAAAACCGATGCCTCCGATACCGACGCCTCCAATACCGATGCCCCCAATACCGACGCCACAAATACCGACGCTTCCAATACCAACGCCAACAATGCCGACGCCACCAAAACCGACCCCTCCAATACCGACGCCTTCAATACCGACGCCACAAAAACCGACGCTACCAATTACAACGCCAACAATAGCGACGCCACAAATACTGAAGCTAGCATTACCGACGCCATATTTACTGACGCCACTAATACCGATGCCAACAATAGCGACGCTTACAATACCGACGCTATCAATACCGACGCCAACAATACCGACGCTGACAATACCGACGCCACCAATACCGATTCCTCCAATACCGACACCAAAAATACCGACGCCAACAATATATACGCATTCAAAAACGACGTCATTAATATTGACTATATGAATAGCAACACCATCTATACCGCTGCCACTAATACTAAATACCGGAGCCACAAATATCGACGCAACAAATACCGACGCCATCAATAGCGACGCTAACAATACCGACGCCACCAAAACCGACGCCTCCTATACCGACACCTCCAATACCGACGCCACAAATACCGACGCTACCAAAACCGACGCCTTCAATACCGACACCTCCAATACTGACGCCACAAATACCGACGCCACCAATACCGGCGCCACAAATATCGACGCACAAATGCCGACGCCAACTATAACTATCCTATAGAATATTGATGAGTCGTACGAGTTAGCGTTGTTTGCTCGTGCGGACGTCACTGTGACGTCATTCGTGCCGTACCCGCATGCCACAGCGTCGAGCTCGCTTTGCCTCTACACAAACGAGGGATGTACTTCTAGATACATGTGAGTTTTAACAGTCTGCTGGAATAATGTAGGTAGAATATTTTGATTGTTTTTAGGAGTAAAAGTATGCTTATGGGCTTTATTTTAACTCACGTACAAAAGGTACCTACTAATATACACCCACAATTTGGCGGTGGTTAAGTTAGGTCACATTTAGGTCTATTGCAATTAACCGGGCACAGAACCAAACTCCGAGCTGCTACTGAGAATTTCATAGAAAAATCCAATTACATTTTGCTCGACCTGGGAATGGAACCCAAGACCTCTAGCTCAGTAGTTGCACTTACCACCACTAGATTAACGAAGCAGTTTTCATTTAGGTTTCTTTGAAACTGGGAAAAGTTAGGTGCGCCAACTTGGCACACTTAAATAATTACCAATGGCACAGTGGTTCAGCATCAGTATTTACGGGTCTCGAGGCAGATTTCTGCAAGGAGCAAATATGTATACAGCTTAGATATAGCCAGCGGTGAAGCTGTAATAACTTAGCGGTTTGGCCAGTGAGCTGTGAAGTCAATCATCTTGGGTTCAAGCCAGAGACACGACCATTGAATTCTTGAGATATTCGACATTATCATTTATGCCCAAATAGTCAATGAGATTTTCTCGATGGCGAAAAGTCAACCCCTGATGGACGATATCCTAGTCCCTCTCAAATCAGAGGAGACCCGTGCCCAGCGCTGGGATAATAAGTGGCAGACGTAAGTAAGTTTATTGCATTTTCTGACTAAAATTTTGTCGTACAGGCAAAAAGATTAAGTCCTGGCAAAATATGCAAGGAGACGATATTTCTTATCATCTGTCAATCAGACTAAAATATTTCATTATGGGCGATGTTAAAGAGGCATAAACAAGAAGCTGAATAGGTAAATACTATTCAAACTGAGCCCGACATTAATATTCAGTCATGCGCATAGCACTATTGAGCTCACTAACCAGCACATTTTTCATCCAGATCACGGCCGCTACACAAATAAGCTAAAACTTTAGAACGTAGAGGGTAGTTCACTACAATGCCGCTGGCCCGCGTGCCCCCGTGCCCCCCGCGTGCCCCGCTCGCGATAAACTCAACAAAAGGCCTTCTGCATGTACGCCGTCTTTCATTTCATATTTGTATTTGAGATGTAAGTGGTAATATTTTATACTAGATGTGGCTACACTAGAGCCTTCATTGAAGTTTCATAAATAATGACAAGCAATTGTACGAAGAAAGCGTACCTACCTATGCTTGTATGAATCTTTAAGTATCCCGTCCACCTATGTACCTATGTTAGAATTATAATTCAACATCATTTAACTGTGTTTGTTAGATATTAAAAATAGTTATTTATTATCTAATCATCGGGTATGCATCTACTTATCAATGACGACAAAGTTTTACATATTGAAGGGGAAAATTTATTAGTTGCAATGCACGTACAGAAATGTTCATAGGATTAGATTCTTCTACGGATCTCCTCATTTCTCATTCGATCACGTAGTGAAACTCTTTACATAGCCCTCTCCATCCCTCTCTGAGTGACAGTGAGCTTCCTAATAAGGCCCATTCGCCCATTGTAAGCGGCTACGTTTCGGTGCCGTAAGTCATCACTGGCAACACACACTGGCAGTAGTCAAATACTTTTGTCTTAAGACACTGCGCTATTTGGGACGACAAGATATGGCGTAGCTCCCTGAACAATGTTTAAAATTCGCGTAAATGTAAGAAATACCTACTTTTGTTATATTTCGTAATTATGTTTAATGAAGCAACGATGTTACTTACATTGAATAATCTAAATGCATAATCTTATCTATAAAGAAAAACATTGTTTGCAAAGTATTATGTATATTACATTTTATTTGTATATAATATAAAATTCTTTATCTAGATGATAAAAGTTTATTTTGGTAGTCATGTGAAAATTAAAGTGATGATAGAGATTTATGGTGAATGAATAAATGGTGATTGTTCCTATGATCTGCTGGTGTAATCTGTATTTCATTCAAAGGAATTTGGAATAGCAGAGAATATAGAATAGATACATTTATCTTTTTTTTTTTTTTTTTTTTTTTTTTTTTTTTTTTTTTTTTGCCACACACAATAAAAATATATTAAGAAACGAAAAAGGAAAAGTTACAAAAACATCATAAAAATTATGTGTAGCAGGAGACTCAGCTCAGTATTTGCTGTACATAATGCACAGCACTGATTTTCAGCTGGCTCCTGACATTTGAGCAACATATTATAATTTCACGCGCACACGAAAAGGGTACATTTGACATAAGACATCATAAAAAGGAATAACAAAACAAAACAATAAAAAAAAAAACATGCACATGATTATGACAAACAATCACAATTACATATTATTATTATTTTTTATGACAGATATTATTATTTTATATAAAGAAAAAGGGTCTGACAGACAAATGATCACAAACTAATTTGTTGCAGTTTTTGGAAAATTAAAAGTTCTCGAGATAAATGTTTTTTCAATGTGGGTTGGGACATACTTTGCCGAAGGGGAGGGGGTAAATTATTCCAAATCTTAGCAGCTGAATATTTAAAACTGCCTTTGAATTGCGCCGTCCTATGAGCGGGGATTACCATTTTGTTAGCTTCTCTTCTCCTTGTATTTCTTTGCTGAACATCTTTCACCCACTCTAGTTTTTCAAAAAGATATTTAGGCCTTTTCTTAAGAGCAACTTTGTGTACGAGACATGTGAGGTGAAGCTGTCGGCGCGTTTCCATCTTCAATATATTTTTCTCATTCAGATACGGAGTAATATGCGCCATTTATACCCCAAGAGTGGCAAAAACTCTTACGGCCCGGCTGATGATAAGTGGTTACTAAGGCCTTTGGGTGCTTGCAACACCAGAGGTATCGCTCGCACGTTGCCGAACTTGCAAAATCCACTTAAGATTTCCTAAAAATAAGTGATTTTTTAAACTTCTTCGCTGCGTAAAACTGTCACATAACCTACCTAAAAATTGTAGTAAGTTGTTACCTAATCTGAATCTGTCTGTAAGTTCAACGGCACGGCAGATATCACGAAATATGTAGTTAGCTTCTACATCCAACTTCATCTTTAATAACCTTATGTCAGGATATTATAGACATTACTCAAGGATATGTTGAGAAATTCGTCATGTGCCGCGTGCATGGGTGGCGACTGCCGCCTCATCGCCGCGTATCTCCGTGTTATGTATTATTTTTAATCCGGCACACAATGCAGCGAGCGATGCGACCGCACCGCACACGGCTAATCCGAGCGCCGCACCACTGTGCACACTGTTCTACGTCACACGAGAAAATACAACGTGATAATTTTAAGCTAGTAATATATAATTTACGTCGTTTTTACGAAGAAAAGTAAAGATTCTTGTATAGTGCCTAAATTTTATTTTATCACGTCTGTAAATCTAGATAGCACCCCTAATGGTTTCCATCTGAGAATACATTGAACCGAGCGGCTTCCAGTCCACTAATTTATATTTGGGCCATACTAATATGCCCCGTAGATGGGTGAATGGGTGGTTATAAAATAATAACAATATTGCCAGCATATTGCTGTCCAGCTCTAGACGAACCGAGCGGAATAAATCCGCTGACTCGCCATTATTCGGTCCAATTTCGATAGCCTATTAATATTATTATTCATTATTGCATCTAAGCACTTAAAGCTATCGCTTACTATTTTATAATTCACAAACTCATAAGCTTGAAATTATTATTAAAAACATAATTATATTAGTCTTAATCTGTGGTACAATGGAGACGTGCCCCGCATCGTGCATTGGCGCTCACCTCAGCTATACCGGATAACAATGTTCCGTCTTACTCACCCACACGGCTATAAGGTAACGTGTCCGCGTCTGTGAGACAGCGTGCCATTATTATACAAGTACCTTGACTAAAATGAAATTGCAATATACTTGTGAGGTAAAGTATAAAATGAAATTTAATAAGTAGGTATTTGCTGTTCCTAAATTACCTGTTATCCAAACTTTTATGGATTTTAACATGATTGCTCACTAATGTTCAATTCTGACGCACGTTACGTTGGCGAATCATCATTTATTGTCCTACTACTGGGCATATGAGACTAATTTGATATGGATTAGGGTATAATGTACCACGTCTGTAATGTATAATGTACCTTCCTAGCCTAGTGTGGGTCAGCAGACTTCACACGCCACCGAGAACCGCCATCTATCAGGCCTGCAGGTTCTGCCTTGACGTTTTCCTTCACCGTTTGACCATGGAATAAGTATGCATATATGCATAAGGGGGCGGCATCAAATGCCACGTCTTTTTTATACTACTAGAAAAGGGGGCGGCAAATTTCCAGACGGCCCCGAGCGGCAAATACCCACGCTACGCCACTGCCACTGGTCATACCACTAGGCTAGCATATAGCTCACATTAAAGGCACAATGATTCATAACAAAGTTGTCTATCTTTTATAACTTTTATAACACCTTACTAGCTTATCTAGTGCAGTCATAGCAATTATGGTTTAGTTCAGTAAATACTGAGATAATCCACATGACATGATCAGGTTGGTGAACTAATCTTTTGCATCATACAGTAAATAATGGATTAGCATATACCTGAAATTATCTTGACATGACATTGCTATATCACTTCAAGTCGTTTAGGAGCGGAAAATGATGAGATATTTAGCGTCTTATTCGCGATTCTTATTCAGCTTAGTAAAATGTAGGATCCCTAACTTTTAAACATATTTATACCACTGAGGCGGCAACAACAAGTACAATAACATAACATACCTTCATGTCTGTTCCCCGAAGAGTTACGAGGTGTACAATCATTCGGCGAATTCGTCAGTATATATCGCTCTTAACCAGGCATAAATTCAAATGCCGAACTGCTACTGAGAATTGCTTGAAACATCTAACATTTTCCTGGACTTCAGGAGCTTGTACCTAAGTAAAATACAAATATATAATTATATTATTAGGTACCTACATAGGACTTGAAATGCAGAAATCAATTGTCAACACTCCCTACAAATAAATACCTCGAATTGAAACGAAGAAAATTAGGGGACAAATCTTGCACATTCCCTCGCAAAATCCAAATGATCGCCATGACGAATTCAATCAATGTTTCGTAATACATTTAACTTAGTAACTATAAAAATGAAACTGAGGGTTGATGGGGGGTAGCTTGATAATTATGATGTAAGCTTCTATGTTTTTTTTATTATTTTTTGTAGGTACAGTCGCCAGCAGTACAACCTATCCAAAACTGTCACATTTTCCCAACTGAACATGAACCTTATTAGTTTGTCATAAAGTTGAAAATCTATTAAAGAAATTTGACAGATTGTGGTAGCTTGACGTGCTGGCCACCGTACCTACTCAAGCATTCAAAATCAAAATCAAATCAAAAAGGTTTTATTTTAAATAAACTTTTTCAAGCACTTTTAAAACGTTATGATTCTAGTTGCACTAGATTCCTAGTATTAGTATTGATGGACCATATTATATGGGACCAAAAACATACCGGTGAAATGTGTATTGTATTTACATATTCTGTGGGTTTATTACATTTTTTTAAACTAGACCTATTTAGCTAAATGTAAAAATCGTGATGTAAAAGCTGAGTATAAAAATAACCATTTCCTTTTAATTTTACGCTTTTACCGATGCCAAAAACACCAGTAAACGCTGTAGTACAGAATCCTGGCAACTCTTAAACGCAGCGATAGTAATTATCGAAATAGGCCTGTGATTGCACTAAACGCGCGATGCGAATGCACTCCAATGTTCCCGGGTATAACCGCGCCGAGTGCTTGCTGCCGTTAAAAGTATTTAAGAGCGTAAAACATAGTCCTTGAGTACAGGATCATTATTTGTCTGGAAAAATTGTTTTGGCTTGACGTTTATTTTTAACGTAGAAAGAAAAATCATTTATTGGTGCTAAAGAAATACACACACTCATAAAATTAGAAATACGTACGAGAAAATATACATATACGGTTTTCAGATAATTACTTACCTAATAGATTGATAGTTTCTTTTTCTTTCTGATGTTCAAAGTAAAATGTTACAAAAAGGATTAGGCTATAGTCCACCACGCTATCCTACTGCGGGTTGGCAGACTTCACATGACCATCGATAAAATCTATCAAACATGCAGGATTCCTTACGATATTTTCCTTTCAAAGGTGATTATGTTGAACTTATACTAAACTACTTACCATTTAAGAATGTGATAAATACCCACGTAACTTCTGAAGTCAGGAACCTTGGGATTGAACTCAAGACTTTTAACACCACAGTCGGCTTGTAACACCGCTGGACTATCACAGCTTAGTCCCTTCAGTAACACTTATAAATGAAACGACCATATAATTTTCTAAAAAATATATTTTTCATCAATAATAATAATAATTCTATAATACATTATTATTTATATTAAGTTATATATTAGTAATAGAGGTCGTACATCGACTCATACATTACAACAAAACCATTATTTAATTAGACCACACAATATTCTGAGTCTTTTGGTTAAATCATATTATTATTCAAACACGGAGAATTTTCTTTTATAAGACTTGAGAAATATTTTTCTCTCTTGCCTATTTTACGTTAAGTTTATTTTGCCCATATAAATATTTAGGCATAGGCAATGACGTCACAAACCTCAAGTCTCAACACATAATGCATATTACAGAGTATTTTTTTAAAGATATTCCAAATTAGGAGTGCAAATAAGTTAATAAGTAATTATAATAATTTCCAACGACCGAAGGGGTATCCTTTCTTTTATAAATATACATCATTTGTATACAATATTGAAGTTATTCTTAAAAATGTGTATAAGGTCCTCTCAAAACACGTAACTGTTTATAAGGCCTGTTTCACCAACCCCTGATGAACTCCAGTAAATTTATCTGACAGACAAATATATTCTTCAAATTTTTAATTTATCAATACCATTTCCGAACAAAGTTAATCATATAAAATAAAAAATCCCTACAAAAGCTAGAAAGAAAGGCATGAATTTATAAGTCAAAAACAGACCTGAAAGATACTGTGTTATATTTAAATAATATACATAGATTATATACCCAGCCAGTCTCCATAACCTCCAAAAAATTTTTTTAATTTAAAACCATGTTTACTATGTATTATAGTATTTGAACAATCTGCATTCCTATTCATCTCCCTACCTAATAGACTCGGCAAGCATCAAGGTAAATAATATGTATGAATAATCGCGATAAAATCCGTAAAAAGTAGTTTTATTTCAAGGCTCATAGTGCCGAAAATTGTATGCAGTTTGAAGAAATTTTGGAGTTTTTGAGAGGAACTTATATATTCAATTTATCTTAAGAATTGCAGCCACATTGTGAGTGGAGTCTTATATACGATTACAGTCATATCATGGAAATATAATAGAAACATACATTTTCTACAGCCACAGCTAGTCATAACGTATTGTGCGACAGATATATAAATAAATATGTACCCGGACTTTATGACACAGCGCCATCTAGTTCCGAGCTAAGTACCTAGGCTTGTGTTACGGGTACTAAGATAGTTGATATATTTTTTACTCCAGTGATAAAGACATGAATAGCTCAGCTACTTATTAATATCGATATTCATAACCCAGTTTTGTTTGACGATCCAGTTAGTCCAGCGGTAGTTAACACTGCCTTCTGTGCTATGGGCCCCGGGTTTGAATCCCGGTAGGGACAAATGTTTGTGTGATGAGCATTTGTATAATATGTATGTATATACAAAAAAAAAGTATATATGTATTATATCAACCAACTAGTATTTGTAACACAAACCTCGTTGCTTAGCTCGGAACTAGATGGCGCTGTGTCATAATGTCCAGGAATATTTATTAGGAATATTTATAATATTCATAGCCCGGGACCTTCGATTCGCTGATCGGGTTATCAACAAAACTTTATTGCACTAAAATTTTAAAACTGGATTTAATTTAAAATCCAACATTTATATTCTTTACATAGGTTTACAAATATCATTTCATTTACTTCTTCACTTTAGACAAAACAATGCAGTAAGTTCATTGCACGATGACGCACGGTGAGGCTCTTGTTACATCGATATAAGGTTCAAATTGAAAAGATTTCCTCATCAAAGCGACAACTATGTATATTTTACTGTTTGTAGCTGTAACGTGGAAAATATAACTGTGACGTAGTTAAGTGACGTAACCAATATACCTAACAATAAAGGCTCATTTACACGGAGAGTCTCGCGAGTTTTGTGACGGAAATCGTGTGTTGTTATCTGAGAAAATAGTCCATAGACAAAAAAGATAATTCATAGACAACCTACTTGCCCCTTACCTAGTTCTATATTCGATATTCAAATGCAAGGCAAGTGTAGTTCTTATGTGATATCTGACATATTGTACATACAGTTGAAATTACAGGATCCAACAGGTTAAAATACAACCTACATATTGGTTCCTCTTATATAACCCACTAGCTTCTGCCCGCAACTTCGTCTGTGTATAATTAGTAATTCTATCCAATCCGCTAATTTATTCCTACCCTCTTTTAATAAATTTATCGATACAAACTTACACCCCCGTTTTCACCCTTTTAAGGGATGATTGCCGGAAATAACACTTTCCTATGTCCTTTTCCAGGGTTCAAACTCCTATCTCCATACAATTTTTTTATCTAAATCGGTTCAGCAGTTTAAGCGTGAAGAGGTAACAGACAGACAAAAAGAAATACTTTCGCATTTATAATATTAGTAAGGATTAATATACTTCGAGTCGAGAGACTTTGCGTGTAAACGAGGCTTGATTGACGAGTGAGGTATTGAACAGGTGTTTGTTCATCTGACGAAGATCTGCAGCTGTGCAGCCAGTTGGAACAGGACCTTGAGGCCAGGCTGGAAGGACGCGACGGCTGCGAAGTCCGTGCCGGTGGCGAGGCCGTTGGCGAGCCCTACTGCTCGCTCCAGGTCCCCGCGCTGAGCACTGTCGGCACACGCGTGGAGAGACGATATCGCAGTCTCCGACAGCTAAAACAGCAACAAATTGTATCATATATTTGATACTAGCTGCCTCCCGTGGCTTTGCCCGCATACTATATAGATAATAAGTAGCCTATGTGTTAATGCAGTTAATGAACTATATGTATATGCTAACTTTGATCCAAACCTGTTAAGCGGTTTTTGCGTGAAGGAGTAACAAACATACATACAAACTTTCGCATTTATAATATTAGTAGGACCAGCTTCAACACGATTCGTCTCTGTGGAATTAGCAATTTGGGTACCTGATTATCCACCCCCTTTTTACAGCCTTAAAGGATCATTTCCAGGATTAAAAATATATTATGGTCTTCCTTGGGAATCAAACTATCTCCACACCAAATTTTATCGATATCGGTTAAGCGATATTAACGAGGTAACAAAAAAAATAAACAGCTATACTTATAAAATATTAGCGTTTACTCCCTTTGTTCACCTAGGTGTAGAAGTTTTACTGGAATAAAAAACAATCCACCACGCTAGCCTACTGCGGGTTGGCAGACATCACGTGCCATCGAGAAAATCTCTCAAGCAGGTTTCCTCACGATGTTTTCCGTCACCGTTTGAGCATGTGATGAATACGCACATAACTTCCGAAAATTCAGTCGTGCGTGCCTTGGGTTCGAACTCGACACCTCTGACATCTCAGTATACTGGTCACACCGCTTGGCTACCACAGCCAGCCGTTATTAGTATGGGTCTCCATTCAACATCTTTGTTGAATGCAGACACATACTAAAATAGAGCTCGACCTCTTGGTCGAGCTCTATTTTAGGAATTAATATATATATATAGATAAAAGAAACCCCAGTATTTGCTTATGTACTAATAGGTAATATAACTGACCTTATACTCGCGTAGCATGTCGTAAAGAGTTTCTAGTCTCCTCTGGACATCCTCCAACTTCCTCTTCATTTGCTGCGAATAAGTCACACGTAAAAATAAATCGAATATTTAAGAGGTTTCAAAAGTTAAAAACAAACGGAAGAAATAACATGATGTCTGCACACTGCACAGCCATATTAACAATGAAAAAACTACCAAGTCTGTCGAGTTTTACTGAATATGTTGGAATCGAAATCTAACAGTCCTCCTAGATGCAGCTAGATATCAATATTTTATACAAAGTAAATTCCATCAGATCTTTCCTGTCCGATTATTGCTGATAGAGATTCTTGAAAACGAGTTTTTAATGATAGTGAATCGCCAGCGTACGTGAGCCAGCCAGAGGTCGCTACTGTATAATTATAGGTCAAAGTCAAATCATATATTGCAAATAGACCAATATTAATGATGCTTTTGAATTAAATTAAATTTAGTTCTAAAAGCACGGTTCTAAAAGGTAGGTCTTGTGGAGAAGAACCGGCAAGAAACTCCATTCCATTTCAATATAAATGTTATTACTATTTACTGATATAAAGTTATGTATTGTTTTGCTATTTTAGTAGTTAGTTACCGGGTTAGCAGCCCTATTGGAGCACTCGGTCCTGATGGAGTCGAACACGTTCTGCAGCGCGGCGTGCTGCTCCGGCAGCGGCGCCTTCTGTACTGGCGCCACCGGCTCCACCGGCGCCGGGCTCTCCGTCTGGAGGGAGACGACACTTTTTTATTAAACAGCCTACCGGGGTACGGTAACTATGAGGCGACTGATAAAGAGCTTCCAATAAAGTCTTGACTAGAAGAACGATCAAATGTTCATCATAATATTGTCATATGATCATAATATTGTGCTAAACCATACATACATATATAGAAAAGACAGAAAGTAAAGAAAACTATAAAGACTACTGTAATTGCTATAAATCAATATACACAAACCTCTGATAAGTTTAATGTGTGAGTCTGTGTGCTTATCTATGGTATAGACATTAAATGAATATGTGAAAATATTCGGTACATATTTTCTTGAACTATATAAGAATTATGAAGCTTAGAATACTCTCGACCCATTTATTTTTGAATAAAATAAATTACTTAATGTCTATACCATAGACAAGCACGCATACACACATTAAACTTATTAAACCCCTGTTCTAATTTGAGAGGCTAAAAACAAAACCATATCTTTTAACTGTGCCAAAGTCGACAGAAAACTCATCACATTTGTCTCCCATCGAACTAACCAGACACTAATGCATCAATTAACACCAAAAAGAAATAAAGAAGGGTAGAATTGAGATCCTCGGGTATACCTTTTGCGGGTAAGCAGGAGTCATAGCCGCGGGCATCGCCTGGTATTCAGGGTATTGTCCCGGGTACTGCTGCGGCTGCTGGCCGTACTGCTGCGGCTGCTGGCCGTACTGCTGCGGCTGCTGGCCGTACTGCTGCGGCTGCTGGCCGTACTGCTGGGCGGGGAGCTGACCGGGGTACTGCGCGGCCGGCGATAGCGGGACATGCTGCGGCGGCTCTACTCCGAACAGCGGGTGTGTGATCGGCGCTTGCGCCGATATTTCTTGTTTTGGCTACGAATTTAAATTTTGTTGTTAAATTATAAATAAATCAATATCTTTGGACATTATGACACAACGCTATCTAGTTGATATACTACATATATACTTTTTTTTGTAAATACATACAAATGTTTATGCTCATCACACAAACATTTGTCCCTACCGGAATTCGAACCCGGGACCCATAGCACAGAAGGCAGCGTTAACTACCGTTGGACAAATCAATAAATTGGAGTTTTTATGGTTGGTAACTGAGGAACTTGTTATTGGGACGCTGATCTATTATTAATTATTTTGTGCCCAACATGATAAATGTTGTGTTTGTTTAATATTTCTGTGCTATATGTATGTGTACATTAATAAATAATTAAGAACTAAATGTCGTATCTCAATTAAATTTTAATCGGCGCAGTAATTATTTTCCCAAATACATATCTGGATATACTTGCACTTCATATTACGGATAATAAGTACATATGACGACCTGATTGGCGCAGTGGCTGAGCGATCGGCTTGTGCGTCACAGGTTGCAGGTTCGATCCGCGCACGGCGCAAATATTTGTACGTTCTATAGGTAGTTGTTCCGGGTCTGGGCGTTTGTGTATGTGAAAAATTGCGTTTGTAAACGCACCCACGACACAGGAGAAAATCTTAGTGTGGGGCAACGTTTTAAAAAATAAATATGTGCATGTATTTTTATTTGTAAATAGTAAATAAATACATATACTAATATCCGTGATCCATTCACATATTTCCATTCATATTACCCTTAAAGCCTTGGAACTTATGTGATGTCGACGACTAACGCAAAATATCATACTAAAACGATGATTTCAACAACAAAATCAATGGCAAAAACAAGATTAGTAAACACAAAACCAAGTCAGGGTATTTTTGAGAATACTGTACTGCACTCAAACACGCTCTCGATTTAAACAAAATATCACAAACGAAAATGTAAATATTGTGGCTAAATATGTATGCAAACGCTACTCAATTTGAAGTAACTCTTAAAACATATAGTGCCGTCTCTTTCACACAACTTCAAAGTGAAATCGAAAACACAACACAATATTTGAGAACACACACGATACTTAAAATTGAGTAGAGACCGTGCATTTTTTTTCAATTAAATTTACACCGTAGCTACATCTTGCGACATTGTGATATATTATATTGTTTTACGTATTATATCTGTTAATACGCGTAAAAAATTAAATCGAGCAGGACATTTAATTAAATTTACAATAAATCAATTATTTTGCTACTTGACACTTTCTGCCAGGCGATATTGACCTTTATATCGACGTATTATATCGCATAATGTTACTCAGGTGTAAACTCAACTACATTTTGTTTATTTAAAGTATCAAATACATGAGGCAAACATTATTATTAGGTTTTTCACTCAGCACTCTCTCGGGTAGTTGGTACCTCGTCTAAATGCCGCCTATGTTCTATAATGTGGCTCCACTGGCGAGTGCCCGCGTGCAGCGCCGACATGTCTGCCGACCCTATGTGCTGATAATGTCACTCTGTCAAATTCCACACGCACATTCTCCAACCGCTATAAGACGTGGGCCCATGATGGATGAAAAATACTTACGGTCGGTCTTATTGGGGCGGTCAAATGGATAACATAATTATATATAATTATAAATACATATATAGCTATAATATAACTAGCTCCTTTGCTGTAAAGTACGTATATAGAGTCACATATAAAGAGGATAAAAATAATAATTTAGAATTTTGAGGTAGCAGATATTTCGATATTGAGCAAAATATCATCTTAGATACTTATCTAGAGACTTAGATATACAACATATATGTTTTGTTTATAATACACGTTATAAATAATCTGAAATATAAATTAACATAAACGTACCTTAGGTTTGGATGACATCATAGGCGGATCGTTCCAGCCGGGCGGCACGGGCTTGGCCGGGGCGGCCGCCGCCGCCGGCTCCGGCGCCGGCGCGTTGCCGTAGTACGAGCCGTTCATCACAGGGTTGAGCCCCGGCTGGCTCAGCGACGGGGCCGACCCCATCTGTGGCCCCTGGGGGGCATGCATGGGGGCGTGCTGCGCCCCAACCGGCACGCTTGCCGCGCCGTACTGCTCGGGCAACGGGCTATTGAAGCCCGCATAGGGCTGCGATGTGACGGGGTTGTTGAAGTTGTACTGGTTGTACAGAGGCGCGGACGCTACCGACGGATCCACTTTGTATTTGGAACGGGATGTGAGGCCACCTATTAGAAAACATATCGAATATAGTATTTCTGTATCGCTAACTCAACCTGAAAGGAGTGTGAAGCAGTGAGACAAAAATAAATATATTATGTACAAACCAGACTGCGGCCCCACACTGGCGGGGCGGGACGGCTGGGCGGGCTGCAGCGGGGGCGCGGCTTGTAGCGGCGCCGGCGGGGCCTGCAGCGGCGCCGGGGGCTGCCCGGCCGGGTACCCGCGCGACACGTCTAGTGGCGCGGCCACTGACGAACGCTGCCACGACTGCTCGTACGGTTGGGCTGACCAGGGAAATATATTATTATACATAAGATTAAGTTGTTAAAAAATACCCTAAATAACAAAAGAATTTCCATACCGTATACGAACATGATTAAGGAAATTTGTTAGTTACAAAAAATCGACAAATTCATAATGTTAATGCTTTATGAATTAGACGATTTTTCTTTATATATGTAAATAGAGCGCGAGATTATACGATATTACTAAAAGTATTACGAATCTAAAGTAAATAAAAAAATAAGAAATGACAACTTTAAACAAAAAAGCAATGTACAATGCAAGCTACCTAAGGAAATGTATTAAGCAAATTGTTTTACGGAAATAAATGATTATTATTATTATTATTATTATAAGCCTACCTGCAGGATAGCCGGCAGGCTCCGGGTGCGCGAGGTGTGCTCGGCGCTGCCCGTGGGGGCCGTGCCCTACCGACGGGGCGCGAACCTGCTGTTGCTGCTGAAAAACAATCCACCGTTAGATGCGTCAAAATTTCGTTATTTACACGTCACGTAAAGATATCTGATTGCTCATTCAAAACATATCTCCGCACGTCTCCTCTCCTCCCCGCTTTGGTGGATACCGCGCCTTAGCTACAACATAATATGATAACCTAAAAATTAAGAGTACTAACATGGCTGGCACGGCGCTGCTGGTGCTGTTGCTGCAGCAGGCCGAGCGCAGTCTGCAGCCGCTCGCGCAGCTCAGTGTGCTGGATGCCCTCAAGCGTGTTGAGCGCGCTCTGCAGACATCCCTGCGCCGCCAGCCGCGACGCGTACTCGTTCAGCACTGTCTCTAACTTGCCGCCTGCCTGTGACATACAGAATCATTCTCACTAATCTCCTGTCTTGTACTTCGCGCTAACCATTTGTTAATGAAGAAATCGTTTATGGAGATACTGGCCAAATTAATTCCTTTTGAGGAAAAGCTATAATAGCTTCTTGGAGATAAGACTGTGTAAGTAAAAGGTCTTCATTTCGAACTCGACTCTACCATTTTTCGGAAATTGTGTGCGTATTTATCACATGTTCAAGCGGTGAAGGTAAACATTATTAGGAAGCTTGAGAGATTTCGCGATAGCGTCTGAAGTCAGTCAGTTGCATTAGGCTTAGCGTGATGGAGAGCTCTATTCCTCTGAAATGAGAGGAGACCTATGCCCAGCAATTGGACAGTAAGTGGATTGATAATAAGAAGTAGTAACCTCAAATTAAACTTCCCAGTAATTTAGATTTTTTAGAGAGCTTAGACTTACGCGAAGGCGGAATAAAGTACACAACAATTTCAGAAGAAACTGTAATTAATAATAGCTAGTGTACTCACAGGAACTTGTCGTCCGCGAGCTAGTGCGGCTCGTCGTGCCAGCAGCGCCAGTTCAGTGAGCGCGACGAGCGCCGCCACGCCCCCGCGGCGGGCGCGCCCCCAGCGGCCCACCAGCTCCTCGGGGCTCATGGCACACAAGTAGCAGATCGTGGCCGCCTCCGACAGCGACGGCTCGCTCTCTTTCGACAGTTTATCGCCCAGCATTTCTAGAGAAGGTAAGAAAAACTAGAAGATATTGTTGAAATTTAGCAACCCATTCGGCGGGTCGTGGAACTCCCTCAATAATGGTTGAGCTACACGATGGCTGACGTATGCGTGCTGTTAGTATGGACAGGTCAACTCAAAGCTGCACTGGTGCTTTCTTCAAAAGGCCATCTCAGACTGACCTACATCGTCAGACTCACATATTGTAAACAAAGATGTTTGGACTTCAAAAGAGACCATGATTCTCTGAGTTAGTTTCCGCATTTCTTCTCAGAGTTCGTCAGTTAGGAAATACCGATGTCAACTATATATAAAAAAAATTACATGACTTGTAAAAGTGTCTTTAAAAAGATCTATTTACAGAAATAAACAATCATACAATCATTCAATCATTCATTCATTAACATTTCATTCATTCATATCAGTTAGATGACGTCCACTGTTGGACATAAGCCTCCCCCAAGGATTACCACAATGATCGTTTATGGACCACCTGCATCCGGCGGATTCCAGCGCCTGTTACCAGGTCGTCAGTCCACCTTGCTGGAGGCCTACTCATGCTACGTCTTACAGAACGCGGTCGCCACTCGAGAACCTTCAAGTCCTAACAGCCATTTTTATTCAAATTATTCTGCGTTGTATTGCGAGCCGACTAGACTGTTTGTATGTAAGTCACTGTCAGTTGGGTGCTGAGCTTATGGCAGTTATTCCATAGCACTTAACTTATGTACACATATTTACTTACACTATAAATAAAACTTTAACAAATTCCTAAATAATAAATTATTATTCGTGACGCTTTCAAAATAACTAGCACAAAAGCATAATTTCAATTTCAACTATAGTAATACTGATAAAATAATATTTGTCCGAATATAATACCTACACTAATCAGATAAAATTGTAACAAACGCAGCACCAACAATTGAATTCAAATGTAATAATATTAAAAACCTTGAAAATCGCTCATTTCTTACACTAACGCTAATTTAATTAAAACGTAAACATCAAGCGTATGGTTGTGAGTAGACACACCTTATCTGCCCGTGACCAACACACAGCGATAACATTCGTAAAAACTAGTTTTATAGCATGAACAGTATGTACTATGTATATATGTTTTATATATTTAAAGTAATACTAGCGGACCGGAGAACGTCTGAGGGTCCACTTTAATACGAAATATTTAAAATCACACAACTCGATTGCAGCGCCACCTGTTAGGAGGCGTTCAGTGACATACACACACACATCAAATAAAGATTTATCTGCATCTGCATGAAAATCGTTAAATTTACTACCCCTTTATCCATGCTAATACTATACTTTTAGTTTCTATACTATTTAGTTACTATACTAATATTATAAATGCGAAAGTGTGTCTGTCTGTCTGTCTATTACCTCTTCACGCTATAACCGCTGAACCAATTTAGATGAAATTTGGTGTAGAGATAGCTTAAGTCCCGGGGACATAAGATAATTTTCATCCTGGAAATCATCCCTTAAAAAGAGGGAAAGGGGGGTGGAAATAAAATTACTAATTTTAAGCAGACGAAGTCGCGGGCAAAAGCTAGTAGAAGAATATTTTTATATAGTCAAAATGTGTAATGTGAACAACTTACCACAGTAATGGCTAGCCGCCTCGCCATCACAGTGAGTCAGTATGGCGGCCAGAGTATCCTTCCAACTGCTGGCTGCAGAGGAATTGACCAGGGTAGCCCACTGGGCCAACAGCAGACTGCCACATATAAGCGACACCGGTTCCCCAGCAGTGGTGTTGAGGTGGTACTTCTGGACCTTATACAAAAGTTCTGGGCTACCTACATGTTAAAAAACCTCCAATTAGTATCATTAAGAAATTCTGAAAACAATTAATCAAAATAGTCAAAATTCATAATATGTAAATATTATACATAATATGACAAATAGTCATAATTTTTTAAAGTATTTTCTTTCTACGAGTTACAGCATTGCTATTTTGGTGTTCAGCCAAATATTTACTAAATACTAGTCTTTTTTGCAATTTGGATGCAATATCTTTCCATCTAGCTTTTTAAATTCTACTATAATAGAGATCCGACATAACCTACAGTCCTTTCAGACGGTGAACAATTTATGAAAGCTTTGCTAAGCTACAATAATGGGTTTTAAAGCCGTTGCTTCTTTAATTGATTTCAGGCGCAAATCAAAGGGGCATAAGGTCTAAATTACTTACCAAGTGACGCGATTATAAGGGCATCAGCGACTCTCTTGGCGTCCAGACACAATTCCACTGCCTCTTCCAGATTACCGCAAACCAGCGCACGGCATATCAGGCTTGTTGAGTCTGTACGTATAAATGCGATTTACAATATTTTTTTTACATTATACAGAAATAAATTTATTCGAAAACTCCTAACTATGAGCTGCTTTGTCCTATCACGAACTGTAATCATACAGAAACTAGCAGACAATGTTTTTGAATGGCAAAACAAAGTCGCTAATCTACATGAAAAACAAAGAATGCTTAATGATTTTTTTAAAATACTTTTTATCCATTTTGCACACAACAAACGTGTCATCACATCATCGAATAGTTGTAACAATCGATATCGAATAACCCATACTCGTGAATACTCTATATACATAATAATATGATGTAAAATATTCAAAGTACACAATTACCTTCTCCGTTAGGGATGACTACGTTGGACACTGTCGGTGTCAAGTCTAAGTTTGCAAGTTTCCTCTCGATGAGAGTGTGAGCATCCTGCAATAGAGAAACTTTATCAGGACCATTTTAACTCCAATACTAGGGGACTGTACTAAGGATATCCAGATTTATCGAGATTGATTTGAGCCAGTTAAATTCAACTTTATTTCCGAAGATATAAGAGTGTTATTTGTATCGACTTGATACGAACAATGTAGTATCTGCTAGCATTCAATAGATCTGTCATTAATTCATTTCAGTCCAGTAAATACAGTTGAACCCTTAATCGATTTAATGATAATAATATTAATGTAAACACCAGAAATTTAATTGAGAAAAACGCTGCGTATTTTTTATTTTCATAATAATATAAATTTCAATGTTACGTCATGTGTGAAAGGTAATAGACACATGTTTGGTAAAATCCTCTGCGATAAAATAGACAGGTATTGGCAAAAGGGTAAAAATAATCTTAAAGTTAAAATAACAAAATTCAGCTTAACTTATAATACTTATTAGCAATATTCCTGAAGTAGGCTATAATTGTTACTAACATGTAGAAATGCAATCTGCGACGTTGACGCTCTGACGCATAAATTTGGCAACGTTGTACAGCTTCCAGCCGACATGCAGCCTACTACAACCGACTACTTACCGACAGATCGGTGCTGGTGTCCGTGGATAGCTCAGCCTCCGTCTCCGTGGACTCGCCCTAGCCGCGTGGAAGCAGACACACAGTGGCAGGTTATATAGGTACAGTCTGACAACCTAATTGGTATACATGCAACTATCGACCGATGCGTGTGGGGATGTAAACCAATTAGCTTGTTAGAGTGTACAGTGAGTAGCGAGAGCACAGACTGAACTTAAAGAAGTAATTAGCATTCTCATTGATATTGGACATGTATTAAATAGGTAACAGAGAAATGTTATAATACATATTAGTGTGTAGGAAAATTATGTTATTTTATTCAAGAGTTATTATTCTATGCAAATGTCAGGTAATCACTTAAATCAGACCACAACTGGTAAGGTAAGATAGAAGATTATTTTCAATAATAGTAGTTATAATAGTAATAGCTTGTAGCATGAGCAAATAGCAAGCTGTATAGAATAAGGTTACAAACACATTACAACACTAGCATTTTAGAAATATAAAGGTGTGTTACTCACTCTGCTGAGCCCGGCCACGTCTGGTTGGGTGGCTTCACCGGCCGGGAGACTGGAACTCTTGAATTTGGAAGATATATCGTCTTGTTTGAAACCTGAATATTATGATAGAATGAAATAAGTAGGCACATCTTAATATTAAATAATAAATCACTCCAAAAGTGTTACGATTCTTTCTAAACTGCTTTCGAAAAGCTATTTCATTGAGTTCTACAGTGTGACACTCATATATTTTTAGAATAATAGCGAGTCCAATGCTTTAATTTACGCAATTTTCACTTCGACTCCATCCCCTTGTTATGTTAGTAGTATATAGAAAATACACTACTAACAGTAACAGATAAATGACAAATATTATTTATCACATAATAATACACAAAATGCGGGACCGTAGCGCGTGGCATTCTGTAGTTTCTGCCTACCCCCATGGGAAAAAGGCGTGAGTGTATGTATGTATGTATGTATGTATGTATGTAATACACAAAATAAATAATTTAATTTTGGAAGTTCTTGAAAGCCCACGCCTATGTATATGCATAATATACTACTGTTTGTTTTCCCAAATGAAATAAATAAATAAATAAAGCCCAGTTCATAAAAAAAACAGTTAAACTCACCCAATAGGTTAAGTACTTCAGTGCGGAAGGTGGGAAGAAAATTGGCACGAAGGAAGAACCACGTGTAGCGTTCATTCTGGTCGGTGGCGGCGTCGCCCTTCTGCCGGCAGTACCTGCGCAAGCAAACATATACCTTACTTAGTGGAAATAAAGTTCAACTCTAATATTAAAGGTAAAATATTTTGATGTTTCGCACTTGAGTAAATTTATTAATTGTATAAAAAATAACCAAATTTTATTGATGCACTCTAAAGTTTCAAAGGAAAGTTTTTTTATATGTCTCTTAAATATTTACTGTGAAGTTTATAATAAAGAAACGACACATAATGTAATACTTTCTAATACTACGACTATTGTAAAAAGGGATAAGTCAATCTGAGATTTTTAACTATGATTTTTTTATTATTACATCTTTTAAAAATAGCCAAAGATTATAAAAAAGGAAATCTCCCGTTTTCTTATCTTTGTACTTTTTTTCAGGAGCGATAATTCCGTTACGGACCGGCCGGCCACCTGTCAAGGCGGTGGGGTGTGTCGGACTCCACCCACAGTGGGCGTGTACCAACTTAAGCCCGCACCTAACAACGCCACCAACCTTATTACCGGGGCCACGCGCCCCCACGACCGCGTGTTTGTACTCACTCGGCTAATCTCTCGATGGCGGCGGGGTCGTGGCTGAGACTCGTATCCAATACCGCGTCTAGTTCCGTCGCCCGCTCCACAATCTCCGGCTCACTTATAACCTAGTTTTAAAAATATATATTGAATTAATAGGCCGGTGGTTATTGTAGTGAGATGTGGTAGCCTAGTGGTGTGACCACTGGACTAAAATGTCAAAGGTTTCGAGTTCGAACTCAAGGCACGCACGACTGAATTTTCGGAAGTTATGTGCGTATTTATCATAGGCTCAAACGGTGGAGGAAAACATCGTGAGGAAACCTGCATGCTTGATAGACTTCTCAATGGTATGTAAAGTCTGCCAATCCGCAGTAGGTTAACGTGGTGGACTATAGCCTAATACCTCTAAAATGAGAGGAGACCCGTGCCCAACAATGGGACAATAATGGGTTGATGATGATGAATATAATTGTTGACAGAAAGAAAGAAAGTTTTTGTCTTACCTGGCTTATATGCACGAGTTTCTGTGGACCAGCTTCTTGTGGGCACTTTTCAAAAGTTACTAGTTTACCGCCAAACTGAAAATAACGTAACACAAATAAATTATGCGCATACGCAGTTTATGTGGTAATTTAGGGGTATTTTTACGATTAAAGTTTTATCATGTATTCGGAACATAGGAAACTCGCTTTCAAGTATTTTACGCGAGTATTTATTACGGTAAATTATTACTATGATGACAATATTATAGTTTTTATAGACTTGTTCGGTCACGAAAGTATTCCTTTGTAAATATGTATATCCGGTCGTCATTACATTCATAGTACCTTCTAGTACTGAGCTAAGCGACAAGGCAAGTGTTATATGCTATGTATATTAGATACTTGGTTAATATACTAATACTACATATTTACTTTTTAATATACAACTTTTTTGTTAATTCATCGATGTTTTACTCAGAAACATTAGTGAAAAAAATGTTGATAATTATAATCATTGCACAAAAATTTGTCTCTACCGGGATACTAATGCGGGACCCACACCACAGAAGGCAATTGTAACTACCACTGAGCTGATCGTGGGTCGTTATTTTATTATCATGTGCATAACCAAAAATCAATCCAGTTGGTCACTCACATTAAGGCATACAAATGCCGAAAGGTGGCCGTTCGTAAACTAACAATAGTATGAGTAGTAATAGTAGTGAGTATGAGTGAGAGTGAGTGTGAGTGAGTGAGTGAGTGAGAGTGAGTGAGAGTGAGTGAAAGTGAGTGAGTGAGAGTGAGTCAGAGTGAGTGAGAGTGAGTGAGTGAGTGAGAGTGAATGAGAGTGATAGTTAGTGCGAGTGAGAGTGAGAGTGAGTGAGAGTGAGTGAGTGAGGGTGAGCGAGAGTGAGTGAGGGTGAGCGAGAGTGAGTGAGAGTGAGTGAGAGTGAGTGAGGGTGAGTGAGAGTGAGTGAGGGTGAGTGAGAGTGAGTGAGGGTGAGTAAGAGTGAGTGAGAGTGAGTGATAGTGAGTGAGAGTGTGTAAGAGTGAGTGGGAGTGAGTGAGAGTGAGTGGGAGTGAGTGAGAGTGAGTAAGTGAGTGGGAGTGAGTGAGAGTGAGTAAGTGAGTGGGAGTGAGTGAGAGTGAGTGAGAGTGAGTGAGACTAACGGAGAACTTGGCGGAGGCGGGCCGACGCAGCCAGCGCGGCGCGTGCGGCAACAGCGCGGCGGGCGCGGCGGGCGGCGCCGGGGCGCGCGCCACGGCCGGCAGCGCGCTGAACGAGTCCACGCCGCCGAACGACTCCATTATGTTGCTCTGGTTGTGCGTTGTCTATGCAAAAAAGAAAGTGAATACTATAGTCATCCAAGAATTCAGTCTCTCGACTGTAATTTTACAATAGATATTTCAACTTTATACAAAATGTGATCAGAAGTATGTCAACGAGAAAAAAAAACTATTATTATTTGGATATGGCCAAAGCTTGCGACTTTATAGAGCATATTTTATTTAATTGTATTTAATAAAAAACATTATCAATACAAGCAATAACTATGACATTCATTACCCAATATCAGATTCCTAAATAATACTTTTTGTTGGAATGTCTTTGTAAACGAAACTTAGACATATGTTTAACAGGCTTTATAAATGTGACAGCAAACTTCACTCTCTTGATTTTTCCATTTTGCTGCGTGTTGTGTCGTTCTGAATAAACCTATTAAAATCTCTGCATAAACATAACAATCGAATATTATTTCGACCATAATCCTACAGGTTATGGGCCCAGAGTGTTATCCGTGTGTAGTAAACAGTTTATTTACACGAAAAGTTGTAAAACGGTTTAAAATCTATTCAAACTAAATCGTTTGTCAACGCGACACAATGGCCGCTAACAATGGAAGCACAGGTATGTCGATACCACTGGAGAAATTGAAAGGAATCCAGGATTACCATAATTGGAAATTTGCCATGAAAATGCTACTGATGCATGAAGATTTATGGGAATATGTGGTATCTGAAGAAAAAGCTGCAGACAAGAAAAGTATGAAAGCTTTAGAAAAAATATTATTTCGACCATAATCCTACACTTTTCATACTCAATATAACTCGAAGATAATAACCATATACATTTAAAACTATCTCACTTTAATTTTAAAGGTGTCCCCCAAGGTAATATCCTTGGTCCACAAACTATAAATTAACACAATTAATTAAATACTTACAATCTCAGGCCGAGATCCACCGAGCAGTGAATGCACGGCCACGTGCTGGTCAAAGGACGCGGAGACTATGAGGCTCGGGTCTCGGGGACACCACGACACATCGAACACCCACTGCTGCTGCTGACTTATCTCTGACAGCAGCTCACCACCCTGGGAGGAAGATGAATAGGTAAATTTGAAGTTCCAAGCAACTATTTTTTTATATCATACTAGCAGAATAAGTTATTTGTTCGTGTGCAATATAAAAAAAAAAACTTTGTGATTACAGATTGAAATAAAAAGTATCTCTAAAGTTCGACCTAACTACAGACAGTGTGCAGTTTCATTAAATTCATAATAATTTACTGTGAATATAAGTAAAAGGATGATGTTACATTGTATTTATTACATTTTGTGCAGCTATATTCTGCCATTAAGCATGCAAAAAAAAAAACAAAGAACATCAAATTATACATAATTAACATCAAATTGTCAACTGTACAACAACATTCAAATGTAGTTATCTATTATTAAAGATTCAATTATTATTAGTTAGTTCTAATTATAATAATATTAATAATTTGGTTAATTAGTTCAAGTTCTTCGCGGACAAAGAAGGTGAGGTGGTTTTTATACATCAAAATTACTATTTTCTTAAAAACTTTTCCCAGCACTGAAAAACTTCAAATTTAAATTTCTGATACTGATCTACAAACAGGAATATCTAATAAGCAATTTATGAGGTCGATGACAAAAATGACTTACAGGTTTAGTGTTGTTTGGGTTCCAGCAGAGAACACGGCCATCTTTGCCGGCTGACAACAGTAAGTCAGGGTCCTGCTTACTCCATGACACTGACATGACACCCTTGTGATGACCTTCTAATGTGACTAATGGGGAAGCTGCCAACCTGTTGTAAATGAAAAGGTAAGGAGTCTAAGTCTGAACAAGAACACTTTTGAACCTTATACTTTTAATAACAAGCCTGAAAATTGGTCAGCTGCCAATTTTCCTGTTTATACATACCTCAAATCCCACAGCTGGACAACAGGGCCTTGGTCGTCTTCAGAAGCAATGCAAACCTGCGTGGCTACTGACGGGTGCCAGGCTAGAGATCGCCATCTTGTGCGAGATTGAGTGTCACTGGAACACAAAAACATCTTCAATGGTTACGAGAGGTTGAGATACTTACATCCACTACAATTATATTAAATTAACATACATACATACACTCGCGCCTTTTTCCCATGGGGGTAGGCAGAAACGCGCTACGGTCCCTGCATACCAGTTTTGCCTCGTCCACATTCATACATCTCGTTAAATTAACTTAACCTTTTAAATGTATATTTCAAGTTAAAGGCAAAGTTATCTTGCTAACCAAGACAATTTTTGTTCATATACTGGTACCAAAGTTGTATTTCATCATACCTTAGTTTCATGATGGGCTCGTTCTTCCTCAAGTCCCACACAACGCATCTGGTGGCAAATGTGGAGCCGAGGATGTGTTGCACCTGACGAAACATTTATTTGTTCATTAATACATTCTATAGGAGCTTGATAAAAGACAGGTTTTCATGCAAAAAATTATGCCATCCTAGGTTTTTTGAAAGAACTTTCATCCTTTGTTGTTTTGCTATTTATGAGAATATAGTTTTAAATAGTCAAGTCAGATCAAAAGTCCCATTGCTCCTCCCTTCCTCTTGGAACCCAGAAGTTTGTTACCAACAGTGTGATAATACTGGCCAGAAGCCATACTGCCTCAATAGTGGTCGAAAGCGACGGACGGTTTCTAAGAAAGAGGTCTTGGGTTTGATTCCCAGGTCGAGCAAAGCGTTATTGGGTTTTTCGGAGAAATTCTCATTAGCAGCTCGGAGTTTGGAGTTGTGACCGGTTGATGGCAATACATACCGGCCTAACGTGGATGTACGTTAGCACAGCTCTGCTTATCCCTTCGGGAACGACAGGCGTGATGGCTAGCCCTTGCTAGTTAAGCCATAGTTATGCTGTAGAGGTGAAAATAACTTGGATATACTTTATTTCCATACCTGTTGGTTCCATGCTAAGCCTTGCACATGATCGTACGGCTGGTTCCTGGTGCCTGGCGCCATCGGCTGGCTGGTGTTGTTCAGGTCCCATATGAAAATCTCGCTCTCCGACGCGCCGGATGCCAGCAAATTCTTTTGGTAGGGGTTGATGTCCAGTGCTGATACATTGCCTGGAGGAAAATGGGTTTATACCTCATCATCATCATCATCATCATCATCACCATCAGCATCATCATCATCATCATCATCATCATCATCATCATCATCATCATCATCAGCCTATATTCGTACGTACGTAGGCCTCACCTAGTGAACGCCACAGAGCTCGATCTTCGGCGTTTATACTTATTATCATGAAAATATCTAGAGGCCTAAAGCAGCTTTGATTTAAAATGCATATATTAGCTGACCATTGACGTATACAGACTTTTTCTGTAGGGGGGGGGAGGCTTGGCCCTAGTGCGGGTGGGCACCTGGGGTGGGCAAGATCCAGCTATGGGAATTTCTAATTGGTAGCCCAGCGTCCTAGGATGGCAACTAGGCCATTCTGAACACTCCCATGAAGCTGACACCACATATGCTTCAGTAATTGTTAGACAATACCGTTTTGGGAAGTTCTATATTGTTGATATGTCATAAAATATTCACTTTACTTATGTCATAATATCCTTAAATTTATATTTACGTAAACAAACATCATTAATCATGACTTTCAATCATTTTAAATTCAAAGGATTAATTTTTGGTTTCGAAATTAACTGTTTGTAACATCATAACATACCAGCTCCATAATGAGTAGCTAAACATTAGCTATAGATAGTCGGTTATCAGGAAATTATATATAATTATTCATTCATTACATAGACATAAGATAACACCAGAGAATAAAAGTTGATTCATTTTTATATTTCATAACATATTTATATAATAATGCTTTATCTTTGTGGCAAATGAACTTTTGTTTGATATCAGTTTGTGCTAGTTCAAAGCTCTCAAAGAAATATTTTAATAATTTCTCAAACAAATGGTCAGTTAGGATTACTTTTAGGAGTAATTAATTGTTTTTCGGTTACGCCAAAATTTTATTTTATCATAATAAAATGGTGACACATCACCTTACTAGCTGGATACTCTAAAACGCTGACAGTTCATTAAGAAACAAGAGTGGATAGAAAGACATTAACCATCACTGACCTATTTCTTCCAATTGGTTACTTAATAATTGACGATAAACATTCATACAAGTCTTATCTAGTCCAAATATTATTTTAGAGAGTTTAGTTTTAGAGAGTACAATACAACATAATTTCATGCATTCTTTAAAAGTTTGTCTACTGGCATTACCAAGGATGGAAAGAAATCTAGAGAAATTGAGGTCAATAACATCTCTTGCATCTCCTTTAAATTCTTCTAGGTTAAATGTCATTTGTAGAAAATAAAAATAGAGCTTCACGAACATACCATTGTGTTTTGTGCTGCTGCCAAGCAGTGCATCGGTGGCATTGTTGAGCAGTTTCTCAGCACTGTAGAACTGCAGAAGCCCTCCATCACAGCCTCCAACTAGAACACCGGCTCCTGACCATACTATCTTCTGAAATCTATAACAACGCAAAATGCCTTCCGTTATCTACATTTTTTATAGGACTTCAGTCAGGAATATAAATATACAGAATTTCTTGAGTGTTTAACCATAGTGTTAATAAGTTAGTCTGACCTTTTCTTTACCAACAAGTTACACTGAATTATTAAATTAGATACATGTCCTGTCATGTAATTTCATTGTGACCCATATTGCAATAAAAATTTGACAATATATGTAAATATATACTTATCTACTAATATGCAATGAACTATTTCAAAATACCCTAGTTTTAAAATATTTCTTTGAAGCTTATATTTCTATAATAGCATCAATGATCTTAAAATTATTGATATAAGTAGCAGGTGTTCAAATTATAATATTATTTATTCAACAGTTGCAAGAATACATGTCTTAAATATTATTTATACTAACTGTAAATCAACAAACACCATTCCAGTTGGAGTAAGCTGTGACATAAGATTCAGAAGTTTGTTACCTAGCAAATGATAAGATTCATCATCAACCAATTTTACAATTCTACTGCAGTAGGAGTATCCTAGACATGGGTGACCTGAAGAAATAGTTAATTCTGAATAGGATTATGAAGGATTACTTAAATCTATATGAAGCCAAACAAATAGGTTATAAGGCTTTCGTATTGAATGAATGTGTATTAGCTATAAAAATATAGATTCATTCAAAGTGGCACAAAAGAAGATGTTACTAAAATAACTGGAACTAATATGAGAATCAGCATATTTCAATATCGACATCAAATTGATTTCATTACAAATTCTAATAGCACAATAAATTGTGATGACTAGGCTACCTACAGTTTGGCTATAAAATGATAAATAAGATAGATAGATAGAATATCCTTTATTGTACACCAAAATAACTGCAGTTTGTCATTGTTACCAACATTAGTCTTTGAATAATATTGAAGGACGAAATGAGAATTGAAATTTGAATAGATGATTGACATAAATTACTTAATTTTAATTCAAATTATTACATTTTATTGCCAAACTTTGTAATGAAAAATGTATTTATTTGTGTTTTTTATTAAGTGTAAGTAACAGTACAGCTTAAGTGCATGGGAGTACTTAGAGGGGGGGCCAGGTTGTCCGTGCTGACCCCAGAATGGTACAGTGCCCACCCTAGGTTGTTAGACTATTGAGTAGATATTCTTATACGGTGAACTGTGCCCACCCCCGGGTGGCCAGCCCAGAAGGGGCCCTGAAAGAACAGTCTTGATACACCCATGCTTAAGTGTATCATTTGCAAAGAGTAATATAATTATTATGGAATATAATTATTATGGTTTGAATGTAGCTTGATAGATGTCGCTACAATTATTATAAATAATCTTAACTCACTTTTAACTGTTACTTGCTTTGACAATGACTTACAAAACACTTATACTTCATTCAGATTTAGTACAGTTTGAAAGATGTTAATTAATTGCATGTATTAGCAATTTTATCATAATATGTACATATCACAATTAAAAATATATTAAAACAATCAAATTAAGATTCCAATATGCTTCTAATTTTATTCACATTATTATCATTTAGGATTTGAAGTTAACTAATTAAAATAATTAATGTTTATTAAATTAATTTGAAACACACAATATCTTATTCTGTTAATGAAAAAAATAACACAATAAACAAATTGTGCATTTGAAATTTATCTGTAAATTTATAGACAATACATTTTACAAAATAAGCCATAATTCCAGAATATTTTTTATGGAACATCTGTTTTAGTTACTAACTTGTAAAATTATTCACTATATAATTTAAACTGTAAACTATATTATGATTACTACTGTGAGTTTGTTTTTATAAGTTTTATTAAATAGTTTAGGAATTATCTACTTACTATAGTAGATAATATATCTTTAATATCATATCAAGATATATTGAAGATAAAAGGCAGAATGCTAAATACTGATGCTGTTACTCTTAAATTATACTAAAGTCATGATTAACTTTTTTTGTAAAACTATAATTATAGACTACTGTATCTGCAAATACTATTGGTTGATATGATTTTTACCAAGAATTAAATGATTTTTCTCTACATTACTTGTACAAGGTATATACTGACATACTGAAAGGACTTCTACTAACATAATATAGGGTTTTACTCACTTATGCTCAGTCTGCAAACTGGATTTAAGATCTAAATCAAGTCCAGGATCTTCCAAGTTCAAAGAGTAGAGCTCTAAGTAGGAACTAGAGCTGAATGACGAGTCAACTTGCTGCGCCGCCGAGCCGGCCGCGATTGTCACCGGATAGTGGTCCGCGGGCGACCAGCATACGTTCACCGTCCTCTTCAACTCCTTCACTTTCATCTTCACAACACTGGCTCACTACAACAACCCAAACCAACACTAAATCTTGGCAAAAACTGTTTTATTTACCAAATTATGTCACAGAGTTGGAATGCTTCCCACTACAAATTAACAATCAGAACCTCTACTACTACTGAAGCGAATGTTGTAATAGGTAATAAAATATGTTTTCTTAGCCAATTCTAATTGGTTTCAATTAAAAAATACTATATTTACCATAAAAACACCAACTTGGCACTTCCAACGTGGCTGACGTAAATAATTCTCGATTTGATTTGACAGTCGATCAAATGACAGTTCGTTCAGAAACGCTATGAAGGGCGACACGTCATTTCTACAAAAATACAGAGTTTTTTTTTTATGGAAATAAGGGGGCAAACGGGCAGGAGGCTCACCTGATGGTAAGTGATTACCACCGCCCATGGACATCTGCAACACCAGGGGACGTGCAAATGCGTTGCCGGCCTTTCAATAAAGAATATACTCTCCTCTTGAAGGTTCCCACGTCGTAACGGTTCGGAAAGACCGCCGGCGACAGCTGGTTCCACAGAGTAAAAGTATTCTCAGTACAACATATTATGGTCATCATCAGCATACGTATATTTGTCCACTGCTGGACGTAGGCCTCCCCTAGTGAACGCCACAGAGCTCAGTCTTTGGCTCTTCTCATCCAGTTGCCAGCTGCAAAATAACATACATAATCGATATAAATTATGTTCCTATAGCAACGTAAATAATATTTTATTAAAGTTTGCGGATGCTTTTTTATTTTATTACTTTTATAATTTTTAGTTTTTTCAACAAAATTCATTCGGTATACAACTACTGGCCATATAAACTTCTAGCGACGGACGAAATGTATCAAAGACTTTTAAACTAATTCTGTCACAGAATTACCAGTCATTGGCACGACCGAGGCACCGTTGTGCCTGCATCAACTATCTTAGTTGCCACAAGACAGAAAGATAAGACAACTATCTTATATATTTAAACAAGTAGAATATTCCAAATAAAAGTGCGTACTGTAATTATACCTAAACATATCTTACTGAAAGCCAGTTATTAACTGATCTAATTTATTGTTCTTTTTTAAGTAAAATAATCGGCAATATGCCGATAGCAATGAGTAAGAGTGAATGGGACCGGATCCACCTGTGGAAGAAGCTGGACCGCGAAGATCCAGAGGTGGTGCGACGACGGGAATATGTCAAGTATCTTGACTCAACGAGTCGGGAAATGACCAAGTCTTGGCCGAACTCTTTAGAGGTACTTTATATTTATTTTATAACTTACAGACTATTATGGCGCAGTTTGAGACAGGCCTAGGCCCAGCTGTGGACTGCGATAGGCTGACATATAGACCCCTTAGTATGTATTCAATAATTGAATACCTACAATAAGTACCTATGTACAGTTGAAAGTCAGTCTATAACTACAGTCCAGATTGCGTAAACTGTAGCTATAGACTATAGCTGACAGACAGGTACTATAGCCTATAGTACCTAACTGTTGTTATAAATATTATAACGCCCTTAATTTTACTCAGCAAAGATATTGTAAAAAACTTGTCTATCTAGAACGTGAACAAACGCAATGAGGAACTCCGTCAAGCTCGTAACCAGGTGGCAGAGCAGGCGAACACCAAGTTCTACAATCGCTACCTGAAGAGGAAGAAGGAGGAACAGGAGCGACTGCTGTACTCGGCACGCGATGTCGTCTTTAAAAATAAGGATGCGCCCAAGTTGTTGCTCAGGTGAGAGATAGGCAGAGACTATCAACCTTTCTTGTAAGTCACGTCTTTAGAATTTATATTGAAACCTTCGGAAACTTTTACATACGATGATGTCAAACATAGATTTACCTATCTATATGATGGTAGAACACCACTTAAGGTGAGTAAAATCCCCTAGAATCGGAATACTAAGAAGTTTTAAAAGTATTTTTAATTACATAGGTACATACATACCATCACGTTCTTGAATGGAGACCGCGTCTCGGCAAACGTAGTGTAGGAGAGCCGCCGGTGGAGCGACGACTTGCGCAAGGCAACTAGCAGTGACTGGAGGAAAAGAGTTCACTAGGGGAGGCCTACGTCCAGCAGTGGACGGATATAGGCTGATTATGATGATTAGGTATGATGATGATGATACCATCACGCTTGTCATCAGGCACAATACGGCAAATCTATCGCCATCGACCAGAGACTAATCAAAAACTCCAAGCTGCTACTGAGAATTTCATAAAAGATCTAATAACATTTTTGCTTGATCCGGAAATGGAACCTAAGACCTCTTTTCAGCTGTCGCTCTTACGACCATTAAACCAACGAGGCAGTTGTAGAATTTCTAACTTTCAGAACATATAAACTAGCTCAGAACATAAGTAGGTACACATGAGTTAAATGTAACCAATCTGAAGTCTTAATAATTTTGGTGTCTTTAAATCAAGAGTGAATCGGTTTCTTCTAGTTAAGCGCACTCCATCGTAGATCGCAGTGTCACTTAACATCAGGCGAACTGGCGGTCAAGCGTAAACCAATAATAATATTAAAAAAGTTTTAGCAATCTAAACGACGAATCTTTATCGCTGATACCATTAGTCGTAGGCAACCCTAATATAGTTGCATACGGTTCATCTGATATTATAGTTGTAGATAGGCACTACATATCTTGCTCGTTTTTATGTAATCTATTTATCTCCTCAGTGCGGTAATAGAAACAGCCATCCAAAAGGAACGGATAGAACAGATTAAGTTTCTGAACGAGCGACGTCGGGAGGCAGCAGAGAGTAAAAAGAAAGATGATGCTGAAATCGTCAGGAAGGCCAAGGAATGGCACGAGCTCTTGGAGCTTCGCAAGAAGAGGAGGTTCGAAGCCAACAAGCAACACCAAAAGGATATTGTAGAACAGTAAGGACTTTACTTAACTTGGTTTAGGGAAGGCGGCTTTTATTTACCTAGGTAAGTTTATTACTACGTGCATCTTTCAAGACTTCCTGTTTAATAAAAGCTTTGGTGTAGGTAAGTACATAATATACACAAGCAAAGAGAATTAAATCGTATTTAATATTATTAGTAATTTTAATACCCAGGGCCCAGGAAATAGCTGAGCGTAACCGCATTGAGTACCAGACGGAGCTGAACCTGCAGAAGATTGATAACATGAAGGCCAATGAGCAGATGGCAGCTATCAAAGAATTCGACGAACAATTTGTAAGTATTTCCTATCTCTCGACATTCCCCCATTCGTAGGACCGGTTTCCACCCAAGTGGAGAGGAGATATGCGTAGATGTGTTTTACATAACCATTCAAATATCGTTGTGAGTTGGAGAGGAGACGTGGAAATAACGAAATCGGATTGGTTATTCAAAACACATCTCCGTACATATCCTGTCCTCTCCGCTTTGGTAGAAACCGGGGCTTAAATAGAAAAGTGATAAGCCGAATTAAATTAAATAAAGTCTGGGGCGAATTCAAACGACTGTAGTATCCGTAGTGTAGGTACCTATGTCACACAAGAAAAGGCAGCTCACTTAGGTATTTTTACCTAATGACCATTTTAGTACCTACAAGTCAGCAATGCGATTGTCTCTGATTGTACCTAAATTGTTTCGGGCTAAGACTTTAGTTTTATTCCATCTAGAGAACTGACGAGAAAGCCCGCATCTTGGCAGACATCGAGCTTTCGAGAGAGCAGACAAGAGTGAGAAAACGGGAACAAGAGGCGCGAAATAAGATGGACGATCGTTTAATGGAAGTTCTGCTGAACTCCAAGTGCAAAATTGAGAAGAAGCGAAAACAGACCGAAGCTGACGTAAGTCTTCCAATCATAATCATCCTAAGAAACTTACATTACCAATAATATAATCTACGGTATTTAACATAAATGTTTGGTAGTAGATGTTTCCCGATGAGATTGCTCCCCACTAGAATTTACATATCGTGATAGCACAAAAGTCTGAGTTACTTTTACATAGTACGTTTCTGTCTACATACAGAGTGCCTACTTATTCTGCATATTTTAAGATACTTACTTACCTTATTTAAAAAGTAGGTTCTTTGTTTTGTATGCAATATAGAGAGTAATTAATGCTTCCTGGTATATTAAGTTGTTACGTTTGTCATCAGTTAAAGAACGAAAAGTTGCGTGTGTTGGAAAGGATTAGCGAGCGATTGGAGTCGGGTGAAGCAGAACGCGAGGCTAAAGAACAAGCCAACCTCGAAAAGGCCGTCAAAGAAAAGAATGCAGCGTAAGCACTCAAAAACATATTATATTTAAATTCAACCATAACGGACTACACCGACATCTTGGATCAGAGTGTCCCACGATGGGCGCCAATAATATATTCAGAAGGGGTCAGTTAGTATTCATTTAGTGATTTAGGTCACAGGTATATTATAATATAATATAACATGTTTTACAATATTAAATCAATACAACAAGACCAAATTATAACATTCTCTTTTCAATTTTAATGTCCAACTTAATAGGTAATACTTAACTATCTGGCTATTCTCAGTAGGTAATTACGTACTTTTCTACGTTGCAGGGACGAGGCCCGTCGTGATGAACAACGTAAGAAGGAAGAGCAGTTCAGAAAAGACAGGAGAGAAAGCCGCGAGCAGTTCCTGCGCGAGCAACAACAGCGCCTTCACGAGTTCAACACCACGCGCCAGTGGGACATCATGAACAGGTCATATCTACTGACTTTACTGATTAGCCAAGAGAATCTGCTGACCAATCAATGTCCAATCAGAAAACCCTGATATTCTGTTCGTTGCTTGGAATAGCACTATGACACAAATGCTTGTTGATATCGTGTTTAATTACTACACTCAGGTTCAAGAACGCTGAACTTTACGAAGACTTCCAAGAAAAACTTCGCCTGGAGAAAGAACGCAAGATTAAAGAGTACAGAGAAGATATTCTGAGGTTGTGGGTAAGGTTTTCTGTGCACATCACATTATCTGATAAGCAGATACCACATAATATGACACTAGTGTCTAATAGTTGGGTAGATGATGATTCTATTTACAGAAAGAGCGCGATGATCGTGAGGCTCGTGAGCGAGCGGAGTCCCGCTACTTCTACGGCGAGCTGGCGGAGAAGAAGCTTCGCGATGCTGACAATAAGCTACTCACCTACGCCAACCACCTGCTACAGGAAGCCGCGGAACACGGCCGACCTGACTACGCGCTGCGGAAGGCTATTGACGTTTGTACCCCCTCTAGTGCTTTATAATTTTAATTAAACAAATAATTATCACCCCTATCATCTGCGAAGGCTTATGTAGGGGTGTTCTAATGTACACCCACATTTCGACGGTATATTTTAGGTCCCATTTAATAGGTGGCGAGTCTATCAAATGGTGAGCCTACTATAATCAGGCACGAATCCAAACTTTGAATCTGCTATTGAAAATTGCACTTTCGACTTGGAAATTGAAACTATTACCTCTCGATCAGGAGTAGCACTCACTATCACTAGACTAACGGGACAGTTAAATAAAGGATTTTTGCTGTAATATGCCCTGCACATGGACAAAAACGCGATAAAAGAAAGAATGCGCATGGTCTTGAAGAATTAGCCTAAAGAAAAGGAACCATAATTGATTATTTCTTTTCGGACTAAATACCTACATGTCTTCTGTGCACTTTGCAGGCTTACTGCAACCTATACCGGCTGTATCCGATGCCGGACCTGCCCAAGTCGATGAAGGAGCACTTCAAGAAGTACGCGCCGTGGGACGGTTCGCAGCCGGACCCGGACTACGTGGAGGCGCCGGCACCCGCGCCGGAAACGGCACCGCCCTCCGCCGCGCCCGATGCTGAGCCTGCGGCCAGCGATAGTGGCAAGAGGGATGGCTTGCAACCTATCGCGAAGGTAAATATGATACCAAACTTGTTAGTTCCTGCTTTGCGAAGCATGCCATATCCTACTAATATTATAAACGAAGTTTTTACGGATGTTTGTTACTCTTTCACGCAAAAACCGCTTAACGGATTTGAATGGAGTTTAGCATACAATCATACAGATAGTTTATTAGCCGGATTAACACATAGGCTATTCATTATCAATATAGTGGCGTAGCGTGGGTTTTTGCCGCCCGGGACCGTCTGGAAATTTGCCGCCCCCTATTCTAGTAGTATAATAAAACGTGGCGCCACTGTCAATATATCATGCGGGCAAAGCCGCTGGTAGAAGCTAGTTTTACTGTACGTAAAAGGTATTAGGTATAGACTATAGTTTTGTTATTTTCTAGATTAAGTGTTTTAGCTGTCTTAGTTTGAATGAAAGCCTAGTCATGTAAAGTAGCTATTATCCTACTATTTTTTTATAATTATATAAACTTTTAATTAATTGGTTGCTAACCTGATTCCTATTCTAGCCTGGCCCTTCCAAGCCTAAGAATGAGAAACGTGAAGACAATGATGTCGACTTCAAGAGGGCGGCGCCAGCTAATGGACTACAGAGGAGAAATCTAACGGTAAATAAATATATATATATATATATATATATATATATATATATATATATATATATATATATATATGTATATCCGGAAATTATGATTACAGTAACCTACTTAAGTAGTTCATAAGAGCAGCTTTCTTCCTACAATGTATATACAGGCAAAAATTTTTTTTTTGAGTTGTTTTATGTGTGTATGGTTGGATTATTTGGTTGTTTTTTTTTTATTTTAAAATCAATTATAAATAAAATAAATAATATTGATACATTGAATATTTGAATATCAAGCTGGGAATCGCTGGGGGTCTCGGTTGATGCTGTTGGTAGGGGTCGGTCCTAGTCGACGCGTTGACGCGGCTCGATGTGACGTCAGGAACATTGAACTTATTCAGATATTTATTTTTCAAAATATTTTCGCTTCACGATTATTAATGAGCATTGAAATATATTATTTTTTCTTGTTAACAGACAAATATCTCGCTACTGCCTCCCATCTCGGTGGTGCCGTGCACGACGGAGACCTGTAAATGCGAATTGAAGTCGGCAGCTAAATAAAACGACGAACATACAAAATATTTACTTTTTATTATCATATCAATAACTTTAGAATGTGTTTTTATCTATTTTTAGATCTCACACGTCTCCAATTTAGTCGCACTATTGAAATAATGTTTTGTAAATCTTGTTTGAGTGAATTCTGTTACAAAATCACGCGATTAAATTGTCGACGTGGCCGAGGTCTGTTTAGAGAGCTTTTAATGGCACGTGTGTGTTATTCGAGTGTGACTAGAAAATTGGTGGTCTCAAATTGTAAGTTAAATGTTGTAAAGCTAAATCTTGTCTCGGTCCTAAACAGTGTTTTTAACTTAAAATATAACAATTTTGAAACTATACTAGTCCTTAATTTAAAATCTTTGGTCGCAATGAGTGTAGACACGTATTTCTATAGCTTTCAAAAACATTACAATATTGTTTATATTAATTATAACTATGTGTTAAAGTGAAATGATCAATGTGTAGAATTACTAACACTGTTACATTAGGCAGCTAAATGCATGGATTTACGGTATTAAATTGACAAACAAAATACAGCTATTTTTTTCCATTACAATTATATTTGATATTCCCTATATTGAATTAAAATGAATATATTAGTGACGTGACAAACTCATTTAAGTACTTTTCACAACAAGTTCATGAGTTTCATTGAAAAATACAAATCCATTTATTAGCAGCCATAATATAACAGTGATTTTTATTCAACTCTAACAGTGAATATATCAGCTGAAACTATGAATATTATGTACTCGGCTCTCGTACATTTGAATATCATATACACAGTTTTCGTAATACTCTCGTTTGCTTTGGCTTACATAATATTGTCTAGGGTTAACAAGTTGCTATTGTTTTAAACGCCGACAAATATTCAATTCTAGCGTCTGCGGCACTTGCGATTCATTTGCGGTTCTGGTGCGTAATAACGATTGAATATTTATCTATTATTGCAACAGCAGTTTTAAAAAATAACAAACAATATCTGTTTTATAATAGCTACTATAACTCGACCTTTAATACAATTGCAACTGTTTTACAAATCATGCAATATAGTCCAAAAAGCTCGTTTCTTGCTCGCACGAGACTTAATATAACTTGAAAAAATAATAGGAATGTTTATAACACATACGTTTGTCCGATTATCAAGAACAACTTCAATGTCCATACTTCAACAGGAGATACCCAGTCAAAATGAAAATATATAATTTAAAACATCACCAAAACAAAACACCCAGTAAACTTATAAATAAATTTAAACATTACTTTTGTCGAGGCATAAAATTCTCGTGCTAACAAGTGAGCCCTCGAAACAATTAGACGGAACGTTCGTATCGGTCGTGACTTCGTGTCGCGTTAAACTAACTTAAACTAGCTTGTACTGTGCGTTCGTAACTATTAACTAAGGGATTTACGTCAAACGTTAAACTAATATTATGCTAAATATTATTTATAGATGGCATGAATTTGTGCTGGCTGGCATAGCCCTATGGTAGGTTTACGTTGCTTTTTTCGAGGCTGCCTCTCGATAAGTGCGTCGATGGAAAATGTAATGAACTTTTTAAGGCACATCTGTATATGCGTGTTATTATAAGCAGTAACTCAAAACGAGGCTGCCTCGGAAAAAGCAAAAGTTTTTAAGCTAGCATCACATTTATCACACAACGCATTTTTACATCAAATAATTAGGATAAATTCATACAGATAATCTAAGTAACTGGCCATGTGATTAAATGGAGTCTAGCAAACTTAATTATATCAGGATTAACAAACAACATTCACAAAAATATCATACAAATTGTTTGTGGAAGTTAAAAATACTTAACCTATTATATTATGCGGGCTTTTTCGTTTATTTAACTAACAGGTTGGTACATTTAACAATATTTAATCGTCCTTTTAATTCTATCTATTTATAGAAAAATAACCCTAATATGTCAATTTACAAAATAATTTATACGTGTCAAAAATACGAATAGAGATATTTACAGTCTATTGAAATGAGGGTTACTACGGTTATTACTCTGTGTAAGGCAAGGCAAGGCAAGGGCTCGACTCGAGGCATAACATACACTCTTCTTCCTTACTCACACATACCGAACGTGAGGCAAACAATAGGCGGAGTGGCAACAACCGAAATATATAGAACTAGCTCCTCCAAATTATATTACTCCTTCCATCATAATGTGACAGACGCAGACCAAATATTCACGCTTTTTAATAATTTTTTCATAACATGATTTAATAAGATAAATCCATTACTCACATTAAATGAATTCTCTGCTTTGCAATTGCCACATCACATTGAAATAGATACACTAAAATCTAAAATAAATTAAGTCACACGATAAACTATTGAATTTGGCACTTATCTAATACTAGAGTCTAAATCTGGCCACGAAATGCATTGTGAATCATTAAAATGCTGTATGAAATTCGAAGATAATACTCGTGATTTATATACGTAGTTATTACGTGTTATGAGGCATTTGTAGTAATAACCTCAGTGATATAACGCTGAGGAAACTTTTAATAAGAGTTCTCAGTCAGTTATAGTATCGTGTTGGGTTAAAAATCTTTGCCACGAAGTCAAAAAAGCTCAAAAGGCGAAGTAGCAGCAATTAAAATCAATTTATACAATCGACATTCACTCAAAACTTCAAAAATTCATCAAAAATTCAAACTTAACATGTCCGTATAATGTCTCTACCCCGATGGTGTGGCTCGTTTGTGAACGGAGCCTTAGCTAGAGGTGCGAGAAACTATGTGAGGCACTACCCAGCTATGATATCGTCGGTGCTACGTGTAAGGCACGAGTGACGTCACCGGTCCCGTCAAGGCACGTCCCGCGAGGCGTCCATGGCGTGGTTGAGGCAGCGACTCACGAGCTCCAACTTGTCGAGGTACGCGGCCGCCATCTCGCCGCGAGGTGAACTGTGCAATTATATAAGCCATGTATTTTTGTTTCCATAAGGTTGATGTTGATTGAGGGTTATATAACTGACCTTAGGATGAATGGGTCGTCGTGAGGAGAGTTTGCTGTGTATGGTGATCTTCTAGCGAATTCAGCCACTGAAATAAAAACGGATTTTTATTTTGATACAGGCTGTAGCCATAGAAATAAAACTACTTTTTACAGATTTTATCGTCTTCCGACATTATTGTGAGAAGACCTGTCCTTAGCAATAGTTGCACATTAGATTTCAAGAAAAAGTGTTTCGAATATGGTATTGGTGTATCAGTGTAACATGTAACATACAGGAGGGCGAGGCGGGCAGGTGGAGGCGCATGTCCTGCTTGAGCACGCGGCGCGCCAGCACCGAGCCTCCGCGTTGAGCGCCCACCGGCGTGCTGCACATCTCGCTGTTACTGTAGTGACATCACATACATTATTAAATAAACACATTTGTTGTTAAAACTTTTTTTTTAACTAATTTGTTATATTAATAAAAAAATGTTACGATATTTTAAATTATTGAACCTTCAAACTGAATTTAATCATGAACTAGAATAAGTCTCTTCTTAAACCTAGCACCTTGTAGATAATTATGGTACGATATTACAAGAAAATGAACATCAAATATGAATACTTACGGCGTGTTCCGTGCTCGTCCCCCGCTGTCCCTGGGCGTGCCGGGCGCGCCGGGCGTGGCGGGGCGCAGCAGGCAGGCGGCGGCCAGCGCGCGCCCGTGCTGGCGGCGCCGCACCAGGAAGCGCATGCGCAGCACCACCACCACCGCCGTCGCCACGCACCTGCACCACGCGCATACGTACAGCATACCGACACAACTGTCGTCCCCGAAAAGTTGAGGTGTACTAATGTACACCCACGTTTCGCCGGTATGTTTTAGGTCCCATTTGAGGCGAGCCTATTGCCACTAACCGGGCTCGAATCCAAACTCCGAGCTGCTACTGAGAATTTCATAGAAAAACCCAATAACACTGATTGACCTGGGAATCAAACCCAAGACGTCTTTCTTACTCAGCAGTGGCACTGTACAACCACTAGACCAACAAGGCAGTTTAAATATCTACACCACATATACTCACAATAAACAAATTGCATACAAAATAACTAAATACAGATTTGTTCCGGCGGTTCTTCTCAATTTATGACATGCTCAAACGGTAAAGGAAAACATTGAAAGGAAACCTACATGCTTAAAAGACTTTTTTGTGTGTGTTGTGAAGTTTGCCAACCCGCAGTAGACTAGCAAAGTGGAATATAGCCTAATCCCTTCTTAATAACTAGGTGATAATCCCTTTCAATTGGGTTGATGATTAACGTATATTCCTAATATAAAACCAAGAATGAAAACTCACTTGAATCGTTTCTTCCCCGTGCTGACCTCAGGCACCCTAAACGAGGGTAGCCGCAGATTCTTCTCAAGCTCCGTGTACCCGCTCAGCACCCGCTGAAGGTACCTCTTCTGCCACACCAGCGCCTTCCGGCAGCTTTCTAAACGCAAACAGCGTCCATGCAGGTATCGAATCTGTGAACAAATAATTCTGTCAAAAATAAATCGATTTCAAATATCAGAATATAGCTGTGTATATTACACACTGATGGTGATGAGGAAGTAGATCCAAATATATTAAGTAAATATATTTTTTTTATGTAAAAAGTTGTTTAATCAATTATGTTATAGTTTCTTATAAAATAAATGTATGTATTGGACAGTATTTTCGTAAATGTTAATGTATACTAGTCAAAACAAAATAAGGGCCACTGGCTCATTTCAACTATCGGGTCGTTTTTACAACTTGTAGGTGTTCTTAAGTGGCCAATTCTTTTTTGTGGTTGTTACCCTAAGTGTTAACAAACATATCGAGAGAATTACAACTGCATAATTTGTGAAGTGGGTAAACTTTGTAATTTTTTTGTCACCACTTAAATTTACCCAAATTTGAAGCTGCATTTTAAAGTCATTCAAAGTGTGGATTTCTTTGTGTACACATTACCTTTTGCTAAATTAGTGCCTAAATAAACATTGGCTTACAAAATGCCGAGAATTCGAAGACATATGGACCTGCAAACCACAACTAGAGCGATAACATTGATCCAAGAGGGCCATTCACAGCGTTCTGTGGCTTTGCAGCTAAGATATTCCCGTCGGGCGATCCAGAATGCTTGGAACCGTTTTCAAGAAACTGGCAGTGTATCCAGAAGACGGGGATCTGGTAGAAATCGAGTAACTAGCTCACATGAAGACCGTTACATACGTTTGACTGCGCGCAGAGAGCGATTTGTTACTGCACGCTCCCTACAAAACCGCTTGCGCCAGAGCACTGGGACCCGCGTTAGTGACCAAACTATCAGAAATCGTTTGCATGAAGACCAGCAGTTTTCTAGAAGACGTGTAGTGCGGATTCCATTAACAAGTGCGCATCGTGCTAACCGATTATCATTCGCAAGGCAGCACCAGGACTGGAATACAAATGATTGGAGCACAGTATTGTTCACTGATGAGAGCAAAGTGAAATTTTTTAGTGATGATCGTCGCATAAGGGTTTGGAGACGAGAAGGTGAGCGATTTTCCGATGCCTGTATCCACGAAAGTGATAGATTTGGGGGTCCCAACGTAATGGTGTGGGGAGGAATTTCTCTAACTGGTCGAACGGAGCTCGTTATCATCAACGAAGGCACGATAACGGCTCAACGATATATTGAGGAGGTCATAAGACCCCATGTGATGCCGTATGCAGAGAGATTTGGTGCAAGTTTTAAGTTAATGCACGACAACGCCCGTGCCCATACAGCTAGAGCCACCAGAGACGTTCTAAACGAGGCTGGTATACAGGTCTTGCCGTGGCCTGCCAACAGTCCGGACCTTAACCCAATCGAGCACATGTGGGATTTGTTAAAGAGAAGCGTCCGCGATACAAACCAACCGGTGCATAATGAAAGACAGCTCATCAACGTACTTAAATCAAGCTGGGAACAAATTCCACAAGAGACAGTGCGACACCTGGTGGAGAGTATGCCTTCCAGGCTTCAAGAATGTGTTGGGAAACGGGGAGGACACACAAGATACTGAAAAAAGGTAAAAACAAAAAAAAACATAGTTTTATTTAAATTTTAGCCTATCGTACCAATAACGATATTTTAACTAAAAATGCATATTTCGCAAAAAAATATTAACAAATATTCTTTTTCCAATAAAATCTTCCTTAATTAGAGTTTTTTAATTACCGATTGATCAACCCCTTAAAATAAATCATTCATCAACCATTAAACAAAGTACATCTTTAATAATACTAAAAATACATGGTGGCCCTTATTTTGTTTTGACTAGTATATATACTAGAGCAAGTTATTCGCACTTACACGATTTATTAGATACTTTTGATTAAATACGACAAAAGGTTTTATTCTACACGCAAAATGATACGCAAACTTTTTACGAACTAAAAAACAATACCGTAGTCATTTATCAAAATTAAAAATAGAACATCATTTGACGTAACAAATGTCGCTGTAATGTGACATAAAAATATATACTCCGCGCACATTTTATTTTATATTAATATTAAAATTCCGTTGTTTTATAATGAAAACGCACTAGAGGCCAAAGCCAGCGTAGATATGGAGCCACCGAAGAGCGATGCGCCGAAACTGCCTGACATGGTGTAAGTGCCGACTCAACTTTGTAATAGGTACCACAATCACGACTAACGACCGTCTTTTATATATCAACAAACTGGTTGGTCTGTACGAGATTTTGTATGAGTAAAACTTCCTCTCATACGTAAAGACGTTATCTGCAGAAGTTGATGCTTTAGATTTCGCGTGAAGGTATTTTAAAGTATATTATTCTGCTGCAGCATGTGCGGCGACCATCCGTCGTTCACAAAGACGGAATTGAACATCAAGACAGACGTGAAGATCGATGAAAAAGAGAAGGATAAGGATAAGAGCATGTCTTACGCTAAAATTACCCCTACGGTATGTATGGTAACAGTGACCTTTTTTACTGACAGGGAAGAAAGAATGGGGCACGCAATTTAACTTAAAACCCGTTGAGCTCTATTTAATTAATTAGATTTCGACACCAAATAAAAAGTCGGTGAATTGTAGGAATTGATGCACACAAGCTAAATATGACAATTTATATCACAGTAACGGTTAAATAGCTTTGGAAAGTTCACAATTGAAATGTTCTACTATTGAATTGAACATCGTGGCGCACAGTCACGTCAATATAACGTGTACGTTAACTAAAAGTATTGTTTGTAGCCATCGCGCACTGAGAGACCGGAGCGAGCGGAGCGAGCTGAGCGGATGGAGCGAGCCGAGCGGACAGAGCGGAGCCTAGAGCGGCGCGCGCGCGCCACGTCGGAGCACGTGCTGCAGCTCAACGCCGCGCGCCGCCGCGTGCGCTCGCTGGAGGTGGTGCAGCGCCCCGACGTGCACGTGGCCGCCACCGGCAACCGCGCGCTCATGCAAGGTATGACATCATCTGCGAGAGAGAAGCTACCACCTCTCTCCCCAGCCTATAGGAGACACACCTCCTTTTCCGCATAAGTTGCAGCCTGCGTGCATTTGACTAGGAAAGTCATCCCGACCAGCAAATAGTTCTAATTAGCACACTTGCGGCACAGACACGCCTAATTGATGCGTTGCAAGACGCGAGACAAGGCCTCAAGCCCACGCCAGTCATTGGGGTCTATTGATCTAACGGAACTGCGGTCTGTGCGAGTGTGGTCCCAAGGCCCTAACAATAGAAAGACATTAGGGCAGGAAGGGTCCGAAATACAAAGGCAGGCACGCTTATTATGGAATAACAGTGTCTGAACAGTATTTTTCCATAAATAATGCCTGATATACCTTTACTCACTGTACACATTTTTTATTTATTTTTCATCTCTATACAAAATAATAAAGATATCTATAAAAATAGTCCCTATCGCGTCTCAATACTATATACTCAAAAACTATTGAAGGAATTTTCGTTCGGATGTCATGTGTAATTGATTCATGAAGGTTTTAAGTATAGCTCGCGAATTGCGATTACGCATAATTTTTAGTTTAAAACGGAACAAGTTAATATTTCTATTTTACTTAAATTTGTATGTATTGCAATTAATTTTTGCATCGATAGTCATATGCGTCGTCAGTCTAAGTAGATTTGATTTGCTTTCGATGTAACGCAATCGAGCCGCATATGTTGAGGTGCAGTGTTTCCGGCAGCGGCGCTGGGCAGTTTCCGCTGGCCGCCGTACTTGCTGTGCGTGTGGGTGTTGGTGCTGGTGCTGACACACCTGCTGCACTGCCTCGTCAGCCTGCTGGAGCACGCCCTACCCGCTCTCAGGTTAGAAACATCACCCACTAAGCCGACTTTCTAGACTAACTCTTTTGCTCTATTAGGTACTTAACCTAATAAATCGGTGACCTCTCTACACGACTTCCTGATCCAACATTACAACGACTGCTGATTGTCATTTTAAGAGCTCGACACTGAAAATCATTTCCATTTCGACCGTAATCATTGTATTTATCACGCATAATAATGTATAAGAGTGGAGTCTTATTCTTAACCGAAACGATGTGACGGTCACATAGGTATCATATTTTGCACCGATTGCAAAAAGAGGATGCTCTCAATTATCTATACCTACGTGTTATCTTGAGTACAGTATAGGTCACAAATAAGGACCTAATTTATTAATATTGGACCATGGACATCAAAAGTACACTATGGAACGTATTTTTTTTAAATTTAATGAACATGAATTGTTTGTAGGAAGTGCAGCCAATTCTTCCGCGCGTGGACGGAGGAGACGTGGAAGTGCGAGACGGACATGAACCAGCGCGTGTACCCGGTGGCGCTGGCGGCGCTGACGGGGCTGCTGTACGCGCTGTACTTCGCGCTGTACGCCGTGTACGCCGCCGTGCTGTGGGCCATCGAGCCGCTGTGCGCCGACGACGACAAGCGCGCCGCCGACGTGCCCGCGCACGTCACCGACTACGACGACGACATCGCGCCCGACGCCTGTGTGACGCCCTGATGTGTGTGTTCGACGACGCGGAGTTTTATACAATCATAAAAATGAGTCAAAACTTTTTTTTTTCATAAAGACCTAAATTTTATAAAATTTTTAACATCAAAATTAAAATGTAAAATCATATTGTGGTTGTTTTTTTTTCTAGTTTTTACGTATTTTAATATGGTGGTACTGAGCTGGATGGAAAAAAATTCGCATAAGTGAGAGGAAACGATGGCAATAATTTTTTAGGAGGTAGGGCATAGCGAAATTTCTCGCTCAAATTGAGCTGCCCGACTGGGGAAATACCTCCGCCTTACAGAAGACCGCAGTAAATCAACAATAGTTATCTTTCTGCGAGTGAGTAAGGTCACCAGAGCACATTGGGGGAGTGACTATTCTGACAGCATGGGAATTCCGTTCGCTGTAAGTTCAGTAACTCCCTATTTTAAGACACCTGAACGGTTTGGCAACGCATTTGCAAGCTTCTGGTGTTGCAAATATCCATGGGCGGCGGTCATCACTTACCATCAGGTGCGCCGCCTGCTAGTTAGCCCCCTTATCATCATAAAAAAAACTGCCAAGGCATGTTGTGATAACAATATCTTGAATCACCTTGAATACATACTGCATAGAAGAAAATCGTATAAATCTAAAATAGCCTCAACAATTCTGATGATCTTGAAACAGTTGAATATAATTATTTTCGTAAATAATAATAATTATCGGTCTATCCGTTAAGGAGCTATTATGTCACACGCGAACAGTTATAAGTTATAACATCCTTATTTTAGTGACCGTCAAGATGGCTGGATCAAACGAGATATACCTATACATAAGACAATGCGCACTATTTAGTACCTATAATGAAATATATACAAGAAATAAAATCGCCAGAAATGAGGAGATTCGTAGAAGAACCCGGGTCACTGACATAGCCCGAAGAATCGCCAAACTCAAGTGGCAGTGGGCAGGGCACATCGCTCGAAGAACGGATGGCCGATGGGGCTTGAAGGTTCTCGAGCGGCGACCACGTACTGGAACACGCAGCGTGGGCAGGCCCCCGGCAAGGTGGACTGACGACCTGGTGAAGGTCGCTGGAATCCGCTGGATGCGGGTGGCTCAGGACCGGTCGTCGTGGCGATCCTTGGGGGAGACCTATGTCCAGCAGTGGATATCTAACGGTTGATATGATGATGATGATGAAAGTCGCCAGCCATTCTGACGTCATTAGAGTAAAGACGTAGCAATGCATGAAAATATCTGTTAAGCGTAATTAGGGCAACTCCATAGCAGCGTTGCACTATAAAAACTATAGAACTCTGGCTTATTTAATAAACATACATAAATATAATTAATTTCAAATCTGGACTAATTAAATATCAACTTTTTACACTTTTTATACACTTTTCTTATATTTTAATACAGAAATACGTTTTTTTTTCACGAGTTTATATCGATACGACATGAGTGAGACATCTAGAAATTCTATATTGATGGTGTCATAATTCCTAAACAACACTTCACTTAATAAAAAACATCACTTATAGACTACAAACAAAAAAACGCCACAGAACATGTGAACCATTTAATGAGGCAGTCACTCACGGCGTGCTCGCGCTCGTCGGGGACGCTCGCCAACTGCTGCTGTTGTTGTTGTTGTTGCAGCCGCTCCAGCTTGTCAGCGAGCTGCTGCTTCTCGGTGCGCAGCGCCACCAGCTCGGGGCTGGCCGTGTCCAACAGACACTTCTTGAGGGTTGCCAGCTCCCGGGCTAGCTCTGACTTGGTGCTTTCGATTTCAGTCTAAAAAATAGAAACATCAATAAATTGGTTGTACTAGTGTTGAGTACGGGTCTTTAAGATTTTGCAATCTTTTTAATTTATTATTGTATCTATTTATTAGTTTTAAAAAAAAGTACTACTTAATTCTAATAAAAAAAATTTAGAGGTGTCAAGGGACACCCGGTTGGAACGAAGTTCCTTTCGATTAATTAGTGAAGGAATTGTAATAAAATTGTATTTTTTTTTACAATAGCTTACTATAGCTAAGTGTCGTTACAACTTTTCGTCTTAATTTTTTCCGTCTAGCATTCGCAACGCGCGATAAGGAACTTCGTTCCAAAACTCCATCGACAGATGCGTTTAAAGCTACCGATTTTTATAAGAGATAAAGCATAACTAACTCAACGTATGTCTTCGTGGCGATCCTTGGGAGAGACATATGTCCAGCAGTGGACGTCTAACGGTTGATGTGTTGAAGTCAAAGTCAAATATTTACATATACATAGTGTATGGTGAAGAAATTAGTATGTATTCCATACCAGTGCATCAGTGACGGGTTTGTGGTTAGCCACAGACGTCAGCTTCTTCTCCAATTCTGAGATGGTACTGCTTTGTGTGTTGATCAGCTCTTTGGCGCGGAGTAGCTGAACTCCAGCGTCGTGTTTCAGTCTGCATCCAAATATTTTGATAAGTTTGTCGGAGTCGATTCATTTTTAATCGATTAATCGGAACGCGAGCGCCGCTTGGAGGTACTCGACAGAACCAACAACGTCAAGCCGATAAGTATATTAATATTTCAAGCGGTGATAGCCTACCAACTTACTGAAATTGTCTAATTCAGATCTATTTGGTTAGCCTTTAACCGCACGATACTGAATTCAGAGCTCTACTATGAATTGAACTTTTAAACCTGAGATCAATGACGTAGTAAAACAAGTAAATATATATAATTACTAGCTGACCCAGCAAACGTTGTTTTGCCAAATTATAGGGGTTGGTGGACTACCCCTAACTTTTAGGGGGATGAAAAATAGATGTTGGCCGATTCTCATAGATACCGGATAAGCACAAAAAATTTCATCAAAATCGGTCAAGCCGTTTCGGAGGAGTATGGCAACGAAAACTGTGACACGAGAATTTTATATATTAGATGAACGCAGTAACCTCTTGAGTTCGGCGAGTTCGTTCTTGAGCGCGGCGCACTGGTCGCTCTTGTCGGCGACCTCCCGTGCGGCGAGCTGCCGGCCGAGCTGCAGCGTGGCCTGCAGGTCGCCGTAGCGGGTGCGCTCTACCTCCAGCTTACACTTTAGGAGAGATACTTCGCCTTTCAGCCGCTCGCTGTTCTCCATCTGTTAGGGGGATACAAATAAAATTCAATACCTGAAATATCTTATCATAAACACCTGACCTGCAGATATTATTATGCAGATCAGGAATATAAATAATCTCCTTGAGAATTTTAATGAGAGAATAGAATAGAGAATTAAAACCTAAGGATATAATAACAATAGTAATTTAGTTGGATACAAGAGACGATAAAACACGATGATTACGTGTCTGTTTGCCTTTAAAATGCATTCTACTGCATAAATTATCATCTTTCTCAAATAGTTGTAGATTTTGGGATTGGGAAGGTAGAATGGAATGAAACCCCTCTCCCGGGAGCTCTAATATGAAGAGAGATCGGTTTAAGGACACCATGTGTGACCTCGTGTTGCAGCTGCGCCTTCATGGGATCGGCGTTGTGTGCGGAGTCCAGCAGCCGGCGCTCCAGCGCGGCCAGGCGCGAGCGGCCGTGCTGCTCGCGCGCCTGCAGCTCCAGCTCCGACTGCATCGCAGCTTCTAAGCGCTTCTTCAGTATCTGGATCATGTTTGAGTCTTGATTCTGTTGATGGAGAATATTTATATTAATATTTGTTTAGGAGTAAGCGAAGCGTTATTTCGCAGTACAATGGAGGGTACTAAGCTGAGTTTTAACATGCATGTCTTGGGGGAGAAGCCGTGTCAGAAATATTCGATTTGCAGCTTTAAGAATTCCATTATACTATTTTTGAAACGCGATAAATTGGCGTTTTTTTTTTAATATTACTTACATTATAACTATTATACCATGGAACAACTCACAAAATCGACTTGAAAGTACTATATAATTATATATCCATGCACTTTACGTTGCTCTACTTTGAATTTTCTAAAAAAATTAGCTTATAAATAGTAAGTAAAGTGGATAGTGTCGGGTACCTGCAGGGTGTCGGCGGTGTGCCTGTGCGTGTCGAGCAGCAGCTGCAGGCGGCCGCAGCTGTCGCGCTCCGCCTCGTACCGCAGCTGGCTGCTCTGCCACTCCTGCACCAGCTTGTCGCGGACCCTGCTCACATACGTAGTACTACTTACTTATGTTATCACATATATACTAATACATACACATGACTTGTAAAAGTGTCTTCATAATATGAATGTACAGAAATATCATATATGAATTATGATATTTCGCGTAATGTCCTCAGATTTGCGACGCCTGACAAAGGCCACTGAGTAAGAAGGAAAAAGTACCTACCCTAAACTTTAAGAACTCATGTACACTTGGTTTAGAATAAATACTTTGACTATGACTTATTATATTATGTAACAGGAAAAGAAAGAAGAATTGACCTCGCTTTCATCAGTTTACAATTGTAATCTTTACTACTTTTTCTTGATGGAACGCGCATATCTTTAGAATAAGCAAACGTAATTTAAAAATTAATACCCCGCTACGACACTTGGCTTCATCATCATCATCATCCACAGCCTTTCTGATCCTACTGCTGGGTATAGGCCTCTTTCCATGCATGCTATTCGCTTCGGTCCTGTGCCAATCTCATCCAGATTCGACCCGCAAACTGAGCGATATCGTCGACCCATCTTGCCACCAGCTTAGCTGACGAAAAATCCCAAGATACAGCTACTGTAGATGTAACAAAGATGAGTCACCTGTTTAGTTCAACAATGAGCGCGTCCTTATCCTTAAGGCGCGCCTCGAGGTTGTGCAGCTGCAGCAGCAGCTTGTCGTTGTCCTGCCGCAGGCGCGAGATGCGCTCCGACGACGACGAGTGGATCGAGCTTGACGACCTTCACGCACAAATACATCTTACTTAATATAATTCAACATTTTCAAGTGAGCAGAAGTAAATCACTTTATACTTCTAGTAACATCTTCCTCTTCAGTTATATCTGAAAAATTTGTAATTCTTCTAGTGATGGCTCCTGACCGAAAGCCATATAAAAGGAATATTAATTTCTACTTGTTTAAATACGAACACCGCGATGAAAGAGGAACGAAGAGAAATAAAACTCACGACCTCGATTTAAAAAAAAAATATTATTGGATTATCTATTTCTCAGCTTCAGTTATTATAAAGTAACTAGCGGACCCAGCAAACGTTGTTTTGCCACATTATAGGGTTTGGTGGTAGAAGGGTGAACATTTAGACTAAAAAAAATATTATGTCAAAAATAAGGTAAAGAAATATGGTGAGGGACATCTTTATCACCTATGGCCTACGACCGATTCTCAGACCTACCAAAAATACAAACAAAATTTACGAGATTTTTTATATATAAGATACAGCATTACTTACTTAGATGTATTCAAAGCTAGGCGAGGTATATCTTCCCTCTCGTCGCTGCTTGCCGACAGTATCTGTAAGTAATATATAGGTGGCGATTATTGATAAAGTCTTCTTTATTTCAGCAATTATTGTTTAACATAATAACAGATGTTTTAAAAAAACCAGCCAAGTGCGAGTCGGACTCGCGCACGAAGGGTTCCGTACAAAATTAGGCAAAAATGTAGTTTTTTGTATGGGAGCCCCCCTTAAATATTTATTATATTTTGTTTTTAGTATTTGTTGTTATAGCGGCAACAGAAATACATAATTGTGAAAATTTCAACTGTCTAGCTATCGCGGTTCTTGAGGTACAGCCTGTTGACAGACAGATGGACGGACACACAGCGAAGTCTTAGTAATAGGGTCTCTTAATAGGTAGTCTTAGTAATTACCCTTTGGGTATATGTATAATAGAAATATCCTAACAAGCGAAATGTAGAAAATAGTCTTTTAGTTTCCATCATTGTCTGTTAAAAGTAAACTGATAGGATCTGTTAGGTACATCAAATAGGTATAGTTAGTGGTGGTTCTGACCTGTTGCGGCCGGCCCCACCGGGGGCTAGCCTCAACCTAATGTGACAGTAGCTGACCTGTTCCATGATGTCCTCGTCGAGCGTGTGCGAGTAGTCGAGCTGGTCCCGCAGCGCCCGCTCCAGCTCGGCCGTGGGCGAGCGCACCGCCAGCGCCCGCCCGCCCTCCACACTGCCGCGCCGGGAGCGCCCGGCCCCACCGGGGGATAGCTTCAATCTAACAAAAAAAAACTGACGTTTATATCATTATCATAAAAATATTTACAGTATTGTCGCTAGAAACGTGTCTCCCGTGAGAGGATGAAACCTGTAGCCGACAACGTTGGTAATGCAAGTTGACAGACGAGAAAAACTCTCAGGAATGCAGTTTTATACGATACTTTTTTTATGATAAATATGCACATAACTTCAAAAAGGCCATAGTGCGTACCCTTGGGACCATACTTGAGACCTTTGAGTGCACAGTCTACCAACTACATAAGTCATCGAATAACGAACGAACAATACTGCACTTAACACATCAGCTATTAGCACACATACCTGTCTACCAGTTCCCTCAAGTTTTCTAACTCCACTTCCAATTCCTGGCATCTCTCGACCTTGTGGCGCAGTTTGTTCTTCAACTCACCGACATTTGACTCTTCTCTAATTCTGTAGAAGAACATGACTCAATACAGTATAATATAAAATGTCCATCTCAACATACATATTATCACACCTGTCGTCTACGAAGAGTTAAATAGATATTTACTAATGCACACTCCACGTTTCACCGGTATGTCATAGGTACCATGTAATAGAGGGCGAGTCTATAGCCACACACCGGGCTCGAAATAAAACACCGAGCTGCTACTGAGAATGTCATAGAAACACTCAATAACACTTTACCTGCAAATCGGAACCAATACCCGGCTCAACAGTCGCATTTACGACCACTAGATCAAGTAGGAAGTTTGAAACCCTCCATATTTTTAACCGAATATCTAAAATTCTTCGTACCTATTATAGATTGTATGAACTACGTCAATTTGTACTGACCTAGCGATGACGGCGTCAAGTTGTTGCGCGAGTTGGTCCTTCTCATCCGTGAGCTGTTGTATCTGGTGCTGCAGGCTGTCGGCATGCTGCCTCAGCTCGGCGTTGTCTGCCTCCCTATCTGTGGTCTGCTTATTGGCTTGGCTCAGGTTGTTCTTCAGTTCTGTTACGTCTAGTTTCGCTTTTGCTAGCTCAAATGCCTGAAAAGTTAAAGTCAGTTAAGTAACACTTTATAATAATAACTAGCCTATTTCTATACTTTGGTAATAGCACAGTATTTATGTATTAATTAAGCCATATTATGACATAGGTTAATTAATGTGATATTTGTTATTGATAAAAAAAGAACATTAAGTCCTACCTTATCATTCAGCTCCTTTTTATTAAAGTCCAGTTCATGCTGCAGAAGTGAGATCTGCTTCCTAATCTTAACAAGTTGCTTCTTGTCACCGCTCGCTTGTCGGTCCAGCGATTTCCTCTCATCTCCACTCTTGCTACGAGGAGAAGGACTTCTTGATACCATCTTCAGCTGTTCCTTTAACGAAGCTATCTCTTCGTGGAAGGCGTTTATGTCTTCGTGTAAAATCTCTATCTCTGTTTCTTTATCTTTAAGTTTGTCAGTCATTAGTTTCAGTTCATCTATCTTGGCCGTCAATTCGTTATTCAATGAATTCACTCTTTCTAACTCATTCTCCTGGCTCTGAAGTTTAAGAGATAGGTTCTCTTGTTCTTTTTCGAGTTTAGTTAATTTTAACTTTAAGTCCTTGTTGTGAGTGTTTAAGTTGTCGTTTTCTTCATTGAGTTTTGCCATGTCACGGTTCAAAGCTTCCACCGTGTCTTGTAAGTGGAACACTTCATTTGACTTCTCCTCGAATGCCTCTTTGAGATTATCATATTCTTCAGTTTTGTCGGTAAGACGTCTCTGCAAGTCGTCTAATCTATCTAAATGTAGGTTCAAACTGTCAATTTGTTGGTTCTTTTCAGAAACAAGTTGTTGTAACTTTTGCAGTTCGTTTACTTTTTCTCGCATTTGGTGATTTTCATTTTCACAATTCTCTAAAGCGTTGTTCCTGCTTTGTAGCTCATCGATTTTAACTTCTAGCTCAGTCATTTTGTTAGTCAAATTACGTTTTTCTTTGGCGAGTTCAAGTATCATATTTTCTCGCCTAAGTATGTCTTCTTTGAGCAAATGCAAGTCTTTTGATTTATCGTTAACCTCCTGCGTTAATTCTGTGAGTCTTTGTTCGAGTAACTTTTTATTCGACGAGAAACTATCTAATTGATTCTCATAAAACTTTTTGTCATGTTCCATATTCGCCATCGTATTTTCGAGAAGACCTTTAAGTTCTTCTACCTCTTCTTTTAAAGCGGGAAATTCACAGAGCTGTTCTTCTGCATGTTTAAGTTCAGATTTACAGTTTTCTAACTCTGACCTAGATTTTTTAATCTCAAGTTTCATTTGGGTTAGTATGTCTGGGAAGTTTTCTTGTTTTACGTCTAAAGTTATTCCTAGTTCGTCTAACGATGTGAACTCGTTGTGTGTTTTGTTGTCGGTATTTTCCAGAGAGAAATTAATTTTCTTCGGTTCGACACTGGCGTCTTTGCTGTCATTTGCTTCTCTATTAGGGTACATTGAGCAATTGTCTTGAATAACTTGAGCATGTTTCATTTCAATGCCAAACATTGTGGTTTCGTTGACGTTTCTCTTGTACTGTTTGAGAAGCTCTTTGTTCTGTGTGGAAGTTAAGTGAGCAGGTAGGGAATCAGCTCGCGGAGTATATCCAGGCAGGTCAAAATGGTCAATAAATTCAATGTTTAGAGAACTCATGTTTGGTTTCTCAAGTTCTGGTGGTAATGTTCTGTTTAGAGTCTTTTCTTTCGGCGAGTCAGCGTATGGAGCGCCAATTAAACTGACATTCTGTCCTTTAAGCTCAGCTCTACGCATTTGTAGGTCTTGTTCATCGAATTCAGATATAGAAACGATATCGCTCAACGTTCTTGCGGAAGCTTTTCCTTCTAGGACATCGCCATTTTCATCTTTTTGGTTGACTTCATCCAATTTTAGCGCTGTGAAATGAGCAAATGAATCATATTTAACTGCGCAAGTTAGTCTGACATATCTTTCGCCGTCAGCCTAAATAATTGTGAGGAAGTTGGAATAAATCCAAATCTACGTATAATTAGTCTAGACTGATGTAAAGTTCTAAAACAACTTAGGAACAGACAACATGAATCATAGGAGCCAATTGGTACTGTTTTGTAAACTGAAAGCATGCATATATGCTTACATTTGACGACGTAAAGCTTTGGCAAGCTTCAACAATCTAAATAAATAACATAATAGTTTATTTTGTATTCGTCGTTCAATTGGTTCCGATGAAGAAAAAACTCGTGCTGAAATACCGTTTCCTTTTACACTGACAGATAGACTAAATAAATATATTGTTTACTAATGGATTTGCTCTATGGTAGCCTCAATTTATAATGGTTCCGACAGTCAATAAAAACATTTACAGCAATGACACTAGATATGCTATTTGTGACTAAACGTTGAAACATCAAGATTTTAATGAGTTCACTTGAAACTATTAACTCTTATCGTGTACAATAAAACGTATTTTTATTGACAACGGGCCGAGTCACTATGTGTATAAATTTTAAAATATTACATTTGTTTAAATCTGACAAATATTAATAATAAAGGCAAATTTCGAAAAAGAACTAATTTTTTTTATATTCAGCTATATTTGGGAGTTCGACACAGTTCATGCATACTAGCTATGTATGTGCCTTTTTTATGAGGAAAAATGCATGTGATGAAGTTCAAAAAGTACTACAATGTTATCCAATATCAGCCCAATATACAAAGTCGTTTATTCTAGAACCGTTCGTCCGGTCGCTTAGTCAAAAATATCGATATAATATGTATAACCTAACCTAAGAAACTAATCATATCTAATCCAAATTTATTGATTGATTGTTAGGTTGTCGGGTTCCAAATTGTTCAAATTAGGAACCTAACAACCTAACTAACCATGGCTGGCGTTTATAATTTTTCCTTTTTAATAGATAAAATACTATATACAATACAGATGAGGCATCCTAAGAAGCATCCTATCCTTGTCTTATCAGAATCCAGTATAACTTACCCAATAACTCTTGTAACTGGTCCTCTTTCTCCGCGAGCGCTCTCTGTTGGTCCCGAACGGCGGCTTGTAGCTCCACCTTATCATTCTCCAAACTCCTCGCCAAGCTCTCCAGTTGGGCGATGCGAGACTGGGCCGAGGACAGCTCACGTTCCAAGATTATCACTTTATCTTTCGGGTTACCTGGTAGATAAATAAATGGAGATGTTGAATTACTGCTGTATTTTATTTAGCAATTTTGATATCATGTGTATATGAAGTATCATCGTTAGTACAGTTAAAAGGATAAAATGATCAATTAGCATCAATAAAATACCTGCCTACCCCCATGGGAAAAAGGCGTGAGTGTATGTATATGTAAGTAAAATAAATAAATAATTACAAAATATTTTCTGGTAGCTAGCCAAAGGCCTCCCCCATAAGGTGTACTTCGAAGAGAGCCAGGAAATCTACTGAAGGTAAGTTCAGTAGATCTTAGATTTTCTTCTATTAGATTTTTTAGACTGTCAATTGTACTTTAGACTTTCTGTATATTCCATAGTGTTGTCTTTTGGAGTACTCTATCTATTATTACATACGTTTTTGCTAAGTAGATTTCGACCAATATCAATATAAAGTACACCGAGGAATTTTCCGAAGAATCTTAAGACTAAGAACAGAAATGACTATCTTTAGTTTTATTGGTACCGTCTCCTAAGCCTCCATAGTATCGCCTCGATATGCCAATATGTGGATTAGCTGGTATGTTTTCATAATTCAAAAGCTACTGGGAAATAGTGAACATATCGTATCATGCGACTATACACGTTGAATCATCATTGAAGCTGCACATTTATCAAGGTGACTCAGTCAGCTTTGGATGCAAATAAATTGTTAAAATTGCCTCATTGGTCTACTTGAACAATGAGGCAATTTTAAACAATTGCAAAGCCATGAAGCAATTATAGAGCCAGGTGACAGTTTTTCGTCAGATTTTAAGGCAGTAAAGAAACTTTTATGCGTTAATATCATAGTATATTAAACTAATTTAGGGGAGGCCAAAAGACTGTCAGCGTAGGTAATGGATTTTATTTATTTACGTTAACACAAGACACAATCTAATGATTAATAAAAACTAAAAATACTGACTTTCTTTAGATTGATCTCTGGTTTGTAATTAGTACACTTTTCACACACAAAAACGGAACGACGACGACGACATAAAAGTATTTAGCAATTCCTTCTGGGATAATACAACACTTACATGAGTTCCCATACAAGGAGTGATGCTCCTCATGCAGTTTGTCTCTCTCCTCCAGGTTCTGCTTTATCCGTGTTAACTGCTTGTCCTTCGAGTCCAACTCTTCTTTCAGCCTTTGCACCTGCACGTAATAAATTTGTTAGAACCATTATTGACCGAATTTTGTTATGAATTGTGATGACATTTGCTTAGATTATTGGAGATGTGTAATAGAAACATATATCGTCAGTATATGAATAAATATAGACTTACATAGTCTAAAAATAGATATGGGTAAAGCTGACCGGTATATTACAACGTACCAATTACTATTCAATTTTGACAACCTGATCAGCGCAATGTCTGAGCGATCGTCTTGTGCGTCACGGGTTGCGAATTTGAACCCCGCGTGGAGCAAATATTTGTAACGGTCTACAGGTAATTGTTCGGTGTCTGTGTATTTGTGTATGTGACAATATGTGTTTGTAAATGCGTGCACGACAGATGGGAAAATCCTACGGAGGAGCTACGTTATTCTTTTAGTAGTTAAATAATAAAATAGTATAAACGCAGGTGTGTACCTCGGCGAGTGCGTCGTGCAGCTGCACGCTGAGCTGGCTGGTGGCCTGGTGCGAGAGCGCCTCCGCGTCGTTCCGCTGTTGCTGCAGGCGCGCCGACAGCGACGAGATCTTGAGCGCCTGCTCCGACATCCGCGCCTGCAGGACATCGCGCTCTGCGCGGACCTCCTGCACCAAACGGACGGGGATTGATGAATATGTTAGTATGTACGTGATAATGACACAATTAAGAATGTCTCATTAATATGGATGCGTATTATGCGAGTTTAGTAAGTATACAACTACTGGATGTGCGTTTAATTTGAAAAAATAATGTGATGTATTCAATTTTAACAATTAAATTACATTAACATTAAAACATACTATAATATCAAATAATATTATATGCCATTGTCCTCTTGTTGATCAATCATCATCAACCTATTAACGTCCCACTGCTGGGCACGGGTCTCCTCTCATTTGAGAGGGATCAGGCTATAGTCCACCACGCTAGCCTACTGCGGGTTGACAGACTTCACATGCCATCGAGAAATCCCTCAAGCATGCAGGTTTCCTCACGATGTTTTCCTTCACCGTTTGAGATTGTGATAAATACGCACATAACTTCCGAAAAGTCAGTGGTGCGTGTCTTGGGTTCGAACTTGAGACCTTTGACGTCTCAGTCCACTGGTCACACCACTAGGCTACCACAGCTCGCAATGCGACTATATATTATGTAAACTAGCCCGAGACAAAAGCAAACATTTACTTTTCGTAAGACGAAAGAAAGCATATACACAAGTCCAGATGGTCATACCACCTGGTAGTACCGATCTGTCCCTTACGGCTAGCTGCTAAATAAACGGCTGTCACGAACCGAACGCAAAGTTCAACGCCATTAGTCATCTAGTTCTATTCTTACACACGACACAGTTCCGAGACCACGAGAACGGGCCTGCAAATATCATTAGGTCTGATTGAGTTGCTTAATCAATGGGTGGCCGAGATTGTGTTGAATAATGATAGTTAGATTGAAAAATAAAGTAATAATCGTGTCAATATTAGGAGAATTGAAAAGATAATTCGACTATTAGTGCCGTGGTAAAATAATAATTTCTTAATAGTACCGAAGTACTAGAAAAGACTGAGACTGAAAGATTTGCAAAAAATCGTGGAAATTACTGCGATGAGAGAAAAGCCTCATTTAATATTATGTTGAGATCTGAATTACAGCTTGCAAAAAAATTTTCTTCAAATTATATTCACACGTTCGTACACACTTTTCTCAGACGACATGAACATATTATTATACAAACAGAATTACCATCCCAAATCATATCCAATGCGTAAATACTTGATAAAAACATACCCTCTGGCTTGAACAATACTATCTGTATAAATAGATTGAGTTGTTTGATCGCGTTTGTAAACAATAAGCTTTGTCCCGGCACAAACAATTGCCTTACTTTATTCGTTTCTTCCCATTGCCGGAAGTGCGCGGCTAATGTGAATAAGCCATTAAGCGATAAGTAATTAAAGGAACCTTTTAGCAGACACAACGCGAAGTACGACGTATATCAGTAAGTTCTAATAAAATGCTTAAGTTCGTCGACCCGTCTTGTTGATTTAACACTTAAGCCGCTTCGTTTCCACATTTAGATCTTCGTCGTGAAAGTATGTGACTTTTATTAACATGTTAGGAAAATTTTACATGTTTACTTTTGAAAATTGCCGTCATTTTTGCCGTTAATAATTTATTTTATTTGGACTCCAAGAACAATTTATATGTTGAAAACTGAAGACTTGCTGGTTAAATTTTAGCACGATTTATATCACGGCTTGTATATCACGACAACCTATTTTCACTCTCCTGTCGGAAATCAACTCACACCTGACAAACAAAATTGCAAATTCGCAAATCAGTATAACAAGCAAAGAATCTGTTAAATTAATATTTGGAACCGTGTGCGATATCATCATCAGCCCATATTCGCCAATGTTAACCACATCGCCACAGAGCTCGATCTTCGGCTTCGGTGTGCGATATGTATGGTTCTAATTGAGTTATATGAATTATGAATATGCATATTCAATCCAATCATTATACAGAGAACTTTTAGTTTAAAAACATCGAAAGAAAGAGAAAACTTCTGATACAAAAGCTATTATACATTCTTTCATAAACATACGTCGCACAATTCGCATATGATCGTCTACTTGTGACAATAACGTCAATGTCATTGATGTAATAAAAGTGACAAATTATCCTACGACACGAGCATGACGGCTTATTGGACAATTTAGCGCATCGAAATATTCAATACATATATGTAGCACAATGTATATAAAACGAATGTTATATATAAAATAAGAGAGCTTGTTGTTAGATCCAATTTACAATGGATATGGAGTCATGTAAGAGCTGTGGTAGTCTAGCGGTGTGACTAGTGGACTGAGATGTCAGAGGTCTCGAGTTCGAACCCAAGGCACGCACCACTGACTTTTCGGAAGTTACGTGCGTATTTATCACATGCTCAAACGGTGAAGGAAAACATTGTGAGCAAACCTGCATACTTGAGAGATATTCTCGATGGCATGTAATGTCTGCCAACCCGCAGTAGGTTAGCGTGGTGGACTATAATCCTTCTCAGATGAGAGGAGACCTGTGCCTAGTAGTGGGACAGTAATGGGTTGATACAGATGACAGATTGAACCCATCTCGGCAAAAAAACTAAATATTTTACTTTAGGTAGATCTCCTGGCAGTGTAAAGAATTGATACAGACAGTCGACGATTCAATAGCTCATAGCAATTGAACGAACGAATACACAGTTTTTCAGATTTTAAGAGTGAAATAATTACTATAGGTGTGCAGCAACGGGCTATGTAAGAGTTTATATCATGTACCATAAAGACAAAATATCGAATTTCAATAAACAATAAATAATAATCCGTGAAATACATTATACCTATCTCTTTTTTCATGCATATAATGGCGAGTATACAAATCCATGAATGCATGAATTGGTCAAGTTGAATGGAGTGTAACCTATGTATAGGTTAGTAAATTTTAGCTCATAATATATGTTTTTTTTATAAATTGACTAGCGACCCGCCCGTCTTCGCAAGGGTGCAATTAAGATAGGTGTATGTAGTAAGCTAGCTTTACGAAATATACATATGTCAACTGGGACTTTTCCAAGATAAATAGTTTTGTTATATCTCAAAGGGATTAGGCCGCATATTCGACTAAAGCTCTAAATCGACTTGACTTCTTTCGTCATCTAGAACAATTATCGTCATAACTAATTAACACAAAACAATTTTAATCTATATGTGTAAACTTTCCTCTTGAATCACCATTTATTGATGGAAACCGCAACGAATATTATAAAAATAAATTCTTTGCAATTTTGAAAGACCTAAACATACATACGACGGAAAGCGACTTTGTTTTAACTTAAAGTCATCCAAAGCGTACTATTATCCGCTGACAAGTAATAGGAAACACAGAAATATTGTCACTAGTAAATGTCTGGTGTTAAATGGAAACATTGACACTTGTGTCCAAACTCGTACGGTTCAAAACATATCACAAACAAAACGATGAGTAGAAATCTCAAGTTTTCAGCTCAATTCCTCACGCTAACGACCGGCCATGAGTTACTAACATACTCATAACATTTCTCATATTTTCTACACAGTTTTCTTCTAGCTTTCCCGATGACATTGCGCCGTATAAAAACGACCGTGATGCGCACTTGGCAGCGTCCGACGCACAATCAAGTGCTACGATTTTATTTATTTAATGATACTCGCCTCTTTGTGTATTGGTGAACAATAACAATGAGAATCAGAACACTAGTTTTATAAATTATGTTATTATATATTGAATTGTTAGTTAAATAATTAGATCGGCTCTTAGCATGGATAATTTGAAAGATATAGAACATCAGGAATGCCGCGATAAGACTTGTAAAAAAAAACTCATTTCAATGCTTGATATTCGCGCACGTATCAGAAATCAGTATAACAATAAATTAACTTTTAAAAAAAAGCAAAACCAACTTCAAAAACTAAAAAGCAAAAAATAACTTCATACAGTTTTACCTTTTTTTTAGTTTTAAAGGTATGAAGTCGGTTATATACTTATAATTATGAAAGATTTTCCCTTCAACTCCTAACCGTTGAGGAGTTGTACCTTCCATCATCAGATCATTACATGAGAAGTTGATTTTCAGATGCAAATACTTGAACAGCTTTGGAGAATACATGTAAATGTAATAAATGCTTATAACTGAAAGAATTTTCTTTTAAATCTTAACTGTTGAGGAGTTCTACCTTCCATCATCAGCTCATCAACCTCAAATGATGATTATCAGACACAAATACTGGAACAATTTTAGTAAATATATTCAAAACGTGATAATTGCCTATAAAATTTGAGGGTTGCCCTCGATTTCCCTGGGATCCCATCATCAGATCGTGATGTGGTTACAATGGGACCATCTGTGAAGTATACCCTTTTAAACAAAAAAAAAATTTTGCAAATCGGTCCAGGCGTCTTGAAGTAATTCGTGAACATACATAAAAAGATTCCGACGAATTGAGAACCTCCTCCTTTTTGAAGTCGGTTAAAAAAGGACATTTCTACAACCTAATATACATACAAGAATTCGTTTGTTTCCTGGACAGTTTATATTTTTTTTGCAGAAGGTCAAGGTATGGTGAGCTACGCGACTGCAACAAGTAACTAACTGTGTCAGATTGTAATTATACCAAATAAACCTATTTTCTCCTACTTGTTTTTGACTCATATGAAAAATCAAATAAGTCAAAGTCTAGCTCTTAGACTAACAAAAGTAATAAAGAAGCGTTTAATTTTTGTAGATGTTAAAAACACGAATAAAAGCACTCTATAATATTCTTTTTTCATAAAATGTATTGATTTTCGACGTGAAACGATCAACATAAATTTCAAATGTAACTAATTAATTTCACAATGCTCTTTTTTCGCTTGAAACAATTCCAATAAAAAGCCTCAATAGCACTTACCGTCAGATCCGGCAACCCCATCCTAACGTACTTCCTAAAGTAACTCCAAACAAACATCACACATTGATCACGACATCGAGGCGGTTGTAACCCGACACTAAACTATTTCACTATACATTGTCTACCGACTACATGGCTACACATCACATTTTGGTTGGAAAGTGCAATGGATGGCGTGCGTTGATGACTGATCGGGGTGAGGGAGAGACCTTACGGCAGCAGAACACACTCTGAAGCATCGAGAGAGACTGAAGTCAGACGTTTGGCTGCGCCAGTGTAGAGACAAAGATGAGCGAAGTTATGGAGGCGGCAATCTAAAAAATTCTATGGTATTCTTTATACCTACGCTAAATTTGAAAATTCAAATATATGTCGCTATTAATATAATAATAATAATAATCGTTTATTTCAGGCATTAGCACCCATAAAATTTAAATTTAAACTTATTAGAAACAAATCAAACAAAACAAAACAAAACTTAAACTTATTACACCAATACAATAACCATAAAACTATACACATGAACAATAAAAACTATAAGAAGATATATAACTAGGTACCTATATTCATTCAACGAAGATAAAACAAATGTACATTTATTTTGTCTCCCTTAATAAATGCAGTGTCATATACAGTTTTAACAATTCTGATTAATACAGTACCTTGACGATAACTATTACTACTACTATATAATAACTACTACTCTTGATTTGTGTCAGACCACTCAATCAGCATTTCATTAACATCAATGAAGTAAATATCACGAAATAATCATATATACTAATACCGCATCCACAAATTTTCCTCATTGCTCCAGGGCGCCTATATTTAACTCACACCAACAGTTTGCATGTATGTGTGCGCGTACGACACGTAGGGTTGGCATCTATTCCTGTCCGCGTGTTTATCTTCCTGCTTGTGTAACCGAGGGTTAATCGCGAACTAGTAAATGGGTTACAACGGCTACGGCCACGTATTGTTGAACAACATCAACTTGGTTTTAAAGGTACGATTGGATGTCGGTATGCCAGAGTTTATTTTGAATTTAGTGTGGAGCGGAGTTGATTTAGTATTGGATTATAGACAGTCTGTAGCTTTTGAGTTATTGCAGTGATAACGAAGACGATGTTTCAAAAAGTGGTATGTAATACGTATGTTCCAAAAAGTCGTCATTTAAATAACTAAAAAAACACTTTATTTTTTTATTCGTATAATGATGTCAGTGACAGCCCTGAGCTAGTAGTCAATAGACCCTCATAATACAAATTGAGAGAGTGGAGACAGTTCCCGCATATTAGGGTCGAGCAAATTACTGCAAACAACGCTCGCGTATTGTACATGAGTGTAGGATGGCAGTGACTGGTGACTAATAGGAGAATAGGCTTGGAACGGGAACCTGTGGGTTGTGTAAGGTCAATGGTTTCTCCTCACTGATGATGAAAATACTGCTGTACAAATTTGTTGAAGGATCTATAATATAATGTAGATCTTTTAAGTGGCTATTGCTGTGTCGTCGTTTTTACAAACACACACAAACACTCGGAGTAAGTACCTACACGTAGACTATACGTGGTTTGCAGAGTTCAAAACCGCAACCCATGCAGTAGCTGATTGTTCAGACATGTAATTAACGTACTGTCAATATAATTTCTTAATTGCAGATTTAATAACTGAACCAATTAGGTACTGTCCCACCGCAGGGCAAGGGGCTTCTCTCAGGTTAAGAGGGTCAAACATGCCAGCGATGTGGCTTTAGTCTACAACGTTTGCCGATGTTTTAGAGATGAATACAAACATTATTCAAAAACTTACAAGTGTACATCCACGCGTATTGAGATGTAGAACTTGGCAGACCATCTATATATGTATATAAAAGGAGAAGCTGACTGACTGAATGACTGACTGACTGACTGACATATCCACGCAGGGCCTAAACTATAAGGGTTAGAAACTTGAAATTTTGCACAGGGATTCCTTTTATAACGTAAGGGAGCACTAAGAAAGGAATTTTGAAAATTCACCCCCTAAGGGCGTAAAACGGGGGTTTAAAGTTAGTATGTAACTTTGCTGTTTTTGAAGTTATTCAATTGAAATTCAGTTTGAAGGTTTTTCATTGAAAGTTATGAAACACGTGTAAAATGTTTTTTCAAAAATCATCCTTTAAAGGGGTAAAATGGGGGTGCAAAGTTAATATGAAATTTCTTTGATTTTCAATGAAACTCGGCGAGTGTAGTCTTTGACGTAGGCATCCGATAAGAAAGGATTTTCCGAAATTTTGCCCATAAGGGGGGGGGGGGGATAGGGGGACCAAGTTTGTACGAGACAACGTGATTCCTTGGTCCAAGAGCCTAAACTATAAGGGTTAGAATCTTGAAATTTTGAACAGGGATTCCTTTTTTATCGTAGGGGAGCACTAAGATAGGAATTTTGAAAATTCACCCCCTAAGAGGGTAAAACGGGGGTGTAAGGTTAGTATGTAACTTTGCTGTTTTTGAAGTTATTCAATTGAAATTCAGTTTGAAGGTTTTTCATTGAAAGTTATGAAACGCGTGTAAAATATTTTTTCTAAAATCATCCTTTAAAGGGGTAAAATGGGGGTGCAAAGTTAATATGAAATTTCTTTGATTTTCAATGAAACTTGGCGAGTGTAGTCTTTGTATGATGTAGGTATCCGATAAGAAAGGATTTTCCAAAATTTTGTCCATAAGGGGGGGGGGGATAGGGGACCAAGTTTGTACGAGACAACGTGATTCCTTGGTCCAATCTACTTCAAATTTTGCATAAACATTCTTTAACAGAATTGATGGAAGACGTATTTCGTATTTTATCGAAATTCCCCGACGGGATTAAAAAGAGATAGAGAATTATGTTGGAGGTGATATCAATACTCCTTAGTGCTTTTGATTTAAATTACTTTTTATTTTGACACATGCTTCAAAACTCAATCCGATTTTATTCAAAAGAGGTTGAACTCACATAAAAGCTTGATGCAATGCAAATATTTTATACTCCTTAAAATTGGAATTTCTGTTTGTAATTTCATATATAAAAGTATAGATACGGTAATTACACAAACAAATAATTTCTACAATGTTTGTCTGTCTCTCTTCGTTCCTTCTAATTGCTGCAACAGCTGGACCGATTTTGTAGGGACTTTCACCATCGTTATAAGGAGTAACTTAGGCTACTTTAATTTAAGAACAAGAAACGAATTAAAGTTCCGTATGACTTAAAAACGCGGGACCTGACCAATGCATGAACATTAAATTTTACGCGGACGAAGTCGCGGGTAACAGCTAGTTTGATATAATATTATATAAACTAATCACTACGCGTTATGGTATTATATATGCATAACCTACATTATATAACCTTTTTAGGTAGATACTTAATGGTCATGTTGACGTTAAAAATTGAAAAAATCTCATAAACCATTTAATATTTATAATATTCACCTTAAACGAACTCCTTTCTCATTATTACGATGCGCTGCACTACCGTCTAAATGGGGTCAACCCATTAGCAGGAGAAGTTGTGGAAATACATGTTTGATCTATTAAATTTTAGAACCACAAACTGGTAGAAATTAGGCTAACCGCTGGCAATATAAGCGTGAAACTGACTGGAGTAAACTTTGATGTATCGATAGCGAATACTGGAGTCAAAATAAACGGATCAACGCATGAACGTCATGTAAACACTTCCATCCATTCCAGTGTATTATTATATTTATCTATAGGGAAAATATGAAATTCCATAGTACCAATACCTATTTATGTTCGGTAAAGAAAATAAGCGCATTATATCGCACGTAAATTATTTTGAGGATATCTATTCTCATTGGGGTAAACAGATAACTACGGATCGCGTTACGATCTCTACATACCGATTTTGATCCGTTCACATTCATACATCTTATCATAGATGTCAAAATTAATAGTTTTTATATTAACAAGTATTAACAATCTGAGTAATAATAGCACCTGTCTGTTATTGTATAAGTTGTTAGTATTCGATAATATAGGTATGTATCTCCAAAGCGTAGATGTTGCCATCAATTTTCGTCATAACGTCGTTGAAGTACGAATACGAAGTATGTATGTAAACGATTCATTTTATTTGAGAATTTTGGATGTTTATACTAAACATCCATAAATTTTGTATCTTTATTGTAATACAATGTTGTTTGGAAGTGAGATGACATCATGTTTCAGTTAGACGAAAAGAGAATCGTAAAATAATATTACTAGCAAAAATAAATGCGAGAAGTTGAATCACCTATTTCATTCCTAAATCAATTCTAATAGAGATCCGTATTTAAAAGAATACTTTATTTATCTATCCCAAACATCCGCTCGACGCTCACGCACTAACATTTTAATTACATCATACATCAGTCTAATCTAAACCGAAACAACTAAAGAAATTATCATTGAACTTGAGTGTTATTTTTAAGAATATCTGTGGAGCATCTTTCATGTGTGTATTGGCTGTAATGGCTGGCTTGTTCACTATTTATTTGTGGCGCTCCGACGGCTTGTCGTGCGGCAACAGATTGTAACAGAAATAGTAATAGTTGATTGTGTGGATTGAGTTCCTAGTGTAATAAAATTTGGAGTGCCTTTTTTAATTACTTGTCTGTTTATATTGAGACGATGAAGGTTATAGTCACTTATCACATTAGACTTCAGTCATTCTAAATGGTTTTTTAGATAACACTTATGGATTTTATTGTGGTATATTCTTTTAATCCCGAAGTTTCGTATCATTTACGTCCATAGCGTCCATGGTCACGGGAGGACTGGGGTGTTGGGTGTTGTGATGTTTAATTACTAACAGCTATGCCTATATTTTCTTTAGTAGACAAAGTGATAACACATTTTATATAAATTACTATTAGTATTGTCGTATTAGTCATAAAATATGTATAACACGATAGCACGTTTTATACACACTGAATACACTTCGTTTACACTTTTTAATATGATGTCATGCAATTGGGATGCAATTTTTACGAGAAACGGATTAGGTGTGGGAAATTGCGGGGCACTAGTTTATGTTGTTTACATGAGCAAGTCGCAACTAAATATATGTATACCTATTTGATTAACAACCAACTCCGACTTTCTAACAATGGTATCTAGCCGATCTATCAGAACGATCTTTGTTTCCAAAGATCGTTCCTTTTAGAAATGAATTCAAATCGCAAGCAATATGGAAACATTGCTTGTGATTTGAATTCATTTCCATACCTTCAATTTAGTGGTAACAATGTTACAATTTTAAATTACATTCCGTTAGTATATCATGATAATAAATGTATTAATGTTTGCGTCATGAAAAGTTTTAAGGCATTTGGCAACTAGACATATCATTGCAAAACATTGTACAGATAAAATCACATTCGATTCATCATTGAAATTGCCCCGAACAGACCTAAAATGGTTAAATTAGTGGAAAGAAGTACACTCCTATTTAAAAACTTTACGTTCATTCACAACACAATAAAAAAAATGCGTTCAAAATTCGAACGCCATCTAAAACGCGACTTTGAACCGCGAATCTGACATTTCGCTAGCGCTGGCCAGTCATTGTGAAAGAGCGGCGTTATCAAAATAAATCGTTGGCCGGCCGCCAGCCATCAATGGAGGCACCAAGGTCTGCTTGTACGACGTGCTTTATCCAGGAAATATTGTACACTCACTGTCCTATTGTTGCATAACGTATTTATGTGGGATAAAGCTACGGATTGTAAGCTTGTGAGACATGGCATTTAGACTTAAATGATAATGTTATATTATATTTATTTAATGTAATATTTTTTTAGGATCCAGATAGCATCGCCGGCATTTTCTAACTGTTGACTTTCTGAGAAGAAATGCCAAAAAATAAATTTTGGGATAATGTCATTTAGGTTCTCGTGATGGATTCTGTGTTATAAAAGAGTTACAAATATGTACATAATTATATCTTTAGAAACAGTCAAAAAACGTTATGTAAAAAAATATAGTCGAAAAGTATGATAATAGGTAACGTTTCTAATATGTTCTGTGTTTGAAATTTTTGTGATCAATTTCAGTTTATAATCAGATTCCATATCCATTTAAAAATGTAGTCAAATATTCCCATTCAAAGAGACAGGATCAGAAAACCCCCAACTCCAATGATCCGTTCTACTTATCATCGTTTTGAATCAATTAAATTATAATATATTGAAATGAAATTATAATACAGAAATTATGTATAACATTTAATACGGGCCAATACGCGAGCGGTAACTAATTCATAAATTGGGATTTCAACGGAATGTGAGACAAAATTACACGCAGAATCGTTTAATTCTCTATTCACATTATGTTCTAATTGACATTACAAAGCTTACGAACGCGTGATAATCATCTACTCTACGTACTTTCTACGTGAAGATATATAGCTGATGACATTTTTACGTGGTTGACTCACTCTGCCATACCGAATACATTTGGTATACTTTATGTGCACGAATATAAACTTTATTGCGCTTAAAAAAATACTCGTGAAATGTAAGAGCTTGATTTTTTTACAGCATATGAAGATTGAATAAAAGCTTGATTGATTTTAATATGTTGACCTGAAATTTACATACTTTGGTTTTGATATATAGGTAGAAAAAACTGAGACGATTAGACAGCAACATCAGTTAAGTTAATACAGACGAGTTAGTCATGTCTTAAACTACAGAGTAATTAATATTACTACGTAAAGAATGGACACTCCTTGTCACTTACCGAATTAATTTCATCACCTCCGAATTTCTTGCAATTTACAAGTAATTTCAGATTTAGCTGACTATAGGTAGGTACTGACAGTTAAAAGAGAAAATGAACAAAAGAGTAATATCAGTTTGACGATTTTAGGAGTAAAATCTTCATCATATTAATGTGCTATACAGGAGTAATCAAACTTTACTGCATCTAGCATTGACTGCATTGGAAGTATAGTCTTTTTTGTATCGTGATTGGTTGTGACATTCTAAAAAATATCTCTGAAATTGTTCGTATTTTAGCTAAATGCTTGAGCAATATGGGGTTTGTACACGTGCAAATACGAGCACGTCTTTTTTATGGGACAATAAACTGCGGGAACAGCGATTTGTGTAACGACATGGACTGAGTGGCAGTTTTAGTAGTATTATTAGCTACTCTGTTCTTATAATGGTAATAGAAGACACTTTTTTAAACTGAAATATAGTAGGTAATGTTGTAGTTATAGAAATATAAATTAAATTACATTTAAGTCCAAGCACATAAAACAATGAACCGTCCGTGCAACGGTTGAAATAAAACGATTTTATACGGATGATTCATGATTATGGGACACTAGCTAATTCCCGTGACTTCGTCCGCGTGCAATTTAACTAAAAAAATAAAAGTTTCATATTGACTTTGCACCCCCGTTTTACCCCCTTAGGGGGTGAATTTTCAAAAATCCTAGCAGATGCCTACGTCATAACACCTACCTGCATGCCAAATTTCAGCCCGATCCGTCCAGTGGTTTGGGCTGTGCGTTGATAGATCACTATGTCAGTCAGGCAGTCAGTCACCTTTGAGTTATATATATTTAGATAGAGGATGGATGCTGCAAAAGATCCGACGACGATTCGTGACATAAAAGAAGTAGAAATATATGTAGTAGGTACCTGTGCGATGTCTTTGAGCTGCGCCCTCTGCATCTCGAGGTCGGCGACCCGCTTGAGCACGGCGTCATCAGCCCGCGCGTGCGTGTCCAGGCTGTCCCAAACACGTGACAGCTCCGACATGCGCGAGCGGGCGCTGTCCCCCGCGCCCACCACCTCGGAGGATGTGGCCTGCCCATACATATACATTTTATTTATTTATTCCCACATATGTATATACAAAATCTTAGGTAATATTCTAACATATATGCTATTTACGGAGGCATGTTTTTTTATGGTGATAAGGGGGCAAATGATCAGGCGGCTCACCTGATGGTAAGTAATCACTGCCGCCCATGGACATTTGCAACACCAGAAGGCTTGCATATGCGTTGCCAACACCTGCAGAAACCGTTTAGGTTTCTAAAAAATACTAAACTGACAGCAAACGGAATGCCTAAGTTGTCAGAATAGTCACTCCCCCAACGAGCTCTGGTAACCTTACTCACTCACAGAAATACAATTATTGTTGATTCACTGCAGGCTTCTGTAAAGCGAAGGTACTTCCCCAGTCGGGCAGCTCAGTTTGAGTGACGAATCTCACTATGCCCAACATCTCAAGATTGCCACTTAGTTGCTAAATCAAATAACAATTGTTATGCAAAAGGACGCACATTTTGCTTTAAGTGTCCTCGGATTTTGAAAAGCTTGCTGACAAAAGATTTATTTATTGCGATTAAGCCTAATTCAGAACCCTCGGTGTTAAAAGACAGAAACTTCATGTAGGTGCTACGGCACCAGTCACCACAAACTTCCCTGTGACAGGGAATGTCGCCTTCGCATTGGTTTATTTTAACAACAACGTTGTCTCTCAGACAATAAATTGTTTGGAATAGACAAAGAGGCCACATATTTAGTGTCCTCGGATAAAACACCTGGCATCCATCAGATTTCCACCTGGCAGATAAAGACCTTTATCGCTTTATCCACGTTAATTTACAACCCCACTAACCCATATAACAGTAATACGCTAGTGTACCGACGCTATATCAACAGGTTCAAACTGAACAGTATGTACTAATTTTCTTATTAAATTTCTTATTAAGAAAGAAATTTAAAAATCTTAGCTTGAAATAAGCTAAAAAAATACAAAAAGATTGTATAAAGGTAATGCAATATCATCCGGAATCTACTCGCTGTAAAGGGAGAATTCTGGGTTGGGCAGAATTGTCCAATCGATGTTGCTATGTCGCCGTAAAGACATAAGTAACATAAAGAAAGAAAAATTCAACACATCAGGCGGATACCTCGGTGGCTAGGTTGGCAGAGCGTCTGGAGTACCGATCCAGAAGACGCGGGTTCGAGTCCCGCCTGAAGTTGAATTTTTCTTTCTTAATAAGAAATTTAAAAATCTTAGCTTGAAATAAGCTAAAAAATACAAATAGATAGTATGTACTAATACTTCTTTTAACTAGAAATAAAACTGCATGTAGTCTAACGCTTATTGTTATGTTAAACTGCACTGAACTGTGAGGTAATTTGTTAAAATCTTTACTTTAATTTTTGAAACGATGAAACTCCCTATGAAACCAACATAAATTTTAAGCAAGTGCAATCTATTATAGCCGAAGATTGAGTTCTGTGGCGTTCAAAAAGAGAGGCAGTGGACGAGTATAGGCTGATGCTGATGAATCTATTGTATATGAGGTAAGGGTACAAGAGGACCAATTACCTCCAAGTGCCTGTGTCGCTGATCCCTGATCGACACATCTTCGCTGGGCTCGCTGCAGCTGGTGGAGCACACCTCGTGGACATGCTCCATCTTGCGCGTGCGCCGGTGGATTATTTCCTCTAGATATTGGCACTGTGAGAAACAATACACATATTATATTTTTGTAGCAAAAATATTATAAAAAAATATTATAATATTATAATAATAGCCATGACAGGAAAAAGGATTTATGCGTTTGATTAAGTTATTTAACTTGTCCTTCTAAAAACAAAAGGAGACGTTATTTAAACCCTAATTGTATGATACTTAAACAACGTAAGGAAGATAAAAGAATAAGGATGAGAATTATGTTTACATGCGCTGAGACATTAAGAAAGGAATATAATAAACCGCGCATCAAAAATACTGATTGAGCGACAAAATTACTGATTGAGCAGCAAAATAAAGACATCGGTTAGGTTAGGTTAGAACTGTGACCACACAAATCTGAATACCAAGAAAGTGTATATAAGTAATAACAATACTTTTAATGAACATATTTTGGTGCACATTCAGTATATTTGGTGGAACACAGGCAAAATTAGGTAAATGAAATGGGAATAAATTGAAGTACTTTTAAATACCATCCATTAAGAAATACTAATATTGAAGGGCGTTGGCCATTTCGGTCTGTTCAGTAATACATAATGTACAGTACGAGTACCCCATCTGCAGAACCAACCTGGTCCTTAACCCTCTCCATCAATTCCGCAACTTTCTCTTCCTCCTGCCCACACTTGGCACACGTGACGTCACTCTGCTCCAGTCTTTCGCTCTTCAACGACTCCATCTCCCCCAACAACGCCCTCATCTTGGCATCTCTTTCATCTATAGTATTCTTCATCTGTTCCAGCTGTTCAAGTATCTCTGTCTCATGTGCTGTTTTCTGTTCGAGCTGGCTTTCTAAGTTGGCGATAATATCTCTTAGAAGGGTTATCTTTTCTTCTGAAGCTTTTAATTCGTCGTCGGCTGTTGCTTTTCGGTTTTCCATTTCGGTTATGATCTGGTTCATCTCTCGGGTTTGAGTTTCCAGTTGTTCCACCTGTTGTTGGATGTTAGATGGTTAGGTTGATTAGAAATGTTCATTTTAGGGGTAATTAAATATTTGTATTATTCTTAGCCTGAAACACAGGTTTAACCTAGTTCAGGCATATCATAAGTAATCTTTTATATTTAATTGTAAGATACCTATTGTTAAAATGTACAGCACTTTTATTTAATAAACAAATTATTATATATTATAATTAACGTAAATGTCATAATGACTTTTTAGATGTTACATAAAATGAAGATAGTTGTTATTTGTTTAGAAAAATAGTACGTGCCAACTAAAATAATGTGCTCGACATGCTGTTAAGTGCAAAATAAACAGATAAATCAACAACCTTCTTACCTTATTAATGTGTCTGTCTGTTTGTCTGACATCGAATCTAAGTACTAGGGTAACATAAATATGTATGTACAGCACATAATACAGTAAACTAATACAACACAGGTAGCGGAACTTACGTGGTGGTCGTGTTCACGACAGTTGCAATACGAGAGACGGAGGCAGTGCATCTGCAGATAGACAGGGTGCGGGGCGGGGTTAGTACAGACTAACTAATACGACAACCTCAGTACTGAGAACACTAGCAAAGCCAAGAATTAGCTGATATTTTATTTGGCTCTAGACTGCCAAGATATGCATAATTAATTCTCCAAAATATAAGTAATACAGTATTCAGTAAAATATTCTAGTTTCTTTTTTATACCACAGTGTTGGCAAACAATCTCACGGCTGATGCAAGTAGCAACATCAGAAGCTGGTTGACCGTGGACATTATTCATTGGAATATACATTCATGCTTAATATTCTTGGCTCATTGCGAACAAATTGAATTTTGGTTTAAACATCGATAATTTTTCAACTATATATCAACATGTAGATTTACACTGTACTTAACTTCAAGATGTTATTAGTTCAGTTCGTAAGTTGAGATGGCACATTGACCCTTTATTCAATATTGTATAGCCATGTCGTATTGGTAAGTCAATTAAAATTATTATATTATAGTGCAGAGAAGCTAGAAATAAATAGAAATAGCGACAAATAAGAACCTCAATAATACCAACGTAACATGGGCCAGATTTTAATAAGTTAATATAAAACGTGTACTACTTTTTAGAATAAAGTTAAAAGTAAGTAATAATAATGATAGGCTTAGTTGCATTAATGTTCTTCCATCTTAAAAATATCCGGTCAAATTGTATGATTTAATTTAATTCTGACAAACTGACAGACTTAATGTAATTTGTCATTTTGTTAGTGATAGTTATTTAATGCAACTAAGCTTATATTCACTAAGCATTCACGTGTGTCAATTTATCGTGTGTGTGTGTCGCAGTAACATAATATATTAGAGTAGCTAGTTATTTGAATTTTTGATATTTTTGAATAATGTTCAGCACTGATAGATGTAGTACCAGTAACTCTTATTCTTATAGCCACTAGTTTACATTTTAAGTCTTTCGCTGTAATTCTATTCTATACTGTACTGTATAAGTTTTCGCTTTACTCAAATTTAATCTTGAATTAAGTTCGCCTTTGTGCACAACACTTTAAATGTATTGTTTAATTTATGTGGTGTTTATCTTTTTTGTACAATAAAGAATTAAAGAAAGAACGAAAACATTCAATTAATTTGGCGTATAGTTCAACAAATACAAATGTTATAACAAAGGGGGTAGTTTATAGGATATGTTAGAGCGACACACACAAGCATCCACCAGACAAATAGAGTGTAACAGTGGCAGTAGCAGCATGTGTGTGTGACCTCGTTGAGTATCCTGGCGTTGTTGTGCAGGCGCGTGGCGAGGCGCGCGTTGTCGGCGCGCAGGTCGGCCAGGCGGCGCGCGAACTCGTCGCGCTCGGCCTCGCGCTCGGCGGCCTGCTCCTCCACGAACTGCCGCGTCGACCGCAGCTGACGATTCGCCGCTTCCAGCTGTACATACACATACTTGCTAATATCTTACTTATCTGGTCAACGACCTGTCTGATCCTACAACTACATACAACCATATCTCAACATTTACCGGTAATAAACCAAACAGTCATCTGTCGTTTATCTCCAGAGGATTAGACAGAGATGAACTGATAATTATATACTTTCAGTTCGACTCCGATTTATGCCCAGTTACTAACGAACACAATCTTACGAGTTTTTTTTTGGAATAACTCAAAAAACTGCTAAAGGCCAAGTTCTATCTGATTCTTTTCAACCCAGTTTCGAAGCATTTTTAATTTCAATAATATATTTTATATTAATTGAATGGATCAAAAAAAATATTATCCGTCAGTCAGTCAAATTTTTTTTAATACATTAAGAGCTAAGAATATGATGTCGGAATCACCAGTATGGAGGGAAGGAGGTGGTAGTCTCTCCATTGGAAAAAGAGGATCCTCCGACCAGGCGTGGTGTTGTGCCTGGCTACTGCCCAACGGTTTATGTTGGGTGGTTGTATATATACAATCTCGCGTGCAAATATCACTTGCGCGATCTAGGATTAGTAGTTCGAATGTAGCTTGATAGATGTCGCTACAGTAGAAATAAGAATATGTAAATACATTTTACTACTTAAACCAAAAAAGGTCATTTACACTAATTTCTCATGCAATAACGACATTATAAATTGAATACGACATATAAATAAAAAATGTGTATTTTACAGAAGCTGTCGAAACCATGCTTGAAATAAACTTACTCATATACCTACAAATAAAGAAGGAATAATAAATTATCATGATTAGTAATCTTTTGTTTACATTAATTTCTCTTCGTAAACGCGCTTTTACCGTCAACACTGTTTATCAAATCAAATGTACTAATTTTTATTCTGAAATAAAAAGATTTTTATTATTGGATGTAAATAAACTTGAACATTTCTTTATAGAAAGTAAGAACTTTAGGAATAACGTTTAATGCACAAAGCAGCCATTCTGAATGGTGCATAAGGAAAACACTTGTCATATTTACAACATAAGACGGAGAACTGTTACACAAATTCTATAATATAATTTTAACCAATCAATATAAATATAACCTGAATTTTTTGTAGGTAGAAACTGCAAATTGAATCATAGAAATTCAAATTCTCACGATATATTAAAAATGTATATATTGTAAGTTTTGTGTACACACAAAAATATAATATACGCGTCGATTTAAAAAACTCCTTTTTTTAAAAATTAAGTATAAATACCGAATATATCTAAATAGACTTGCTTCAGTGTCCTCTATGCACCATTGTGTATACAAATAAATACAATTACATAAATAAAATCACATATACAGTACAAGCGTTGTATGCGGTGCGTTTACCTTCTCGCAACATATCTTATGTACGGGTGAGTCTGTCATCCTTTTGACCTGCGCGTGCGTCGGTGCATAATAATTACATATTACTTTGATAAAATACATATGATATGTATAAAATTTAGATACTGATAAGCAGATGTTAGTGTAAAAGTTAATTTGTTGATTTATACAATGTTTGGGAAATGTGAATAAAATGATTTTTTTTGTGTATTTTGGCCCCAAATTTTGCCTATTTTTATTTTATTAAAAAGCTTTATAATTTAGATAAGATAAAAAAGAACCTTAGACTATTATTCTTTTTCACCAAGAAGAGAAGTTTTAACGAATATTTCTCACTTTATCAGTGATATAATGTTCCAAATATCTATCATTATCTTTGATTATTCAAAGACAACTAGACTCTATGTTAACATGTATAAGAATCAATTGAAATTGAAATGATGAATTAGCTAGAATATGTTGTATGGTGTAAGGCAGCAGCTACCTGTTGGTGCAGGTCGTCCCGCTCGCGCTGGAGTGAATCGATGTCATGTGCCAGCCGCTGTGCCGTCGGCGAGCTGCTGCCGTCCAGCGAGGTAGCCGTGCCGGGCCGGGCGCGCGCACACGCCGCACTCAGCGGCTGCCCGGTGCCGTACCTGTATACAGCATTCATCATGACTGGTAATCATAATCATCACTAATGGGTATGAAGGGAAGGAGGTGTAAATCCCTCCATTTGAAAAGGAGGATCCTCCGACCAGGCGAGATGTTGTGTGGTTGTATATGCTATCTCACGTGCATATTTCACTTGCGCGATGTAGGATTATTTGCGACATCGCGCTGAGTCCGTAGTTCTTATGTGGCGGGATAGATGTCGCTACACTGGGCACGGGTCTCCTCTCATTTGAGAGTGATCAGGCTATACCACCACGCTAGCCTACTGCGGGTTGGCAGACTTCACATGCTATCGAGGCAAATCTTTCAAGCATGCAGGTTTCCTCACGATGTTTTCCTTCACCGTTTGAGCTTATGATATATAAACATGACTGCAATGTATGTAGGTGTCATTTGACTGTGACTGTGGGTAGCCACCAGAGATTGTGGCAGTCGTAATAAATACGTGTAACGATGACGAGTATTTTATTACCAATATCTTAATGATTGTTAGAAATTGACAATGTAATAGATAAATTTAGCTAAGTCAGTCTGTAAGGCCCAGGGTTATAATTAAGGGTAATAAAAAAAAGTCTATACTCTATAATGGTGGATTTAAGTTTTTTTCTGCTTTGTGAAATGTAATGTGTGTACTGAAGTATTAGTAAATTAATAAAAAAATTAATAATAATTTGTGATAACAAATATACACATTAGTTTTATTTCGACTTCCATCTAGTCTGTATAAGTCAAAAAGAAAAAAGAATTATAGACTCACCCTTCAGCTATTACTTCACCGCTAGTCATAAGCTGTGCAATCTTAATCATGGCAGCCTCTAAGTCTGAACGAAGTAAATTTTCCCGCTGTAGACACTCCGCCATCGCGTCTTCCATGTTCTGAAAATAACGACACCATTGACACATACGTGACTATATTACTAATTTATGAGAATACTTTTGTTGCCTACTGATATAAATTGCTACTGCCTACGAAAGTTGAAACATTGCAGATTAATTCAAATTCCTTGTAATGTTATATGTGCTTCTTCACTATTATAATTACATAGAAACACTTTCTCGAAACAAACTACTATTGTAACAATCTCATCCTAACTTTTGACGACCCAATTGGTCCAGCGGTAGTTAACACTGCCTTCTGTGCTATGGGTCCCGGTTTCGAATCCCGGTGGAGACAAATGTTTGTGCGATGAGCATGGACATTTGTACCCGAGTCATGGGTGTATCTATATAATTATATTATGTATGTATTTACAACAAAAAAAAGTATATTTGTAGTATATCAACGAACTAGTATCCGTAAGCCTCGTTGCTTAGCACGAAACTAGATGGCGCTGTGTCTTAATGTCCAGAAATATTTATTTATTTTATTCTATTTTATTTACCACGGCTTTACATGTGTTACTTAAACATCCTCCTACTCTCCCCATACGCCCCTTGAAATTAAATCCGTATTAAATCTTAGCTGATGCTTACCGCAACAGTTAAATGGTTTTAAATAATAATTACCTTCCGGTGCAGTTCGCAGTTGTCGCAGTTCTGTTTGGAATCCAAGTCCTGGACTAGCTCGGTGATCTGTACGCTTGACTCCAGCATATTACTCTCTGAACGAACTCCTGTATGAAAAAATACGACTTTTAAGAAATACTACTATGAACAAAAAATAAAATATGAAAAAGCGAATAACATACAATAAGTTTTTTTTTATTTCTATTAGGAACTTTTAAGTTCTTAAAAGAGTATCTTCTTTGATGATAAATTAATATTCATCCGATACCTTAAAAATAGCTTGAGTGCAACTATATGAATCTCGAGTTATTAGATATCCTGACTGAGATGAAATGGGTAATGAGATCCTTCTAAAAATTTTTGCCTAAATAATATGTAATAGTAAGTACTGACTAGGAGCGAGTTTGGAAGACAGGTCGAGAAGTGAGTGCGCCTCATGTCGCAGGCGCCGGAGCGACAGTTCCAGCTCCTTCTTGATGTCCGCACTCAAGTCACGCTGCTGCTGCAGAAACTTCAATATACCCTCCTGTAACAATTAGTAAATAACTAATTAGTGAATGATAGATAAATGGCACTTCTTTGCAATTCAATACTTTAGACAATGTTTTAGACTGTTTCAGTCATGCAAGCCTTTTAAAGCCAAAGGTAGCTTATAATAGTGTCAAATTTACTTTTAAACACTATTTTTAACCAACTTCCAAAAAAGAGGACTGTTTTTTATTTGTTTGTTTTCTCAGAACTGTCGACTGAACCGATTTTGATGATTCTTTTTTGAAAGCTTGTGCTTCCCGGGTGGTGCAATTTCAATTTGGTTCAGTTCTGACATTTCAAATCATTTTTTTTATCTCAAACACTAAACTATAAATGAAACTAAGAAGTTTTGTATCATGAGTACCATCACGACGACTTACCTCATCTAAATCGGACAGGATAGCATTGAGATCAGGCGCGAAGTGCACATGCTTCCCACTGCGCGACACCACACTCTGGTTCAGCTCGCCAGACAAATTCGGTGTCGTCGGTCTGGAGTCGTCTTCCACAAATGTGCTGGAAAAGGACGGACATTTAGACATTAGTTATTTATCACATGCTTAAACGGTAAAAGAAAACATAGTGAGGACACCTGCATACTTGAGAGATTTTGTCGATGGCATGTGAAGTCTGCCAACCCGCAGTAGGCTAGCGTGGTGGACTATAGCCTAATCCCTCTCAAATGGGAGGAGACCAGTGCCCAGCAGTGGGACAATAAATGGGTTAATGATGATGATAGACATTAGTGGGAGAGTGTGACAACAACCTATGAGTGCCAATCATAAAATCCTTCTACAAATAAAAAAAAATAAGAAACAATGATTATTTAATGAAGACTAGGAATGCTTATTGCAACTAGTGAACCTACTTGGAGTTTTATATAAAAAATATTTGCAAGCCATAACGTCAGAAGTTTTTATTAAGGAAAATCATTTCGTTTATAAATGTATTATTGTATTACAATATTGGATTGGTATTTCAACGTCTTTCTTATGTTTCAAGCTAAAGTAGTGAAGTGAGAGAAGTGGTTTATTATACAAAACTACATTTTACGGATTTTATCGCGGTATATTGATATTATTAAAAACCTACGTTTCGAATCATGTGAGTTATGTCTAGTATTCATATTATAATAGTAAACGAGTCGTTTATCAGTGAAGAAATGACAAGTTAACACAGACAGACAGACCTAAAAAAAGGATTTAATTAAGTTAACACGACTCGTTATATCTGGTGGGTGCATTTAGCGAACCACCCACGTAATAGAGTGCACCAGGAACATGAAAAGGGCACATAAGCTGGCGGGCAGCCAGAACCGGCGGACGTGTTCTAAGTGATGAATTATTAGTATAAATGGGAAACTTTATAATTATTTAATGTCAGCGTAATCATAAGAAACATAGTCGTACTAGTTATGAAACTTCTGTGTGGAATGTTCACATGTCTGATAAAAGTCGGTACACTTCTAAACGAGAAAATGCGGTAGATTGCGAGGAAGATGGAGAAGTATTAAACGGGATTAAGAAGTACTTCTTAAGACCAATAATTCAAGAGCTTTTTTACCTAGATCATTCCTTAATAAGGGATGTGCTTACTCCGTACCGTACTCAGAAAGTACTAAGATAATTAAACGTGGTGTAGGACCGCCGCCAGCCAGGTGGAGCGAAAACTTGCGCAAGTCAGCTGGCAGCGACTGGAGGAAAAGAGCCGAAGATCGAGCTCTGTGGCGTTCACTAGAGGCCTACGTCCAGCAGTGGACGAATATAGGCTGATGATGATGACGACTAAGATAATAAAGTATTTAAATGCTTATAAACGATTTAGATGAAGGAGATTTTCCTATTGTTTTTGACCCGGATGAAGCCACATCATATACATATAACTACTGATAAAGGTACATGTGGTTCCATAGAGGCCATAAAGTTTGGAATTCTACTTATTTACACACTGAACTAACAGGAGGCGGACGAATATAATATTTAATGGTTCCACATTCACCACGCCTGGACTTTCCTGTGCGACAACCACAGAACACATTAAGTATAAACGTGCTAATTGCCCTGACTCTAGTTCCTCTTTAGATATTTGATAATAACTGAAGGGAAACTGGAGTCAGCCATGGTAACTTTCAGCCAGTGCTTTATATAAGTCAGTAATAGGAAATTTACGGAAGTGGTTCTATCGGAATCGAAGTCAAAATTCGTGTTGACGCAGTCGGAACAGGAATCGGCGGTGGTGGAGACGGAGGCAGAAACCTGATTTAGCTTAAATTTTATCAAATTTTCTTAAATCTTTAACAATACTGGTAGTAAATTAAATCGAATGCAAATTGCATTTAATGAATAAAAGCTACGCAGCTTTATCGTCTGATCTATTTCTCAAAATGTCATAGATTAGACCTCCGAATCTAACCTCCGAATTAAAAGTGTCGGAACCGAAGTCGAAATCGGAAGCCTAATATCGATTGAAAGTTCCGACTTTTCGGAATCGGAGTCAAACCTCCGTCACATCCCTAGTATATGTACCATCAGTTATCTAATGCAATCCTATCAGGGTATTGGGTAACCACATATATTTCACAAGACAGAATACAAAATAAGAACTTTTCTAGACGAGGGATGGTAATGCATCGCCAAAAACAGCCGTGATTTACGTGAAATCCCACCCGCTAACAAATTGAGCTAATACAGTGATATTAGCAGATAAAATTTGGCGAATCGCCAATGAGACATCGCTCTCGGAAAGCATTAACTTTGCGTGAATCTTAACACCTAGCGATTATAAACACACGCGGTTTCACAGTTACAAGTACATGTACAGAAAGCACAGGCTGTTTGCCGTGCCTACATGTCGCACTGTTTCACGTGCTAAGTCACCAATTCCTCGCACTCTGGCCGCGCTTAATGATCTCTTGGATTCTAATCCAACTATCGATCTGTTTGTTGATGAATGGGTGAAGATTTTATTGGTATGTCAGAAGTATTGCGAGAGGAATTTATAAAAGTATTGTTTGTTAACCTTTTTTATTTTATTATATTATTATTTTGTACTTAAAATATTACTTTACTTAGTTTTTTTTTGTATTTTATTTTTAATTTTTATATGTGTTGTACCGATGTAAATATCACTTAATTACTGTAATTGGTTGAAGATAGCCGTTGTAATTAATGAAATAAATAAATAAATAAATGTTTATTTTATAACGTATATGTGATACCTGTGATTTTTCAGTGAGATTATTACGAACAAAAGTTTGACGATTAAAAGTTCGATGGAAAAGTCTTTAGAAATTTGCCTTTAGAATTTGTCTTAAAACTATTGATATGGTATAGAACAGGTGTTTGATAATTGTTGAAATGGCCATCCTAATTTTCAATCCTTATTACAAAAACCAAATAATTTAAAATCGATCACAATACATGTGTGATGTTAATAAAATCCTGCAGATTTTTTATTGCACAGTACAGTTCCTATTTCACAGGTTATCTAAGAGTCAAACCTGTACCGTACTGAAATATGTTTTTTTATACTGATGTATTTTTTTCTTTAACAATAGTTATGTGATTATCTAAGTCTATTTCTAGAGACTAGATGGAAAGCAAATCCAAACCTGAAAGGTTTATTTAAAGATGAATTAAATTCACCCCAGTAGATCTTAAATTGGTTGTTTTACCACACGTAGCTAATTGAATTTTAATAATCCTTTTTTTTACTCAACAATCTATACTTCAAAGATGGTTCTAAAGCAAACTTATAAGGATTCAACTTTCATTAGTTTTTTTGTAAGCGCCGTTATCAAGTTTATTTTTTGTTTCAATTTCATTTCTTTTTTAACTTTTAACTTTATTTTTTATCAATCGGATCCGTGGCTCATGACTAATATTCCTAGTAACCTATCCGGCTGAACTAAATTCATCACATACAATAGATCAAAGCCAGGTTTCCAGAGCTACAAAACAAATCGTTCAACGTGCGGACAGACGAAGCGGTCTTGTTGTGTTGATGGCGCAACGTGAACTTAACACGACGACATGGAGCGCGGTGGCAATATTTAAGCTTAGTGTAGGACTTTCGTAGAATAGGATAACTGGTATGGCTTTAAATAATATGCCATTACGTCTGTATTTATGAGGAGTTAGGCAGAGGTGTACACTCACATGTTGCTTAGTTTGGAGAATTGTTAAAACATTACTAAAATTTACAATGATGTCTAGTAACCGTCTGCTTATATTAACAGTTTTATGTTTTGTGTATAATATATGATTCGAGTTTGTGATAAACGGTTTGGATTGGGATACTGGCTCCACTCAACTTAACACATTTGTATTGTTTAGATTCGTTAACATATAATTTAACAAACCTAGCAATAACATTTTTTTAAAAAATTGCTTTTAGCAATAAGACCGCCAATTGTACTTCTATTACTGTATGTATTTCATATTTTTGTTTTTTTTTTTGTTATGTACAATAAAGAATATTCTATCAATCTATCTAATGTTTTTTTTAATAGTAATGCATTTTCAGTATACTTACTCGTGTTCTGCGGGCGCTAGTCGTGCTAGTAGCTGCGCTAGCACGGTGCGGTTGAGTTCGTCCTCGGCGCTAGCGCAGTACGCCACCAGCTGCCCCACCACTCGGTGCAAGCTCACCGCCACCCGCTTCAAATCGTCCCTGACACAAAGGACGCCAATCAGTAAGCAGACAGGTAATAAATACTCATACATATAATAAATCATAATAAATAAAAACAATTCTTTATTGTTCTCTTCCACAAAGGTGACTTAATTAAATTACAAAGCGTAAAGATACCAAATCTTTGTGGGAGACAGGAATCTGCACTAGGATGCAGACCATATCATACAGATTACCAATATAAAATATTTCTAGTAAAACTATGTTGTAAACGGCAGTAAATTAATATTGATATCATTATTATTTAAAGAAGCATTTGTGTACTTTCTTAGCAGGTTTTTGCTATATAAACCATGCAACTAGTTTTTGTAATTTAATACAAATCTTTTAAATTTTCTTTAATTAGATTAATAATTTTCATCGAATTGTTCCTCATATTCATATATTCACTAGGCTGGCGTGGTGGACTATAGCCTAATCCATCTCAAATAGAGACCCGCCTGGGCACGGGTCTCTTCTCACTTGGATAATAAATGGGTTCATGAAAATATAATGATTCATATAATTTATTAAAACACGAATTTACGTAAACGGTGAGCAAATCCATCTTTGATAATAAATGCAGCAGTATTGCCAGTATAATGGCAAAGTGAAGACAGTAATTAAAAAATAAAACAGTTCTGAAGACAGTTATTAAAATAAAATCACTGTTTGATACAATCTATATATGACAAACACTGTGGGGCTGTAAATTGTACAGTTGTCGGGTTGTTTGTTTGCACCGTCGATGCAGCTGTAACATTTCGGATTATAGTAGGGTAGTGACGTAATAAGGAACACATGTACTTTAACCCAGAATCAAATCTAGGTCTGAGATATCAATGCTTGCATCGTCTATTATAATGCCCTTTGAGCACTGATATTCCGATATATATTGTTATTAATTCTCGAATAAATTGAACAAAAAATATATTTTATCATGTATATTTGAAACTGCTGCAGTGCATTTGCTGTCTAGTGATCTGTGCAGTCAAAGGTCCGAGTTCGATTCACCCCTGTTCGGACCACTGAATTTTCTAAGTTACGTGTGTATTTATCACATGCTCAACCGGAGAAGGAAAACATCGTGAGGGAACCTGCATGATTGAGAGAATTTCCCAATCACCAAACACCAGGTTAGCGTGGTGGACTATACCCTAATATCTTTCAAATATGAGGAGACTCGTGTCCTACATAACAGTGAGGCAGTAAAAAAGGTTAATAATGATGATATTTGAAAGTAAATCTTGCAATAAATATAAACTTTATATTTACACAGCCAAATGAATAATTGGAAGGAAAGGTTAGATAGTCGAAATTGTACAAGAAGACGGTAAAGTTTTAAATATCCACCGGAACATATAACCGCCTCCTTTTTGAAGTCGGTTAAAAAGAAGGGTTCATTCAGACAAGATAAACAGAGGAAGTCTAAGACCTTGATCCTCGGGACTCTGGCCCACCGTCATATTATTCAATTAAATAGATGAATGGTTATTTCATTCCTGCATAAATAGCTGCGGTTTATTAATATAAACTCTGTAGTTGTAATATTCCTAGAAATATCTTCCACGTATGATAATATCCAGCTTCCTATTCTCAGGTGGAAACTTCTTCAGCCAAGTCTCCTGGATAATACATATAGTGTATATTCCGCACTCATTATTATTTATTTATTTATCACCCATACTAAACACTATCATTACAAGAAAAAAAAAATTAATGCGATAGTGTGGTTCACTATACATACCTAGTACAAACTCCAGTTCTCATTAAGGTTTTAGATTAAGGTGGAAGCTCCATGCTAAATTCAAATTTTCGTACGTTTTTTTTCAATTTGCCGGTATTTGTCAGGCTGTACATTGAACAAAATATGATTCGCGCCTGTAATAGGTATTTAGTTACAGAATTATAATCATAAATATCATCAATACAACCCTCACATTGAATACAATTGGATTGAATGACTTTTTCATGTACTTAAATACCTATTACAGGCGTGAATCATATTTTGTTCAATGTACAGCCTGACAATGACCGGCAAATTGCAAAAAACGTACGAGAATTTGAATTTCGCGGGCTAGCGTGGAGCTTCCACCTTAAGCTGTACCTAATCAAGGTCCTAAATGTTTCTAATGTACCTTTTGAGAGAAATAAACGAAATATTATATTTTGCCTCTTATGGTGTTGCAGGTTCTACATAAGCTTGTCATGTAAGGCAACGCTAAAAGTTTCTTTCAGAAAACTCACCTTTCCTTGGTAACCTCCGCCAATTGTCTGTTCTGGTCGAAGCTGATGTTCCGTCGTTGCTTCCACTTGTCTTCGCCGACGGATAACTCGTCGCGAAGACTTGAACACTGTTGACAAAGTTCATTATTAGTATCCAGATCGGTAATAATATATCATCACGGCTGTATTGGAGGCGTTAGATATAGATAATGACGTACATACACAATTCACCGATTTTCTTGTTTTGTCGATCCTACTATCAGGTAAATTCAATTTATTTCAAGTATACCAATATTACAGGTTTTTTCGAAATGTCAACACTAGTTGCACGCTTCCAAAAAGTAGGTCTCATGGAGAAGGACAAGAATGATTGGTTATATTTACAATGTTCGTATTTAATATGAATATGAGAATAATGCAGTTTGATGTGAAACGCATAAGTTATCCACTAGCACTAAAAAAAAAAATATAATATAAAACCCGGATGCCATGACATATATGAGCCGACCAGCCCCAACTGACAGCTAAATAGTAAAAACTGGTAAATAGTAAACTCTGAGCTGATACTTATTATTTCACCTACAACCAATAACACTTATCTAGACTTAGGAATTAAACCCAAGACTAGCTCAGTATAGTCACTCTATCAGTAAAGCGGCAAGTATTTCAATTTCCTGATCTTAATTAAAATGATTGATACCAACTGACACCTGTATTTTTATCGAGTGAATTATTGTCAAAATTTGCTGATACTTAAATAGAAATCATCGGACCAAGCGTATTGTTCTCTTACAACCAACTACATGTACAAAATAGGTAACTAAAGATTTTTTCCTAGCCTTTCAAAAGCTAGTCAATTCTAAAATTAAGGATATGGCCATTAATATTAGATGCAACTTGAAAGAGGCACTTCTCCAACAATAGAATGCGATAGGTTATATTAAAGGAAACTAACTGAAGGTAATCAGAATTATGATTGCTCTTGACCTCTGGGTCTTTGTGTAACAAATGCTCTTCGATTCGAGACTGGTTCGTGTCAATCTCTTAAACAACAAGATCATCAGTCATATACTTACTATGATTATTGTTAAATCAAATATTTAGAAACAGTCCTTTTGTCAGTTAACAAAAGAACCGTTTTCTCAAACAGAACAAATTTTAAATCAATAAATGAACACTGATATCTATATTTTTAATATTAGTCCATTTAGGGTTGGCCCGCAAAATTCAAGTTTCAATTAAATTTTAATCAATATCACACTGTATTAAAAAATAGGCTGATAAAGTAATAATAAAATAAAAATATTATTCTAAAATTTTCTCTAATACAAAACAAATCTAAAAAACTACAGCCTTATGTACAGAATATTTTATTATCGAAATATAAAACACATAATATCTTATTCACATAAAACATACCATAAACTTCCTTAGAATCACCATTGTGACTTCACTTATTCACATGGCACAAACACTATGTCTTCAGTTCATTGAGTAACTCCAATTTTATTCGCAACACTTTTATAAGTCTCGTTAGTTCACACATTATGCACTTTGTCGTATATTTAATTTATAAAAAGTCAACCTAAATCCAGTTGTATTACGTAAAACTGAGGGTTGGAAATGGTTAAACAAGGACTATAGTTTTGAATACTGAAGACTTTAGCATAAACGAAGGCGGAAAATGTTATAGCTACTAATTTAAGGAACCTGTTTCTGAAGTCCCATACATTTGCATGAAAATCACTGATACGCTCTTATCCTTAAATAAATTAAAACGAGTTTTCATTGAACATCCTTTTCTTAATAGCTTGTCATTGTATATTAATTAGGTATCTACTTTAAATATATTTTCGTAAGTTCTACATGAACAGTCTGCGTGTACGGTGACATTTTATAAGCACGGGTAGAGCGTCTTTTATTATTTTGCGTAACAAAATGTATCGTATTTAATATAATAATATCAAATGCGATTCTTCTTATGTTTATGACAAATGCACACGCTTCATGGTTAGTTAGTGGACTATGGGGTCGACGTATTGCATGGGGTGATCATTTACCCTCAGTACTGTTGTGTTTCTAGGAAACTGAACCCGTATTGGATGCGGGGAACTTCGAATGAACGGCATCTTTTGTGTATTTAAATACTGACGAAACGGAACTAACTAGTCATTTATCACAAAAAGACGTGATCAAAACAGGGATTTGAAACGTTAAACTAATAATGTTTCACGCAGGGTACCAAAAACACCAAATAAATGAAGGAATAGATTGAAAAGGAAACAATTCTACTCAAGTATTATGTATTCCAATTACTGACACTGAGTTTACGCAGACAAGGTTCAGATTAGTTCAACACCTTCATGTAGCACTGATTTTCACTTTATAACTTGATAAAACTTGAAACGGTATCCAAATTCCTCCCGTCAGTATAAAACATAAACTGTGAAGTTTTACGTCAACAGTCCGAGCTTACGTAAATAAATAACTAAATAAACCTAACATTATTGATATACACACAAATATTGATACCACAGCGTACTTTGTTTAAATTCGAAAAAGACGACAGAATTAGATCACCAAAGCTGAAATAGCTAGATGACCTCAATAGAAATAAAATTTATTAGATTTTTGCGTCATACACGTATTTAAAACTGAGAAAAACGTAGCACTTACATCAACACGAGTAGAGTAGGTTAAACAATCACAATTATATTGTACTACCCTCACAAAACAAGCCCAGCTGCGTACAAAAATAACGAGAAGAAAAAAGATAGCCATGTGGGGGCGAACGGATGCACGTGTTCAATACACGTCAACACTTCTATAGTGAAGACAATAAGGTTTATTTTGGTGTGTTGTTGTTATAAAGCAGAGCAAGTGATGATGCTAAGTTGCAGTGTTTGCTTATTGTTACCAATTGATAATGAACGGTCATTAATCGAACACTATGTTTACACTCGAAGTTAGACTGTGATCGTTACATTAAAGTATATGAGAATTAAATCGAGTTATTAGGTGCTAATATAAAGAACAATTAAGCATAAAAGTATGTCAGTTACGTGTTAAAAACACACCATGTCTCATAGTACCACCTATGGACAATGTCAAGGTGTGCATCTAATTTCGGAAGACGATCGTTGGCTTCGTCTATTTACAACTATATGTAGGTATTTCTTGTCTTGCTTTACTAACAAGGATTGTTAACATTGCAAAATGCGGTTGCTTTTTCGGTGCGCACCACAGCGTCATACAAACCCTTGATTTTCCTTTTGTTTCTATCAAGTACCAAGAGCATGAATATACAATAAAGTATGCATATATTTCTGAATAGTGAAACAGTCGTTTACAGGTAGGTGTACGCCTATGTTTTAGTACCTTTCTAATTGGAGGCGAACTGACAAATTCAAACTCACCCCTCCTCCCAAGACTAAAGCAATTTATTTTATTTTTTATTTTTATTTTATTTATTAAGGGATAATAAACAGCTACAACATAATACATAAACAGAAAATAGAATTTAACAAGTAATATTCAAGTAATATTGCAGCCCACTACATTATCCACAGATTAACAAAAATAATATAGCGAAGGGACTAGATGAACAATAACAATAAGGTAACACTGAAGTAAGTTAAATAATTAATTACTTCTATACTATAGAGCTAGCAGTAAACATTCAGTTCTATTTAAAAAAAGACTTAATACATAATTATTCATAGAAACGTTTTCATGACAATCATATTAAATTTAAAATTAAAATTAGGACAATTTTTTAATAACATTTGATTTAAATTTGGATTTAGAGCACGCAAATATATCAATATCAATGAAATTTAAGTTGTAGGATTCCAACATTCTATGAATGGGGCAGCGTGAACCTGAGTTGGTCCGACAAGAATTCACTGCAAACAGGGCACCTGCACGAACTCTTCGCACATGAACTGTTCGGGGGACTGCATAACACAGCTTGCTCGTGAGATCAATGGCATCAAAGTGGTTGTGGACAATGTCATAAAGCACATTGGCCTCCAGATACTTGCGTCGGTTTTCTAAACGGAGAAGCTTGTACTTATCAAGTAGCTGAGTATATGACGAGTATGACTTAGTCCTAAGGCACCTGTAAGACATTGCACAGAGGAACTTGCGCTGAACCTTCTCAATTTCAGCAATATACTTTTGATAGAAAGGGTTCCAGACAGGGACCGCATACTCTAACTGAGAGCGAATAAGGGTTTTATACAGGTAGAGATAAGTTGACGTACGCTTAAATTCCGTTGAAGACCTCATTATAAATCCATACATTTTACACAAACTAATAGAACAGAAAACTGCATTATCCTTTTTGGCACAATCATTAAATTTCCATATGTTAATCCTACGAATATTATGAATGTAAAAGTTAGGATGTTTGTTACTCAATTACGCAAGAACAGCAGAACGGATTTGGAATAATGATAGCTGGATGGAGTAACGCCTGGATTAACACATAGGCTACTTTCTATTCAACATATCAAGCGGGTGGAGCCGGTGGCAGTAAGATTGGACTAATAAGACATAATTACAATTACAGTCCTTCATTGTTCCCATACATTCGTGACAAAGCCATTTCATCTAAATTCAAGTACGGTACATTAAAAGCTGCCATCTGGCGACACAGCCGCTAGGGGTACATTAAAATGTCAAGTTCAATGCTCCTCATTAATTTCGTCCATAAAACATCACGATGTAAACACTGAGTTTTCAAGTGGCAGCCAACGACGACTAAATGCGTGGAGGGATCGATTGTAATATGTTTACGGTTTGTTTAATGGGGCAAGAGAGGAGATTGTATTGTATCAAATGTAAGGGGTAATTGAATAAGTGCCATAGAAGTCGAAAGTTGTTTTGAATGGAGCTTACTATTTTTTTGTACTGTTTTGTATGTAATATGCCTAGTGATTTGACCATAGACTATCAGTCACATGATTTAATGCACCTGTAACTTTTCGAAATCACCATCATCATCATCACATCAACCGTTAGACGTCCACTGCTGGACATAGGTCTCCCCCAAGGATCGCCACGACGACATCGCCCCGGCGCTTCATGCGTCGCCCGCATCCATCTTTGAACTTTTCGAAATGACGAGCTTAAATAATGTCTCACTTAGACGGTGGAGGAGAAAATCGTGAGGGAACTTCAGGGGTTTTCTTGACGGTATATGGTTTATTATTCCGTCGGTACTAGGCCGGTCTGGTGATCCCACCTAACCTTAGAAGAGACCACTGCCTGGTAATAGGGCAGTAAATGCGTTGATGTTGGAGATTGATAATGGTAAACAGACCAAATCTATTATGTAGCACATATGCTCGTCCTAATTACAGAAAAAGATAACGCGCACATTTATGATTATTGTCGAAAATAATAGACATGTTTTAAAACCGACTATGGTTTGCCTATAATTCTACGTTCCTGTAATGTCGTGTTAAGTAGATTTTTGAGCTTTGAATTAATTATGTCAGTTTGATAGCAACTTCAAACGTGGTAAGCTCTCTGAGTTGACATTAACAGCTTTCAGTGATGACAAGCAGCTGACTTTAAAAATATAACACCGCAAGAGGAATAGCAACCCTACCCCCATGGGAAAAAGGCGTGAGTGTATGTATGTAGGAATAGCAAGTCATTTATTTTGGTGAATGTGTAGTTCTATTTATAATTTAAAAAAAAAACAACAAAGGTGAATGCTTCCCAAAAATAAAGCGCATCCCACGCAATGTGTACAAATACAATATGAGCTACATATTACCCTGCATTGATTTCTTGTAGATTAGTCTAGAAATTGAAGAAATTGACTCTGCATGAACATACCATACATTATAATATTTATAATTATGCCCGAAGAGTTCAACAATTATACAAAAAGTGTTAGGTCCGTGCTGCTACTGAGAATTTAAGTTAAAAAACCCGATAAAATTGATGGAACCAAAAACTACACAATGAGCAGTCACAAATGGGATTACTGAGGTGGACTCGAAATAAAAGATGTAAAAAATTATTTAGTACATTCTATTCTATGGTCAATTCGCACCATAAATTTAGCAGCTACGCAGTTCAAATCAATTTGTTATTTCGTGAAGTGTGTTTATGTAACACATACTGTTCATATTTCGTACAAACAAAATATGTATGTAGTCTGATTCAAAAATAGGACACAAGGGGGAGTATTTATTTTACAAATAACTAAGTGTAGACAGCTCAAAATGGAACACGGATTCTAGCATATGTAAATGTTGGAGATAGGGAATGTTTTGAGTACTAGAAAAACATATACAACAGTGTTTGCTGCTCTAATTTTATATCTAAGTATATAGGACATAAGGCACGTTTTTGGTAACCAATAAGGTTACGGTTAAAGCAGATAAGAATTAATGTAAGTCAGACAGTATAACTTTTTGGATACTATGCTATTATTAAAAATTCAAAGTCCTTTAAAAGTGATAAGAAGCCAGTTGTATTTTATTTAGTTTTAATTACTTCGATATGTTTCCAAAATGTACTCTACTTGGTATTCAGTCTTACCATTTTGAATACCGCCGGAACCAAAAAAGGAATCCTAGCAAATTCTAAGCAAAATCGCAATAATAAGGATTCTACAGGATCTAAAACGTCGTGGTTAAATAATAACAATATACTGCGATAAAAACCAAACAAAGTAACTTTATTTTAAAATTTCAAGTTTATTGCAAAAACTTCCCATAATAACCAATTTGTAATTTCCTTGTATGTTAGTAGGTATCCGATCCTATTTTGCATTCACCCTATTAAAGCCTATCGAACTGTTAGAGCTAGCCCAAACTAGACACACCTGCGACCACATTATTTACTCTCCCAAAAAACATTGACTAACAACAGTGCCAATAAACTCCAGCATATTCAGTGACTTTCAGCGAACACAACTAGCACCGATATTAATTACGTTTCCAATAATTTCCTCGTTTATATTATGCACGTAAAACAAAACAATTCCATAACCACAGACCGATAAAGGCGTTACACATGGTTCTATTTTCATCAAATGCATACAGTTCCCTCCAACAATTCTAAGAAAACCGACTGCACCCCAAATAAATCACATTTATCTAATCATTCAATGCACAAATTAAAAACGGTCGCGCACTAACGGTCGATTACATCTCACATGTCTAAAACAAGACTGTATTCAGACTATAATCAACCTTATCTTGTCACAGTTAGGTATTAAATCGCGTACGCATTACTCTCCCGCGTAAATGACGTCACACGCGGCGCGTGCGCAAGAGGCGTCCGTCGCGAGAAGCGTCTGACGCTGCACTGAAAGCACTTGTTTGTTTATAGCGTGTGTTTATTTAATGGCTACGAGATTTAGAATTTGCGGTTGATTGAGCTGTAAAACTGTCAATATTTATCTATAAGGGCGATGCGTGAGGTATTAACGTAATCCAGAGATGAGATCTTTTATGTTTTATGATAGAAAGGGGTTGAGAGACATAGGGTGTTAGTAGGTAATAAACAATTAGATATCATTGTACATTTGTTGGGGAATTACGTGTGCCTTATTACCTATCACGACTACTCAAATTATTAAATGAAACAAGGGGAAAATTCTAAAATATCCTATTATCCCATATGTAAACAGCGAAAACAGAGAAACCCTAAAGCTATGAAATTGATCTATGTTAATCCATTCGAACGAGTAACACATGATACCCATGGGATTGATTCGCAACCAGACATCGGATTTAGATCTTCACACCGTAAATGTTAGCAGCTGTCGATATGGATAAGTTTCAATAAAGGCCATGTTATAAAGTGTTACAAGACTGGATAAAACAAAGATGTACACAAAACTATAAAAAATGTTTAGCAAAATATAAGATACTTAACAGATCATAAAATGAATGAAATCAGGGCGAGTTTCATCACCTAGATAAAGGGAAAGCGATTGTTTCTAAAGAAGTTTACAAATTACATCTACCAAAAAACAAGTTGAGCATCAATTCAGAAATTACGGACCTACAAAACATTGTGCTTTTATAAAAAAACAGGAGTACGGACTGCAAAAGTAAATTACATCAATTGGTAACACTAGTGGTAGGGCTATTTTGCGGTTGCTGTTAATATGATAACCACGACTACAATAGGACATTGTCCTACGTCCAGTTCAAATTCATCAACGGCCCAACGGTCATCTCAACAGTGAAACCTTTCTTCAATTCAAATTCAACGGCCATTAACTAACTTCTAAGGCCACCTACGACCTACACACGTCTTTATTAGTGACAATTACGTCTAAAATTAAGAAAAAAGTTCTTATGAAGAGGCAGGATGTCACCAATTTATTTTTAGGACGCAGCCGTTTTATAGCGACAGGATAGGGGAGGGAGTACACCGTGAAACAAGCTTGCGGTGTGGTCTTAGTGTTTTGTTATTTGCTAATTTTGGAGAGAAAGGGGTGACTACGACGACGGTGTTCGCATATTTAAATATATCAAATCTTTTCTAAATATACTGAAAGAAACTGATGGTTTTAATGTAGGGTAAGTTATGCTAATGGTATTGCTAAATATCAATATTTAACTTGAAGCTACTACCATGACACCGCCGCTACCAGGTTACCAATATCCTTATTTTTGCACTTTTTGCAAACGTTTGTCGTCGATATTGTTTTGTATGAGAAGCGGAACCGAGAGCTTAGTGTGCTCCCCAACTAAGGAATGAACGGAGAAAGGTTAATCAAAATATTTGGGGTACTGAGAGAATAATAGTGCATGGTAAATGTCCAACTGTGATTATAATAGGCCAAAATTAAACAAACAACGAATTAAATAGTTCTACAAATCAACACTCACTTTGATACAGTTTGCTGCAATAACGTGTAATAGTGTAATGTAAAACGCTTTTTACAAAATAGGCTGAAATTATTCAGTTATTTAGTGTATGTACAAGGAAACATCAAATTCCATAACGGACAAATTTATTTTAAATATGTATTTGATCTTTTTCTTCCGTATTCCGGGGAAGTATTGCACATATGGTCGTATAATTTGTTTGTTAATATAACGTAACTTATGATGTTAATGTTGTGATGGCGGCCGTCAAAGACTCAACTATATAGGGATTCTTTATGGTGTTTATGGAAGGTCACAAAAATTGCTACATAACTCGAGATAGATCAAAAGAAAAATATAGTCTGTAAAATGTCATCCCTGTTAATATTCTCCCATTTTTTACACATTTTGAATGATATCGTCCTTTACACAAACCAATCTCTTAACAGTAATCATATCAGCTAGATGATGTCCACTGCTGGACATAACCCTCCCCCAAGGATTTCTACAACGACCGGGAATTGTCACTTAACAGTATATTAATTCAAATAACACCTACCCCTTTTATATAACAGTTGATTGGTATTATGTTATTCTATGTGGAAACTTATATTCCGTGTAAAACCGCAAGCGTTCAAACATAAATACTGACATCTCAGTTAAACACTACCTAGCAATGAACAGCGAAATGAAAATACGAACTTTTTCAAATGGATAATTATAATTGATTGTGGTCATAAATTCACCTATTACGTTTTTAAGCCCAGGGCTTCTGAAAGTAACTATGGATTAAAAAATAATTAATGTTGGTTAAGGACAATTATGGGACAACGAATTGATTGGACTTCCTTTTCACTTTATTGTACACATATACACACACATACAATTTTTATTATATTGTGACGGTACGATTGGTGCAGTAGTCTAGCTTCTGCGCCGCGTGCCGCAGGTTCGGCCCTCGTACGGAACAAATATGTATATGTATGGCCTACATGTAGCTGTTCCGGATCTGGGTGTTCCTGTATAGTGAATATTTATGTTTATAAACGCACCCACAACACAAGAGAGAAAATCTTAGTGTGGAGCATTTATTTAAAACAGTTTAACTTTATATCTGGATTGCACTTTACATACTCTTTAGAATATATTCTATACTGACTTACATAAACAAACAGTAAGTACATATGTGAAGTAAGCTAGCTATTTTACGAGACAACGAACTGCGGAGACTGCGGTAGGAAATGGCCGTTCTATACGTAGTACTAATTATTATGTCTGGGTGACGAATACAATATTAGCGCCCGGTCGGTCGCTCTAGGTAAGCTTACTTCTACCCTCCAATACCACATATAAACAAAATGGATTCATAATCGGTCAAAAGATCACTGAATTAAACTTATCTGCATTACACTGCATGGCACTTACATTTCTCTTAGTAAACACTTGCACGTGATGATAATAAAGAATGTGATTTCAATATAAACACATTTTACGTAGGTATGATAGTAGGTACTCAGATTATAAACCCTATCGTAGTACAGGCTAATGGATTGGTCCCAATATCTTCAAGATGGCGCATATGTCGCTTTAAGTCCAGCTGTCCCTGAAACTGGCTTCACAGTTCCCTGCGCCAGCGCATAATAAACTATTGGGAAATATGCACACGATAAAATTAAGTAAGTCTTAGTTTTTAATAAAGTATCGTGAGAAAAAATACTCCAGCCCGTGGTTAGGTATAATACCATCATACCAACACGCCTGTCGTCTCCGAAACGTTAGGCAGAGGTGTACTAATGTACACCCACGTTTCGCCGGTATGTTTTAGGTCCCATGTAATAGGGGGCGAGCCTATTGCCATTAAATTAGTTAGGTATAAATAACAACATTATTTTTTTATACTGTGTACGAATGAAACTTGGAATTTCAACTATGTAATATTATTTCGTGTCTTACAGTTATAAAATCCATTAAGAAATTAGCACGCGTATTGAAACCATTTCTACGATTACTAGGACAGTGATAACGTGAAATCTCCAGAGATTAATAGGTCAGTGTGGATGAGAGCTCTCTTGTGTTGCAAACGTGTACATTTGCGTTACTATCTCAAGTGTACCGGCTGCAACATTAGCGAATGTGCCCATTATGAACATCTGAAGGTGATACTCATGCCTGAAGGGCTGCAAAGGAATGTTACATATGGGCAAATGTAAGAGCCAAAGTGAGTGATAGGTAGATCGTAAAATTATATCGTATTATTGGATGTACTTTCTCAATGCCCGTTGTTGATCAACTATAAAATAGTTTACAAATACCAGAATTAATTAATACAACTGAATTCTTAAAACTTAATTTATTTTTTCAAAACAAAAAATAAATGCATTGTTTTTACTTGATATATACCACACAAACCATCTAGAGTTTAACAGTGGTATGTATATTCAGACATAATATCTCAGCTCATATGACACGTCGCACTAATATTATTCAAGTAAGACTAGTATTTAGCCAACCCGCAGTAGGCTAGCGTGGTGGACTATAGCCTAATCCCTCTCAAATGAGAGGAGACCCGTGCCCAACAGTGGGACGTTAATGGGTTGATGATGATGAAGACTAATATATGGGGCAGAATGTAAACCCACGTCCGTGTACTCTAAACGTTAAACTGTTGTACTGGCAAATATTAAAAATCGAATCATGCAAATCATCCGATAGGTTGAAAGCCACGGCTTACATATTATACCATAGTATTGAAATTTTTGCAAACAGGATAAAAATACCGATATTCGATTATGTTCTTATTCTGAACATGTTCATCAAAAACAATAGAACGCGTGCTGAAATGTTGACTATGAACATTTACATAATATAAGCAAGATGTAAATAGCGTTAGCGTTAGTTTTTTTTTGATAATTTACTTTGTAATGAAGATGCCAAATGAACTGATTATAATCCAAAATACATAGGTTTGGTACATTTTACTTTTTATATTAGAGATTATTGAAATTAAATTTTTAAGTTAGCGATTAGCAAACTGCATGCTGTTATTATAAATATACCTACATCCGATTTAATAACCCAATACCTACATCAATTTTTTTTTAAATACTGTTTTACATAGCGGTAATTGACATATGAAATCCTATTATGCTCTGATTAATTTATTCAGGATACATTTTAGGAACCAAAGAGTGAATATTTAAAGCAAATTTATTTAATCATCAGTACATAAGGACTAAAAATCAACTGGAAACGGAAACAGACTCCAGGATACATAACATTATGTAATGATCGAACTGACCACAGCGTCCGGTAATATAACACCTATAAGTAATTAATAACACAAGTTTATTTGGTTCAACGAACGATTACCAACTAGGCACCCACCTACTGCTAAATAGGCAATGCGTTCAAAACGGGCGAAGATTTTGTATAATGATTTATTTATACTACGTACTGTCAAGCTAACCAAATACACGTTATTGAAAGTGATTATCCAATTGATATGACTTTTGAAGTAAGGGGACCAGATGTTATTGGTCAACCTTTCAAGGAATAACAAAATTATTACTGCTATATTATTTTTATAGTAAATAAGCTTTAGCTACATAGATTATAATAAATCACATCACGGGTCACATTGTCTATTGTCCATGCTTAGCCAAAAGCATACGTCATAAAGCCATAATTAATAAAAAACACAAAAGTAATGCAATAACATATTATATTGACTTACGCGAACATTAGACATTAAAATAAAACTACTTTTTACGTCTGTCCGTGACGAAAAGAGGCCGCATAGAAACCGAAGCTTTGGCACTAAACAATATTAATATCATCATCATCATCATATCAACTGTTACACGTCCACTGCTGGACATAGGTCTCTTCCAAGGATCACACGCATCCAGCGGACTCCAGCGACCGATATTAATATACCGCGATAAAATCTGTATATACTAGTAGTTATTGATAACATAAATTTATTTCTAAATCCCTATACAAAATCCCGAAACATGTTTGAAAAAGGCGCCAAACGGAAACAATCTGATATTGCGTAAAAAGTATTACAATTACAAATAAGTTTCTATACACAAGCCAAGCAAAACCTTACGCCATACACAATGAGGTTGTAATTCCCTTGATAGGGAAACGTTTTAGTTGCACTAGTTACGCTTTAGTAGAAGGGTTATGGCGCGTGTTTAGTGCAGTGTTTATGTTAGAAGCTTTATGCCGCATTCTTAACCGTCTCATTATCCTGAAATAAGACGAACTTCCAGCAGAAGAGACGATGAAACGCCACTTAGAACTAATACCGAGAAGAATAGGAAATACATAATTTATGCTTATTATGAAAATGTTGTATTTAAAGCAAAAGAGGTTAATAAACACTAGCTTTTACCCCTGACTTCGTCTGCATGGAATTACGTTTTATCCAGCCTACTTATATATTTTTTACAAACTATCGATTCCGCATTCAAACTTTAACCCCTTTTTCGCCCTTATAAAGGATCATTACCGGGACTAAAACAAAACTATACATTTTTGGAGCTGTAGCAGCAATAACTAAAAGTGATAGATTCTTAGAACCCTCTGACCATTTCAATTTCCTTTTACCATTGATTTATTTGTCATCAACAAGTTCTTTATGCAACTGATGCATAATATAACTATCACCGATTTCAAGAGCAGCAATCATAGCGCCAACCTTCGGCCTGATTATTGGCACAGCTAATAGGAAGACTAGGTTCATCCTAGGCAAGAGCACTGAGCACCCATCATAAATCTGACATCAATGACATAATGCAATCTCTCGTGACATTTGATTGGATAGCGCGCGCGGGCGCATAGTAAATAAATGTTAAACGGTAAAATTAGAATAGCGGTTCAGTCAACTCGGCGCATCGCTCCCAGTTGATCGGCGCTGCACTTAGGTACTGATTTTTTTAACATAACATCAGCATCACACTTGTGTTGTCAGATAGGAGTAGGCAGTACTTGAGACTTGTTGATTTCTTAGGCTAAAGCGAATATTAGACATGGAAATAAGACTACACATACTTTGCGGATTTTATCACGACGTTTCGCATCCTCTACACTGTCGTAGTCTGTCCGTGATCATGAATGCTGTAGTTTCGACAGCATCCGTGATCACAGGGAGGCTGAGGTGGTGGTTGTTTTAATGTTATAATTAGTAGCAACTACAATTTTTTTTTTGTTCGTTTTATTTCAGTACTTCAGACTTAATTAACTAATTATAGACACATTCGGCTCTTATTCCAATAGAGGTAGGCAGACCTTTCTTTTTCTTGCATACCTACTGCTTTTGTTTCATCAACGTTCATACATTTTGTCATTTATTTACTACTGGCAATCCTACAGCATCCTCTGCCGACATACTACATTCAAACTTGTGTTGTAAATGCATATTGAATAATTTATTTATTTATGTAGTAAGGTAATCAGAAGATTTCTTCGGTACAGAGGTACACTGGTTTCAAAACTATTATTACACATAACATGTTCAGTACATTACAGGGAATGTTAATGACTTCTCTGAACACTCCAGTCTCGCTAACTGGGTCATTATGCCAGTGCGCACAAGCACTAGTAATCTCTTACTATTTTCGCAACGTCTACTACCGCAAACTTTGGCGTACGTCCCGTCTAAATAGACAAAAGATAATAACAGAAACACAGCATCGTTATGATGCTGACCGCTTAAGTCATTATAGTCACTTAGTATCATTTAATTATGGAGTGTAAACTAATAATAATAATTTATAGTATCTACTCAAAGTCGAGGAGACGTACCTCCCTCTTCATGGTCAAGTTATACATCTACCAATTTCTACCACATGTCCCCTAAAACTTTTCAGTTAGCCTTAAGAAATCAAAATAAATTTCTAATATATTTAGTAATTCAGGTGTATCATAGTTTGTTAGTTTGGCAGTGACTGGAGGAAAAGAACCGAAGATCGAGCTGTGTTCACTAGAGGAGGCCTACGTCCAGCAGTGGACGAATATACGCTGATGATGATGATTGATGATGATAATTTGTTAATATTGACTATTTCTGGATTTATCTACTTTTCGGAACTGTTATTGAGGCTTAAATTTATAAAAACACCCGTACAGTGCGGTAAGTTACCCGTCTGGACCTCGCAGGTGAGTATGATAGTAAGGAAAATCCTAGAATAGTATATCTAGACGACTTTTGCTTAACATGGGACCCAAGACGATCCTAAACAGACGGATCTATTCTACCGCCTAACCAGCTGACAAAACATCTAAGACACTATTTACGAGAACCAGAGACAGCCCACTATTCTTAGCCGCAGACCACACGTACTAATAACACCGTATTTTCTCTCACAAACCTAAACGCACACGTTTACGTTACTTTAATTAACCAGGAACACGAACAAAAAGTGGCATTGTAGACTAAAACGTACTGGCTCAGATTTACGATTGGTAGCGGTGCAGCGGTGCCACTCATGGGAGGGGAATTCGAGGGTGGATCGTATTTATAGAGCAAGTTGTCTAAGTGCATGGGAATTTATTGGACGTGCAAGGGCTTTATAGGACGGTGAAGGTAAAAAGATTATTGTGACTTGGCTTAAAGCTGAGTTCAAAACAAACGTATTGTCTGGCGCCGTTTACTGATGTTCAATATATGTTTTATTTTTGGTTCACATTGAACCGATATCAATCGGAATTGAGTCGAAACTAAGGACCAAAATATACAATATATTTTTATAAATGTTATACATAAATAATGTTTATTCAGATATTTAAGAAAAAATTAAGAAAAATCTGGAAACAGGCTACTAATCGAAGCATATGACGAATTTTTAACCGACTTCAAAGAGAAGGAGGTCCTCAAATCGGATTTACGTATATTTTAATCATTGGAGATGGTAGTAATCATTCGGATATTCATTATGACATTCACTATAGAGATAAATTGTAATAATGTATTTGTAACTTTCAAATGCCAGAACGTGTACCTTGATGTGGTATATATATTAAATAGAATTATTTTTTAAGTGAAATAAATTCAATTTAATTTTAATACACTAATACGGTTTGTAGTTCATAGTGTCTGTGAATACAGTCGGTGACTGACAAAACGTTTAGTCTGAACGCGGACTAATTATTTATAAGTATTTATAAGTTGTTGTTATTAGCTTAAATAATTAGAATTAGTCATACAGAATAATCAACATTAAACTTTGATAAAGTGCATGAGTAGAAGTGAATTAAACCAAAATTACTACACTTAGTGCCAAACATCAAATGCAATGTTGTATCTTTTGTCGTGCTACAACTAAATAAACGTCTCTCGAACGAGTCGAACATTCTCGTAAAAAAAAGTTTAGCTAGTTGAAAATTCTACCAGACTGGAAGAAATAAATTTATGTGCAATGATAAATCACCATCGAGAATAGACTTGTTATATTTTTGGTTGTATTTTATCATTGTATTACCACCTTAGAAGTTTTAAAGGGTCCTAAACGAACGACAATACCTTACGGACAAGTGTCGCTTGGGCAATCAACTTATTATTAGGTATGTTAAAGTGTCTTCGTCGTCTTTAAAGTAGAGACTACTACATCATCATATTGGCTAGATGACGCCCACAGTTGGACATAAGCCTTCCCCAAGGATTTCCACAACGACCGACCTTGGGCCACCCGCATCCAGCGGATTCCAGCATGGATCATATCAAAATAAATAATCATAAAATGTCGTTTTTTATTAAACTATGCAGAGGTTTTACTATAAGTAGTAGACAATGGATAAAATACTTATATACTTTTTTTGTAAATATGTAAACATATAATACATAAGAAACACCTAGAGGAACTCAAACAAAAATTCATCACAACCCCCACCTCGTGATCAGCAGTCCGGCCCTCGAACCACTAGACCACAGGTCGTCAAAGGTTTGAACTATTCTTTTCAGTACGATGAGGTCCTGAGGCATCAAACAACCTGCATAGTAATAAAAAAAGCTCTTACCTCCTTCTCCCCCTGTACTTTGAAGGCGTCTCCATGTATCTTGTCCCTGAGGGCCACCAGCTCCAGCGGCCAGCTCGACACCTCCGCGTCAGGATCGGACAGAAGCACCTGACAAGGAATAAACAATTCATTTGGTCAGTTTGCTCATATACTGTTTATATGTATACATTTCGATAGATATTTCAGTAGATACACGAAGATAAGAGACCTAAACACAGCAGTTACTTAAATTGAAATCGATTCGAAGCCATCTGTAATGGAATGTAATATTTTGTAAATAACGGGGAAAAATCTACGAATGACTATGATGGTCTCGTAGCAAATAAGAACTACACTACAAAGAACTTGCAATAGCTGTCTTGTACACATTTACCACGATCGAAATTATGTGAATTATTGGCAAATTGAGGTGTGGTAGCCGAGCGGTGTGACCAGTGGACTGAGATGATAGAGGTCTTGAGTTCGAACCCAAGGCACGCACCACTGACTTTTCGGAAGTTATGTGCGTATTTATCACATGCTCAAACGGTGAAGGAAAACATCGTGAGGAAACCTGCATGCTTGAGAGAATTCTCGATGGCATGTGAAGCCTGCAACCCGCAATAGGCTAGCGCGGTAGACTATAGCCTAATCCCTCTCAATTGAGAGGAGACCCGTGCCCAGCAGTGGGACATTAATGGTTTGATGATGATGATGATTGGCAAATTGTTAAATTACATCCTTACCCGTTAAGCCCGTATGGCTTAGATAATATAGAAATTTACTTATCGAGTTCTAGCTGTTATTTTCTTTTTCCATATATTATAACCTCCACCGAAAGCTCAAATAGCATAAAAATTAAAAAATAAATCTACGACTTTAGTGCTGCGAGTTTGACTCTTGCGCAGAACCCAAATTGCCTAGCGATTTTTTCATGTCAAATCTACAAGCTAAGTAAACACAGACACGATATAGAACCAATTCAAATATCAAGGTGTAAATTAATTAAAAAAGGAGGACTTACAAACAAATCGCCCATATTACACAAAACACTATTTGAAGTAGGAAGAAAACTGTTCAACAGGGAACAATTCCAAAACACTAAAAACAATATTTAAATGTCACTAGAGATGTGACTGTACTCATGTAAGAAATAAATATGACTGGTTGTTGGACCACATTTAACCCCCTTATCGCTGAGATTGATAGGCCAAACATTACTTGTCCAAACAAAGGGAGTAATGATGTTTACAAGTTATTACTTAATGATATAATACTGTCATTAATGTACTTTATGATTATTGTTTCCTTTGGAAAATGATGCTTAATGGAATACGGGATTCCTTTAACTACCTATATTTATAGGTATAATGATGTCAGCTGTTATAATTTTACTAGGAAGAGAGAGTTAGGGACTACTTACACTTATTCAGATCTATTCAGTTTTTGTCCATACAAAATCATTATTTTCTACGCTATTAGAATAGATTATATTATAGTTTAGTTGAAGAAGTTATCCATGTACAATTGGCCTGTATTTTTTACATACTAAACGCAATCTGGTTTTGCGGCTTGTTTGTAATCTCCAATGACGTTGAAGTGTAAGATCATAAAGCAACATTTATTTGACTTAAAATATGAAAGCATGGCGATCAATATGTATTCCTTTTCTCTAAACCCTATAGAAATAGAATCTTTATTCGCCAGAAATATGGTTGTACATAAGTTGTTAGCAAAATACAATATTAGTCTCAGCACATCTCGCCTTTAGTCGGCATGTGAAAATTATTTGTTATTTTAAACAAACAAGTTAAAGTTAGCTAATTGTACTGAGAATGTGTTAAATTCGCAATTAAATCGCCCTGTCTTTGGAATCATGTAATAATGTAATCATCTTTGTAAGGAATAGGCGGTTTCAAAGCCAGCAAGATGTAGGTAAATTGACATGGATATACAGTTTCTGTATGATAAGGGTGTGCCCTTTAACAGTTCCTGGCGACTGCTGCGATTGACATTATTATTTATGTACTTACATTATAGGTCCAATCTGAATTATAAAATAAGAGGGACCTCTTTAATTACTTCCTCATAGTGATGTTACTGTTTTTTTATATAAAAATGCATCAAATGCGCACGCTACTTTAGTTGACAGATACCTATTTAAAAGGAGAAGCTGACTGACTGTCATATCAAGACAGGACCTAAACTATATGAGTTAGGAACTTGACATTTTGCACAGGGGTCCCTTTTATAACGTAGGGGAGCACTAAAAAAAATATGTTTGAAAATTCTCTACCTAAGGGTGTAAAACGTTAAATTGAACGCGGACGAAGTCGCGGGAATCAGCTAGTTATAAATTAGTGCATGTTTAACGTTACATCAGTTTGCCTAATAAAGTGAAATTGCTACACTTACGGCTACTCAAACGCTACTCAATTTTAAACTGACCTACAACATAATACTGGCTATAAACGTGAAAGAGTACGCTCTATATTTAGACATTAATAATAATAATCTTTTATTTTCTCACCACAAACAATTTAACAAAATAGTACATATTTTTTGTTTGTTGTGTTAGCTTGTAAACCTGTAATACAGATGTGTTAGAGTTTGGCATTATAGTAGTAACTACACAATATGCAATGCCATCATTTTAAATTACCAAGTGTCAATTCTATGTAGGTCCTTCTACAAAAATGGATGTGTCTAGAATAACTAAAACAATGGCTCTTCGCTTCCCTCTGTGACGTCAGGACCCCAAAGTTTTTTGTATAGTTTTTCTATCTCGTAAACGAGCTTACGATTCGTCATTCATCTATTTACAAACCTCAGTTGTTTCTATGATTGGAGGAAGTATCAGTATTAAACAATTTGAAAAGGTGAGTATTTAAGATGAATGAAATTATTTATTTAAGGGTTGAACAATGCTAATTAAAAAAGAAAATATATTTCAATGTTTTTTTTTTCAAATCTATTTAATTCCATCGGACCGGGTAAATCTAATTTACTTCGGTTTAGTAGTTCAAAAAAATCGCATTTAAATACATACGTATATGAATATTGAGTAATACATTATATCGATGATGTAAATCAAGTACATACATTTCTAAAAAGTACCTATTTTGCAAAAATACTTATCGACCCATCCAAACATCTTTCAAACCAAAAAGGAGAAAAAAAAAACCTAAAAGCCGAGACAGCGTGGAGTTAAAAAATAGGTCAGAAGCGCGAAAAATGTCACGTACTTGTTGGACGCATGCCAGAGACGGATTGACAATATTTGTAAATGGCGATGAACTGCGAGACGATGACTGTACATGCGCTAAAATATATTTAGACATGCGCGGATTTTTTTTTAAACTTTTATTTTCGACTGCAAAGATAGTCGCTTTGCAGCTTTAAAGGACTGATTGTTTTTATACTGAATATGCTTATATTTACTAACACTTAACACTGAATAACTTTTTAAGGATTTTATGATGATATTTTTAGGTACTACTTGACAGGTGTCGTTATGTAATGTTTAGTACGCGTGGTGGTTCCAAAATTACTTGAAATAACGCTTGACTCTGAGGACTCAGTACCTACTCACATTGGGAAAATTAATATGTATGTGTATGAATTCCATTGCAAATACTTTATCAGACACTTATTAGTTGAAAATTTGTTATAATGACGGAAATAATACCTAAAACTCCTATCAACAACAACTTTAATAACAACAAAAACAATCAACAATATTGGAGCGCATTCATTCAACAAAAAATATATAATGGATGCTTATATTTAACGTGTAGGTACGTGCGTAAATCAATGGGAATTAGGTCAAACCGTCAGTAAAGTATTCACAAGCCGTGGCTTATCCTATAAACACCTGTCAGTAAGACGCAAGCTAATAATGCGCTACCACACATGATCATGTTGGATTAGTTATTACATATTTATTTATTTTCTCTGTAGTCTATACTCGGATTTCCCTTGCACTGGGTGCGAAGAAACTACATACAACAAACTTCTACCAAAAAGTAATATAAGTACACGGAACAGCTATCTAATACTTGTTCCGTGCGAGAATTGAACCTGTACCGCAGAAGACAATCGGTCAGTCAAGTCGTTGTGTTAGATTAGAGTATTAGAGCCTAGTTGATCTATCAGACGGCAAGCCACGATCCAGTGGTGACAATAGTGGAAATATTAATAGGAATATATCTGTCACATTACCGGTATCAGTCACCAAAATAACAATAGAAAACCAACTTACACGTCGTTTGTAAAATGGTAAATGATTTCGATCAGGCATTTCACATACAAACACACAAAACTAAAAATTATACACAGTCCAAATATTGCTAATATAATAACTTCAATCCTAAAGTCACTATCACACAGTCCCTTCAAAAATATCACTTATAAATTTCATTGTCCTTCACAAAAAAATAACCGAAATAATTGTCACATTGTTTTCAATCACTTTAAAATTAATAGGTAAAGTTGAACTTATCCAATTCCACAAGCTTTAAAAAAATAGAAAAAAAAAGTTGTTTATTTTTTAATACGAGAACGTGGTCAAGCGTGTTCCCGCCAACTAATGGAGGCTCGTTCTATTTGAGCATGGATGGCCCACGTTGTTGGTTTGTCGGCCGAGTATTTATTAATGGTGTACTGAGATGGCAGCAGGCCAATGGCCAGAGGGCGGCTCCTGTACTACGGTTTACTACAGATTTAAATAAAAAAATATTTGTAGAACTTATTTCAATTGATGATAATCTGTTGGCTTAACACATAACTGCACCCTTCAGTCACCTGCAATATTTTTTTCCTAATCCAACTGGAATCTCCTTAATTTTTCTATTCACATTTTTACTCACAAATTTCGCTTTACCTACAATTTAAAAATGGTCTGTGCGAATCTTAAGGGTAAATAATAACGAAAGAATAATTTCTTTTGATTAATTAGTAAATCTATATTTAAAGAAAAATATTACGTGTTATCAAATACGGCCAGTTCTATAATTGAAATAAAACGTTTATCTTTTACTATTAATAAAAATATTTATAACACTATCACCAAACAGAAAGATTCTCAAGCAAAAATCAGTGCAAAACTAGTATCGGAAGGAGTATATAAATATAGTTATATTATCACCCAAATTACTTTTAAGAAATGTTTAGTACCATTAAATACAAGATTTAGGGTAAGTGAATCATAGAGTAGTACTTATTCCGGCCAGTTTCAGACTCCATTAAATGTTTATGTGTATTTTAGTTATGTCTATTTATATAAAAGCGAGTGTTTGTACATTTTATGCGAACTTGCGTCTGCGCATGTCGTTAATATGCTGTGCGGACTTGTGCGTAAGTTGAAAGCACAAATAAATAATGAATATTTACAGTGATAAAATAGAAAGATGTATTTTTCTTTCGTTGAAGCGGCGCTTTTCATAATTGGTTGGTATATCTAACTTTATGATCCTGAAAGAGCTGTAATGAGCTGTCATATTCATACTCCTAAAGGATGTAACAGGCTTTATAAAGGCGTGGTAGGTGTCAGTGTTTTATGGCTCGCCTTATAGTAAGTTTTTTTTCATTCGTACGTAGTGGTTGAGCTATATTTTGTATTCGTGTCTTTACAAACAAAATAAAATCAAGAGAAAAATCTAGTGCCTAATGCCCATTACCCAAAAACGGCTCAGTTTTCGTACTTCTATTTAAGATTGATAAACTGCACCGTTATGATACACAACCATCACGGCAAATTACAAAAATATATATAGGTAATAATTATCTTCTGGGTCAAAAACTACAGCATAAAAGTCCATAGAAAAAGCAAGACATAAGAACTAAACTATACATATACATACCTGCAGTTGGTCCTGTAGATGATTCACCACCTCTTGCCTGACCTCCTCTCTCACTTCCTCCAATCTCTGTTCCAGTTGGGCCTCCATCTTCTACCGTGATGACGTCAGCGCCGTTTAGTCACACACGAGCGAGTTAGTGGCATTCCATGCATGCAGGAGAGAGACAGAATGAGTTTAATATGTGGTTGAATAACAACTGAGGTGAATAGCGTGAACGTTGAAGGGCGAAAGAGGTTTTACCTGTTTTGTGGCGGAAAAGAAATTGTAGAGGTGTGTGATATTCGTAAGATATTTAGAGAAAGGAAATGTTCCTGAGTTCAGACATCAAAATTACTGTAGAAATCTTCTAATAATATCTGTATAATTCTTAGTAAGTTACAAAATAAGGAAAGAAATATTGTTCTAAAAGTGCAAAAATTAACATACAATTTACTGAGGCGACAGAAACTTTGTATTTATTATAATAATACTTTTAAGTTCTCATATTATTATTTTTATCATAAAACTTGTCAAAAAGACTATTTGGCTATCGTATTTTGAATTACCTACATTTTTATTAATTACACTCAAAAAATGATAATCAATTTTTAAAAAACAATACACCCATCATTCACCCACATTTGCTATTCAACCCCAGAAATACAATTTGTGCCATAAAAATAGACCTTTTGCTGTACAGATAGAAGTGATATTAAATTGTGATATTTACAAGTTTCCAGTGTGCAATAAGGTCATGATCCAATGGATGTGTTTCTCATTCTTTCTGTAAGTTAGTTTAGGTACTTAACTATATGTAACTGATCTTTGCAAATTACGCACTCATCCAGTTTACAGAACTTTCACTGGTTTTTTGGGCCTTCACAACAGAGATAAATTTAAAAAAAATTACACACAACACTTACAAAACCTCTTTTTACATTAGACATAAAGAAATTTTTTTTTTTTTGTAATTTTATACACATCTTTTTGGTGACTCCAATACTATTACAGTGTCTCAATTAATACAAAATGGATCGGCGCGTAATTTTAAAACAGAAAGACCTTTTAACAATTTATTTACATTTACTAAAGTACCCAAAAAGATGGGGTATAAACCCAAAAATATATACATGTCTCATAAATTTACAGGAGCCAAACTTTGCAGTCCATGTCTTAAAGGACTAGTCTGCTGCTAGAAGGAAGATCTACAGCCATAAGAGAGACTACCTCAGGCTACCGTAAGCTGGTTTGTCTTTCCCCTGCATGCTGTTATAATTACATACATATATACACGACAATTATTAGTAAACACAGAGGATATATCAAGCAGTGCCCAATTCTATAGAGCAGTATTAGATGGGAAATAGACCTATTTGTGTTCAATGGCGACCGGTCATATTTAAATTAATTTCACTTACTTTCAATGGTCTTTACGACACGTAATTAGAGACAGTCTTCAATACCTTACACAGATGTTTTAGAAACAAAACAAAAACTATTTACCGGACTGTGGGAAACAAAGGCAGGGTCATTTATTGAACAGTTTTTGCTGTCCAGTTACAATAAGCAACACTGAGTTAAGATCACAACATCAAATGTTATGGAGACCACACTGAACGACATTCAAAATATGCAATGCTAGAGGAAAAGGAGCACTAAGCCTAGGTATTTAAGTGCCCACAATAATGAAAATATATTTTGTAATATCTTATTTACTGTACCATTGCTAGGCGAAGGTTTTCCCAGCAACAGATAAGGATGTAGTCCACCACTTGACTGTAGTTTAATGTATTCTAACATAATTTTCCAAGTTTGTTTTTTTATTTTGTTAAGATTGGTAGCCAGTCTAACCAGATGGGTGTATTTACGCGTATTTTACACAAATCGACAGGCATTAGAGCTCCGCAAATTGATTACTAGGCCGCTCAAATACCGCTTATTTGGACCAATTAGGTGCTAGGTTTTTCAGCTCTTTTGTCAATGGTCATAAGGAAAGAATACAAATACATAATATATGTCCTAAACCTGTTCAAATATCAGGTTGAAACCAGACTGGTCATTATTGTGAGCACTCTTTAACACCTTTTCAGCTTGGCAGACCTCTCCAGTCCAACATTGTTAGGTGTACAATGGATAAGTCTAACCTTCTCCAGCTCCAAGTCGATGTCCTGTTGGTACAGGGACACATTGGCTTCAGTGTTCTCTGCAGTCTGTATGTGTGCTTTTAGCTGCGTTATCTGTAAATAAAATTATTTTTATAGCCAGTGTTCCCATAGATTTGTCTTCTATGTAAGGGGGACGCTGGGGAAAAAAATTGTCACCCCAGTTTCCCTGGAGGTTTTTTTTTGTTTTGGTAATTTTTGTAAGTGAGACGAACGTTTTTTTTTCATGTACAGAACGCTACGCTCTTGCAAAAATGAGAAGGGAACTACGGTACATTTATCGAAGGGCCACAAATAATCCTTCAAAGCGCCGCATTTGGCTCGCGGGCTGCAGTTTGGCCAACCCCTATACTATACTATAGCCCCGTTACGAAAATGGGCCTCTCCAAAACATCGTAATCACTTACACAACAAAATATAGTATAATACACTTATGAAATTCATTAACCGAATTGGTAGGTGAAGTTCTGCTTTACCTGCTCCTCGAGTGAAGCGACGGCCTCTCTGTGCGTGGCTTGCAGTTCACTCACGTACGCCACGTGCTCCGCCTTCAGCTCGTCCAATTGCTGTTCATACTTCCTGCACTGCTTCAAAGCCTGTTCTAGCTGCGTTACCTGGAAAACAATAGTTTTATTTGACATAAATGGTATGGATTCAAATGTAGGTTTATCTGTATCTGTATTGTATACTGCAAATTAATCAGTAAAGTGAAGGCATACATGCAATGTAAAAAAGAGATTTATATTGAAAGTATTCTTACGATTTTATTATTCTTAGTATATTATTATTATACTTAAGTAAAGAATGAAAGGTTTTCTCGATGGCATGAGAAGTTTGCCAACCCGCAATAGGCTAGCGTGGTGGACTAAAGCCTAATCCCTCTCAAAATTAGAGGAGACCCGTGCCCAGCAGTGGGACAATATTGGGTTGATGATAAGTAAATAGTATTTAAAACATATTGTAAAGGCATATTACCTCATAGCTCAATGAGGGTAGTTGAACGCTACGGGTACGGCGTCGGCCGCAGTCGCCGGCCGCGTCCGTGGGCGCGTCCAGTGACGTGGCCGAGCCACACGGAGACGCACACGCCTTGTCGCGCCACACCTCTTCGGAGTAGCTGTAAAATTTGAAAAATGTTTTAATTCCGTCTACATTTGAAGACGGCTAGAAAAAATATCTGAAAGAAGAAAGAAAGAAAGAAAAACAGTTTATTCGCGTGAACGTGACGCACATATGCACACAAAAAACAAGTAGGTACACAAAAAAAATAACAATAAAATAATTTATAAAATGTATGCGCCACAATCCACGCGAAACGGCTCAACGCTCAGCTTATAGCCGTGGCTTGTGCGCGCAGGCACGAAACCTCGGCGCTGGTTTTCAGCGTTAGCCGATATCTAATAAAAATAAATATATTCTGTGCTGTCTTCTAAACTGAAAGATTCAAGATCTGGTAATTCTGACACAGGTAATTCTATTGGGTTTATAAGGCTTGAATTGATTACTCATCATTTTAGAAGTATTATTTAGACAAAAGGTTATACTTTAAACATTTTCGTACTTAGATTTAAATAAATTGCAGTTCAAATTATATATATTATATTTAGTAACATCATTTTATTGTTTGATCAGTAATGAAGATCAAGATATTATTTAAAGAACCACGTCACTTTTGTAGTATATTCATGTATTTCCTAGGAAGTAGTAACGTTTTATAATAATTCAGCATAAAAAATAATATGACCAAATAATCATTGATTTATTCGGAAGTCTAAAAATAAAATCCTGAAAACCGTGCATTTCAAATAAATACGGTTAGAATAAATAGTAATATTTTGCATAATTAATTAGTAAAAAGACTCACCTTCGCTTTGTCCTTGGTTGCAAACAAAGATAACATAAAATTAGTTATTAATGGAAATTACCAACCTTGTTTTAACTAAGCAGAATAGTATATTGAAATATAAAATAAGAACCTATTTGTATCTGCTTGTAGTATCTTTTAATTCTGTTATCAGAAGTATGAATGCCAATTACATATAGGTAATTTATACGCAAAATTTAAATTACTAGAAGAATTATTTACTCTGGTGTAGGGAGCAATTACGCACACAGGGATAGATGCCGATAATTCAATCTGCAAATTAACCCTTGATTCCAAAGCAATAAGTCCAAAATAGTCTGTCAACAATGTCAACTCACCTTCTCTCCATATCTGAACATTTTTTTTCAAAATAGGTCCTGAGGTTCTCCATCTCTTTCTCATGTTTTATATCTAGCTCCTGTCTTAGTGCATCAATATCCACATTTCCAGCTTTTACAGAAGCCAGGAGTTCCCTCAATCGCCGCGTCTCTACTGTATAAGACTGTTTGTCTTGCTGCATCTGAGATTCTAACTCCTTTATTTCTGTGTCGTTATCAATTCTCATCTTCCCAATTTCATCACACAAAACTTGTATCAAACTCTCCCGGAGCTTATTTCTAAGATTCTCTTCAATGTAACTCTCAAACTTATTTATTACTGTTGTCAATTTATTTTCAAAACCTGTTTGAAAGTCATCAGAGACATCTGAGGACCTTAGGTCGGATTTCGAGTAATTGATTACGATTTCTTCTCTATCCATATCTTTTTCACCATTAGAACTTTGGACTGAAGATCCTCCGCTCATAATAGCCGAGTAGAACTTCGTACTATCGTCTTTTACAAGGCTTTGGTACTTCATGAAGTCTGATAGCTGTGCCTTCATAGTGTCATGTTCAGAAGTGGATGACTCTGCAACTATGTGTTGCAGATTCTGAACTTCGTTAGTAAGATGGTCATTCTCATGTCTAAGGTCATCTCGTTCGCGAACCGAACGCTGTAATGAGATGGTCAGTTCTTCAATTAAATTGTCACGCTGCGTAATAGCGTCTTCCAAATGCACAAGCTGAAAGGACAGAAAGCATTGAATACATATCACATTCACATGGAAGCATAAAGCAGGCATTCAAAATAAAATCTTATCATAAGTAATATGTTATTTTCGTGAAATAATTGGCACAAAATCTTTAAAAATATTATGTGGGAATGAATACGATAACAGAAACAGTTTATGCTTACAGAAAACATTGCAGATATAAAAAATTATAATAACAACAATAGTAAATAAAAGCTCCATATCAATCAAACTGACAAACATCATCACAGATTGGTGATACATGTGATTTATACAATAAACAGAGTATACACATAGTTGCAGTATTTTAAAACTTTTCTTTCAGTAAATAAAAATTGTAAAAAGTTTGTTTGTAGACAGTAGTACATAAATCCTTTTTACAAGCTTTTAACTCGCAATTCATTTGTGTGCTTACAGCATGCAATAAGATTGTAAAATTATAGATAAACATCACAAGTTTAGTACAATAATTGTGACAGTAATATTTATTTTCCAATTCTACACATTTAAAAGCAGTAAGGCATCATAACTGTTTATTAAAACAGAATAGAAAAAAAAATTAATCAATTATTAAATCAATTTGAGACCAAATTTATACAGAAATGTAATATTTTGATATATTTTCATAAATTAAGAAGTGTATGTTATAAAACATTAGTACATAGCATGCCATTGGTGTTAGGAGCAGTATTAAGCAGCAGAGTAGTGTCAGACTGAGGCATACAACAAAGCAAAACCCATGTATTACAATAAGTACCTTTGCATGATATTCTTCACATATAGTTTTATAATCTGTTAATGTACATAAAGACATAGTTTCTTCTGGTGGGATTGACTTTGGCATAGAATTTTCCTCAGGCTTATGACTGTCTTTTTCCTTCATTTCATCTTCAACAGTGATTTCTTCAACTAACAAGTCTGCCTCAATCTTATCACTTGACAAACTTTGCTTGTCGGGAGACATTTGTAATGAATTTTCAGTGGACAGACTCTGTCTCTCAGGCGAGAGTGCCAATGACTTGTCACTTGATAAGCTTTCTTTCTCAGGTGCCAATTGTAGTGACTCATCTGGTGATGGCTCTTTAGACTCTTGATCATCAAAAACCTCCTCTACTTTAACACTATCTCCGGCACCAACAAGATATGGTGATAATAAATTTGGGAACACTGGAATGGGTTCAACATTTGTGTCTATTACAGTTCCACCCTCTGGTGGGGGCCCAAATATTATTTTTGCAGCTGGAAAAGGAAATTTAGGAGCTCCCTGACCCCGTATGTCAAGCTTGATCATCTCTTCAGAACCAGAACTCACTTTATCTGGTGAATCAATTCCATCTGAATTCTCAGCAGAATCTTGTAAGTTTGATTTATGACTACATTCATCATTTAGAGAGTCTAGGTACGTATCACTTCGAGGAGATAAGTTTGGTGTGCCATGTTCAGTTGGTCCTATCTTTTCATCTAGTATATGGGATTTTTCAAGAACATCTTTAGATGCATCTGATGACAATGCTAAATTGACAGGACTCTCTTCACTCAAAAGATGTATGTCAGATACAGCATTAACATCAAGGGGTAAGGATAGACTCACTTTACTCGGGTCGTGTGTACTTGGATTTTCACTAAAGGAAGTGTGTGGGTATGGAATGTTTATGGAACTATTTTGAGAAGCCTTCTCCTGGTCCGGTTCAACTGTAAGAAGACCTTGTGTTCTACTTGCATGGTCGGAGTCTGTTGAGTATTCAATTTTGGAGGGAATATGTTCCGATATAGACTCAGTCTTGTTGTCGTCGACATCCTGTGAAATTGGGTTTTCATCCGCGTTTTCACTCGGCTCTATACCTGTCTCAGATTCGTTTGTAACACTTCCTATACTGGGTATCTGTTGAGAATGCACAACATCCGGAAGAAGGTTCTAAAAATAAATAAAAAATATAAATAAACGATGTTAGACTTTCGGGGGCATAGGTAGGTCGAAGTTAGAAAGTTTAAAAGTGCGTGCAATTCCTGAATGGAAAATTTGTTATGATGCTAACTGTACAAAATGAGATTGCGGGTAAATTTATTGAAACCAGTAGGGTGTTGCAGCTATGCATCTCCAAACTATTTTTAACAAATTATAAATATCTTGACGCAAGATTGATTTCAAATTAACTAAATAAATTTGATGTCAATTACGTACCTTAATTTCAGACGTGTGAGGTAGAGACTTGTGGGGATCATCCATAATTTAATAAATTCATATTAAAATCAATCGAATATTTCATAAAAAAGCCACCAAATTCGTTGTCAAGACGACGTTTCACTCATTCAAACAAAATACAAACGCCATTTAAAAAGATACGTTACGTTTCGTTATCCCTACACTACGTCAATTGTCAAATTAGTTTCTGCATATTGATCATCTTAATATTAATACCGTGGTGGGTTATTAATTCACATAACTTAGTATCGAGATTTCTGAATGTTTGAATTAGTAACAAAATGTTGAAATATTTTTAATGATTTGCTGTTCGTAACGGATAATTCACAATATAAGTACTAAAATTAAAACTCTGTGCTAATGTTTAATAATATTTATAGTAGGTAACGGTCTTCAGTCTATCTTCAATAGTAATTATAGGTAAAATTAAATTATTCGTAGCATAACTTCATTTCGGTTGTAAATAGTGTTCATCGGTTTTCGCTTAACTCGGCACCTACTACTAAAGTATTGCAATAAATATAAAGTGACGGTTATATTTAAATAAAATTTTAGGCACATTTAACACATACAATAACTATATGGTATTGTTTTTGGGAAGTGGTTTAAATTTATTTTTCTTATTGTAAAAGCGACATACTTATAGTTTATGTCTCACCCTAATAGAGTATTACGGATTGTTAAGCAGAAAATATCTGCATTGTTATCCGTAAAAAGCGGAGCAAAAGCACAAAAAAGTATTTATTCCGGTATTCCAGGCAATACACTGTACACAGTATAACTAATAATACTCAATACCAGTGACGTAGCGTGGGTAGTGGGCGGAAGATTGTTGGGGCGGAATATTTGGGAAATGGTTTTTTCTTGTAATAATAAGCTTGTCGGCGACACCCCAGACCTCGGATTACTATGATATTTTTTACACAATGTTTGATTTTGTTGATTTTTAAATAATTATTAGTAGAATAAGTTTGATTGTTGTTTATTTTGTTAATATATGTTGTTTGTGAATAAAAATAATTACAAGTAGGATAGATAACCGATCAGATTACGAAATAATTAAAGTTAAACTGTAAAATTGTACGCGGAATGCGGCCGACGCCGACAAAACTGTTGTTATATTTGTAATCCCTTGAAAATAACCTTGTACCTGTGTAAAATAAGAAAGAAACAACATTATGTAATATTTTGAGAGTACTTATGTATGTATAAATAAATAGAAACATGAATAAATAAGTCAAAGTCGCGAGAACTGAAATGAAAATATGTAGTGAATTGGGGCAAAATAAAGACCATTTTTAGAGGGCCTCGTGCCGGTAAAGATCAATAGTACAATAGTAATCGTGAATTTGTACCGTGGTAGTCAGTTCCAGTAGTTCCCGAAATTTCCGAAGTAGTGTGTTCTCGCGACGAAGTTGCAACAGAAAAAGTGTGTTTCATTAAGCCCTCGGAATAGTGAACAGGCCGGCGTGCTGCAAAACATTAGTACGTCGGCACAAGTAGGGGAGACATCCCGGGACGCAGCGCTTTAGAAGCCGACCGTCCGAAACAAAGCTAAAATAGGGGGCGGCAAATTTCTGGTCGGCCCCGGGCGGCGAAAACCCACGCTACGCCACTGCTCAGCGCCGGATTACGGTACCTAACTGGATGCCCTAAACAATCTTGGGTGAAAAAAGAGCTCATCCCACATAAATTACAACATATCAAGTGGGCTGAGCTTATTTTTTTTTTCAGCACCAGCGCCCTACACCTTATTTGTCCGTATTTTAATTCTCGATCGGTGTGCAATAGCTGGGCTTAAATAATACTACAGTTACCAGTACTCGCGCAGTAGCGGAGTCCGTAGCATAAATTATGTTTATCTAAGTAAGTATCGAAGACCCAAGACTTCATTCCTTAGATGTAATATATACATAAACGTTTGAGGCATTTTAAGGAATATCGTTGTCCTTTAAAAACAACGCGATGTGTAATGACTAATGATGTCTTAAGTTATAACTTATCAAGTAGCTATGGGTTGTCTTGAATAAAACACGAGTACGTAGGTATTCTATTTTTATTAACTATTTACACATACATTTTAAGAAAAGCCGCTTCTGTACAATCTCTATATAAAATGCAACAACTTCGAATAAGGCCAATGTATGGTATGAATGAACGAATAACACAATATCTTATATTGCTTTGTATATTATTGATATTAGTAATAAAAATACACAATTTTATTCGACATACACACGCGAGACACCAGGCAATTTATTCATTGTTGGCCAGCAAACGGTATTGCAAGATATTCAACGAACAAAAAAAAGTTAATCGACATACACGAGACGAGACGCAAATATTTGATATTAAATGCAATGCTTTAATAACAACGATAAAAAATGAAAGTTCTACTAAAACAACGTCTAGACTAGACGTTTTGGAATATAGAAAATTTATTACAATATCAGTTGTTGATTGTATTCAGAATCTAGTATTTTTAACCATTTATAAAATACATTATTTTCCTGTTGATTCAATTCACATTGAATGTGTGACTGAGTTAAAAGTAATAATAAAAATTAAGTTTTGTTTTCCGTTGCTAGAACTATAATAACTGAAAATTATATATGTATCAATCTAAGCATAAATGTATCTAATAAAATCTGAAACCTTTTGATATTGCTGTGGATTAATTTGCTGAAACTGAAACAAATCTTATTTACATTACAGTAAGGTTTGTTTTAGGTATTCAGTCAATAATTATCAAAAATAGCTGATGTGTTGAAATATGTCAGTGCAACTTACCCCAGACTGAACGCCTAAAACGATTTCTTTACACCCAATTTTATATTGAACACCATAATAGTAAAATTTTCGTAATTTCATAATTTTAATTACTGCCTTTATCGGCGTATTCCATCTTCTAGAATTTCTTAGTACCTTCTATTCTATCGATATCTACACATTGAAAAATGTATTCTTAATCTGTTATTAATTCTCTACAAGCCCTGTAATTTGTAACTATAATTCAAAAAGCATCTATCTATTTAAATTACATTATATATTTTTGTTGTTTTCTCAAAACCTGGAGTCACATAGCGACTTAATCATTATTAGGACACGAAATACCACTTATCATGAAAGCCTCAATCAATTCGAATCAAAATTTATATATTAACAATATATAAAATAAAATAGCTATACTGTATTTATTCTAATACAATAAATAGCTACATTATTTTTGGTTCAATAAATTTATAATTTTAAATATGATAAATTAGTATGTAAAACAGTTTATTTAAAGCAGACCAATACTAAAAAAAATATTTTACTTTGAACACGCGCCTGATTTATTAAGTATTTTTTACTATGGCGATCCTTAAATTGGGTTATTGGGGATATTATACCAATCTGAAAGGTATAATCTATAACATTGTTATATGTGTTGTAAGATATTGTCAGAATCGAAATCGGAAATACGAATTTATTTGAGTTTCAGTTTTAAAACCACTTTTGTTTGATTGTTTTACGGTTTTGTATACCCTTCCAGATTTGTATAAAATTCTTTTAGAATATGTAGGTAGGTACTACTAATACAGTATACACTAAAATCCCTCAATAATATAAAAAAAATACTATTAGTATTAAAGGTACTCACAACTAACGTTACGTCACAGAGACAGTAGTCTAATAGACTAGTAATAATTTAGAAATTATTGCTTCCTAAATTAAAATACCATAGTTAGTAAATGTATCTTAAAACAAATAATCATGGTGGTTATGATACTTATATCGATAAAAACTGCAGTCGTGTAGCTAGAATATAATAAAAACGGCTAGAAGCAACTGATACAGTTTCAAGACAAATGTATTTATGAATCGAGACAGATGAAGATCGTGGGCGTTTCTAGACTTTTCCTTCAGACGGGTTTGGCCCCTTCTGAGGTGGGTACCAATTTCTATCGATAGTGCAACACCCTAGGGTGGGCAATGGACCATTATGGGATGGGCACGGCCCACCCGGCCCCATGATGAAGATTCTTAAAATCTCACAATTTAGCGCAAAATATAAAACTTCCTTGGCACAATACGATAATTATAATTTATACACACGTACGAATTAATAAGAAATACATCAAAATATATATCGAAATTGCCACACCATACGTAACGACAGTAACTTAAACGTTATTTATTAATATATATATGTATAGATAATCTTCAATATAAATATATATTTTTCATCTGATATACTCTGTATGACTTTAAATACTTAATTATTTGTCTTCTAGCTTCTCAAAGTGATTGAAGACTGTAAAGATAGATACAATCTATTAAAACTAAGTGGTCATATGTGCCTGATTATACACGAAACACACCATCTGCTATTTTTAAGTCACGCTGTATAAACATGCATAGGTTATATTGGAGAAAAATAATATTAAATAAACATTTGAGACGACTCAAATGGCTTTCTTAAATGTACGTAAACTTAAAACACTGTCCTAAATTATTGATTATTTGAACATTGCAGGGAAAACATTTTAAAACTGAAGCCTATCTATGGAATTACAATTCAAAATGTCACTTTTCAGGTTAAAACTAATCTCCTAGGGGCAGACATGCCCATGACCAAAAATGCGATTAAATAAATGAGGATTAACTAAATATGCATACACCGCGATAAAATCCGTAAAAATCGACTTTATTTCAATAAAAAGAAATGATATATTTGGTGTCCGTGAAATCATGTTAAAAAACACTTCAGAAGATAGGGCCTTGTGAAAAAATTTTAGTACGTCGTTAATAATTCACTTTGGTAACGACCTTGATTTGTGTTAGCACTTACAAATAGACAGTCAAATAAATGAACACGTAAGATCCATGGCGTTTCTAGACCACATTGAATTTGTAAAAATTTTGTAATAATAATACCGTAAATATTTGTTGCGTATTCGTTTTAAGGAAAATATTGCAAAAATATATTATATATAGGTACTAAATTTTTTTTCTTTTGTTGCTATGTGGAGGTAAATAGATGTATGCCAGTTGAATAAACCCAGTTTATTTGATACTACTGCACATAAGTTATATGAAGTTTATAGACAAGATACTGTTTACACGTCGCGATGTATTCGGTGTTATTAAGGGACAGTTTCGCTTAGCAAAGCTACTTTCTCTTTTATAGTATTTTCAAGGGGTAAACGAGATGGTTTGCTGAATTTACAACATAATTTAATTGGCACTTATAGGAATATAAATTATATGGGAAGAACAGAGTTTATGAGCTAATAAAAATAAGTAACTGATTGGAAGTGGCTTGTGTTCTTTATATAAGAAGAAAATTAAGATTTTGCTTATTTAGCAACCTGGCCAATTACGATGATGTATTGATGAATTGGAGTGCCAGAATATTTGAACATTTGGCAACTAACAATTTTACGTAAGTACTTACTACCTACACAAAATTTTCAATATATAACCCAAACGGTAACGTACAAGGTGCCTTATGAAAACCTCACAACAAGGTCTTTTGTTACATTTTTTGTGCTATTATATTATTTTAAGCCACCTATTCTTCTCGAATTATTTACAAACCCACTGAACTTTTACAAACAAAAATATATTATCCGTTCATAACCTTGTCACATCATTTAGACATACCTACACATAAAGGATCTCTGCGATAATCAATCACATTCTAAAGGCAAAATATTGTAAGACACTACACGACTCTCCACCAAAACTTTTATTAACCCTGAATCAATATAATACTCTTAGAAGTCACAAATAAAGCCAGAGTCACATTAACGCCAATTCGCGTCAGCCCTCACGTGGATATTGGTCAGTTGGTCAAATGCGGCCATCGGCCGAAAACCAAAGGGGCTAGTACAAATAATGTTGACCTGACGCCGTCAAGTTACCAATTTCGTGACGTAATCGAGAATACAATTTCCCTATCACATTTATGTTCAATTTTATATAATAAGTGCAATTTGCTTCACACAAACGTCAGGTTGTATTGAATATCAATAAGCGTAGACCGGTTATTATTGATTCAAAATTAGCTACAGTTACGACACCTTGCGTGTATGTTATTGGTGTACAGTAGCCACAGTAGATCAGTGAGTATTTTCGCTGGTGCGGTGTGGGCAATGTGTCCCTGGCTTTGTTCGGGAGCCAGTGCTCCTTGGTCGGTGGTGGATGCTCGTGCGAAGCCTTGGTGTAATTTATGTACAAGTGCTAGCGTGGATTGCAGTCAAGTTTTCTGGGCCGACCGTTCCTCGTCATCGTCGTCTTCTTCTTGAGCCATCAACTTTCTTGCTAGTTGTAGTGCCTGGAAAAAATATTTGCTTATAAGAATCATTAAGAGTTCACACGTGACAACTAGCGAGATCAATATCCCCTACGAAAAAGATATTTATGCAATTATAGAATACTAGTCTTTTAGAGATAAGGTGTTCTATTGAAAACATCTGAGGCATTGGACTCTCAAATCTGATGGTTTGTTACGTGTTACGAATATAACTGTTTAAATCGATTAACATGAAATGATTATAATAATCAAAGTTCCGGATAATAATATAATTGTATTCCTTATCATTGATATGGGGTTACGTATAAAAATATACATTTCTTACAAATAATGCCACTATCACTTAGCGCAATAAAACAATACCTATTTTGGAAACAAAATTAAGTCACTCGAACATAGCAGTTTTGGATAATTATTCGATTGCTTTACATCATCGGAGGTATCTATTAAGATATTACAGTTTAATCCTAGAAGTTAGAGGCATACTATTTGAAATAGATCCCAGAACACAACGTAAGATCTCCGGTCGCCATTTATTTATCACACGATATATCACCAAAGGTTAAAAGATCTCAACTATGAATTATCTTCCGTCGTAATAAGACACTAACATGTGTACAGCTAATCATCCAATTTATCATGTGGTACACTGTTATTTTTACGTGATGCACTATATGAAACTATGCAGTCTTTCTTGGTATGTTTTAACAGGGAATAGAGGTAATATGACTATTTAAGCAAAGAATTATTGCCAAACTGATCGCAGCTTACACAACTAGGCTATCGAGCCTAATGGTGTCATCAGAGATTTTGAAACCAAGTCTCGAGTTTAATCCCGAGGCACGCAATAACTTTTCGAAGTGACAACCGTATTTATTATATGCTCAAATGGCGAAGGAAAACATCGCAAGGAAACCTACGTGTCCGAGAGATTTTCTTGATGGCGTGTGAAGTCTGCCAACCCGGACTATAGCCCTCTGCTTCTAAATGAGACGAGACCTGCGCCTAGGAGTAAATCATTAAATGGGTTGATGAGGATGAAGCAAAGAATACATAGGTACTGTTCATCCAAAATTACTGCCATTTTCCCTGTCGCTTTGCATTAGTAGATCAAAGTTGTTCGTTTTGGGGTAAATAAAGATTATTATTATCATTATTCAAGGAAATGTTTACGTAACTAGTAACGAACTAGAACACTGTAATTGGTAAACAACTCATGACTTAATGACAAGGCGTGCTCTCGGCGAAGTGGTAGCATTCCCGTGGGTACTCGTAAGCCCAACTCGAAAGCTTATTATGATATCGATCCTATCTGGTTTATTATGTTGTGGAGTCAGACATTTTTTTTTATGATGGTAAGGGGGCAAACGAGCAGGCGGCTCACCTGATGGTAAGTGATGACCGCCACCCATAAACATTTGCAACACCAGAAGCTTGCAAATGTGTTGCCAAACCCCTTAGAAACCGTTCAGGTTTCTTAAAATAGGGAGTTACTGAACTGACAGCAAACGGAATTCCCATGCATGCCGTCAGAATAGTCACTCCCCCAATGAGCTCTGGTAACCTTAATCACTCGCAGAAAAACAACTATTGTTGATTCACTGCGGTCTTCTGTAAGGCGGAGGTACCTACTTCCCCAGTCTGGCAGCTCAATTTGAGCGAGAAATCTCGCTATGCCCTACCTCCTACAAAAACTCTGTTATTCTATCAGATCTTATTGCTCGTTAAATGAATTGAAGACGATATAACCGTGAGATAGTGTTCTTTCACGATCCCATACACGCAAAAAATATAGGTGTACAAACACACTACATACAATATGCTATACTTTTCTTGTTTTACAAAAATTTCTCCATGGACGTAAAGTATGAAAAGTAAATCTGTACTTGGCTGTAAGAATTACTGTATGCATATCTGTTAGTTTTTTAAAACTGTGAGTTTTTGATGAATTAAATAAATAAACAGTGGCCCGATGCAAGACCATTGACTGTGAATAAATGGATATTTGTTTGTGTATGATTTCAAAAGTTTTTTTATTTTATTTAGCGATGGAAATATAAATAGTAAGACAAAGTTTAAATAGTTGTCATCGTTGCGGATACGGTCACGCGCAATCTTACGCACTGTACCATGGATAGTATAAAAAATCCCAAATGGCGGGATTCAAATAATATATAATACCGCGATAAAATCAGAAAAACTATTTCATTTAAGGTGGAAGCTCCACGCTAGCCCGCGACTTTCAAATTTTCGTACGTTTTTTGCAATTTGCCGGTCATTGTCAGGCTGTACATTGAACAAAATATGATTCGCGCCTGTAATAGGTATTTAGTTACATAATTATAATCATTTAAATCAATAAAACAGCCCTCAAAGTGCATATAACTGTATTGGTTGTCTATTTAATGAAAAAGTTATTCAATCCAATTGTATGCAATGTACAGCCTGACAAATACCGGCAAATTGCAAAAAACGTACGAAAATTTGAATTTCGCGGGCTAGCGTGGAGCTTCCACCTTAAACATTGAAATAAAACTACTACTTGCGCTATGTCGTAAACTATTCGCGTAAGTGTAGAAATCACTATGTATAATCAGTTTTATATCTTATTTCGGTTTACTTTTCCATCAGTTTGATTTTGTTAACCTTTTCTAATTATAAAGACTAAATATTTGACTTTGAAGTATTCTTAGAATGATCTAAGATGTTATGAGAATACAAGAGGAAGGAGTAATTTAGGCTTTGGGAGAATCTATTTATAAACAAGGAAATGGAGGGGAACTTGTCTTATTTTTAGTTTGTGATCGCAAGTCTTTGTAAGAGGCGAATTTTATCACTCTTCCTCTTATCAATCCAGTATTTCCTCATAGCCAGTATAGGATTATCGTTCATATGTTTGTACTAGTGGTCAATATTCTTAAAATATGTCCTTTTTTGCTTTAATTTTATTGATATTTGTAACACATTGCACAATACCTACCTCTTATTTTTTTTTAATCAGGACTAGGTGTTTCAAATTGATACATTTTTGACAAATATTGTATCAGGGTTCCTAAACTTACTGTGTTCTGGACTCTCATGTTAGAATGTCTGACTCTTCCATTAGTTTTCGAAAATGGCGTTTTGATAATCGCGATATAGTTTTAGTTATGGAGTATGAGGTATGAATATCGGCTATATTAGCCATATTTATACTTTGTTGACTGCCTAACCTGTAGAGGATACAGTAGAGGCTGGTAAATTATTGTGTGGTGTAATAACTTCTACTTAGTAACACGAGCTGCATTGCTACTTTCCATACCTGCTTTAAGAGATATCTGATATTTTATGAATAAGTTGTAACTTTTGTAACTAGAAATGAAGTGATGAACATGCAGCCTGGCACATTGTTCTTTATATGACAAAGAGAATTGAACTTGATATCACTGTTAATCAGTAAACTAGGATGATATATAAACTACTTGAATGCACCATATCACTATATGCTTATCACTCACTTATATGTTTAATTTGACCCTTCAACGATGTAAATAACAATTAATTAGTGACCATCTAGTAACTCACTAGTTACTAGATGGTCACTAATTAATTGTTATTTGTTTGCTTGATAAAATCACTTCTGATATACTATCAACAAATTAAAAATACTATATAACATTACCGTAGATACTGTTTCATTACTTGTGTGACATACTATCACACCTATTGTTAACTATTGTTACTTGTCCTATTAGGCTAGCGGTTACTAATATAACTTCATTTATCTTCAAAGCGCAATGAGGCACAATACTATTTAATCAATAGAACTAAAGCTCAGATTCTAGGATTTCACCTATGTACAGGGTCAAGCACCGTACAGCACGTTTTGCTTAGGTCACTATAATTTCGATACCGTGCTGTATGTTCAATATTTTATTTTATTGCTAATTACATATAAAGGGTTGAGTTCATTGTTCAACGTCATACCGCGCGCGTGTCTCCTATCTCATCCTATTCACTTCATTAATTTAATCGTAATTCTTTCATTGTATCTTTGAAATATATTAGTTTTTATTAACTTTTATCTGAGTTAACTCTATCTCACCCCAACCCCGAACAATCTATGTTATGAGATACTCTCAAATACCCTGATCTAGAAGAAGGTCAAGGAAATATGTATTCAATGCAAGTGAGTCAGACATGCAACAGGCAGGTATAATCAGTTGATTATACCTGCCTGTTGCATGTCTAGTTAGTCAAGCAATAAACCTTAAACACAACAATAGTGTATTAATTATTGTTGCCAACTGTGACACAAAAACAGTTAAGTAATAGATTCTGTAATTTTATGATACTTCCTATAACATGACATTGTAGTGTGACATTTATGTACGTAAGATGTTAACATTCATACCGTTATGCCTGTTGACCCAGAAAGGTTAGGCAGATGTGAACTAATGTAAATGAACATGTTGTTGGTATGTTTTAAGTCCAATGCAATTGGTAGCAAGCCTATTATGCGACGCCTATTAGCGATACCATCAATTAAGCATCTAAAATTTGAATTGCTATTTTTTAGAAAAACTCCAATAACACTGCTCAACCTGGTTATCAAACCCAAGACATGAATAACTGTGTAAGAGACTCTAAATGTGTCCTATGGGGACTTATAAGGATAATGTAATTAAGGATAAACAAATGCTAATAATAGCTAGTACACATTACTAAACCACCTAGTTTAAAGTTTAGTTTTAATCCTCTTTCATTCACAAGATATTTCGTAATTAAATTCAACACTAATCAACCATTAAAATATAAATGCTGTATTTTTAACACTCAATAATGAGTAGGTGTTGTAAGGAATTACTTAATGAACAAGAGTATTTAGCCTTTGCAGTGGTATAATAACTGAGCATTCTATAACGCATGATCAGCATATTAATAGGTCTGTATACAATGTCACATAGATATTAATAACTTATGCATATTTAATTATTTTACCCTATCTGAAATTTACATTGGAATTTATTGAATGTGTTTATTGTGTGCTGTATTAAGAATAATTGTAAATATTCAATAATAACAATTTACTTATTACTTCAATAAATATGATTTTAGCATTTAATATCAGGGTTGTATTCAGCTATGAATGGGCTTTCAGAGTTCAGTCACTGACGCATCAACACCATACACAGATATGCATACGAATTTCGAAATTATTGTAATGCGAACAGTGATCTAATCGTCTGTTCACACCCACAATGTGCACTTGTGTGGCAACTCACCTGGAACTCATTGTAGTGCATTTTTCGTTTCTTCTCGAACTCGATTCGCTTCCGGCGCACCTCCTCAGGCTCTTCCATATCCTCGTCACTTTCGCTAGCCTCGGGTTCCACACACTTTGGTGGCTTGTTCATACTAGCTGCTAACTTTGCGGCCAGAATGTTCGCATCTAGTTCGTCCGCCGGCTCCAAATCCCCGTCCACCGCTTCCGAATAAGGAGTCTTAGGCTCGTCCACCTTCATATGTCCATAATCTTTATTCGCCGGATGAAAAGTCTCCATAATGTTCATCTCGTCAAATCTTTGCTCTTTCGCCCGTTTGCTTGTGGACGGCGTCCCCGTGGGTGCTGAATCCTGCCCATCAACACTTCGCGACGTCTTCAATATGCCCTTGGAGGGCTTCTTCTGTAAATTTTGTGCCATTGCGATAATTTTACATCGACATTTTAGTTCTTGGCTTGGAATTTTAGACTGAAGTAGTGAAGAATCGTTTTATTTTTTCTAATGACAACTGACAAGAAAGAACAAATTTTATAACATCACTGACAGTTGACATTGACACTATTGGCAGAAGAGAATGTTAATTAATATGTTGCAATTTTAGAATAAGGACATAATTGTTATTATATATTTTTTTTAATAGCCTGTAAAGTGAAACGTCCCACTGCTGGGCAAAGGCCTCCCCACTCTTCTTCCACACTTCTGTCTTCAGCTCTCAGGGACCAGTCTTTCTGGAAGGAGTCTAGCTCATCTCGCCATCTCCGACGGCCTGCCGCGTCGCCTTTTGCCATTACGTGGGTCATGATTTTGGCCCATTGGTCGTCTTTTACAATTAAATCAACAAAAAATAAGAAATGTTTAACCAATTCTTCAACAGAAGATGCAGATTGGAAACGATATATTTGAAGTTTTATGAATGAAATGACCATGTATCTTTCAATAATACTATTTCAACATTATTTTTAAGCTAGAAATGTCAATACTCAATAGTGATATGTGACATTAGTGACATAAACATGGATTCACGATCACGTCACGAATACGATGCCAAAACAAATTTATTGTCAAATGTTATCAAGTTATCGTTATTTCTATAGAATAAACGATAAAAAATCTTCTCGTGGTGAACTGATTTACATATATCAATGTGAAATTAAAAAGGATTATAATTTAAGAAACGAAAATGGTGGAAGATTCGAGCTTGAATTCTAACAAGTCAAAGGTAAAACAGCTATGCCCAAGGTGTTGATCAAATTTACGCTTTAAGGATACAACTGATTAGTCATTCTGGTGTTTTTAGACAAAAACAACTCGTCCGAAAGCTGTCTACTTATGGACGGAGGCTGACGTCCAGAAATGGCTTCTTCGGCACTGCAGTGACTATTATAATCTATACTGGGAGAGATTTCATGAGGTATATCATTTTCTTTGCATCATCACTCATCATGACCTAGTAATTTTAGTTTCCCCCATGTAATTGATGAAACTCCTATATAAATGGATGAAACTATACCCTGAGACTTGAGACATCTTGTGATAATCTTGACAACTCTAAAGCTATAGTCTACTGGTTGTATCACTTAGAGTTTGTTAATTTATGATACTGAAAACCTAAAGCCAGCTAAATAAATGATTAAAGTCAAAATTGATATTAATCAAATCAATTGAAACAGTTAACTAGTTCACTTGTACCTATCAAGAAAATGAAATAAGGTGTAAATATATTAAAAAAAATTTTTTGAATATTTTGAATATTTTCTTCCTTGGGTTCTTTGTATTGTAATGGGACTGGATGATGCCAAAACTAGTGTTAGTAAACTGAACAACACTACAATACCAGCAACAATTTGTGCATCACAAGTTGCATGAATCATTGTCAATCCAGATTTTATATGCAGTATCTTATTTAGGATTATTTCAAGGAATAATTAGTATTTTACAACAGTAGGAATCACATATCACAATAGCAATAAAGATAAATGTTCTATTCAACTAAATGTGTAGAGAATTATTAATCATGCTTGTAAATAAAAATAATATTTATTTCAGCATGATATAACTGGCAGAGCTTTAGTCCGTATCAATGACAATACGCTGTTGAGGATGGGAATAACAAATAAGGAGCATCGGGAAGCAATATGGAGGGAAATACTTAAGTTAAGATTGAAGGCTGATATTGTGGAAATCAGAGATTTGGAGCGAAGACACAACTATTTTAACTATGAATTGTGACATATAGATAGTTGTGATTGTGAAGGAATAGCATGGAGATACCATTGCCTATTACTTAAAAAGTGTTGCTACAATGGTAACATTTACAATAATAAATGCAGTGCTGTCACTCATCCTTATTGTGCCTTACTTAAAATATTAAGAAAAAATAAAATAAAATATAGATGATTAAAAAGTTGCTTTGTAAGACATTCCTACTATATTAGTAGATTTTATTAACTTGTTGATCATCTCAAACTTGATGATTTCCAAATGTTTATTCCATGAAATAAATATATGTATAGTAATAAACACTTGTTATATGAACACCATGTCAAATAAATGTTAAAATATGTAAATATTAATTTGAAGTATGCTACTTAGAAATTGCAGGAGTAAAACTACCTTTATGCCTTGTATATCCGTCGCTAGTGAACATTATAAAATCATTATTAATAGATTTTAAACCTATGTGGCAAGCCTATAGGCATTTGTGTTAAAAAAGATTTTTGTGGCAAGCTAGTTACTGTAGTGCAGTACCGGTGAGCAGTGATAGTAGTTTTTTATCCATAAATAACAGAAAGTATAAAAAATATATCAAATGCTGTTTCATATTTCATGCTTATAAATAGTGAACAATAATTGGTACAATGAATACAATTTATAAATATAGTTAAGTAATATGTAAGAATAATGATTGTAAATTGAAATTAAAACAATTTTATAGTTTTTTAATCTGCTTTATTTTGACATAAGTTTGTTTAATTAAACAATATGTTCATAATACACCACCAGTGATTCTGTTTGCCCTGGGTTCTGAGGATTCTAACAAAAAGTAGTTATAAATTTTGTATCTGTGTCACATGCCTTGTTGCAGAGCACAGAACTAGATGGCGCTATATACCCCCAGTGTGTGTGACCCCAGCCGAAGTTCCTATGTGTCGAGGCAGCCGCAACCCATAAATAATTATCCAACTAAGCTTGACACCGACAGCGTCAGTAATGCCAATCTTATTTCAATCGTGCGTGTTACGTACATTATTTTAGGAGTAGGTATTGCCATTTTAAATGCTATTTTTATACTAATACAATAGCTGGCCCATAAGTTTGGCCCGCAATTATTAGGTTGTCGACACAGTGCCCGTGTGGTCTTACATAATACCTATAAAACTAAGTAGGTATTCTTAAATAGGTATTGAATACATTGCACGTACTGATCTTATTGTCATGCCAGAAATTGTTTGGTGCAAGTTACTGAAAATATGGCTTGGCCGTCGCTAGTAAAAGTGAGCGTGAGTTATACAGTACGTTGGTACCTATATGATATTACGGTATATTCCCGCTGTCCACCCCCTGCGTGTCCACCCGGGGTGGACAGTGACACAACTTTTAAAATTTATTCCCACTGTCCCCGGGGGGTGGCCAACGGGAATATTTTTTAAAGTTGTGCCTCTGTCCACCCCGGGTGGACAAACATCAAGTATAGTTCGAATGCACACTTGTGTGACACACTGAAGATCGACATCTCGCTAGTGCGACAAACGATTGCGTGACAGTAGCTCGACTCAACGGTAGTGCGACACTACGGTAGTGCAGTACGTTGGTGCAGTATTACACTTTATTTCGACGGGACATTACGCCGACAGGACCCAAAAATCGGATCTGATACCTACTAGAGAGATCCTGGTTTCGACTCAACTAAATGGCAATAATCATAGAAAGATGACCTCGGGTTACTGACATGCCCCGAAGAATTGCCAAAACTCAAGTGGCAGTGGACAGGGCACATTGCTCGAAGAACTGATAGCTGTTGGGGCTCGAAGGTCCTTGAGTGGCGACAGCGAACAGGAACACACAGCATGAGGCATCCGTTGGCCATCACCAAGGGGGACCAACGGATTAGTTTTTAATTTTAGAAGACAATTCTAACGTTTCACTTCAAACTGCATTCAGTATTTTCATATGGATATAACAATAACTTTATTGTAAAAGTTGCCAAATTATCAATTGCCTATTGATTTAAAAGGATATCTACAGATTCTTGTTGGCTATTCTCCATAAGACCAACTTTTTGGGACAGTGCATCTAGTTTTGACCCTTCAAAGATTGGTCATTAAAATACAATAAGTATTCGATATTGACTCGTAACTAAAAATCCAGTGACTAAGTAAGCCATAGCGGTGGTTATCATTTCGATTTTCACTAACTATTAGATACCTATAAAATAAAACACGTATTTACAGTTTGAGAGTCAGCGCAAGAAGAAGATCGTTTTAATTTAAACCAAGAATAGAGAAGTTAACAAAAGGCTGTTGCTACATAAAAGAGTTCTTACTATACTATTTTGATATATTATTAACAACCTATGTACAACGGGAGGTGTAAAAGGACCGAGCTGTCAGTATAAGTACTGAATTGTATAAGTACTTTCAAAACACCGCCGTCCTATTGGCCAGACCAGAATAAAACACCCGGGGGCCACTAGAGGACAAAGCCCAAATATTCTGGTAAAAACCAAAGTTCCACTACCTACACTGACCTCTTTTGTTTGTTCCTCCTCGGTTTAGAGTATCTATAACAAGGAGTTATTCTATGCTTAACCGAATATTTCAAATTCATAAATCGCTTATCTCTCGTACCTTACACCAAGCCGTGTTGCTAATGTAGTTGCTTCTACCATAATTATTATTCTTATTCTCTTGCCCGTTGGTCGCGCACCAGACACGTAGACGCTCCGAAATAGCCGTTTTAATGACCCTCCTTTGGTTATTATTCTTCCTGTACCCTGGTAGAGACAAGTCTATTATGAGAGCGACCAGATTAGACTTTAATAAATATGATGGCGGTATGAGCTTGCGCGCCGGAGATCGTCGTTGTCTTAACTCCGACCTCGTTGATTTTTAACAACATGGATGAAACAATAAATTTTCTATCAAGCCCCCAATTATTATTTAGTTATAAAACTTCGTATATGTTATCCTCAATCGTATAAAAATAGCCACATCCGAATTGAGAACCTCCTCCTTTTTGAAGTCCGTTAAAAATATGACTTTGCCGAGGACAACAGTGGATGTAACTTTCTTTTAAAAAAAGTTTATTAATTAGGTACCTACGTAATAATTACGGATAGACTATTCAAAAAAATCGTTTTGTGCGGGGCTCGAGCTCGTAACCCATCATGTAGATAAGCTTACCCACTTCTCAGCCACTGCACCGATCGTGCCGTCAAAAACTAAAATTAGCCATGCTGGTGGAAACTATAACTAATAAGAACTACTGGATCTTCTCATAGAGCTTAGGTTCGATTAGATTTAAGATCTATTCAATTGACAGTGATCGCAATTTATAGTGAATGCGCGAAGTTATAAGATAAATCTTTGAGATTTCCTCATCCAATTTTTCCCTAAAGTTACGTTTCCATTGAAAACCTAACAAATATTTATTTCTGCAGAAATTTATCTCAAAATATTTTCCGGAAATTCCATTAACACTTATCATGACTCACCAGCGCACACAGGAACCAAAACTGATGGGGTTTTAAAAGTAAGCAGATAAAACAATCATTTGGTAGGTACCTACTAACTAAATTTAAGAGCAAATGGACGGAGATTGACGAAAATTTCTTAGAATTCGACGAGTCTGCCTCATATGCTAGTAAACAACTCGGAAAGTAGTTATAATCACAAGCTGGGAGCTAAACAAATGAATAAGTACGTACCACCGTACTTATCGCGAACATTATGGGAAAATTATTGAATGTACAGACGATGTTATTGATAGAGTATATAAATATTCTGGCAGTACAGATTCAACCAGAATAATGGCTTAACCTTAACCCTCTCAATGTGTAAAAAGTAATAAATTAATAATTCTGTGTTTGTGAATATTTACAATAATAACCAATACGCTATAAAGATACTGAAAGCTAGCGAAGACTGACAAGTCTTCGGTGTGCTACTTCGCACTCCCAGTCCCCCACGCTCTGCTGGAATGCAGACATTGACATTTCATTGCAAATCTATAAATTTTCAATGTTTCACGTATAGATAGTTATATATACCTATATAAATTTATTTGCGGCGTATTTTCAAGCCCATCGTCTCTTCGTAGAATAGTAGGCAGGGTTACGTTACGTGGCTAAGATGTTATGCGTAAGGATCCCACTTCGGACTTAAATTGTCTTATAACTAAAATTCGGTTGGTAGATTAATAAACAGAACTTATAGATTCGTTTCTGCCTACTATGCGTTGGTGAGATTAGGTACTTCATGCAAAACGTTAAGATCATTGTACTATGTATAAAATAATCTAGGTAGGTAGTAATAATATTTCTATAAGCGGATAAAATACCAGTCCTTCACCTGAATACTTAGCCTGCAAGCAAGCCTGTATTCAGGGTAGAAGGAAGTGCTTCTTTTAGATTATCCACACTAGCATACATGCATAATTATCAAAAGACCGATAAATTTGTAATCCAAAATGGAGCACAACGTTAATCAAAACTTAAATCTGTCACATAACTCCATCACATTAATTACGCACACGCATATTATAATTATAAGTCAAAAGAGTTGACGACTCGGTGGCGCAGTGGCTGAGCGATCGGCTTGTGCGTCACGGGTTGCGGGTTCGATCCCCGCACGGAGCAAATATTTGTAAGTTTTACAGGTAGTTGTTCCGGGTCTGGGCGTTTGTGTATGTGAAAATATGTGTTTGTAAACGCACCCACGACACAGGAGAAAATCCTAGTGTGGGGCAACGTTTTTTAAAAGAAAAGAAAAGAAAGAAATTACAATTTTAATAGGTTACGACCTTAACTATCATTTCAACTACGTTGTTGCACATCAAAGAAAATATAGGTATACAAGAAAATAAATATTTAGACGTAGTTCGTCGCCACGTTTTTCATGAGTTGGGGCCTTCATTGTCATCATTAGCCACAAGCGGCTGGAGGTACGTATGGCGCGCACCATTAAAATCATTTGGCATGGCTCTGTTGCCAAATTAACTCCCAATAAATGGCCACACATTGCAATCTACTATGGTTATATACGAAAACGTCTCGTGAGTTGGTTCACAGTGTAAATGCTTAATTTTATTGTGTCGGTCCTCAGTCCCGCATAACAGCCCGCTATGCCAGGGTAAACGGTCGCGCGCGCTAAACCCTTAACTTTTTCCCGCCGCAGTTTTGACGCCAAAGTGACGTGTTTGACATTATGAAGACATTAATTAATTGACAGTTTTACTTCTATAGTGAACAGTGTATTGTGATTGGATAAATAAGGTTTGTATTAGAAAACTTCTTATAATAAATTATTTTATATTTAGGTATTATACTTATGTACTCGTATGAAGTAATGAACAGAAATGGTCCTAGGGCACTAGGACCATTTCTCGAAAGTCCTAGTTATAATATATAATAATGAATTATAATAATATTTAGGTAAACAAAACTATATAAGAATTAAAAACTAAGATTACACAATTAATCATAACTATTTTAAAATTATTTGATTTCTGAAAACCATGCTGTTATATTTTAATTAGCAAGTTTATTGATATCTACTTAAATATATATATTGATAACTAACGTTTTGGATTCTATGCAGCATCCATAGTTTAAAGTTGTTTTATTTCTGTGTCTAATCATTGTACTAGTGTAGGAAATCAGTAGGTACGAAGTTATCGACAAAATAAATGAAGAAAAAACAACGAAATGTCTGGGAAAGCCAGCCTAAATCCTTAAACCAAACTTGTGATATTTGTGTTCTTAACAAGAGCGGTAACGTCAGCATATTCTGATAGGACGATTCAATATAAAAAAACAAAATTTTGTGTGTATGTAAGTAAAAAAAATCTTCTCCTACTAAGATCATCGCTAATCGATCATCTCAAATTAGGACTGATCTCAGATCATGATTGAAACCCGTATCTTTCAATTGGAATCCTAGCCACCTAGACCAAACCAGTATTCAGATGTACCTATATAAAGTTGTTTTTTTGGAGCCTATCCCTATTCTCTATTATGTTAGGTCTAACTTCCAGTCCAGACATGCGGCTGACTATTCGTAGGTATTTAGGTACTTACCTTTTTTTGCACGCACTGATTCAGGGTTTTCAGATTTTCATAGATAAGCTATATTCTAAGTATATCAGCGGAGGCCTGTTTTTCCTCCTTCTGACGAACTAAACGTGATCGACAGATAGCTTAACATGATCTCCGAGGTTCTAGAGCTTGGAGCTGGGAGCAAGGGCATTGGTATGTTAGTTACATCTACAGACTAAGAGCGACAATTGCTACTGGGCAGGCTAACGTTGCAGATTAACGACCCAATTAGTCCAGCGGTAGTTGACACTGCCTTTTGTGCTATGGGTCCCGGGTTCGAATCCCGGTAGGGACAAATGTTTGTGTGATGACCATAAACATTTGTATCCGAGTCATGGATGTATATATGTATAATATGTATGTATTAACAAAAGAAAAGCATATAATATATGTAGTATATCAACCAACTAGTATCCGTAACACAAGCCTCGTTGCTTACCACGGAACTAGATGGCACTGTGTCATAATGTCCAAGAATATTTAACTATAACTATTTAACTATTAACTGATCCGTATAGATATAATTTAGTCGTTAGCCACATTTATGCGAAATAATTGGTTAGGTATGAGCCATGTGAATAAACTGCCGTAAAATATGTATAATGTATCCAAAAAATCCTGTAAAGCACAGCAGGTATAACTACTGTAGTTGTAAATACACAAACTCTCTCAATGTATATTTCCATAAATGTTTGAAAACATTAAAAGTTCATCTGTAAACGGTATCCAGGGCGGCTGCCCATCGCTGCGCAAGCGCATAATCTATTGATGCTATAGCCAAGTGCGGTGCAGTATGATTTATTACGTACTCCAAACACTACTTCATGTGGAGTGAGGTTTAAAGAACATTTCTGGTACTTAACAATGCCGATCAAGACAGATTTAAATGAAGTATAATAATATCTTAATGGTCATTAAAGACTAGTGTTGTAGTCTGCAAAGTTGTAGAATTTTTGAGTTTGAATACAAGGCAAAAACTCCGAGTTTTTTTATCTTAAATCCGTAAATTGGTCTCTCTGATATATATTATGATGATTAAGAAGGAGACTATGAGGTCTTCTGCAGGCTTCATTTTGGATATGGAAACCTACACGTACAAAGGGGAGTAGTCTTTTTTCCTCTAAAATCTGTCAATTCTAACATAATCCATCTCTGACTAAACATATTTCATAAGACGATGAAATACGTCATAAATACATGACGCTTGTGACTCGTTTGTATCTCTCGACTTATCTTCAGCCATGGCTCATATGACGGATTGCGCGTTTGAACTAAACTCTATATCATAATTTGCCGTCAGCTTCAAGGAACACACAACACATGACATAACTTTCGCTAACATCAGTTGAAACATCTTATTTGATATTTAACAGCTGTGTTTCGTGTAGGTACACACGTGTGAGTACAAAAAAAGACTGAACAATCGCAGTTCTCGTTTCATTTGTTTCTCGGTGTTTCTACATAGTGCAAGATCCCACCGCTTGATTCTGCGGGTTTCTGTTTTTTATACAACCAATTTTAAATGAATTTAAAGAAAGTATGAAAAGAGCCGAAGATCGAGCTCTGTGGCGTTCACTAGGGGAGGCCTACGTCCAGCAGTGGACGAATATGGGCTGATGATGATGATGATGATGAAAGAAAGTATGCAATGGATTAGGGGTAGGTTGCGTATAAAGAAAATAGCCGCAATTGCATTTAATTAATTTTAGTATAATTAATTTGCTAATATAACTTGCAACTATATGTTTTTTTAATGAATTTCACGCCATTTGAAAGATAATAATGTCACGATTGTTTTTTTTAACAGATGAGTGTAAACAATTAACACCAATATACCTGTTTAAACCTGGCATTTCTTTTTCAATTCGTGTCATTATTATCTTTCAAATGGCGTAATTGCCGAAATTCATTAAAAAAAACATATAGTTGCAAATTATAGTAGCGAATTTTCAATAGACCATTTTTAGGCGGCTAATTTTTGATAGGCACCCCCTACCCTTAATCCATTGCATACTTATTATATTATATATACTATATAATATGCAATATGTCTCTCGTGGACATTTTACTAATGTAACTACACAAACAAATATGAACCCAATCGATATCATAAATATATTCTGAGAACTTTGTGCAACTAGAGTCATAACGTTTTATAATTGCAAAAGTTCATATGAAATAAAAACCTTTTGATTTTGATTCCAAGCTAAATAATACCTTCTGACTACCTTTTTTTCTATCACAATTTATTTTTTGAATCAGCTCGAATTGGAATATGTACTTCTTAAACCCACAACTCAGTAGTTAGCAATTAATATTCTTGGCCTTCTATATTGGTAACCTATCATTATTATGTTTTCTTTCCGTCAAATGTTCAACAAGTATTTCAAGTTCAACGAATTCACATCTACAGCCTCTCTTGGATGACGATAATAATCTTGCCCGACATTTTGTACTATAAAAATATGATATAAATTATTCTGTACTAAACTTCTGAGAGGAAGACATAAATTTATCATTTTCTCTTCACACAGATCCATCAGCGTAAATTATAAAATACGTAAATATTAATAAAAAGGCGTTGGAATTTACTTAATGTCATAAAAACTATCTCGAGAAACGTATGTTACTAATTTCATGGTTCAAAAAAATATTTTGTCAAATAAAATAGAAAAAAAAAACTGGTGAGGGACATCCTTATCACCTATGGGTATACAAAATAGCCTACGACCGATTCTCAGACTACCAAATATACTTACATACAAATTTTCATATTAATCCGTCGAGCTGTTTCGGAGGAGATCAGCGACATACACCGTGACACGAGATTTTTTATATATAAGATAAGATAAGATAAGATATATTTATTTGCAAAAGATAAGATATAATAATGGACTGATATAGATTATGGAGTGGACTTGAGATTGGTAGTTCCAACCAATTCTCATTTAAATGGCCATTGAAGGATGAACTGCGATTGAATTTTCCTCACACTCGATTTAACCCATTTTGCGCAAGAGCTCATATACATACGATTAACACGCTTAGAAACACATAACAGTTCTCTAACTGCGCTCCACACGTTAATACCGTGGTTAATTCTGTTTGTTTGATATATCACAACGTTTCCGAAACTACAGATTGTTTATAATCTAGAAAGGGAAAACACCAATCAGGAACTGTGCTATATACGAGTGTTGGTAGAGCGATAGATCTGACATTTTTATGTTGCAGGAAGTACATGCTTCGAGTTTTAACTTTAAAAGGATAGCACTGTTTGTTCTTCGCAAAAGGATAAAAGTCGTAATATGTTGGTAATAGAAAAAGTATCTGTATTCCCAAGATATAATTATGTATCACCACCATTAACCCATTTACCGCACCACTGCTGGGCATTCAACTGATTTGAGAGGTTTACGCTATATTCCACCACGTTAGCCTAGTGCGGGTTGGCAGAATCCACACGCTATCAACAAATCTCTCAAGCATGCAGGTTTCCTCAATTTTCCTTCACCGTTTGAGCGTGATAAATAAGCATGTACTTTCGAAGTTAGTGGTGCGACCAGTGGACTGGGGACTCTAAGGCCTCTACTTCGATTGCAATGAGAGGAGACCCGTCAGCAGTGGGCAAGTAAATGGGTGGGATGAAGAAAGGTTATCATTAGTGTAAGCAATTAAGCATCCGTTGGTACTTTTTTTTAAATTGATTTCTATGGTGTGACCAAGGTGTGACGTAACGGCCCAGCGCGTGTGTTGCCAGCAAATGGCCCAGTCGCGCTATATTACCAATGAGCAGTTTATTTAAGCACATTGGCAAACATTCAACGCCAAAATTTGATTTATATTACGGTTAAGGTTATGATAATATGGCAGATTGGGTTACTTGAATGTACGCACGGTGTGTGGTAATAAAACTGTACAGTTTGTTTTTATTCAATGCTCGTTTCGACTCCGGTCGTCTACAGTATTGAGATCGCGGTGGTTATAAAATAAAACTCTGTTTATAATAAAAGTCGAACAGGTAATGTGTGATTTTAAGCCGCAGAATTTGTACGCACGTAATAATATGTAACTTTTAAATTCCAACATTACCCGTTCATGTTTTTTAATTTATAATATACTTCTGTATTGTAAAGCTACAACTAGAATGGTCTCTTTAGTTTAGTAAAGTACAGTAGAGTAGGTATAGTACCTATTGCAAAATTGGGTATTAAATCCAAACGTCAGATATAATGGACCAAAGATTAAAGTATTAAAAATAAACATATCTCTGGACATCAAGACACAGCGCCATCTAGTTCCGTGGTAAGCAACGAGGTTTGTGTTACGGATACTAGAAGGTTGATATACTACATAATATATACTTATTTCTTTTTTCAATACATACATATTATACTTAGATACATTCATGACTCGGATACCAATGTTTATGCTCATCACACAAGTATATTCATGTAATTGCAAATAATCAGTATAAATACTATACTATCTATAAAACAATCCTATTACTGAATAATGTTCAAAATGCTACCATTAAATAATTTATTAAATAGCTTTGTGACTATACTGATACCTACTGTACTCTGAAACTCTCTACAAGATAATTCTAGTTCAGAAAATGATCGAAATTTAAGACTTGAACCATAAAACGGTAACAGAATTATTTACAGCGTAGCAAAAGTCAACGTTTTAAACAAAGCAATGATACACGGCCATTCAGCCTCTTTGTAGCTCACTTTACGGCCGCACCGAGAACTACTAAACAAAACTATTGATGGTACTAATGGTATAGCTGTTTAGAGATAAAAGAAAAAACTAATATGGCTATGACATGTTTGTAAATACAATTTTAAAATAAGACTTTTAGCTTGGAACAAAATGCAAATAATTTTAGTTTTTTTTTAGAAATATGTATTTTCTACGGTACAGCAACATCAAAATAAAGTCGTTTAATTAGGCCTAAGTATACATAAATACTGTTGGTCATACAAATACGTGTTTCTTGCACAAGCCTAATGAAGCCAAATCTGCAGTCTAAATTATGTTCATAATAAAATTAATTTGTTCATTCTAAATATTTATGAATAGAAATGTCTAAAGAGTCTAAACTGGCTTTTTGAAAAACTTTTGGAAAGTGCCGCAATAGTCTAGTTCGTTCCGACAGCTGCCACGTATCAAAACAAAGACACGATAGACGCTGCGAAATTCTGCTCAATATCTATTATTTTAACGTCTTTAACCTGGAATATCAACTGCACAACTTCTAATAACTCATTAAAGTCATCATAACATTATATTTCCATAGTATTGGATCATTTTAGTTTCGATTATCCTCAAAAACACTGTGCATTGCATATTCTACGTAAAAATTCACTTCAATGCCGAATAATATAATAAATAAACATATTTGAGATAAAATGGTTTTGTTTGCATCAAACTAAACAAAGACATGCAGTCATTGTTTAGTTTGAAAATTATTTAAAACAAATTCTCATTGTTCAAAGGAAAAAAATACTATAAAGAATGCAACACTATGACGTTAAGTAGATAGGTACTTTCCTTTGCCACAAATCTGGCACTAGTATTTTTACGTGCTTAAAATAATTAATTTAAAAGCTGTTAAAATTTATTTTAATATATGTAGTTATAAAAAAAATTGCGACAAAAGCGGCAAAGCTTTTGTCGTAAACTAAATAAAAACAAAACAAACACCATCTTTCCTTTCCATTTTCCGTCGTCATTCTCATATTTAATTACTCACAGTTGGTATTTCGTAACGGGCCGATTTCTCCGCGTCTAAATGGACGACACATTAAATTAAATAGTGACTGAAGGAATTTAGATGCGTGTGCCTTTTAACAAAAGCATGGATAGTTTAATTTTAAAATGATTTTGTGCTGCGCGGCTCTGTCACGCTCCGCCTGATATTCTGAATGCAAATATTTCGATGAATAACTTTATTAATTTGCGTATGCTCTGGAAGTTTGATAGATAAAATGTCGGATTATTAATCAAATATTTTATTCGTTTTATTTAGATTACACTCAATAGTTAGTCATTTAATTAAAAGAGGGAGAGGTTTTCCAACATGACAGTTAAAAATAACGATCAATCCATAACTTCGGAAAAATCAACTACAGTTTTTGACAATATAAATGTAAGATGAGACGGTATTTATAAAAGAAACTGTAGATTTACATGCGGTGTTTGCCTGTAAGTGGTTATACAATCAACTCGTAAGTCTTTATTCAATGCAACTCTAATCTAATAACATTGTAATAACTGTTGGCAATCCAATAAATAAATAAATAAATAGATCTAGTCATTCAAAGGACTGAAAATCTACACTTGAGAGCATGCTTTAGTTTCCTTATAAACCTACCAACTAAATAATTTTATTCTTTATGAATGAAAACTTTCATGTCATTGAAATTATCTAGAGCAACATCCATGGTCACATGCAGAGGACACTGAACCATGAATCCTGCAAGGACCTGAAACGTCGAGATAAAGTAAAACGATTTTATTTTGTGTTTTAAAACGTTTATTTCTCATAAAGAATTTGAATATCTTATATCTGAATTCTATAAAAAATTAATATGTTTAAGTTTTGTTTGTTCACCATTAAAATAAGTACCTACATGTAAATATCTTATTCTTAAACATTATAGGGCAATAAAGGAATTATGTTTCTGGCATCAGACAGATACGTCCATCTGTCGACAGTCTATAACATTTACCGTTTATTACTTCAGTATAATCAAACAATATGTTGTGCCAAATTGCCTGCATTATACCTATTCATGTTCATTGGCACAGCATAAAGTTTAAAGTGGCATATTTTACACTGTCTATAAATAGTAATTTAAGGGTGTCGTACTTTCTGTAACCTGACGAAAGTACATAATCTAATATATAAAATTCTCGTGTCACAGTTTTCGTTGCCATACTCCTCCGAAACGGCTTGACCGATTTTGATGAAATTTTTTGTGCTTATCCGGTATCTATGAGAATAGGCCAACATCTATTTTTCATCCCCCTAAAAGTTAGGGGTAGTCCACCAACCCCTATAATGTGGCAAAACAACGTTTGCTGGGTCAGCTAGTTATGTATATGATACACTTAGACCTGTCATTGTAAATGTAAACGATAGTAAACTGTGAGGATTTTTAAAAGCTGTACTCTCAACTCTCATTATATTAAAGCTCTTCTAAATTCCTCTCGAATAGATCATATATAATATTACACTGATTTCTTACACATTTACGCGAATACATCGAAATAAAACTACTTTTTATGGACAATCTATGCTAGTTTTCGATGACCATGGATGCTGCAAAAGATTCCAAAAAACCTCAAGATTAAACCATACCAATGTGCTGCGATACAATCCATAAACATTAACTTTATTTCAATCTCTAATATTTGCATCACATACATGTGAGTGTATTTTTTAAATAGGTAAACGTTATACGTTTATTATGAAGCTTGATAGCCTTTCGAATATCACTCACTACAAAATCTGTTATGTCAGGAAAGTTTAGTAACTTTCGTTTACTTTTTTAAGGGTTATAAAATTTAAAAAAGTAATTACTTGTTTGTCTTCTAAAGCCACAATTAATCAGCATTTAATTATAATTGTAAGAAACAGTGTTTCCTCTCGTTTGCTCTATTTCCCTACATCGTTGTAGCGATATTATTGTTGAAGTTTGCGACATCGCACCGATGTGGAATTCAGTGGAACAGCTGTAACCCATTATAATACTTCTGATTTGTGGAATCACAATATTGAAAACATATGTTCTGTTTCAGATAACCGCCCGCCATGAACAAGAAATCTCATAAGAAGAAGGTTTGTTATTAATTATAAGATTAAATATGGCATTTAAAATGGTAAGCCTTTAGAGTTTGGTCCTAATTAAAGCCCTAATAGAAGCTATCAGCTCATTTAAAAGAATAAACACAAGAAGAAGACGAGTTAAAAAAAATTGTTCAAAATTAAGAATGTAAAAAACAATGTTTGTTCGTTCGTATGTATTTCTTCACGGCCATACGGATCAATGCAATGGAACATATTTTAGACATATCTCTTCTAGTACTACATAACTCAATAGTTTAGTTAAAATACCAGTTTAAATAAAATCAACTTAGTTTGAAGGTCTGAAGTAAATGCAAGAACCACACACGCGTTGGTCGCAATTTGCCCCGCATGCGGGCATGGCATGCCAGCCACTACCGGCATGTTGGCACCGCGCGGGCGCTGGCAGCCGCCCCGCATGCACTGATTGATAACCTGCTGATATCGAACGGATTCAGACCGAGCTGGTTTATAGGGTCATCGTCATGCTACACTTTTGTTAAGGATATAAATGCACCTGCTGAGAACTGTGTTGCAATTACGATATAGCATGCTCAATCATGTCAGTCGCTTATTATACATTATCATTCGCTAAAATCCTTTGCAGGTAAAATATTCTCTTTTTCCTGTCTGAAACTTTCGTCCGATATAAACTCATCATCATCATCATCATCAACCCATTAATGTCCCACTGCTGGGCACGGGTCTCCTCTCATTTGAGAGGGATTAGGCTATAGTCCACCATGCTAGTCTACTGCGGGTTGGCAGACTTCACATGCCATCAAGACAAATCTCTCAAGCATGCAGGTTTTCTCACGATGTTTTCCTTCACCGTTTGAGCTTGCGATAAATACGCACATAACTTCCGAAATGTCAGTGGTGCCTTGGGTTTGAACTCGAGACCTTTGACATCTCAGTCCACTGGTCACACCGCTAAGCTACCACAGCTCTCAGCTCGATATAAACTACGAAGTACCTATGCTTAGAAAAAACCTGAACTTTAAAAGAAAAACGGGGCACGACCAAGCGTGGTATTTCTAAGTCCAGTTCTTTGCCAGAATTCTATTAAATTCATTCATCGGATCTCGGATCACGTTATGCAAGATGGACTGTAATATATTAATGTTGACCACGTCAATCTAATCTGTCAGCTGCCACCTTCATTCAGTGCGTTGATCTGGCTGTCGATCTATCTGTAACAGAATGTTAGGAATCGAGACGTCAATTAATTCAAGATAAATAGCGGATGCAAATAAGATTTAATCATGTGGTGACATAATTTCTTTAGACTTGAAAATACATATGCTCTCTCCCATCATCCCATTTACTGTCCCATTGATGGGCATGGTTAGAGAACCATGCCCATCAATGGAAGTGGAATAGAATAGTGGAATTAAGCCTAAACTTCCACACATGGGAAGAGTCCCATGTGTGGAAGTTTAGGCTTAATTCCACCCATAGCAGGTTGGCAGACTTCAGAAATACTCATATGAATATTTTACTCATAATTTCAATTGAATAACTGTAATAAAATGAGGAGAGGTTGAATAGGTGTTAAGTGTTACCCGTGTGTAACCAGACCGAGAAAGCTACATCTTAGAAAATTAATTAATGATAAGATAATACGACTTGTACAATTGATCAACGAGAGAAGTAAGGAGTAAGAGACACATACAATATTAGTTGATTTAGCGAAATTTGGAAATTGTTAATTGATAATACAAGTATTTTGTATAAATACTAGTTTTTGCACTCGGTATCGATACCGAAGAAGTTTTATTGATATTGAAAATTACGAAGAATATAAAAACATTTTTTTATTACCTTATGGGCTTTATAGGCCGCTGGTTTTCAAGAGCCCAAAATTACCTGAAATAGAATTGAAAATAATTATCAATAATCCGTTCTGAGCCAAGGTCTCCAAACTACTACGTACCTGCTGTTTTAACTTTACAGATAAAGTCGTTTCAAGGTTTCGTAATAAGTAAGTAGTTAATATCTTTCGCTTATCTATATTAAAGATAGACCATTTTGTATCTTGTTTGATATTTATTTGGTAGGTATGGACACACTTCTCTTACTCTTAAGTGAAGTCCAACTCTGGAGCATTAAGGGACTGTTGTAGTACTGAACCATTCCAACCCATATTACAACGTGTCTATATTAATATACCTAGAATCTACGCGCATTTTGGCAACATAATTCTAATTAGCCCTTGAGCATTTAAGATACAGGACGAGGTATTTTGGTTGGCAGACACGCGAAATCTGATGCAGTGCAAAATGTTTCATCAAAGATGCATTCTGTGAAAAATGTGTGGGTAGGTAGGTAATTATGTATGTATGACGCTCCGTGTAGGTCTACTGGGATGTTTCCAAAGATTATTTTTATGTATAGCTAATAATGTTATTTATAAAAAGTTATTGACATAAGTTACCGTTTTGAGTATCGTTGCAGATGAAAGTGTGGATGAATATGTCTAAAGATATTATTATGTAATATAAGTCAGTACAATTTGGTCATACAAGACCCAGGACCAACTGATAGATACGCTAGATATTGTATGATTGCTATCTGACATTTGTTATCCCAATTGAGCAATACTAATGCCCCAAAGGCCTAAAGATTATTGTTAAACATTTAAAGTCTGATAGTGGCATTAATAGAGGATTTTTCCTCGTATAAAAAATATTTACACCTGTTTACTGTACATTTTTTTCTAAAAAAAATTCATAATTGTATTGGATGTTCGTAATGTGGTGCAATAATAAGTATTAATTGGCACTTTTTCATAATAGTAATTGCGGAAGATGTTAAATGCTAATTTATTATAGGTGAGAAATCGATGTAGATGTATTGTGGTTAAGAAAACTTAAGGGAAGCGTATCTGCATCAGAAGATATGTTGATAGAGTCAATTACTTCGTGAACTGAATTCGGAAATACAGAACTGTCAAATGCAGAATGAAAAGCCGACTACATTTGTAGCTAGCATTGTAGCTAAACAATCTACCAAAACAAGACGTGTTTACTATTCCAATAAAGCAGAAGGAATAGTGCACACTATCATAATTCACGTGATTGCGTTTTGTGCGCGACATTTGGCAGGGGGCCCGCTCGTGTGTCCTACATGACGGCGCGTCGGTCGCTGTCGCCTCGCAAACAATACGCCGATAATGTACGTGGAAATAGAACTCGATTAAAATGATAGCCTTGGCGATGAGAGAGAATAAATTTACACTCGGCTGCCTCGAGAATACTAGCCACAACTGAGTATGTTGTATCGATTATTTTAAATCGGTTCAGCTATAAACTCTCAATATTGTGTCACTTTGTGTTTAGTTGAAAAAAATAACAGGAGCTCGAGTATTTTCTTGCAGTGTTCGGAAAGTTGTGATTAAAAATATCCGATTTAGTAAAATTAATAAATATTTTTTACCTAATGTGTGACCTGAATAGTACGACCGCTGCACTGTCAAGTTAAAAGTACCGAGTCCAATCCCAAGAGATTTTTGGGATTGAACTCGGAACTTTTGACCTGAAATTGACTTCTCGAAATTAGTTGCGTATTATAGGTATTATATACTCAAACGATGAGTAAACACCGTAAGAAAACCTGCATGCTTGAGAGATTTTCTCGATGGCGAGTGAAGTGTACCAACCTGCAGTAGGTCAGCGTGGTTGACTATACTCAAATGAGAGGAGACCCGTGCCCAGCAGAGGGAAAATAATGGGTTGACGATGATGATGATATATCCAGCCGAATTCGGCTATGGTGACTACTATTAATCATAATCATAATTTTATCGCATTCCATAATGCACATATAGTTAACAGAAACAATTATTTTTTTAATGTTTATTAGCAAATAACTAGGTAAATCAATTCTCTCATGTGCCCGTTGGTAGCTAGTAGGACCTACCAGCAAAACGGTCTAATTTTAACGTTATAACACAGTAACTGAAATCAAATTAAATTGAACGTCACAGCATGAGAAATGTTTGTTTAACGATGCATCGACAGTTCTGTCTGAAAAGTGACGTCACTTCTTTTGAATTTCATCATGTTTGTTTCATCTAGTTCAGTTAAATAAACCCTATAAATGAAAAAAAATACTTTGACAGTCAGTCTTGCTGTGATCCAGTTGAATCATAGCTAAGATCGCTTTAATTCGAGTAATTTTCAAAACGAAAATAATAATAACCATCGGCTTATGTGTTTAGGAACTACGATGTCATAGGTAGGCAAACAGAGTAGAGTAGAGAGAGTAGAGAAGAGAAGAAGATCGAGATCTGTGGCGTTCGTTAGGGGAGTCCTATGTCCAGCAGTGGACAAATATAAGATGATGATGATGATGATGATGATGATGATGATGATATCATAGGTATACACACATAAATACCTACACTGATACACACGTTAATATAACGGTGTAACTTGAAAAAGGCTTCACAAAATTCATTGATCTTTTTTAAACGTTTTCTAATACTTTACATCAACAATCGCCATCTATACCGATGCCAACAATACCGACGCCAACAATAATGAAGCCATCAATACCGACGCCAACAATACCGACGCCAACAAAACCGACGGCAGAAATACCGACGCCATCAATACTGACGCCATCAATACCGACTCTATGTAAACCGCCGCCAACAATACCAACGCCATCAATACCGACGCTATCCATACCGACGTCAGTAATACCGACGCCAACAACACGGACGCCACCAATATCGACGCTACAATACCGACTCTATCCATACCGACGCTTACAACACCGACGCTTTCAATACCGACGCCACCAAAACCGACGCCAACAATACCGACGCTTACATTACCGACGCTTTCAATACCGACGCCACCAATACCGACGCCAACAATAATGTTTCAGTACCGACACCAACAATAACGATGCCACCAATACCTACGCAAATAATAGTAATGCCATCAATACCGACGCTATCCATACCGACGCCAGCAATACCGATGCTTTCAATACCGACGCCAACAATATCGACGCCATCAATACCGACGCAATACATACCGACGCAAACAAAAACGACGCCACCAAGCCCTATGTAAACTATAGTGACGCCATAAATACCGACTCTATCTATACCGTCGCCAACAATACCAACGTCAACAACACCGACGCCAACAACACGGACGCCACCAATATCGACGCTACAATACCGACTCTATCTATACCAACGCTTACATTACCGACGCCACCAATACCGACGCCAACAATAACGATGCCACCAATACCTACGCAAATAATAGTGACGCCATCAATACCGACGCTATCCATACCGACGCCAGCAATACCGACGTCAACAATACCGACGCTTTCAATACCGACGCCAACAATACCGACGCCATCAATACCGACGCAATACATACCGACGCCAACAATAACGACGCCACCGAGCCCTAGGTAAACTATAGTGACGCCATAAATACCGACTCTATCTATACCGTCGCCAACAATACCAACGTCAACAACACCGACGCCAACAACACGGACGCCACCAATATCGACGCTACAATACCGACTCTATCTATACCGACGCTTACAACATCGACGCTTTCAATACCGACGCCACCAAAACTGACGCCAACAATACTGACTCTTACATTACCGACGCTTTCAATATCGACGTTTCAGTACCGACGCCAGCAATACCGACGCCAACAATAACGATGCCACCAATACCTACGCAAATAATAGTGGCGCCATCAATACCGACGCTATCCATACCGACGCCAGCAATACCGACGTCAACAATACCGGCGCTTTTAATACGGACGCTTTCAATACCGACGCCATCATACCGACGCAATACATAACGACGCCAACAATACCGACGCCAGCAACATCGATGCATTAAATACCGACGCCACCAATATCGATGCTACAATACCAACTCTATCCATACCGACGCTTACAATACCGACGATTTCAATACCGATGCCACCAAAACCGACGCCACCATTATCGACGCTACAATACCGACCCTATCCATACCGACGCATTTAATACCGACGCCAACAATAATGAAGCCATCAATACCGACGCCAACAATACCGACGCCAACAAAACCGACGGCTGAAATACCGACGCCATCAATACTGACGCCATCAATACCGACTCTATGTAAACCGCCGCCAACAATACCAACGCCATCAATACCGACGCTATCCATACCGACGTCAGTAATACCGATGTCAACAATACCGACGCTTTCAATACCGACGCCATCAATACCGACGCCAATAATAACGACGCCACCAAGCCCTACGCAAACTATAGTGACGCCATAAATACCGACTCTATCTATACCGTCGCCAACAATACCAACGTCAAAAAAACCGACGCCAACAAGCCCTACGCAAACTATAGTGACGCCATAAATACCGACTCTATCTATACCGACGCTAACAATACCGACGCTATCCATACGGACGCCAGCAATACCGACGTCAACAATACTGACGCTTTCAGTACGGACGCCAACAATAACGACGCCTCCGATACCTAGGCAAACAGTAGTGACGCCATAAATAACGACGCCATCAATTAATACCGACGCCTACAATACCGACGCCATCAATACCGACGCAATCCATACCGACGCCAACAATGCCGACGCCACCAATACCGACGCCAGCAATACTGACGCCATCAATACCGACGCCATCAATACCGACGCTATCCATACCGACATCAGCAATACCGATGTCAAAAATACCGATGTCAACAATACCAACGCCAACAATACCGATGTCATCAATACCGACGCCACCAATATCGACGCCACAATACTGACACTATCTAAACCGACGCCATCGGTACCTACGCTACCCATGCCGACTCTATTAATGCCGACGTCAACAATACCGACGCCAACAACACGGACGCCACCAATATCGACGCTACAATACCGACTCTATCCATACCGACGCCACCAATACCGACGCCAACAATAACGTTTCAGTATCGACACCAACAATAACAATGCCACCAATACCTACGCAAATAATAGTAATGCCATCAATACCGACGCTATCCATACCGACGCCAGCAATACCGACGCTTTCAATACCGACGCCAACAATATCGACGCCATCAATACCGACGCAATACATACCGACGCAAACAATAACGACGCCACCAAGCCCTACGTAAACTATAGTGACGCCATAAATACCGACTCTATCTATACCGTCGCCAACAATACCAACGTCAACAACAAGATACAAGATACAAGATACTTTATTTGTGAAACATGAGTATACATACACAATAGGGCATGCAAGATGTTCATTACATATATTATTTGTCACATGTCATGTTTTGCCTTAACGGCGTACAAACAGGTTGTATGTATTTAATTAATTTACCAATTATTATTAGAATTATATAAAATTATATTAAATGTCAATTCTTATCAATTTTTACATTAGTAAGTACTTATTAGGAAATAATATGCGTCATCTTAATTAAATGTAGTGTATGTTCAAAAAGATTGTAAATAAATATCAGATAAAATAACAAAGTGAATTTCAATAAAATGTTGTAGGTAGGTAGGTACGTAATTATTTAAGTTATATTTTATCATTCAGAAATTCGTCTATGTTGTAATAGACTTTCTCCAACAAAATACTTTTTAATCTATTTCTTAATTTTGCAGAAGTAAATTCTTTCCAGCATTTCGGCAATTTATTATACAGTATTGGCGCCATACAAAAGATGCTTTTTCGTAATAAGGCAGTTCTAGAACTATGAGTTGATAGCATGTTGTTGTCACGTCTATTTCGAATAACTTTATCTGATAGACGCGGAAATAGGTCTGGGTTTAATTTGACAAACATAATAGTCTCTAAAATGTACATAGATAGAAGGGTTAATAGCTTATATTTTTTTAAAAATGGTTTACAACTATCGGTTACTTTAAGTCCGAACATAGTTTTTCAAATTCAAATTCAAATATTTTTACAGGTTCTTTCGAAATGTCAACACTAGTTGCACGGTTCCAAAAAGTAGGTCTTATGGAGAAGAACCGGCAAGAAACTCCATAGATACTCTTTTAAATAATTCGTTATATTTACAATTTTCGTTTTTTATATTAATATGAGAATAATGCAGTCTGATGTGAAACGCATGAGTTATTCACTAGCACTAAAAAAATAAAAAAATTATAATACAAAGTTCTAAGGCACCTCTTTTGAGTCTTAAAGATTACATCCTTATTTGTTGAGTTGCCCCAAAAAATGATACCGTATCTTAGGTTAGACGACACTAAGCCATGGTAGGCAGATAGCAGCGCGTTAACATTTACCAAGGGGACTAGTTTGTGCATATGTGGATTGACAAATTTTTTTGCTTAAGGCTTCTGTGTGTGCTTTCCAATTCAGTCAACACCGACGCTAACAACACGGACGCCACCAATATCGACGCTACAATACCGACTCTATCCATACCGACGCTTACATTACCGACGCTTTCAATACCGACGCCACCAATACCGACGCCACCAATACCGACGCCAACAATACCGACGTTTCAGTACCGACGCCAACAATAACGATGCCACCAATACCTACGCAAATAATAGTGACGCCATCAATACCGACGCTATCCATACCGATGCTTTCAATACCGACGCCAACAATAACGACGCCACCTAGCCCTACGTAAACTATAGTGACGCCATAAATACCGACTCTATCTATACCGTGGCCTACAATACCAACGTCAACAACACCGACGCCAACAACACGGACGCCACCAATATCGACGCTACAATACCGACTCTATCTATACCGACGCTTACAACACCGAAGCTTTCGATACCGACGCCACCAAAACTGACGCCAACAATACTGACGCTTACATTACCGACGCTTTCAATATCGACGCCACCAATACCGACGTTTCAGTAACGACGCCAACAATACCGACGCCAACAATAACGATGCCACCAATACCTACCCAAATAATAGTGACGCCATCAATACCGACGCTATCCATACCGACGCCAGCAATACCGACGTCAACAATACCGGCGCTTTTAATACGGACGCTTTCAATACCGACGCCATCAATACCGACGCAATACTTACCGACGCCAACAATACCAACGCCAGCAACACCGATGCATTAAATACCAACGCCACCAATATCGATGCTACAATACCAACTCTATCCATACCGACGCTTACAATACCGACGCTTTCAATACCGACGCCACCAAAACCGACGCCACCATTAACGACGCTACAATACCGACCCTATCCATACCGACGCATTTAATACCGACGCCAACAATACCGACGCTTACTATACCGCGCTTTCAATACCGACGCCACCAAAACCGACGCCAACAATACCGACGTTTTCAATACCGACGCCAACAATACACCGACGATAACGACGGCACCAATACCTACGCAAATAATAGTGACGCAATAAATTCCGACTCCATCTTTACCGTTGCCAACAATGCCGACGCCATCAATACCGACCCTATCCATACCAACGCCAACGATATCGGCGCTTTCAATACCGACGCCACCAATACCGACACTTTCAATACCAATGCCAACAATACCGACGCCTTATGTACCAACGTCACCAATACCGACGCCACCGATACCGACGCAAACAATCGCGACGCCACCAATATCGACGCCACAATACTGATACTATCTAAACTGACGCCATCGGTACCGACGCCATCAATACAGACGCCATCTATTCCGACGCCACCAATACCGACGTTTCAGTACCGACGCCAACAATACCGACGCCAACAATAACGATGCCACCAATACTTACGCAAACAATAGTGACGCCATAAATACTGACTCTATCCATACCGACGCCAGCAATACCGTCGTCAACAATACCGACGCCAATAATACTGACGCCACCAATAACGACGCCATCAATACCGACGTCATTTATACCGACGGCAACCAATACCGATGCTTTCAATACAGACGCCATCCATTCCAACGATATCAATACGCCAACAATAACGACGCTATTAATACCTACGCAAACAATAGTAACGCCATTAATACCGACTCTATCTATACCGACGCCAACAATACCGACGCTATCCATACCGACGCCAGCAATACCGACGTAATCCGTACCGACGCTATCAATACCGACGCCAACAACACCGACGTCTTAAATACTGATGCCACCAATATCGACGCCATAATACTGACTCTATCAATACCGACGCCACCGATACCGACGCCACCAATACCGCCGCCATCAATAACGAAGCCAATAATTCCTACGCAAGCAATATCGACGCTATCAATACCGACGCAAACAATATCGACGCCATCAATATCGAATCTATTAATACCGACGCCACCAATACCGATGCCATCAATACCGACGCCATCAATACCGACGCCATCAATACCGACGCCATCAATACCGACGCCACCAATTATATATGGTAAATTATATATGCCTTCAATACCAAAAAAAAGCCGTAAAATACTAACATTACGCAGACGAAGTCGCGGGTAAAAGCTAGTAGATTGTAAAATCCAACAGAACACGCTAATATTGAAAACACAAAATATTATTACCTTCAAAATGTTTACTTCTAGATGATTCTAAATTATGTTATACAGTACAAATATCAATAACATGTGTGACAAGTATAATTAGCCCAGCCGTCTGCTCGTGGCGCGTCTGTCAATGGGCGCCAGCGCACGATGACAGCCCATCAGCTGTGCGGGAAATGGCGACTCCCTTACATAAACAAAACAAAGGTCTTGACGGCTTGCCTAGACATGTCGGAAACGGAAAAATTTTGTCCTTTAATTTGGCCTGGAATGGCTAAATCTCAAGCTCTAAGTTTAAGGAATTCGATACTTATTAACGACATTATCGAGCGTGTTTTTTATTTCAAGATCAACTGAATCAATTGTTGGCGTTTTGTTTTTCGGCCCCGAACATTACACAAAATCGGGTCATCAACTTTTCGCTTTTCTTCTTAGTTTCGAATCTGTCCCTACGCCCACTTTAAACACCCATATAGTATAGTTAACACTATAGTGGTCAAAATAGAGCAAAAATTTTTTTTTTTCAACGGATGCTAAGAGCTGCACCTAATCAAATCAAATCAATCAACCTGTTTTTACAGCTGCACCATCCGTTGCCTCTTTCACATGTACCAATTTCCCAAACGTGGAGGTGTCAGGTGACTGTGTCATGCGATTCAAACTGACAGCACAAATTATACCAAAGAAACTGATACTCGACATAGGTTTATTCCAAAGATGACGTCTGCAGCATCCTGTTTTAAAGCTTTATATATCTTAAATACACTGCATTATTTTTATCCGCCAATAATCTGCCAATTTGAAAATATAACTTCAAATAAGCTTCAGTCGCTATGTGACTTGACGGCGAATCATTGTTAGTTTAAAACTGATTCCGAATCTAAGAAGTTCAGCCGTCGCTCGGCTCATAAACGAGGAATGTGGAACTTATATCATCCCTCACAAAAATACATTTCCAATAATTTCCCATCAATCTATCAGTTGCATCGTAACGCGCCGAGTACGCTCATAATCCAATCTTCATTATTTTAATAATAAACAACGAAATAACAGTTTCTGTTGAACTAGCTCTGTGAAGTGACGTCATACACATCTAACAGTTATGTGCGCGTAAATCATAACTCTTAGATGTTCAGTTTTATCACAGTATAAGATGATGTGAAAGATTTAGATGATAAGCAACCGAAATAATTTTAATTTGATTTCGTTTTTGATTAAGTAGCCTCTTCGTCTGGACTACTACTACCATATATAACTTCGAAATTGTGGTAGGATTCTATTATGTCAACCTTACCATTAGGTATTACCATTTGTAACATACATTGTATATGTAATTATACAATAATGTCTGAATAAACATCGGTATAAGTCCCTCTCAATTGAGAGGAGACCCGTTCCCAGCAGTGGGAGATTTATGGGTTGATGATGATGATAAGTAATAGAATGTCTACTGATATTTTGGATTTACCAATTGACGCATTCAAGAGCGAAATAAAGCCTTGTTTTATTTAAAAGGCTTATTAAAATTCGAATGTGTGCGTTTAGTGGGAGAACCATTTTCGCAGGAATAAACGAAAATATCTGAGATATTAGTAGAACAGCTCCAAAACAATGAACTAATTATTATTTCGTGACAATAATAGATGATCATTGGATTAATCCAAGACAGCTGTCTGACAGATCTATTTATTAAAATATTTACATGTAAGCGTTTACATACATACAAATGGAGGTCAAGTATGCTATTCTTTTAATGTAATTGCTTTTGTATTAATGTATAACGTCGGATTTTATTTTTCTACTCGATAAAATGAATTGGTATGTGCTAGCTCACACTACATAGTATTGATTATTAAATAGAATAATTATAATATAATATAGAATCATTTATTTAAAAAACAGCAAAATCTTTTTGTTCTGTTGCTTCTTGTTCCTAGCAAAATCACAAGGAAGCGGTAATGGGCGCGCATTTTGAGGGCTGAATTTATTGTGACGTTCAAAATGAGCTAATTAAATTTAGGCTACTTTAAAAGAAATAATACTTATAGTCGAAACAGAATCTTTTCAGATATTTCTTGTATTCTATAAAAAAATATCGTCGTCACATTTCACTTCAAAGCTATAATGAACGTTGAGTATTCAAGCGTATAATTTATTAATTAATAGTTGTAAGAGATCAAAACAGACAGATATTATAAATCAAAACTTACCTATGTCTTAGAGCGAGCGTGTTTTCATAAGCGCTCAAAAATACACACGTATTCTTAAAATGCATGCATGGTCATGGGCGGACTCCGTGACCATAGATGACGTGACCTTGCCGTGAATTTGGATGCTGTAAAGAATCCGAAACGTCAGGATTGAAATCAATATCAATATACCGCGATTGAATATGTAAAAAGTCAAAGTTTAAGAAATCAGTAAACACTATTATCGTTAATATTGTTGTATTTTTTTCATTGCGAAGCGAAGCATAGAGAATTAAAAAAGAATGTTCACAATATACATACAAGAGCGTAACGAGAATGATTGTGTCGCTGGCAGCGTGCCACCGTTTGGCAATTAAAATTATATTTGGCGTTTTTTGGCACGTATTTTCGCAAAGTTTTGTTTTACGTTTTGATTTGACTCACTCGTAAATACTGTGTATGCTTGACCAGGCTTAAAAAGATAACACTTAAATTCAACGATTTTTTTACAATGTAAAATCTGTGGTAAAAATGATTCAATATCATCTGCGTCTTATCAGTCTGCTAGAGGTGCTAAACCGGGGATTGTGGGAAATTATCTAACTAATAAGTCTGTATTGTTCAATTATAAATAAATAACAATATATGTTCACTATTAATAATATTCTATTTCCTGTCCTACTGTGGCTTTATAAGTTAATAAAATGATCAACCATTTGTCAGAGAGTGATTCACAAGGACTCTTTCTAGATCGACTGTTACCAGTTAGCAAAAAGCTATCTACAGGCGCGACGATAGTCATATATCTATATAATATTTATATACATAGTAAAAAAACAAACAAAATGATCTTTGACTAGGAGATCTTTTGGCCGGACATGCGGTTTTAGTTGACTAAAAAACTACATATTATATCTTTCATAGAATTCTGGCGTTTAACCCGATTTTTAACATAGTAACCATCGTTCCATCCAAGCGGCGTCAGGAGTATATGTTAGTATTACAATTACATACAATGTGGTTACGTTTTGAACTGTATCCAACGGTCGTTCAGACCAATGGTCGGCTAGTCTCAGTTATTTCTAAACGAATTGCACTCTGCCAAGAATAATAGAACCATATCACAAGTAAATGTTCGTGTGTTATGTTTCAATTCTAGTGTGGAGCAAGGATTTATAAAAAAGAAAAGATTTTTCTTTATACATATAGTAATTTAGAGCCGTGCACCGTTGGTGATCGAAGGCTGGCGACAGGTGATAGAAGGTACAGAATAAACGCAAATACTAGATATTAAAATATAACTTAATTTTTACGGATTTTATAGCGTTTGTGAGTTAGGAAATGTTTATGTTATGTTAAAAATGTTAGGAAAATTTTAATATATTACTCTGAAATATTTAATAGATGTGTAAATGGTGTTCTGATTCAATATTTTATTTATTAAATATCATGTAATACATAAGATATAAACTGGATGAACCTCAACACTAAAAACGAAACACCAATTCCTCTAAATGGCCCATATGTCAATTATTACAATAATAAAATCTATTTTAAAAGATATTACCACCATTTCTTCACACTTTAAATGATATAAACTTCGTGTTTGCTCAATATATATAAATTTGTTGAAAAATAAAATGAAGGTACATAAATACATTGTCACTAGGACGAGAATAGAACCCATCGCAAAATGTTAACGTTATAAATTTAGTAGATTCACGCTGAAGATCTTTGTCACAGATAGAATAGACGGAGGATGAACAGTTAAACGTTCTCTGCTGGACATAGGTCTCCCCCAAGGATCGCCACGACGCCCAGTCATGCACCGCCCTCATCCAGCGGATTCCAGCGACCTTCACCAGGTCGTCAGTCCACCTTGCCGGGGGCCTACCCACACTGAGTCTTCCAGTACATGGTCGCCATACTAGACCTATCTAACCTGGCCCCATCGGCCGTCCGTTCTTCGAGCGATGTGCCCTGCCCACTGCCACTGAGTTTGGCGATTATTCGGGCTATGTCAGCGACTCGGGTGTTTCTACGGATCTCCTCATTTCTGATTCGATCACGTAGTGAAACATCGTTACAGTGTTACATCTACTTATAATTGATATAATTAAATAATCATCCGCTTATTAATTTTTTTTATATATAACTAGGGTGAAAAACAAGTTTAAGGCTTGCTTGATGGTAATCAGTTCCCGTAGCCTTATAAATGTTTCCTACACCAGAAGCGTCGCTTGCGCTTTGCCGACCCTGTAAAAATCTTTTCACTCCATGGATTAATTTAGGTTTTTTTTTTATAGTAGGAGAGTTACTACACAGGCAGGGATCGAAATTGAGATCAGCAAAAAAATTGAGTTTATACTATTGAGTTTGCACCCCCGGTTTACCCCCCTTTGGGGTGAATTTTCAAAAATCCTGCCCGATCCATCCAGTGGTTTGAGCTGTGCGTTGATAGATCACTATGTCAGTCAGCGCTCATGTTGAGAGGGATGCTATAGGTATAATCCACCACATTAGTGCTGGTTGGCAGATTTTACTCATCCATACCCAGGCATTTAGGTTTTCTCACGATGTTTTTATTCACATATGTTACTTTTTGTTTCTCCATATTAGTATGTGTATGTATAATAATTTCAGTAACATAATACCATGAATTGAATTGAAAACAGAAATTAAATATCTTGACATCTTTCAGTAATATCACCAACTTTTCTGACTAAAATGCTGATCAAATGTACAAACAGATATTTCCCAATATTTTACTAATATAATATATTTTTTTAGTAGTATATCGTTAAGGTTTCGTTTACACTAGTGATATGACGTTTTCTAAAGATATTGTAAAGAATGTTTCCGGTCGTTAATAGTTTTTAGTGGAGTGTCAGGCGCCTTCTGAACTGCGAGGACATTTATTATCCTGATATTAAGATAGCAATATAAAGTGTCACGTTTATCGTTTGAAGGAGAATTTAGTAGTTGCAGAGATTCTTGTGATAAAGCTGTGATAGCCTAGTGTTATGAATAATGATCTGTGAATCAAAGATCTCGAGTTCAATCCCAAGGCATGGACTGAGTTTTCGAAGTTACATGCGTATTTATTACATGCGCAAACTTTGAAGGAAAACATCGTGAAGAAACCGGTATCCCTTCATCTCTTCTGAATTTATCGATGACATGTTAAGTTTGCCAACCACCCACAAGTCCAGCGGTAGGTTAATTAGAGGAGACCCGGTAGTAGGACAGTAACTGGGTTAGTGATGGAAATCTTTGTGAATGATGGACTTAGGCAGACAGGGGAATTGAAATTTCTACGAAATCACAATTCTTTCTGATTTTGGGTTATTTCAATTACAATGTTGTATGAAGTAATACTTATTCATACAACATTCAATAATGAAGTGGTTATAGGTAGGTTTCTACTTATCTATTTGGTTAAATTATCTACTGGAGTAGATTGATTAATGTTTAATGTACGTTTTGGAAATTTTGATTTACATTAGCTAAACTACTGTTTAATAAACTAATTTAGTTCAGGTTTATACTGTAACATGTCGGTATTAGCTACATATAATGTTACCACGTTTAGACCTATGGTTTAATAATAACAAATATCTGCTCGTCGGAGGATATCTGAAAATACAAAGCCAACACGTTGTGATGGTGATATACTTGTAGGTCGGATTCTTAAAGCTACATGTTCGATTTTGCAATATACATAAGGTTTTGCGTTTAGATACGCAAAATCCTATGATGTTACATGTTAGAATAGCATTGATAGTACATATTAAAACAACCTTTTTATATCATTAAGGTGGCGTTATAAGTACACCTACAGCCTACCTGACGGTAAGAGGCTACCGACATCGGCTATACCAAAAATGTTACATTATGGCTTCAGTTATTAACTTTTTGCAAAGTAATTCCATTAGTCACATTAACTACTGCTTAGAAACTGAACATTTGCAAAGTTTATCTCGTCCAGACAAATTCAGTTTGCGGACTTATACCTACGGCATTTAATAAATAAATAAATATCTCTGGACATTATGACACAGTGCCCTCTAGTTCCGTGGTAAGCAACGAGGCTTGTGTTACGGATACTAGAAGGTTGATATACTACATATATACTGTTTTTTTGTAAATACATACATATTATACATAGATACATCCATGACTCGGATACAAATTTTGATGCTCATCACACAAACATTTGTCCCTACCAGGATTCGAACCCGGGACCCGTAGCACAGAAGGCAGCGTTAACTACCGCTGGGCTAATTGGGTCGTCAAATCGAGTGGCTAGCTTGAAGTATCATATGATACTTCAAGCTAGCCACCAAAAACCCGTTATATCGTTAGCTATAGCTAGCTAGCCCTAAGGGAGCTAGGTTGAGTGATGGACAGATATAAACACAAACATACCTGCATCACACGGCCGCCAACCTCAACCCATTTCACGGTCATATAAATCATTGACAGGGTTATGAAACAGTTTTTTACATCGAGCCATTGGCACGGCCAAGTCAAGTGGCGAATAAAAATATACCTAGACAACGCCTACCAGCATCCAGCATTCATTCATAATTCCGACGTCATCTGTATATCTCCTGTGGATATCCGAACGCGTGTACATAAAAAATTGTCTCGCTGTCTTACAAATTATTTGTTTACCTGACGAATGCTGCGCTGTATTTTCTGCGTGAGACAAAAATATTTGTGTAAATACTAGTTTTGTATTAATAAATTAATTTATGTTCCCTCTTGTTTTACAGCAGAAGAAGCGCGGGAAAGGCGATGGGAGAAATAAGGAGAACATCATCGAAGATGTCCACGATGGCAAAGGTGAGGAGCAGTCTCCCGAGCCTCCGGTCGAGAAGAAGAATAATGTCTGCTATGACATCAAGAAGTCTGAAGTTATGGGCAGGTAACTTTTGAAGACATTTTAAATATAGGTGCTCTAGAAAAGCATGATTCTTACGAAGATCTTAGTGTCAGTCAGAGTCCGGTTACGCTCTTTTCTGGTTGATTGTCCATTTGTTTTAGTTTGAATTTGTAGAAACTCCACAAAGTCCTCGATATTTTTTCTCTCTGATTACAAAACTTATAACATAGCAAAATACATCAACAAATAACATAAATACCGTCATAAAAAGTATGACAACCTTTCTTGAAGTATCTTTCATTTGCCAAAAATTGTGTTGTAAAGGTCATTCTGTATTCTAAAATACTGATATTTGGCCGCATTTAGTCGGCAGCAATCCGAATTGGAGGTAACGGCTCGATGACGTAGATAGTCATATCTTCTGAGCATGTTGTTGGAGCTCACGGTTGTATTATGGTGTTAGTAGACAATTTGGCGAGAAGCCCATCTCTATTCATGCATTATTCCGATTTATGAAATGAAAACGAACTGAAACGTAAACGCGAAAAAGCACTTAGCAATAAATACTAAAAGCGTTTTGCTATTTAGTATTTACATTTATACCTTTCAAAGTTTATTTTTCTTTTCTCCCTGCTTTTCTTTGGCGTTTTGACTGAGATATTGGTTTCTCCGCTAAAGAACACAGTTTAAATAAAATACTGATGATTTCTGTTGCATTCATTATACATATATGTAGGACGAGAAGTCGTGGAAACTGAACAAATTAAACCCATTTTTTTATCTGCACTAAGTATCATTGTAGCGCTTTAAATTATAACCATCAATAATTGTGACATTGTGTGTAAATTGTCCAGGTACCTGGTAGCGAACAGAGACATCCGACCTGGAGAAGTGATCATCGAAGAGCCGGCGATAGCAGTGGGACCATGCACTGGCTGCGGCCTCATCTGTCTCGGCTGCTACCGGGAGCTAGACGAAACCAGTCTTACTAAGTATGCATTTACTGTTACTACCTTCAAGACCGACGTGGATTTTATGGGGTATTTGCTGATTTGACTTTACATTACAAAAAAGGCAATATTCAGACCGAAGTTTGTTGTTTCGGCTATTGTCGGATATTTTAACCGGACAAAATATATTTTTCTCGCACGCTTTAGAAAAATTTCTGTATTTTACGTTCGACTCGATAATTTTAAAAAGGCAAAAGTTAATAGGTACTTACTACGTTTTATCTGCAGATGCCCGGGTTGCAAATGGCCATTATGCAGTAGTTCGTGTCCCGGCTGTGGGAAATACACCGGCCACTCCACATACGAGTGCAATACCTTGAAAGGAATCCCACCAAACTACTCCAACCTTGAGGACCTGAAGGACTCTTACCAGGCTCTGATGCCTTTAAGGTACAACATTCATACAATTTAACAAATAAAATGCAGTACAGTGTAATAAGGTACCAACCTCATTATACATATAGTTCTGCACCATAGTATTTTCTAATAATTCCAGATGTCTACTTCTTAAAAAAGCTGACCCTGACAAATGGACAGCTCTATCAGCGATGGAGGCGCACAATGAACTGCGCCGCGCCAGAGGAGACATCTGGCCACTCAACGAGAAGCACGTGGTGCAGCGGATGAAGAAATGGGGGCTGCAGTATGATGACGAGGAGATACACACTGTTTGCGGGATTTTGGAGGTAAGGAGGTTTTATGTTAGAATGATACTAGTAGATTAGATATTCGCTGTAGTGAGATGAATACCGAGAGATCGGTGCAATATATTTAGAAATACCGCTTCAGCAATGGATCAATGGTTACTATCCTGCGCAAAACTTCATCGTTCGGAGAAGGTTGACTGATTCGAAAACTTCAGTACTATTATTGACCGTAGTATAGATTCGGCAGATTACGATTAAGACCCTTAACAGCATTCTGAAACTCCCCCACACGAACGGTTTTTGAAGAGTGATTGTAAAAACGAATATATGAAAATGTATTTACTGAAATATATATGCAGAGGCTTTCTCCCACTCCACTCTTCCCTGGACCACAGGGTCTTCAAGACATTCATGTCTCAGAATATTCGTTAATATTTCCAGGTGAATGCATTTGAAGTAGGTGGTAGCGGCGCCAATGCCCGCGCTCTGTACGACAGGGCGTACCTGCTGGCACATGACTGCACTCCTTCCACCACGCACACTGATGCTGAATGGCTTCCCGGCCGGCCGCTCACCATCAGGGCCTCAGTACCACATAAAGCTGGAGATTTGATATCACTGTGCTATGCGTATACGTTACAGGTACTAATTTTTGAGCTTAGCTTTTTCCATTAAGTCTCGCTTGGTTATATCTATAAATGTGTTTTTTTTTACAAACCGATGAATAGTCGGGAAACTTTGATATTTTAAGAGAAATTTGGTTGTTGAGTTTTCGGGTTATTGATTAATTATTACAAATAATTGTCTAAATTTTGTATGACAAGAGATCGATGTGGATGGGGTGCTGATGTGTTATGAGTCATCGAGCTATACATATATTGATTGTTTTTTTAGAGACTTTTAGAGTACCAATTTAATCAATACTTGCAATTGTATTGTCGCAGGGCTCGTTGAAGCGTCGCGAGCACCTCCTGCACAGCAAGTTCTTCTCGTGCGCGTGCGCGCGCTGTTCGGACCCGCTGGAGCTGGGCACGGCGGCCGGCGCCTTCCGCTGCCCGCGCTGCGCCGCCCGCGTGCTGCCCGCCGCGCCGCTAGCGCCGGCCGCACCGTGGCGGTGCGAGGCCGCCTCCTGCGGGTACACCATGACTGCTGACTCCGTGCAGCTGCTACTCAAGAGGTAACACCACTTCGTCCGTACTTTGGATCTCAGTCGTTTTTCGATTTCGTTAAACAGTTGGACTAATCTCTTCCTTATGATGTGCGACCTAATATTTTGCAAAAATTCAACAAAGTATGTTTACTTTTCAACTTTTGGTATGAACATGCCAATTTTGATTCTACTGTACCTACTGCTGCAAGAGCTTAAAAATATGAATAGACAAAAATTTAAACCCAATTCATTTATGTATTAAATATATCATAGTAATATGTGCCTATATCAAAACATTGTCATTAGCCATCACTTCCGCTTATCAAATTTTGACACAGCAGCCATAACAAATGAACCATAGATAGCCTAACAACTAGTAAAAGAACTACCAAATATATAGACATTTGATAAATTGCTCAGATCGCTACCGCTAACTTACAAACCTAATCGCTCCAAAACTCTCAACTTCCAGACTCACTGACGAGTTCGAACAGATAGACGCGAACGACGTCCGCGGCTACGAAGGTTTCCTCCACAAGTACCGCAACGTGATCCACAGCGGGCACTACCTGTGCCTGTCCGCGATGCACTCGCTCAGCCAGCTGTACGGCAAGGTCGCCGACTACATGATACACGAAATGCCCGACGCTGAACTCAACAGGAAGATCGACATCTGCAGACAGCTCATGAAGGCTTTCGATGTCATTGAGCCAGGATATTCCAGGTTAAGAGGTGAGTTGAAGTCAAAAGTTGAAGTCAAAGTCAAAGTCAAAGTCAAAGTGAAAGTTAAATTCAAAAGTCTAGAGTAAAAGTCAAAGGTCAAGTCAAATATCAAAAGTCAAGTCAAAAGTCAAGTCAAAAGTCAAGTCAAAAGTCAAGTCAAAAGTCAAGTCAAAAGTCAAGTCAAAAGTCAAGTCAAAAGTCAAGCCAAAAGTCAACTCAAAAGTCAACTCAAAAGTCAACTCAAAAGTCAACTCAAAAGTCAACTCAAAAGTCAACTCAAAAGTCAACTCAAAAGTCAACTCAAAAGTCAACTCAAAAGTCAACTCAAAAGTCAACTCAAAAGTCAACTCAAAAGTCAACTCAAAAGTCAACTCAAAAGTCAACTCAAAAGTCAACTCAAAAGTCAACTCAAAAGTCAACTCAAAAGTCAAGTCAAAAGTCAAGTTAAAAGTCAAGTCAATAGTCAAGTCAAATCTGAAAAGTCGGATGTCGAGAGTCAAATGTCGACAGTCAAAGTCAAAAGTAGAATGTCGAAAGTTGTAACCCGAAAGTAATAGTCAACATACAAAAGTCAAAGTAAACGTCGAAATTAAAAGTCAAAAGCGAAATTCAAAACTCGAAAGTCAAAAGTCGAACGTGAACGGAAGTCGAAAGTCAACGGTCAAAAGTCACAAGTCAAAATTAAAAGTCAAAAGCGAGAGTCAATGTAAAAAGTCAACCATCATGAATTTCCCACATCTCCGGCAATAAATAACTGTGTGATCTGGGGATCTACAAAATTTACGAAATTGAAATCGATCGTTTATGGATAAGAGTATTATCTAACCCATGCTATAGATATCAATTGATTTCGAAAGAATTAGACTCTTCCCATATCCCTAGATGCCCAATCATAGCCAAGGGGGTTATTCTCATATGATATCAATATGTAAATTGGTACCTACTCTGATATTTTCCAGGTGTAACATTGTACGAACTGCACGCACCTCTGATGATTCTTACAACGAGAGACTTCGAGAAGAAAGCGATCAGCAAAGAAAACTTGCGGACTCGACTGAAAGAGGTATTAAATTGTCACGTTTCTTAATGTACTTAAGAAATTGAAGGACTGGTTCGTCGCTACTTTTTCTTTTAGTTTTACAATAATGTTGATCATTATATGCGGGAGCCTTATGTTCAGGAGCTGTTAGTGCAGCATGGAATATTCATTAACATTTCAGGCGTCTGGTGTGATTGTCACTTGACTGCTTTCTATGGTAGTGTAATCATTAAGGAATTGTATACCAATTCTCAGGGCCTTGCCAGGTTTGTCCGACACAAAAACAGACTCAAAATACCGCAAATGAAACTCGAACTACATAAAAGAAACTCTTATTGTATGTCTACTAAATTATATAATCACCTTCCTGACAGTATAATGAATTTACCCTTGAGACAGTTTTGAAAGAAATTATGTCATTTGCTACAAGAAAAAGTATATTATAATATCTATGAATATTTAAATGATTATATCTAATTGAAGAATTAATCCTAGTGATAATTTATAATATTTAATCTGATTGCATGGTTTGGTCATTGTATTTTTTAATATGTAGTTTTAATTCATGTATTTCATAACAACGTAAACATTTACACGCTACAACTGGCAGAATATGCTGTAACGAAATTCTGTAACGCCTTATGTACCATATTCTTGAAAATAAATGATATTCTATTCTGATATAACTCTTCCAGGATCTTACCTATCCTGGACTTAACTTAACGGTATCAATAAATCTGAATGCTCAAACGTTAAAGGAAGACATCGCCAGGAACTAGCTAGCGAATATATCCTAATCCTTCTTAAATGAGAGGAGACCCAACAGTGGGGGTATTAAATGGGCTGATGATGAAATTCTGACCAATTCTAAAATGAAATTGTAAAATGTAATTATATTTTTTCATTTTGCAGATTGTCAAATACCTGACAGAGTCTGCACTGATCTTGGGCTTCGAACCACCACAGTCTTCCGAAGGTCTAATGGCAGCAGCGGCAAGAGACGCCCTCAAGAAGATCAAGACCTGGGAACAGATTATTGGGAAGATATCATGATGACCAGAAAGATAGTTTAAATGTAGAGATTTGAGAATAAACGTGAATGGAACTTGTTGGAAAATTTTATGAATTTTTGGTTTCCAAAACATGTATTTGGAACAGATTGATGATTTCAGTTTTTGAAATATTTAATCATGGAATTTTTTACTTATATTGCGTAAAAGGCTTTGATTAAGGATTTTCGTACAGAAGTATACGATACTAAAATATAATTTGCTCTTAAAACGAGGGCTTCATATTTTTTCTACTAGCTATCTAATAACTTTATTAAACAAAGTTCTCATTTGAATGTAATCTCAGTAATTTATTCATACCTAAATAATTTTATAATTTTGAGTTCCAATAACTATTTTTTTTTCTCATTTTTCTAGTAAATATATATTATGTATATGTATCTGTATATTATTGAGGCTTATAAAATGAAACGCATTTGGACATTATTCTATGCATATTTTAAATCAAATTTATAAAGAATAATAATATTAACAAAAGGCTTGAATTTTTACTATAAAACTTCTTTTGATATTTGAGTGTACACAGTGAAAATAAAATGAATGGATCAATAAAATATCAATAATATAAAAGTCATTGTAATTTCACTTTAAAGTATTTACTTGCTTTTGATTTTATGTAGACCTCATTTTAATGATTTACTTATCCATAATTAATAATAATAATAATTTATCATATTCTCGATAAAGTTAGTTTTTTAACAGAACTATTTATTTTTGTTAAACGTTTATGTATTCATTCCTTCCACTAAAAGACATTATTACTGTGTGAATTATTTTTGTAATAAAATGTTTAATCTTCTCCAGAACTAATTTAGCATTTAAAATAAATTATTTGAAGTATTTCTGCGTATTGTTTTATTTCTTAGCGTCAGACCAAACCTACAGAATTAATTTGCCCGTATAAAACAATTTGTGCCTATTTTGAACTCTTCATCCACCTTGTAACTTCCATGAATGAAGATTTGAATTGGAATCACAGATTCACAATAGACAAACATCTTTAGGTATTCCAGCGCATCCCCTTTGAGAACTCCTATTAATTGTGATAGAGAAAAAATACTCCTCTATCCTCATTTGTAATTTTAATTTTGCTCACTTATCTTCATTGCCAGACACGCTTCTATTACGAATATAATACCATTTTCGTTTTACATGACATACATCACTTTTTATTGTAATTGTAGAGAAAGTGGGTACAAAATTCATTGGAACAGTAATTTCCACTGAAATGTAATGTGGGGATGGTGGGTCCTACCGATTTTACTAGCAACAGGTTCTCGCGACTATGATTAAATAATTAAGGTCTAATATTTAGAATTAGGAATTGATTAAGCCAATGATCGGCTCATTAGCGTAGCACAATTGACACAGCTGCTGAATGTGAGGGCATGGGTTCGATATTAGGTCAAGCCCGGTCTTGTGTTTGATGTTAATAGCCATACGCGACTTAAAACGTACCAGAAAGCTGCGTACTTCAGTACGTCTCTGTATAAACCTCGAAGGAAAAACGCGTGCAGGTGCATACATATTGTACATTATAAAGTTATCACACATATGATGTTGGAGATCTCAGAAATTACTCCCATGCATTTTCTTATAGAACTCATTAAACCCAATAAGTGCAAATGCAGGTCAACACAGAATGTCATTAAATCCGCTGGACTTTTGCACTAAACGTGTTCAAAAGTATAATACATAAATTGCTAAAAGTGCCTTTAAGAAAGAAGACAGTAACAGCCCAGATTCGAGTCCAGATTTTGCTCTACAAGCGATATCTCTTATCGCTTCGTACCATGAAAAACAAACGTAAAGAGATAGTAAGTAGGTAATAGCTGTAATGACAGATAAAGAATTAATCAATAGAAATTTTCAGTCGCAAATTACTAGCAAGACCATTTACATATTGCGATTCCATATTCTGAAATAAAATCGAAATAAAACCTACATGTTGTACAAATTGAATTGTATGCATTGTGCTCATAATATGACTGAAACGCGTCTATAGTTACAAGTGTCGAATCGCGCGGTTTATTTTTACACGCGCATGCGTAGTCGCGCATGCGCGTGCGCTGTTCAGTCAGCCCGGCTCTTTTCACGTGTAAGAAATATTTGGGAATTTAACCGAAATTTTAATTTCAGTAATGTTATATTGATATTTAAGTGTCGGTTTATAAAATTGTGTATTTATAAAAGTGACAAGGGCGTCAAGTAAGTATTGTTTCATTGATGTTACCTAAACATTTTAATTAATGTGTTTGTAGAACGATATTTTTAGATTTTCATCTTAATTTCATTTGAGTTTCAACATAATATATCTTATAAAAATACAAGAATACTATATAAAAAGCGAAAACATGTACAAACGTAGCACAAAAAGTATGGATAAAAATTTTAATGTCATGTTAACGCCTGAGAACATTAGTATAGCAATATGTTACTCATCAGAGGAAACTAACTACATATACAAACACAATAACATACTAGCTTGCTTTATATATATGTATAATACATAGGCACTGTATGATAAGAGGAAGCACCTATCTGAACATTTTCTATGTAGTTAATCACTTAACTGGTACAAACCAGATCGATACAATAGAAATTATTGGTTTGTATTATATTCAAACTACATATGTTTATGTTGTACTAGATGTCATAAATGTAAAATCTATGTAACACATGAATGCAATAAAGAAACTAGAACTTAGCTTGGACTTGTCCCAATTCCAGAATGGTAGAACAAGGGTCTTGCATTGTCTGCCTATCTCCGGCTTCCCAAAAATGCTCCGGCTGCCAAAACGTGCACTACTGCTCCAAAGACCACCAGAAACAGGACTGGAAGCATCACAAGTTCCAGTGCACCCCTGCTAGGATAAAGGAGGATGAGAAGTACGGACGGTATCTTGAAGCGACCAGGGAAATCAAAGCTGGTGACATAGTCTTGAAGGAGAAACCACTCATCACTGGACCTACTCAGGTAAAAACTCCATTGTTAATAAGATTTGCTTCTCTGATACAACAAATTAAGGTTTCTAAAGAATACCATGGATAGGTAGTTATTGTAGTTACGTTAGTTTTTATCACTTTATTATTCTGATCAACCTTTTTTTTTTTTTAAGTGCGGTAAAATTCAACCTACATGAATAATTTAAATAGATATTTATTTCTTACACTTACGCGAATATTAGAAATGCAGACTGAGGTGTTGGTCGACTTGAAGTTATAATTACTAACAGCTACCCCACATTTTTTATTATTATTGACAATCCGATTTACACAGAACGACCGAGGGATACGATGAGCTCGTTCTGTGTAAATCGGATTGTAGTAATTATAACATAAAGGTTGGGTTAAAATAATAACAATATACCGCGATAAAATCCTTAAAAAGTAGTTTCATTTCAATTTAATAGATAACAAGCTGCCTTGTGCCGTATCGTCATCACACCGCATACGGATTCAAATTAAAGAAATCATTTTACGCGATTTTTGACCAAAATGTCTACGTTATTTGCTAGCTTCTGATTTTCTCTAGCTTTCGTCTAATAAGTTACTATTTGTAAACCTAGGTTACGCCGCCAGTCTGTCTCGGGTGCTACAAGCTTCTAGAAGAAGGCAAGACTGTATCATGCGAGAAGTGTGGCTGGCCCTTCTGTTCCCAGGAGTGTACCTTCAAAGAAGAGCACGATCCAGAGTGTCATTATACACAGGAAAGAGGCGAAAAGGTATGGAAATCATAGTTTGAAGTTTAGATGATTAAGCAATTTTGTATTGTATGTATATGTATACTACATAATTCGGATTAAGGGCTATACTTAATCCGAATGATTTAGTATCTCTTTCATGATACTTATTTCAGGTGGGTATGTTTATAGTTAAGTAGAAGCTCGGATATTCTAGTGGTGTAACCAGGTGACTCTGTAGTCTAGGGTCTCCAGTTCAATCCCAACACCACTAACTAATCGAATTGGCGTGCGTATTTATCACATGCGCTAACGATGAACGGACACAAGAAAGAACATTGAGAAAAATACTGCATGCCTGAATTTTTTTTCCGATGACTTGTGAAATTGACTTGGACTAGGTATAGTAGTCGTGATAGTAGATAGTAGCCTAATCCGTATCACCCAGCAGTGGGTAACAAGTATATTTAGCAATAATACCCACAATATGACAAATATAATGCCTTTTGACTTCTCCTAAAACGCCTTAAAGCATGATACATAAGCGCTTGACGTTATTAACCTTTGAGCAGGTCAACATCACAACCTACGGCGCTCCTCACCCCAACTATCAGAGCATCACAGTCCTGCGTTGTCTTTACCAACGCGACCACAACCAAACCCTGTGGGCTAAGCTCCAAGCTTTGCAGTCACACTGCGAAGACAGGAAGAATACTGACAAGTGGAACAATGACAAGAAAATGGTGGCTGAGTTTATCTGGAAGTTCTATAAGTTGGAAGGGAAGTTTAGTGAAGAGGAGATTATGAAGTGCTGCGGTATTTTGCAGGTAAACCCAAGCTATGCAGGTAAACTCATGCTAGTTTTAAATATTTGAATACCTGTTTCTGTTAGGGTTGCAAATGAGCAAAGTTTTAGTACTTATTCCATACCAGCTATAAATACTAGTAGTGCCCCCCAGGTTATTCGATCTGAGATGGATCTTCTGCAATTGCCTGATCTCATGTGGCATTTTAATGACGAAAGCTTAGATTCAGTTGTGGTGAAAATTATTCTTATTCTTTTTGTTAGAACTGTATAATAAACTAAACAATTATTGTCTATGTCACTGTAGTACTATATTATTATGATGCCGCTGTTGGCAACACTGTGTCTCTAACTTCTCTACTCTGATCTTGTTGTCATGTCTGCTCCGGTACTACCTACTTAATAAATCTCTCTATATTGCGTCAATCCTGAGTTATTTGTTCATAACCCAACACTTTTTACTACACTAAGATTTTCTTCTATATTGTGGACATGTTTACAAACAACATCTAATGATCTAATACTTGACGTCTGCAACATATAGGCCTCAGCTAGTGCAAAAGATTTGCCAACCTTCAAATAAAAAAAATGCACCTACTTACAGTTTTCATCTAGATTGTCTATACAACTTTTTATTCGTATTAAAGTCCTGCATTATAATTTACAGATTAACGGTCACGAGGTACCCCTCCTGGAGCCGGAGTACGTGGCAGTGTTCGACCGCATCTCCATGGTGGAACACAACTGTCGCGCTAACTGCAACAAGAGCTTTACTTCGCAGGGTGATATTGTACGTGAAAGATACTTTTTAACTGACAAATTGCCTAACAGAGAATCGATATATTTATTACTATGATATCCACCAAATTTGATTCATATAACTATTATGATACTGACTTCTTTATTATTAAATATTTGAATGCATGTTGCAGCATCGGCATCTAATAAGTAGGTAATGGTGTAGTTCGTGAAATACGTAGCATTAAATCTTACCGTGAAGATTCCTGAATTTAAATACTTCACCTCTTCTACTGTAATCTACTGAACAATGATTATTTCAGATCAATTTAAATTTAAAAGTTAACATTAGATTAAATTGCACAGAAAGATTGACAATTAGTGTTGTTTAAAGTCGGATTTGCATTATGCATTATGATTAAAAGATTGCCCAATCAAAGCTGAGGACTCTCCTTACCAAACTCATTTGACATTTTCCAGATCCTCTGCGCTGGCGTGAACATCTCCTCAGGTTCCCACGTGACCGTTTGCTACACAGACCCCATGTGGGGCACAGAAGCGCGGCGCCACCACCTGGCTGACTCCAAGTTCTTCGAGTGTACCTGCGACCGATGCTCTGACGTCACCGAGATGGGAACCATGTACAGCGCTGTTAAATGCAAGAAGAAGTGAGTTCTTTATCAGTTATACCATTAGTTTGTCGTCAAAGTTCAAGTTCAAGTTCAAAGTATATTGCATACGCAATATACTTTGAAGCTAAAGGTTTAATAAATCTTTACTACTACCTTCTTACGTGGGTATAAAGTATAGTATTTTATTACTCACTATTATTCTGTTTCTAGGGACTGCAAAGGCTATCTTCTCCCGGAAACATTTATTGTCCCTATCCTACAAAAGACGAAGAACCCCGACCCAGAGAACCGTAACCTGGACAACAAGTTCTGGAAGTGCGGCAGTTGTAAGGACGCTGTCTCTGACGCCATCATACAGCAGCTGCTACAGGACATCGGCAGGGAACTAAGCATTATGCCCAAAGGAGACCCTGAAGCTTGTGAAAGGTACGAATAAAATATTAGCCGACCCTACAACACCCATTGCACCATAAAGGTCTCTGCTCAATGCTGCTATTGTCGTCGATCTTGTGCCAGTCGCAGCCACGGACTTCCTGATAGTCCACCTTGAGATTGCCTGCTCTTACTCGACCACCATTCAGTCACTGCTTTGGTCCACCAAAAATTCTCTCAACTGCCCTTCTTATCACTTCAATCTTGCAATTTACATGCACTCGGTACTCCAGCGATGAATTCCTAGCAATCAGTCTCCGTCGCGGGGTTTCCCTTTTAAATTCCCTTTATCGGTTAGGTTCATCGGCCACTGCAGCAGTTACCTGCATCCGTCCCACTTCTACATGACGGATGTGAGTCTGGCGCTGGCGCAGATGATCGGGCAGGAAGTGGAACAAGGCCTGGCGTTTGTGACGCCTGACCGACTGCTGCTCAAGACACAGCTGTGCAAGAAGATAGCTGGGCTGCTCGAGATATTGGCACCAGGTCTGTAAAACAGGATTTTAAACTATTTATTTTCTTTGCTAGCCAATGTAACTTTGACGACCCGTTTAGCTCAACGGTAGTTAACGCTGCCTGTTGTGCTATGGGTCCCGGGTTCGAATGCCGGTAGGGACAAATGTTTGTGTGATGAGCAATAAACATTTGTATCCGAGTCATGGGTGTATCTATGTATAATATGTATGTATTTACAAAAAAAAGTATCAATGTAGTCATCATCATCATCAACCATCTATTATCCGTAACACAAACCTCATTGCTTACCACGGAACTAGATGGCGCTGTGTAATAATCCGGAAATATTTATTTATTTTATTTATTTAACTAATAAATATAAAAAGATGACATGACAATAATATAATTATGTAGAATTCTCGTAACAAATGACCTAAAGGTAAAGGCGCAGCAAAAGTCATCGATTTGCCATATTTAAAAATATTGTAGTAAAAACCCTGGGTTCAATTCACAGGTCAAGCCGAGTTTTTATAGGTTTTTCTATTATGAAACACTCCCTATTACTTCTCCTTAAAAATAGGAATAAAGGAGAGTATGCTACAGCTTCTAATCATAACCTATTCCTGGTTTGCAGCTGAAACTCGTCTCCGAGGTACAATACTGTTCGAACTGCACGCTGCGGTCGCCGAGTCTGGGCGGAGGCAGGCACTCACTGACGGACCCATGACCTTACTGGGCTACGTTACTGTAAGTAATATAACCACTCACACTTATTCAGCTCTATTCAGCTTATGTCCATAGAAAACAAGGCTTTTGTATGGACATGCGTACGCGTCTGTTCAGCTTTCCGCTGCTGAAAGGATGCGTTGCGCTGAATTTCATAAGTGTAAGTAGTCCCTAATACACCACCTTAATTTTCATCGTGGGCTGGTTGGTCGGTTGCGGAATATATTGAAATTATATTCAGTGTCAGCTTGCCTGGATTTGTAAGCGAAATCCAGGCAAGCTGACACTTATCATATAACAACAAAGTTTTGAATAAAATATCCAATTCAGGCATTTAATTGATAAAGATTGGATACAACATTATTTATTTAATAATTTGAGGGATATAAAATAACACTTTCGAATCGTTGTAATTGATCCTAAACTTTGAATTCCATCTACTTGGCTAGGTAGCAAGATGTCATTAAATTTATATAAATTATCAATTATATGGTCACGTGCTATGCATCACAAATTGTATGAAAGTGTACAAAAGGTTCTATAGTTTCTACCGATCCATATAGGGGAAAAGCGTGAACATACGTAGGTATTTATGTATGAATATTTTGACACATTAATCTTATCATTCACGCACCGTATAAAAATACCTACTTTCATTGACGTACTTACACTATAATAATAGATAGTACGGCTATCTAGTAATATCAAGAACTAAATTAATCCCATGTAAATATTGTTAAAATTATTCTAAATATTAAGCACGTGACAGATGTAAAATACTGCTACTGTAATCATGAATCAGCATTATTTTGATAATAACCATAAAAAATCACGTTTTTTCTAGTGTTAAAAATATTAAACTTAAATATGCGTGCGATCAACCCATTTCTTATTAACTTTAAAAAAAAAGAAAAACCAACTTCAAAAACTAAAAAGCAAAAAATAACTTCATACAGTTTTACCTTTTTTTTAGTTTTAAAGGTATGAAGTCGGTGCCAAGCCAACCGTAATAGTAAGTACACTCACCGCGAGTGACCTTGAGCGGGGTGGTTAAAACCATCACATCATCGGCACCGACTTCATACCTTTAAAACTAAAAAAAAGGTAAAACTGTATGAAGTTATTTTTTGCTTTTTAGTTTTTGAAGTTGGTTTTTCTTTTTTTTTAAAGTTAATTTATTTTATTCTTTTTAGTGTTGTATATATTAAACTTTTCATATCAGGTCAATCTAATAGCCTTATATAATTATCTTTAATAATTATGAAAGATTTTTCCTTCAACTCCTAACCGTTGAGGAGTTGTACCTTCCATCATCAGATCATTACATTAAATGGTGATTTTCATATGCAACTACTTGAACAGCTTTGGAGAATACATGTAAATGTAATAAATGCCTATAACTGAAAGAATTTTCTTTTAACTCTTAACTGTTGAGGAGTTCTACCTTCCATCATCAGCTCATCAACATTCAATGACAATCAACATCAAATGATGATTATCAGACGCAAATACTTGAACAATCTTAGTAAATATATTAAAAACGTGATAATTGCCTATAAAATTTGAGGGTTGCCCTCGATTTCCCTGGGATCCCATCATCAGATCCTGATGTGGTCACAATGGGACCATCTGTGAAGTCTACCCTTTTAAACAAAAAAAGAATTTTGCAAATCGGTCCAGGCGTATTTAAGTAATTCGTGAACATACATAAAAAAAAAAGATTCCGACGAATTGAGAACCTCCTCCTTTTTGAAGTCGGTTAAAAAGGCTTAGTGGGTGGATCCACTGTTTTTGTCAGTCCGTATAAAATGTACAAAAGCCTACACGAGTACCTATGCTTTTAATAAATAAAATAAATATATAGTGAAAGGAATATTAAACTCTAAACCAATAAGCAAGTATAATAAATCAGGCGGCGAACCATTTGACAACACATCAGACAAAAACAGTCTTGTACGTGTCTACTCGCATCAACATTTGGACCACTGCTCGCTCTAGTTACTTGCCCGAAACACTGACACTAATTCTGTGCTTTTTTCAACCTTTTTTTGTGAAATGCGCATGAGTATTGTAAGATGTGTGAAGATAGTAAAATAACATCACAAAGGTATGAGACTCGACATAAATGAGTCTTAATTATGAGCATATAGCGTTTATAATTAGTTTTTATATTTTTTATGTTTTTATAACCATATCTAAAATGTTGTAATTGCATGTGATTTTTTTCTCGAGTAAAATGCTGTGTGAAGTAGTCAAGGCTTTTTTTAAAATAAGCAGTTATTTAAAGCGAAATATTTTAATTGTTTATACTAACACTTATGCGTTAAATAATTAAGATGCTATGCTATAATATCAGATAATTATGCTCAAATCAAAGTACAAACAGCCTGGACATTCGATCTGTAAGTTGTAAGTCTTCAGTCAAATACAAATCGTATGATCGGGGTGAAAGATCTAGAGCCATGCTTGGCAGTTGCTTAGTAGCTTTATATATAGGCTCTGAAAAAATAGTAAATCATGTACTGAAATACATATACGTATACCCTGTCTCTCCTCAAATCAAAAAGTTATGAATTCTCCAGGATAACGCAGATGGTTAATGCAGATGCTCCAAATTTCGCAGAAGAATGCTAACGCGTACCCGTAACCCCGGCACTATGGTGGTGAGGCGGAGAGACCCCGTGTGGGTTTAGTCGGTAGTCACCCCCTTCTGGGTGGAGTCCGACACACCCCCGTCGTCTTCCCGGGCGACGGGAAGTGCGTAAATGCATTCCGATACAGACAAAAAAAGGCTTAATTAAACTGCTGACCTATGATAGAACCTCCTTTAAAGCCACCTCCATATATAACTGTGGTATCTCTATGATGGACCATATCAGTACTCTCGGAGTAATTTGCGATTACACAATGTTGTAATATTTTTGTGATTAGATAATAGTATCTTAACATGTGCACACATAAGTGCCAAAATTGCTTAGATATTTCCTTCATAACTGTCATAGTATAATCTACCATCTTTTTAGTCTTTTCCAACACCAACGCTGTTGGAGTTTATGATTTATTTAACTATCGGGGTCCTGACGTAATAATTATAGATTTCTCAAAGCTCATAATCTCAGCCGGTTCAAAGTGATACCGCTTCAGCTGAGGGCAGATCCAGGTTTTTTTATTGCAATAATTTTTGATGTAGGTAGACCTAGCTCAGAAAGCCACAACCTCCCTCCCCCTAGATCCCTAGACCTCATCCTGTCTGTCACCTTATCACACAGATCCCTTATTATACCTTTCTTGCCTTTTTTAAAACTCCTCATTATATCATATATCTCTATATTATATAACTCCAATCATGATTGTATTTATAAGCTTGATAACTCTGAAGGCTTGAAGCACTACTTGCTTAAGCACATGCTCGAAGCCTAGTTCGGCAACAGATGCTTATCTACCGTCACAATAATACAAAGATATTAAGTTTATGACTCTAGCTCATAGAAAAATTGTGTACCTAACCATGTATTGTAGCTCAATTAATTTTATATTGTTCCATTAGATGTTTAATTCCCTCGTTATTTTGCAGGAATCGCGCAAGATCCTGTTGGAGTCAGCACAGCTCCTCCGGCACGAGCCCCCCGAGCTGCCCGAAGGTCGCCTCTCCCGGCAGGCCAGGATCAACCTGGTGCAGATGGACGAGCTCATCAGGAACTTATCTGCGGCCTTACCATCGCCCCTGTAGACTTACAGGCTGCATTTAATTTTTTTATGAATAATGATTTTGTATTATTCTGATTCTTCGATTTCAATATCTGTAGGATTTTTATACCAAATAAAAACCTGAGAAAATCAAGAAAGATTGCGTAAATTAGTGACAGTACCTACTTAACACATCATAAGAGATAGAATATTATCTAGCTGTTGACGTTTAGGGGATCTGTCTGTGCCCTTATAAACAACAATCTAAAACTCGGATAATTTTGTTATATAATGATAATAATATATTGTGTACCAAGGGACAGAATGACGGGTTATTAACGAGTCTGCATTTGAGGATGGATCTTCACTGCGGCTAGTTTGTAATCTGTACTTACCGACTGCAGTATTGGCGATGACTTCTAACCATTGAGAAGAAACGCTGAGACAATCTCATAGAATCTATCAGATGTCTCTTCCAAAATCCAAGATTTTTTGGGTGTAAGTATTAGGTAACTATATGAGTCTATAGCTAAAATCCGTTGGTTTTTTGGCTTTCGCATCCCAGTACAGGTAAGGGTAAAAAGTGGAACATGGACTTTTGTAGATTTATGAATCTTTTAAATATTATATTATATTAACATAAAAAAATCCATGTTGTGTATCAATCGACTAGTATTCATAATACAAGCCTCGTTTCTTAGCTCAAAATTAGACGGCACAAACTTTGAAAACACTTGTATAATATTCGTAAAAAATTAATGTATCAAAAGAAATATACAATAAAAGATGAATGTTTAAACTGTTAATTGAACGCTTGATATAAAATATAACGATGGGATTGCAGTGAAAGCGGGTCGTCGCATGCGCAGGAGTAAAAAATAACCGTATTTGTGCAAGCTCACCGCACGGAACCTTTGTGGAGCTTACGACTTTTGTAAACTACGGTTTTTGTTATATTTGGTGATATACATTAATACTATTGTACTATACCCTCACGGCAGCATCCCCGGGTGGTGGTAGGCGTAGGAGTATTTGTCACTGCAACATTTCTCCGGAATTCCCATGCTGTCATGATAGCTTTCGGCTTTGGATGGCTTTCGGGTTGCTAGGGTGATCAGCTGTGACATAGAGGATGCTAAAAAGTATGTAACAAATAGAGATCGATCTTTTCATTTACTTTCACAAAATATCCGGAGTATTAACTGTAATATGTCTAGTCTAACCACGCTTCTACAGAGATCTAATGTACTATGGGATGTCCTAGTTTTGTCTGAATGTTGGCTTCCTACGGCAACTTCTATACCGCCCCTTAAAAATTACAATTACGCAGTGACGACAACGCATAAGACTCAGAATGAGGGTGTTGTAATTTATGTAAATAAAAATCTTAAAGTAAATTTTGAAGAACCCCCACTAACGGACGCAAACTGTTTAGTATTAAAACTCAATGCGGAAACTTGCATTATTGGTATTTACCGTCCACCAAACCAAGGTAATACAACAAGTTTTATCAGCGGGCTTGATCAGCTATTGTCAAAGTTGAAACACTACAAAAATATTTTCTTATGCGGCGATATAAATATTGACATCTCCCCAGGTAGTTCTGACAGACGCTCCCTCGAATATTTAAATCTCTTAGCGAGTCATGCTGTACTTTCAGGTCACACTGTACCAACTCATGGTCGCACATACCTCGACCACTTAATGATCAAAACTAAGATGAAAGCTACCTGTTTAATATTTAATTCTTCAATTACTGATCACCAGAGTGTGGGTCTAACCTGTTCACTAGATACTGGACTTAATTATACTAGCAAAAATTCATATTTTGTTAACTTTGAGCGTTTGGATATAACAATGCAAAACATCAATCTGCAAAACATAATGCATTGCAGCGATGTCAACCAAGCGACAAACATACTTACAACTCAAATAGCAGCTGCTGTAAAAGAAAATTCCCACACTATTTACACTCCTAGAAGGCAACGTGTGAGTAAACCATGGATCTCTAAAGGACTACTTCGGTGCATGAAAAATAGAGATAATCTTTTTAAAAAACTGAAACGTGATCCTGATAATGAGACTCTTAAAGTCACTTACAAACGCTACCGGAACTTCTGCAGCTCTCTCCTCAAGAAAGCGAAAAGAATATACGAAAGGAGTGAGATCGAAAAAGCGAGGGGAAATAAAAAACATCTGTGGGATGTAATAAAGAACATCAGTTATCCTAGTAGCGTGACTGATCATTCACATTGTCTTATATCCTCCAGTGATCCCCTAGATGACATAAATAGAATTAACAGTTACTTCACCAATGTAGGCAAGAACTTAGCTACACAAGTTGCGACGCCAAATTTGCAAACTCCTAAATATTTTATTTATAATAATTCTATGCCACCTGTCAATTCGTTTGTCATGCTATCAGCTGACGAACGTGAAATTTTGAATCTGATCATGGGACTAAAGGAAAATTGTGCTACGGGGAGTGACATGATCTCCAGTAAAGTGATCAAAAGGTACGCAGATATCCTTGTCCCCCCCGTGACTCATATTTGTAATTTGGCTTTGTCGACTGGAATCTTCCCGGATGCTTTAAAGATCGCGATTATTAAGCCAATAAACAAGGCTGGGGAGAGAGACTGTGTCGATAACTACAGGCCTATCTCAATATTACCCGCTTTATCGAAGATTTTGGAGCGATTAATCAACCAACAACTTATAAAATATTTAGAAACGAACAAACTCATCTCATCTTCACAGTTTGGTTTCCGTGGGGGGAGATCCACCAACGATGCGGTCCATGAGTTGGTTAACACGATCATAACCAATTTAGATGTAAAAAAAAAATGCTTGGCTATCTTTTTGGATCTAGCCAAAGCATTCGACACAGTCTCTATCCCTCACCTTCTTAGGAAATTGGAGAGGCTTGGTATAAGAGGAGTCCCACTTAAATTACTAGAAAGTTATTTATCCGGTAGAAAACAACGATTGAGGATTGATGCCTGGTTGAGTGATGAGCTACCGGTCGAATATGGTGTCCCACAAGGCAGTATTCTCGGCCCGACCTTGTTTCTGACATATATTAATGACCTGTGCCAACTCTCTCTCGAAAAGGGTAAAATCTTTACTTACGCTGATGATACTGCGCTCTTCTTCAGTGATAACAGTTGGGAACAAGTGTTCAAAACTGCACAGTCCGCTTTCTCTATTGTTAGTAAGTGGCTCCAGAATAACGTCCTAACCTTAAACGTGAATAAAACCAGGTACATAGCCTTTGCTCACAGATCCAATTTACTTCCCAATACCTCACTAAATTTAATCGCACATAAATGCACTGAACTTTCGTCGTGCTCATGCCCAACACTTCTCAGGACAGATACAATAAAATATCTTGGAATTACAGTAGATCAGTCATTAACCTTCAAACCACACCTCGAGATCCTCGTATCCAGACTGCGTAAGCTTATTTTTATTTTCAAGACCTTGAGACATACAGCAGATCGCAGAACTATGAAAATGGTATATTACGCGCTGGTTCAATCTATTATCGACTACTGTATAACCTCGTGGGGTGGTGCCAACAAGACCCATCTAATAGATGTTGAAAGGGCCCAACGTGCCATTCTTAAAGTTGGTGCTGGACTCCCTTTCCGTTTTCCTTGTCATGACCTATATCAAGAGTGGGATGTTCTAACTGTAAGGCAAGCCTTCATTCTACACATAATATTAATGAAACACTCCCAATTAAACTACGACCCAAAATTGACATCAGCAAAGCGACGTAAAGATAAGGTTTGTCTACCAGAAAGATTCCACTCCTCACATGCGCAAAAATTCTTCTGCTTCCTTGGCTCACACCTTTACAATAAACTTAACTTTTCTCTTAATATACATCCTCTTACCAGATCAAGCTGTAAAATATCAATTGCCACTTATCTTAAAAAGTTGAATTATCAGGAAACCGAAAATCTTTTAACTCTTCCCACATAGTAACTTTTCAAAATATCGTACATAACTTTTAACTTAGTTACCTAAACCCAATGTTTGTCCTGCAACTTGGCTACTCCGCTTTTGTTTTTGATTGAATCCATCGCACTGTTCTTACGGACCTTAACACACACCGTCACTCATTTACATGCTTCCATTCACGTATTCCTACCCATATTCTTTTTCATTTACTTACACATCACTCACACACAGACTTCACAAAAAAAAACTAATTTGTTCACTGTAAATGCTGTCTGTAAAGCATTTTGCATCTATTTTTATTTTATATCGTTAATTTTTTACCACTCTGCTACCAATAACTATAATTTAGTATATTACACTACATTTTGAGCTTAATGCTAGCACTGGATGGAGGCTTGGTGACCTGTAATACAGGTTTCTCTAAACCTACCTCAGGCACCAGTCTCTCACAATGTTACGTTCATATTACTCAATATAAATAACTATGTGTAAATTTAAGGTAACCATTGTGAAGAGAAAATAAAGAAAAAAAATATATATTATTAAATATTATATATATATATAGCCACTCCCCTAGTAAACTTTGGCAGTCTTACTCACTCGCAGAACACGACTATTTCCGTTTCACTGTGGTCTTCTGTAAGGCGGAGACACTTCCCCAGTCGTGCAGTTCAATTGGTCGTAGGAAGCGTATCTATTGCCACTAACCTTCAAATTTAAACACCAAGCTTTTTTATACCACAAATAAGTCAAAGTCAAAATATAATTTATTCAAAGTAGGCCAAATTTAATTGGCTCTTTTTGAAAGTCGACAATAAAGACAGCTCCCAAAAATGCATGCCCTTCACCGCTTCCTAGTGTTTTTGCTGGGAAGAAGAAGCGGCGCAACAAACTCCCCAGCAACACATTTCTGTTAGTTTATTTAATTGTTTTATAAGCTTACGGGAATTGGCCCTAGAATCTTACGATTAGCAACCGTGCTTACGACCACTTTTAAAAAAAAATGGAAATAATGGGGCAAACGTGCAGGAGGCTCACCTCATGGTAAGTGATTACCGCCAACCATGGACATCTGCAACACCAGGGGACGTGCAAATGCGTTGCTGGCCTTTGATGAATGACCACTAGACCATTGATGAAGTAAATAATTATTATTGTTAGCAAGCAAATATTGACTATGAAAATGGCAAGGGAAATTTAAATATTGACTTATTTTCTTCTTCAAATTCATTCAGATATGTTATGATGATTTGCATGTAACATATAGCATGTACGTAACATGAAAACGAATAATACACAATAAAGAAAAATAAATTATTGGAAAGAAATATTAAGATACATCCATGCTTAATATTAGAAATGCGAAAGTGTTTCTGTATGTCTATCAGTTACCTCTTCACGCTATATAACCACTGGACGGATTTTGATGAAATTCGGTACAGAGATAGTTTTGAGTCTCGGGAAAGAAAAGGATAATTGTCTCGAAAATAAGCTCTCAAAAGAGCGAATTCGTATGTAGAATCGATAATTTGTTAACGATAGGTAGAAATAAACGCAAACTGGATAAAGTTAATCATTCTTAGCAGATTAATTCACAGGTAAAAGCTCGTTCACTATATAATTTTCAAATTGAATTATCACTTTTTTAGCTGTATTCCCAAAGTGTTTGTCGTCATGTTCACAGTTAAGAACGTTATGATTATGATGTATCTGTGTATCGGTGGCAGTAACGTGCTAAGTGAATCTAATGGAAGGCTAATAAACTGAGTGGGAGTTCAACATACACATGTTGGTCAGACGTGATATCTTCTTTTGTAAGCGCTTCCACGATCTTTTGAAAAAACAATGGCAATTAATTAATTTTATCTGCTATAGACCAAGGACTATTAGTGCCTCGGATAGGACTTTGGTGTCGATTTACCATGACAATATTTATTGATTAAAACCCGGAAACTGACGCCAGTAGTTGCTTATATTCAGCCACAGAATCCGATTTCAACGTACTAAAGGAATAAGGTTAAAAGGAAAAATAAATACAGATACATAAATTCATTTTTCCCATAAAACCAAAGCGTGATGACGTTATCCAATAATCCTAAATTTTCCGAATAATTTCCAAACTGCTACAAATACATAAACTAAACATACCAAATCACCATGACATGTTCAGATTAAACTATGTTCTTCAAAACCAAAACCCACAAAATTCACAAAATCTCCAAACACATTTCTAACTCCGCTCTTTACTTAATTAGGATAGTCCCGCGATTCGTTATCTTTACTACTTATCACATGTAAATAACGCAGCCGATGACGGAGACATGCGAAAATCTTTGGGTAAACACTCCTTGAGTTCTTTGCCAGCATCCGAATAGGATGTACGTCTAGAAGTGAAGCGACCAGTGATCGAAAACCGATTTGATAATCGCAATCTATTTCGAAACATGCGTTGTGCCCTTGGTCCTGTGTGGATAAAAGTGTACATATATTAGTTTATATATATTAAGGCTGCGTTGTGCTACATAATTAATGGCGTCAGATAGAATTGTGTTTGCTGTTAATATTAGAAGATAGACGGTGTGCGGGCGTCATATTGTGTTAAAGGTTTGTACAATTCTTATTTGTATTGTGTTAAAATAACTTCTCGAAAGATCCTTAAGGTAGCTTCGCTAATTTCTTGTTTGTTTCTAACAAACAAGAAATCGTGAAGATTTTCACTCTAAAGACTTCAAAGACATTAAAGAAGTTCAAAGTTAAATTCGGGTCTCTTTTCAAGAAAGGTCGTGATAAAGAAGGCCGTAGATATATTAAAATTTTAGCAAAACCAATTAAGACATTGGTTTTGCCATTTTATCAATTAATGTTGTCAATTAGACTAGGTTGCTGTGATTTGATAGGTGTGTAAGATACATACCTATCAAATCACCGCAACCTAGTGAAGTAAAGAGAGTCAACCACATTTTGGACACTCCATTCTATCGAGATACTTCAATAATACTCGAGCAACATGATGTTCTGACACACGTAAATGTGTAGGAAGGTGCGGTGCGAATCGGTTATTTGTTTATAAGGCAGCAAATTATAGTGGGACTATTTCATGGCGCTTTCCATGTTGAATAGCACCATCTCTCTTTTACCAACTAACGAAGACTTAAACATGTATGACAATGTATGTAATATATAGAGAAGTACCTATATACACATACAATCTTATAATACACAAATGAATCTGGAAGTCAACAAGTTGATAATGAACTGTATCTAAACACAAGTGCGTGACAAGAATTGATACAGCTTTTGGTCATGCTAATCATTTTCACATTATGAAATGGCATATACACTACAAACTAGGTAGGTATATGGATTTACACCCAACGATGTTAACCAATCAGAGTTCTACGTAAATAGCCATGATCGGTTCAATAACAAGTGGAAAATAATGTCCATATATTTTGCTTATTTTATATCATTGAGGCATTCTGTATCTGCTGAACATGACAGAGAAATAGGCTTTGCAGAGATGTACTGCTGTTCACCCACAATTTGTCCGATAACAATACTTATAATATTAATGTGAGTTTGTTTGTATATCTCACATTATATTTACCACAAAATTCCGTATAGTATACTAGGTCACATAAAACGTATATATAGGTCACGTGAGCGAAACCGCAGACTACCGCAAGTATTGTGTAAATGTATAATGTAAGTCACTCAGTAAAAATTGACAACTAATGACTCATTATTCCTTTAATGTCACGATTAGGTAAACTTACTAATTATTTAAATAAATATCATTCTCCTTAACGGATAATACGTACTTTAATCTGAGAAGCAGTGATATAAACGCAAATATAACTGATAGATCAGATATCTTGAGTTCTAAGTCAAGGCGTCAAGGTATCTTTCATTTTGTACCTCAACGTTGGCAAACAATTTTACTGCCCACCGGATAGTAAGCGGTTAGAGTAGACGATGGCCAACCGACCTCTCTAATAGGAGAAGATTATAAATTCGACTGTTTTTATATGTTTATTGAGCGATATATTTGCCAATTGCAAACTTTACGATTTTAATGATTCCTGCATTCAGAATCAAACCAAAAACAAAATATCATTTATTATTCAAAGTAGGCCAAATTTATATTGGTTCTTTTTGAACGTCGACAATAAAGACATTAAACTGCCTCATTGGTCTGGTAGTCGTACAGTGCGACTGCCAAGCAAGAGGTCTTGGGTGCGATTCCCAGGTCGAGCAAAGTGTTATTGGGTTTTTCTATGAAATTCTCAGTAGCAGCTCGGAGTTTGGATTTGTGCCCGGTTAAAGGCAATAGGCTCGCCCACTATTATATGGAACCTAAAACATACCGGCGAAACGTGGGTGTACATTAGTACACCTCTGCCTAACCCTTCGACGGTCGATAGGCGTGATGGTATGACAATAAAGACAGCCCCTATAAACGCCCGCCCTTTATTGAGTTCAGTATAGTCCTACAATGTGTTAATATAAATGACTTCAGAGACCCAAGTTGTTATGTATTTTTAAGTTTCCAACGCAGCGAATTCAGGTTAAGTTATACATATTAGTAGCGGAAAATATCGATAGAAAAGTGCTTTATACGGTCCTAAATTAAATTATCAATATACATTGAGTTATAATAATCTGCAAGCTGACAGAGTAATGTCCGAATACATATTTAACGACCCAATTAGTCCAGCGGTAGTTGACACTGCTGTGTGCCCCGGGTTCGAATCCCGGTAGGGACAAATGTTTATGTGATGAGCATGAACATTTGTATCCGAGTCATGGATGTATCTATGTAAGTATTTACAACAACAAAAAAAGTATATATGTAGTATATCAACCAACTAGTATCCGTAACACAAGCCTCGTTGCTTAACTCGGAACTGCGAACGGCTGTGTCATAATGTCCGGGAATATTTATTTATTTATATTGGTAGATATTACGAAGCGATATGCGCCAGGTAGGAAAACGTAGTGTAGGACGACCCGCGACACGATGGACCGACGATTTGAAGAAGGTGGCTGGCAGCGGATGGATGCGAGCTGCCCAAGACCGGGATGGTTGGCGCTCTTTGGGGGAGGCCTACGTTCAGCAGTGGACGGCAATAGGCTGATATGTATATGCGCCAGGTGAGCTAATATAATTCGCTCTACCGACAAGCTATATATTATTCCTCAATTCCCAGATAGATACCAAAATTAGCACTACAGTACTAAGTAAATAAATAAACACTAATACACACAACGTACGAAACCAGCGAAGCTGTCAATATTGCCTTATTTTATATATTTTATCGAAAAAATAGCATCATTTCACCAAGTTTCGCAATGTTTTTATTATATATTAGAACGAACATTGAATTTATGTAATCGTATGTGAATCTTCTTTACCTATTTGTAATACTATAATTTAATAAATTTGCTATTCTGAAAGATAATATGCCAACAATATACTTAGGTACTAAGAAAATTATATGAAAACTAAAATTTTAATGGAAATAAAATTGTATGTTTATAGGTATAAAACTATTTTTTATCTATAACAATTAAAATCTATTTTGTAGCGGTGTATTAATATTAGTTTAATCCCGATGTTTAGGATTACAATATTAAATTGTATCGAAGCATAATGGGTTGAAGTGCGGGGTGAGACAGGGGGATTACCTCGCCTCGACTCTTTAACTTATACATTAATCAGCTGATTGTTGAGCTCAGCAACACCAAAATTGGCTGCCACATTGACGGAGTCTATATTAATAACATCAGTTACGCTGACGATATGGTGTTGCTGAGTCCATCAATTAGCGCCCTCAGGCGGCTTGTAAACTATGTGAGAATTATGCGGTAGCACAGGGACTCAAGTATAATTCGAAAAAATGCGAATTGTTGGTTTTTAAGGCGGGCAACAAGTGTTACAGTAATATACCTGAAGTGTGTATTAACAACACTCCTCTAGCCCGGGTAACAAAATTTAAATACTTGGGTCACTGGGTGACTGACGATCTTAATGATGACCTGAATATAGAGAGGGAACGCAGGGCGATGGCAGTCCGATGTAATATGCTGATCCGCAGATTTGCGCGTTGTACTAAGCATGTCAAAATAACTCTTTTCAGGGCATACTGCCAATCTTTTTACACGTGCAGTCTGTGGGTTAGATATACGCAGAGGGCATACAACGCCCTGCGTGTCCAGTACAATAATGCATTCAGGATGTTGATGGGCCTACCACGTTATTGTAGCGCGTCAGGAATGTTTGCGGAGGCTAGGGTTGATAGTTTTCAAGCTATAGTACGCAAGAGGTGCGCATCAATCCTGAGTAGAATACGCGCTAGCTACCACGGCATCCTGAATGTATTGTGTGATAGGTGGGACAGCCCCATGCTGGCTCACTGGATACATTTACATGTTAAATAGGTATTGTTTCTACTAACACTAGGTTTAAGTATGTTTTTTACTAACAAATTATGGATCCTGTATTTTTTTATCTGAAATAAACTCTTATTATTATTATTATTATTATTATTATTATAAAACGGTGAAATCGTTCTGCGTAATTCGGATCAATAGTTAAACAAATATATGTAGGTAATAATAGTTTCTATGAAACTCTCAGTAGCAGCTCAGAGTTTGGGTTCGTGCCGGGTTGATAATAATAATAATAATAAATATTTCCGGACATTATTACACAGCGCCATCTAGTTCCGTGGTAAGCAACGAGGCTTGTGTTACGGACACTAGATGGTTGATATACTTCATATTATATACTTTTTTTGTAAATACATACATATCATACATAGATACATCCATGACTCGGATACAAATGTTGATCCTCATCAAATAAATATTTGTCCCTACCGGGATTCGAACCCGGGACCCATAGCAAAGCAGGCGGCGTTAAATACCGCTGAGGTAAACGGGTCGTCGAAATGATGGCAATAGGACCATGTAATATTACATAGGACCTAAAACATACTGGTAAAATGTGAGTGTACATTAGTATACCTCAGGTTGCATGGTAGTTAACAAAATGTAGGGGAGCTGTTAGTAATTATAACATCTAAAGACACCAACACTTACCACTGTTCTGGGCACTATGTAATAAATGTTATTAACTAACTCGGGGCACTCGTAACTGTTGTGTATTAACCCATAAAGGAACATACACTTACTCTGCCGATGACCATCCATGACGTTTGCAAAACCAGAGCCTAGGCGTCATTCGCACGTCACCGACCCTGAAAGGTATAGATAAATTAATCTTGCAATTTAACTCTGTGTTATGACTTCGAAGTACGATTCCATCGCTTACAATAACAATTAATTCATAAGCAAGCACAATTAGCATACATTGCTTTTAATTTTGTGGCACATCGATGTTTGCTCAACCTATAACAGTGCTGCACAATGTTATCAGTCTATATGAGATTACATGTTTGTCGTCTTTAGATCAAAATATAATATAAATCGTGGAAGATTTGCTTCGATGAAAACAAATACATTATCAAATGTATTTTATGTCTTCGTCTTCAAATCTTCACGGACTATTCATTTGCAACGCAATAAGACAAGTAAGTGTTAGGTATATGTTTCTCCGTAGCAGCACAGCTTACCGTTCTTTGATAGACAGTGTCCTTATTTATCATTCAAGAAAATCTTCTTTAGATGATACAATGTAAACTAATACCAATTATTTTGTCATTTTCATGTTCTTCAAAAGAGTAGGTATCTTTGGAGTTTCTTGCCCGCTCTTCTCCGTAACATGTGCAACTAGTTTTGACTATTCAAAAGCACCTGTAATTTTGGTCTAATTGAAATAAACATTTGAGTTTGATGCAGCCAGTAAATCTTCTATTCTCGTTATCGTCGCCTTAAAAAAACGAATTCCAATTCTTACCTCCCGTAACACAAGTCTAATCTTATCTATGAAGATCTTTCATAACATAAAATTTGCACTGACTTCTTTATTACCTGTGGTAATATTATGAAAAATGTGTAGGTATGTGTGATTTACAAAACAAAAAACATCTCGTATCTTTAACACAAGACTTGTTTCTCAATTTTGCACTAGGTGGCGCTACCTCAATATCCGTTCTTTTTTATAATAGTTTTGTAAAATTATTTTAATCTGTCAATAAATTATGATTTGTATTATTTCTCAAATCATCTTTTTCTATAATTTCAGAGAGGAGATCATGTCACTAGCTCGCTACATCTGGCTACTCCTGTGCTACGCTCAGTACGCGAGAACCGATCTCTTCGAGGAGTACAATGAGTTCACCAACAGCTTCCTGTATCCTAAGGACGATATGATGACGGAACAGTTGCCTGTTGAGCTCGGCAAGGACTGGAAGTCTGGCTGCATCTGCAGAGCCACCTACCACTACAGAGTTGTCGTGTGCTTTGGAAATTACGAGTGCATGAGGTTTCCCAAGGTCTGTTGCATTGATTTAGCCACAAACAACTGCGTATACGCACATATACAGAGTATGAGCATGTAATGGATATTTTGACTAAAGTTAGGGATTCAACACATGATTCCCATTTCAATCAGATTTTTAGCGAAACAAGAAATTTGATTGAATATAAACAGATGGTTATAAAATTATCTTTAGATTAATAGGTAATCTACTGTAATTAGCAACATCAATTTTGATACATTCATAGTGGAGAGACTCTTGTTTTTGTTTACAAGTCATTAGTCATTGACAAACTGCATAACACAGTAAAAAATAGAAATAAAAAAAAAATAGAAACCAAAAAAGAAACATTATTTTTATACCTGAAAAATGTGCTTAGTCAATCGCAATTGTAATACCAAAGCGTGGTTTTCTTTCAGATTAAGAAGGGTGTAGGCTATTACGTATAATATTTTATAGGCAATAAGCCAACAAGAGCGTTCATCTAAAATCCTACATCAAACAACAAGAACATCAAGTTTGCTTAATTTATCGCCATACAGCTTTAAACGTATAATAATAAACACACAATTATCATAATGAATACACATTAATCTCATACAAACACGATGTCACTTATTGCATGTGTTTTATGTTTTATTACGCGTACGTATCTAACATCATAAAAACATACACAAATCTGGCGTATGCATGGGCAGATTCTAGTGTAAGCAGTTTGAAAAATTGTTTAGATTTTAACAGCGTAGTAGATAAAACAATTGCTTATATTGACGTAAAATTATATTTCGAAAGGCCTGAGATTACATTTTTATGAGATCTGTGTGTGATTATGTTAGGTTATTGATAAACTCTTGTTTAGTCGCCATGCGAACTAAACTGTTTTATGGTGATGAAACTATAGCAAAAGTTAGCTAATCAAATAACATAGATCAAGCTTAGTAAGTTTCCACTAAGTTTCGGAATCAAAACTGACTGCAATTCGTCTGTATTGACTTTAATCGTTTGATTTTGACATTCTTTTACACAACTAGAGAAAATTACAGAAGTATATATTAATGGGATTGATTAAAAAGTAGGCCTAGGGTAGCTTGTTGAAATTTCTTCGGTATTAACCCTTCTAATGGTAATACTAGGAATATTCTGAACGAATAAACTTTACAAGTTTCTTTTATAATCTCTGTTTCAGGTAAAAGTGAAAAGTCAGTCTTTAAGAGTAAGAACTACAGTCATCCATCAGATCCTCAAGGGAGATTTGGATTCTCTATACTATCTGAAAGTATTAGAGATAGAAGCTAATCATCAACTGCGGTACATAGAACCTGGCGTATTCTCCAATTTGACAAAGTTAGAACAACTTTCCATATCATACAACACATTGCTGCAAGCGATCCACGAGACAACGTTTGAGGGTCTCGTGAATCTCCACAACTTGACTCTAGTTAACAACGGATTCAGTTCAGTGTTGCAGTTAACACCATCCTTCAAACCCAGTATACTACCATCACTAAGAAGACTTGATCTATCAGAAAATACTTTAGAAGTTATTCCAGAAAACGCCTTTTTACCTATGGAAGGAACTTTCTTGAAAAAACTTGATCTTAATTTATGTAGACTAGATTACATACACCCAAATAGTTTCCTGCCATTAAAGCACTTAAAAGATCTCCATATTGGAGACAATGATTTGAATTCCACTTTAATAGGAAACTTCCTAACGACAATGATTAGAAATAATATCAACTTGCTGTGTCTTGAATTGTCAGGAATGGGATTCAGGAAAGAACCACCGAAGAAGCTTATGAATATTATAGCAAAATCGTCGATTCAACGTTTAATACTAGCCAGGAATCAGTTTGAACTTATCAGTGAGAATACTTTCCCAAAAATGGTAAATATCGAGTTGTTGGACTTGAGAAAGGTGTCCGCCATCTGGACAAGCCCGAGATCTTTCACACCTGAAATATTTCCAAACCTTAAGTGTCTCTTATTGAGTGGAAACAACTTGCCAGGAATTCATGGAACCCACCTGGCAAATCAATTAATGTTTTTAGATCTTTCTGACAACAAAGGGCATGCCAACAACCCGGTCTATTATGAAATAGATCGGAATACTTTCACCCAAACTAAAAAGCTACAAGTATTAAATTTGTCTTACAATAGAATAAGAGCTTTATTTAATTACACGTTTACTGGCTTAGAGAATTTAAAAATATTGAATATGGAGAATGGTACTATTTATCACATAGGTGGTGGCAGTTTTAAACCTATGAAACATTTAGAAATTCTTAATTTATCGAACAATCCTTTGACAGCTAACGAGAATTTAACTTGCTCCCAATATGACGGCTTGAACGAATTAAAGGTTATTCTGTTAGAAAATTGTGGGATCAAGCATTTTTATGAAGATGATAATTTCTTTGAAATGATGCCCAACATAACCCACCTGGTACTCAAAAATAACCAAATTTATTACATAACTGCAGAGATTTTAAAACCTTTAAAATTATTACATTATTTGGATTTGAGTGAGAACTTATTGATGTCGTGGTGGCAACCTATATTCCTGTCCGCTGGAGTAAAGCCAAGTAGGCTTTATTTCACGAATAATAAAATATCACATTTTTCTTTAAGTATGATTCGTGACGTCGGTTACTTAATAGAAGAGAACAAAGGTGATGTGGTCATAGACTTTATGGACAATATTTTCGCGTGTGACTGCACTTCTATGTTTACAACTTATCGCTGGCTTCAAGTCAACGCAAGTACAGCCTTAAGGCAATACATATTAAGTTCCAAGTTTCAGTGTAGCAGTCCCGACTTGTGGGAAGATAGAAAGGTATCTGAATATTTAACTTCAATCAAAAGTCAACATTGTTTAATGTACGAAAATTTATCGAACATGTTGGTGTTGGTATGGACCGTGCCAACATTGGTAACAATATCTCTAGTCGTATTAATGATAGCTGTTGTATACAAATACAGAATGTACATACGTTATTGGATGTTCATAGCAAAGATAGCTTTAGGAAGAAACTTTCAGAAGAAGCAGAATAAACCAGACGGAGGAAAAACGTATACATATGATGCATTTGTATCATATTCTAATGAAGACAGAGACTTTGTTCACGAAATGATAGCTCAACTGGAGTCGAAACCGCCGTTTCTGAAGCTCTGTGTTTATGAGAGAGACTTTGAAATAGGTTCTTTTATATCGGAGGCAGTATTGAGCAGTATCAATGAAAGCAAGTATGTTATTCTGATAATTAGTAACAGTTTTGCGAAATCACAATGGTGCCGATGGGAGACACAGTTAGCGGAGTACCACAGAATATTCTTGGAGGATGGGACCTCATACGATCCTCTAGTCTTAATAAGGATAGGCGAGATACAAAGTAAATACTTGACGACGACGTTGAAGTACTTATTGAAGACCAAAATATACCATTCGTGGGACCAGAGGAACAAAGAAGATTTCTGGAAGAAGTTGAGAGATGTTATAACTAAGAAATGAAGTAAAATGGACGTTTTACAGGTGTATTGCATTTTCGTATATTATTTAAATAAATATAACAGTTGTTGTTGTATGTATTTTTATTTAATTTTCCAGACTTTTTACATTTAAGGCACTTGAAATAAAGTATCTCGATACAAGTATATTGATATTTTACTGATCTCGATGTTTTGGATCCTTTATTAGGGCATCAATGGTCAATTGATCAGTCAGGCACTCTGCCCGGGCAACATACCGTAATGGTAGTTTTATTTTAATGTCTAAAATTCGCGTAATTATCTGCTGTTTTTGATTTGGTCGTGGTTGTGTAGTGCGACTGCTGAAGAAGGGTTCGATTCCTAGGTCGAGCAAAGTGTTATTGGGATTTTGTATAAAATTTGTAGTAGCAGCTCGGAGTCCGTGCCCGGTTGATGACAATAGTCTCGTGAATAATCCTGTTTCAGTTCTATTACTGCCTAGTTGGTCGTATAGTGCGACTATCGAGCATGAGGTCTCGGGTTCTATTCCTAGGTCGTGCAAAATATTATTGGGGTTTTCTATGAAATTCTCAGTAGCTGGTCGGAGTTTGGATTCGTGCCCGGTTAATGACAATAGGCTCGCCCCCTATTAGGTACATGGGACCTAAAACATACCGGCGAAACGTGGGTGTACACCTCTGCCTAACCTTTTGGGGACGACAGTCATGAGTATGTAACTAGATGACTTTTTAGTAACATCGTAAAATAATACCAAGAATTTTAACATTGATAAAAAGCGTGCCTATATTCTAATTTAAAATCAATTTATTCTAAACTTCTTCATTACATAATATAGTTATAAATACAAATTAATATTTCTGATGTAAGTATGAACTGTTAGGGCTGCCTTAAGGCAGTAGCTCTACCATGAACGACAACATTTAGTACCGCCTCAAAATATCTAATGAGAGGAATTTGTTTACAGACCACGTGAATTGTCAGACTATAGCTTGGCAAATTCGTACGTGACACTCCCATAGTCCACGCGGGTGGCGGGGGACGTTACTACCCGATGACGTATTGTACACCGCTACACACGATACGAGTTACGTTACGATTTAATCAATCTTTTATTCGATTTTTATAGCCATTCAAACGGCATTGAGGAAATCTCTCAAGCATGCAGCAGGTTTTCTCTCAATGTTTTTTTCGCCTTGCGGGCATGAGATAAATACTCACATAACTTCGAAAAATATTACGAGATATCTTCACAGGCCAGTCGGCTGGCAAAAAACCTGATTAATAAAATTATGTGCATATAAACTGTTATAAATATTTCTGATATAGGTAGTTTCATTACCGAATACGTAATATAAAACATTATGCTAATTTGGAGGAAAAACGATTCCAACAAGCTGTTAATGATTTTTTTTTCTAAGAATTTTAGTTCTAAGTTTATTATAATTTACATACTATTATCGTCACTGTGATATAAAATTTCTAGATGTATGATTCAATGAAGACAAGTTTTAAGAATATAAAGTAAAAGTAAACTAGGTAGATACACTCGAGTTCATTAATATATCAATGGCATTGCTAAGGGTTCAAAATATTGTAAGCGTTCGAAAGCTCAATAAATTCTATACCACTTATAGATCAAAAATATATCCCACACCTATACACCTACCTTCGCTGGAAGGTAGCTGTCACCACCAACCCAATTATTATCCCACTGCTGGACACGGATCTCGTCCAATGTAAGAGGAATTAGGCATGGGCGTATCTAACCTTTTCCTTCATTGGGGGCTTGGCCCACCTGGGGTGGGCACAGTCCATCGTATGAAAATTTCTAATCATTAGCCCTACATCCTGGGGTTGGCGCGGGACCATTCTGAGGTGGGCACGGAATCTAGGTACGCCCATAAAATTGGGCTTCAGTCCACTATGCCAGCCTATATGGTTTGGCGGACTTGAGAGAATCTCTCAGGCATTTAGATTTGCGCACGATCTTTCTTCATCGTTTGATCATTAAATACACACATAACTTTTGAAACGTCATTGGTTGGCCTTGGGTTCGAAGTCTAGATCTTCGGCTTTCGTAGTAAACTGGTCACGCCACTAGGCTATTAGATACAGCTCTTACAGACGTACTCAGCAAACTTGTCAACAGTAGAAACCTTTGATGATGCAAATCTGAGAGGTAAATCGTAGATTTGTGTTTCTTTCTTTTGGTATTTTCAATTCTTGTTCATTATTCAGGTACGTGTGGAGCTGTAATGATTATGTATATGTTCATAAGTACCCCTAGGGTCCTGGATAGAGTACATCTAGAGTAAGTTGGACATTTAAATAAAACTGTTTTCACGGGATTTCACCAATATTTGAGAAGCAATACAGTCTGCCTTCAACCGACAGCTTAACATACACAAACACATATTATACACATGCTTGGTGTTAATACGTGTTTACACATAAGGATAAATTACTGTTTTAAGTAATCATAGTTTAGTATTCATTCGATTTTTCCTCATTTCACACACTTTCTTATCAACCGGCCGCGAAAGTCGCATAAGGCGTCAATATCCTTGAGAAAGTCAAATATCAGTAATGGATATGGCGGTGCATAAAAGTTAATATTTATCGAGATCTTATAAGTACATACAGTTTCACTACAACTTTCTACATGAGCGAGAGGAACTTTTAAATCATTGAGATTGGTAGTCAAATGAGATGAGAAGACTCAGAGCACGAAAAGCGATGGATGTAAACAGTTTGTCCAAAGCAGTAAGTGTTGCTAGTATTGCCGTTGAATTCAGTCATTTTCGAACTAAGAGAGCAAGACATTAATATGTGTATACGAGCTCCTGGTTAAATATTTGAGTATTTCAGAGTTTTCGTAAATTCCCCTGAGTAAAGAAATAAGGATTAAAAATAAATATGGGAAATTCTTCGAGGAAAGAAAGAAGGAGCATGAATTACAATATTAAACCTTCTGACAAAAAATAAATGCATAAATGTGTGATTGGAAATTCAACCCTGAACGGTAGAAAGAGGATAGAAATTTATGGAAGTAAGGTGTAGTTCTTATAGGTATTATAATTTTCTGCATAGTAAATATTTTTCGAATTGAACATTTATCAAATAACATCATGTTTTGAATCCCTAGTCCTAATATTCAAGAACATGGAAATAAAACTACTTTTTACAAATTTTATCGCGGTCGCTTTGTATTTTGTACAGTCATGCTGACCATGGATGTTGTAAAGGATCGGAGACTTTGGTATTAAATTAATAATGTTAATATAATAATAATATATTAACTTTAATAATATAATGAAAAAAAATTAAAAATATAAATATAATTAAATTCCTTAAAAAAACAATGAGCAGGTATATTGTTTAGATCATTCTGTAGACTTTGTATTGCAAATTGTTCAATACCTAGTCTTATTTTAACACCTTTCAACGATACTTCAAGCTTTTGGGACTAGGTTTCTAGTACCTACGTGATCTATAGTCAACTGACTAATTAGTTTCTTCTCCCAGACAGAACAAACAATGATGGTGCGTACGACCACTCACAGCCTCATTACCGGTAATTACTTCGTCAAACACCCGTTTAGCACTAAACACAGATTAAGTATCCTTCACATTACTACCAACATCTTAATTTTAGCGCTTGAACACGTTTACATAGACTAAATAGATCGTAATTTTGTAAATTCATCGTTTTACAGTTGATCAAATATTAAAGAAGACAGATTTTAGACTATCACTTGTTTAAATATTTCCTTTTGTCATTATTTTCCTTTGTGTATTTACTTAGATTGGTGTAAATTGAACTTTGACTCCTACGCTTTTGCAAACTGCAGTTATGTAGGTCTGCACTGCTAAAAAAGCTGCGCTGGCCTACTGTACTTTGAAGTCGAATGTCTCAATTCAATCCCAACTCATCTGGATCTTGGTATTGACTTCGACACATAGAATTTTCAAAGTTATGTGCCTATTCATCGCTTGCTCAAATGGCGAAGGAAAACATGGTGAGGAAAGCTGCATATGTACCTTAAAGAATTTCTCAATGGCGGGCGTGTTAAGTCTGCCAAGCTACACAGGACAAGCGTGGTGGACTATTGCCTAATCCCACTCAAATGAGAGGAGACCTGAGTCGGCAGTGAAACACAGAATGGGTTGATAATGAAGATACACCAATAGTAACCAGCAACATCTAAGGCAGAAGTAAGATTAAGTAAGTCTAGAATATAAGTAAGATTCCTAACATCAATGCTGTAAAAGTTGCGTAACGTCGGGTTTGAAATAATGTCTTGCAAGTCCTAGCAGGTCGTCAGCCAATGCGACAGTGACATCTATTGTAATCAAGGGCGGATCCAGGGGGGGTCACATATCTTACTTTTACCAGAATTTTAGACATAGAAATAAAACTACCCTTTTTACTTTCTTCTTTTAAACTACCCCCTACGCCCCTGCCCCACTACGTTTCATAATTTTGAAGAAGATTCCTAGGAATGATTCTTGTCGTAGGTTTTCACTAACACAAATTTTCACATATACCCAGAAACTATACTACATACACATGTATATATCTGTTATTAATACATAACCCATTAAAATAGATACTGTAAAGGATCCGAAACGATCTCATTAATTTAAATAACTTATTATAGGTCTTTATTTCCTGATTCCTGGTCTACATTAAAACATAAAATTCTGTTAAAAATATTTTTATATCAAAATCACGAACACTGTTCGGGTGTGGAAAACATTATAAGAATTGAGGAAACCATCAATCAAATTAGGACCACCAAATAAGACCACCAGTGGTTTCTGCGAAAACATTGACAGATATGATATACAACCTTCCATATTATTTTGTGATAATGGACCAGTGAACTGTCACATGTCAAAAGTCCTGAGTTTGTTCTCAAGGCATGCATCACTGACTTTGCGAAGTTACGTGCGTATTTATCAGATACTCAAAAAGTGAAGGAAACATTGTGAAGAAACCTGTATGCCTGAGAGCATAGAAGAGAGGAATGAGAGGAGACCAAGCCCAGCTGTGGTTCAGTGGATTGGGTTGATGATGATATTATTGCTTCTTGTTTCTTGTTCTTCTCACCTACGTAAATATTACCCAAAATTACCCAGTTTGTTTAAGTTCTATGTATAATTATGTTCTATTATCCGGACCTCAAGGAAATTTCAAAGAAAAACCCAAAAACACTGGGAACTAAATGTGCCATTAGAATTATGAAACATTCCGTAGCTGTCTACAATATTTTTGTTATTGCAGCATTAGTCACATCCCTGCTTTTCACCCAAATAAAAAATAAATGAAATTATATTTTATTTCTGTTAATAGATCTCTTAAAAGACGCTTACAAATCCATGTCTTAATTACTAGTTGGTGCCCGTAAAAATATTGCTTAAACTAATGTCTGCTTTATTTATTCGCTGTCCAATATTCCAAGCGCAGAAACCGCAATACCGTTTCACTAAACATTACGAATAGATATAAACAAACTGTAGAGACAGCAAAAATACCTTTAAAGCGATTAAGTTTATAATTAAAAAGGCCACCCGCAACATAATGAGTGGGCTCGACATAAACGAAACGCATTCAATTATCTCATTTAGTGCACCTTTCGTTTTTAAAGGTAAGACTTGGGTGCCTTTGTTTTGGCGCGGGAGAAAACACCATCTTCATTCAAGATATCGTCGAGGGATAACGGTGCGGCGCACGCGCTTCCGCCCCGTCCCACTCTCTCCAACACAAAGTTGCTGTGTAAGACGGAGACAGCCGACAGACAGTGGCTGGCAAACGATTACTCGACTGACCCACTCATTGCCACACACTCTTTCTCGGCAGCAAACGAAACCTAATTTTGATATCGTGTGAATTTGCAATGTAACGCGATGTTCTTGTGTATCTAATACCGTGAAATAACAGAAATTATAATGATTGATTACTGGTCGCCGAGAATTCTTTAATACAACATGATTTTATTATGAGTTTAGAAATTGATTGATAGTGCAGTAAAAGATTCGCATGGATTTTTATTTATATAATTGGAGACAGAGATATCTTAGCATCATTCATTTTCGCTATGGGTGCTAATAACATTCTGGTCTAGGGTTAAATATATGATGATGTTTTTATCTTAAACATAACAGGATTTGGAGTGGTAAAAAACGTACCTACATATGATAACATTAATCTTACAAATAATAACACTAATCGAATGGGTACGTATCAATTTCTATAATCTGATTCATGTATGCGCTTTATAAATTCGAAATAATTTAAATTTGAAAAAAGCACCTGGTTGTAGCATGTGAGCCAATTTAAGTTTTTTTTAATATAAGTATAAAAACTACCACCATGCAATTACCGTTTTAATCATATTAGTCGTCGATCGACGAGTTGAAAGCCCTACAGCCTCATTATCTCGCCGTTCTTAAACTGTCAATTCAGAGCACGACCGAGGTACAGGCGGCGTTACCTCGGAAGTCGCTCATAAAACCCATAAAACTGCACCAACAACCTTTCAAGGACCACGTTTGACATCGAAAAGTGCAACAGATGCAGTCCTTGAGATCGGCGATGGGAAAGTTAGTCGGTAAGCAACCGTGGTGGCCGCCGGTTGTCTCCACGATGCTTGTAAACGCGTACGCAGTGAAAGTTCGTTAGGCTGCGAAATGCGGTTTGCTATCGCCTTTCTGTTTGTGGTGAGTGCTAATTACGTTAAAAGTGTTAATGGAGGGTGCTCTCTCTTTACAAATGGATGCTACGTGTGATTAATGTAGGGTTACAGTTGCATGAAGATCAAAGTGGTATCATGTTTGAAGTCAATAACTGGAGTGTTTTATTTAGGTCTCATTAAGATCTGCGGACGATACTGAAACACGAATTGCTTCAGAAGTATTACAGAATACAGTTGGCTATTGTGCCCATCATTGAAATGGTGATGCCAATAGATAACATTGGTAGAACGTGTTTTAGCGCGCAAAAATTATACGTCTCTTCGAAACGGGGGCATCAATTGGCTAGACTGAACTGTTACTAAACAAAAATAAAGTAAGCCAACGCGTTCGATGATATCATGGGAAAATTCATTATGAAACAATATCCGATCTATGTTAACAATACAACAATACTACACTCAATCAAATATATTGTATCACAATTATAATTTAGTAAGTTAAGAACACTAGAATAACAGAAAAAGTCATCAAAATGTAAAGACAGCAAAAAATATTCACATTAAGATAAGAGAAAACTAAGACAAAAAAGCCATCTTAAATTAAATAAACAGTGGTACCTAAACAATAATTATAGATAATAGTTGGAATACTTAAAGCGTTGTAAAAGCCCAGGAGGTTAGTGAACCTATAGTTAAGACGGACAATTGTAGTCAAACCACCGGTAACCCACACGTAAGTAGGTTGGTAATGAGTTAAACAATTAACTATTGGAATATCGCCATTTGAGCTGAATATGTTTGACCGGTGTCTTTCAAAACATAATGTTGACATCCTTGTAATTTAAATTTAGAGTAAATATTATCATCATTTTCATTTTCAAAAAAATATGACTTCTGTCTCATTGTACTCCAAGAGCTGTAATGCTTTTACGATAGTTATCTTCTCAACTGACCTATTTTAAATTAATTAGAAATTTCCTTTAAAATATCATTGTCTGAAACTGACGTCTTCCTAGAGAATATTTATAAATGATGAACGTCGAATGATTCCAGAAACACGAACGCTTACTAGGAAAAGTGTTTCAGTAACTTTTATGCCTGTATAAAAAACGGTGGAAATCGGTAAAAATCTATTCACCTGACTGTTCTATAATCTTGGTAACCGTATATTAATCCTTTTGGATTGATAAACTAGTTTATACATTAAAAAAATTAATTAAAATTAAAAATGTTTTATTGTATCTAATACATTGTTGTTCATTACAAAAATTGAGACAGCCCCTGTAAGTTATTAGTATACTTGTATTGGGGTTGCCTCGCAACTTCCATGAATTTAACTTAACAATGTTAGACCAATTAAATTCTTAGCATCTGTAACATTTACAATAAAATGGAATGAAATGAAATAAAATGGTAACAATTAGAGTCTATACGCAGCTCGAGTATTCAGTGTGAGTACCTGTGCATGTGTCAGTATAGTGTGTGTTTGTGTGTGTGTGTTCTGTGTGTGTGGGTGTGTGCGTGTGGGTGTGTGTATGGGTGGGTGTGTGTGTGTGAGTCCATGTCTGTAGATATCTTATTTACTTTTTACTTTTTAGGTAATTCTTTCAAGGATAACTTCTGTTTCCTCGTAGCTTAGTGTATTTAGCCATTCTATTAGCGTTTTTTTACACTCGTATTGTAACATAGGGTAAATTTTGTGCTTTTTATTTAATTTATTATATATATATGCAGATTGTGTCGCGTACTGGCGTCTAGCAAACGTAGTGTGAACTCTATGAGAGTGAGCCACAATGTCATTTCGTCTCCTGTCCATGTGAGTTTTATCAAACGGCAAAGTCTTATGTAGACTTAGAATTAGGTTTACAAGATACAGTTTTCTAACCGACAACAACCCACTGGTACTGTACAGAATTTCGGTTGAGTATCTATAGGGTTTAAAATACATGACCTTAATTAACAACCTTTGAGCTCTTTCCAATTGTAGAAATTTCATTTTCGTGGCACCACCCCACACCGGAATACAGTACGTTATTATTGACTGTACCAAGGCAGTATAAATTTTATGAAGGAGTGGTACTGGCATAACGTGGCGCAATGTTTTAAACATCCAAACAAATTTTCGGATCCTAGATAGGATGGTTTCAGTGTGGGAGTGCCACGATAACCTCTGGTCAACTATTACACCAAGATATCTTATGAATTCTACTTTTTGGACACCAGTACAACAACAGTTATCGCCCAAGGGGCCAGCACACCCATGAATGACGATTCGAAAGTCGAGGCCCGGCTGTGATCTCTGAGTTGGGGTGAAACAAATGAAGTAAGTTTTAGACAGATTCAGGGTTAATAGATTTGAATTTAGCCAATGAACTATTTTGGCCAAACCATTTTCAGCTTTAGCTCTAACAGCACTCCATGACTTTCCACTAAACACCACCGCTGTGTCATCCGCATAAGAGAAGATTCGCCCGCCACCATTCCCGATGTTACATAGCTCATTTATGTAAACAAGGAAAAGTGTCGGGCCAAGAACACTTCCCTGTGGCACACCGAATGTCACATTTTCTTCACAACTAACTAAGTCATTAATTTTAACTTGCTGTTTTCGATCACATAGGTAGCTCTTGAAGAGGCAGAGTGGTGTTCCTCGAATGCCTATAGCTTCGAGCCTGTGCAGAAGGATGGGGACGGAAACGGTGTCAAACGCTTTTTTAAGGTCTAAAAACACTGTCAGGCATTTGTCTCCTTTATCTACATTTGTTACAATTTCAGATGTTAGTGCTAAAACAGCGTCTTGTGTTGATAGACCTTTCCTGAATCCATATTGTGAGTCTGATAAGATGTTATATTTACTTAAATAATTAGTTAGTCGCGTATTTAACAATCTTTCGAAAATTTTTTGAAATACTAGGTAAGACAGATATAGGTCGATAGTTATTGACATCGCCTCCATCCCCCGCCTTGTACACAGGAGTGACTAAAGATCGCTTAAAGACTGAGGGAAATATTCCGATTTTAAAACATAAGTTGGCCAACTGGCTTATGAGAGGTACAAGAAAATCTCTGGATGTTTTTAGAAATTTTGTGGGTATGCCATCCCAGCCAGGCGAACTATCAGAACCGAGACCCATGAGTATGCTGTCCACCTCCAATGGATCAGTCTCGAGAAGAACGAACGAGGTGTCCTGACGAATTAAATTAGATTTCTCAATTAGACGGCCAAATTTGCTTATTATATCTTCAGCGAGGGTTTTGCCAACAGTAACAAAAAACTGATTAACACGGTTTATGGAATTGATGGGGTGTGGAGTAATGTTTAGAAGAAGCGCATTTGTGGATTTGGTGGATTTAAATTGAGTTATATCATTTACTTTTGACCATAGTCGTTTCGGATTTTTTAGAGAGTCAACTAATTGTTTTCTATGGAATTGTCGTTTCAGTCTCTTTATAAGATTTGCACAGAAATTACGGAAACGTCTAAATGTAATTTTTAATATAATGTTAAAAGGATCTTTTCTTATTCTTAGTTGCATTTTATTTCGGAGTTTGATACATCTTAGCGCTCCCGCAGTTATCCAGGGCTTCAGTAACCGTCCACTGCTACAAACCGATTCAGTTCTTGTGTTTAATAGAAGTGCCTGTTTCATCACGTCTATCAATTTTAAAGCTATGAGCTCTGGGTCATCACTCATATTAAAGAAAGATAAATCTGAGTTTATTAAACTGTTGTACGCATTCTCAAAGTTTACGATTGTTTTATATTTGGTGCGGTTTTTATTTTTATAAGTGTGTGATATATTTACTAATACCATAACATGATCTGTGATAGACGTGTTCAAAATCGCTACAAAAGCTGAGCTATTGCATTTATCAATTTTTAAAATAGTGTGATCCAGGCAGGTATGTTCCCGGGTTGGAAAATAATGTCCAGGAAGAAGGCCATGTAACGCTAGCATATTTAGATAGTTTAATCTATTATTACGGTGCTGGGAAGATTCTGTTGATTTTACTATTAGGTTTATGTTTATGTCCCCTATAATTAGAATGTTTTTATGTGTTTTAATTGTTTCAAGATGAAGGTTTAGTGAATTTATAAAGCCATCAGCACATACATTCGACGGGGAGCGATATATTCCTATGATGGTATAGTTAGATATAGATATTTGGATAGCTGAGGCATGTGTCAGTTTTATTTCTTTAACCCGGTAATACATATTTGAAATGTTTATAAAGAAAACTCTGTTTTGTAAGTGTTTTAAGTGAGGGTAATTTTTTTAAGTCACTATCGTTGTCACTGTTTGTGTCACTGTGTTATGTGTTGTCCAATTGGCAATTGCATTAAAACTACTTTTTAGGGATGTAATGGCGAGATATTTTATCCGTAACGCGGTTTTTGCGAGAAACATCCACACATTACATCCATACCACTGACGTATTTATAATATTATAGTAAGATACCGCGGAACAGGGACATATGCGGTAAATCTACGTCCATATATTTTGCTGCATTACTGTTCCTTCCATCCCAACTCTGCCCCAATTATATTTTTTAACTATAGGTTAATCAGAGCACTATAATATTAAACTTCGTCAGTCAAGTGGCTGGCATATCCGGTTTTGATTAATGTGTAAACTGAGTTGTATCTATCAATCGATAAATTTATACACATGAAGATTCTGATCAAAACAAGGAGTTTGTAAGATTGTTTCATAGCATATGCAACATTGAATGAGAGAAATACTTGTCAGATTCGAAAATTTGTTATGATTTTAATAATACCGAGGAACGATTTAAAAAAGTACATTATAATATTATAGTTGAAGCTTGAATAAGGACCATTATCAAGAGTTTATTATAGTGCTATGTGTCAAATATTTTATTTAAGAGGAAAACTAAAAAATGCTTTGACTAATGCTATTACTAAAGAGGGCCGGGTACATAAAATATTATCCATAACATAATGCAAAATTATGTAAAACAAAACCAGTGGTGTTACGATAAAAATCTTCTAAAAAAACAAGTAATTTATAGACCATAAAACGTTTATTATAAAGTTCTTTTGTAAAAATTGTAATAAATCAAAAATATTACATTGGTACTAGGAGAAAAGAATATTTTAAGAAAGACTAGAGAGGTCTACAAGACATACATACATACCATCACGCCAGTCGTCCCCAAAGGGTTAGGCAGAGGTGTACTAATGTACACCCACATTTCACCGGAGTGCTTTAGGTCCCATGTAATAGAAGGCGAGCCTATTGTCATCAACCGGGCAAGAGATATAGAGATAGATAGTAACACTATGTAGTCAGTAGTCGCTTACGACCACTAGACCAACGAGGCAGTTAAACAATAAGAAAAGAATACTTAAAGACTACAGACGTCTAGTTCTTCAAAACAAAACATCCTAGTTTATTCTAAGATGGTGGATAGCAGAAAGGTTGTAAAAAAGTAGCGTAAAAGCAAGCGAACCAGGACGAGCGGTACAGTCAACAAGAGCAGCGCCGCGTGGGAAGCGGGCCGGTGCCTCACCCACTTTAATTGCTTTTCACACAAACCGTACAATGCAGGGCTGCTAACCGTACTTTATGAACCATGGAACCATTTAATATGGGTGAGCGATTGCCTAGAATTGCATGATTTTTCGTCGAGTACGGTCAACAAAAAAAACTGCTATTATTATTCCTATTTATTCAATTCATAATAATGTTTCGGCCCCACAAAATCATGTTGTTAAATCGACTGATTTTTCATACCATATGCGAATATGGATTGGATATTATTTTAATAACGGAGTAAAGTTAATTATAATCATAAAAATAATAATATGAAGTAACAACCATAGTTACGTGCCCAATTTACTGCAAATTCTTGCAATTATTTGCCGAGAAACAGACATGAGTATCGCTTTAACAATCATGTTACTGATAATTGGATGAATATTACATTTTTGTATGAAAATATTTAAGTTAAACGGATTGTTATTATGTAGAGCATGAACTTAATAAGAACATTGTATTTACTGAACAATGTCTTTACATTATTATTAAAATAATCTCCATCGTTATCGTCATTGTTTTAGAGTGTGCTTCATATCTATTTATGGAGTGAATTCTTCATAAAGGCCGTAGGTGGCAGTAAAAAACTATAAGAGTAGTCAAATATACCCATAAAAGGCTCGGGCCAGATTTTTATGAAAATTCAATCATTCTAAATAATTTATTCTTCGAGCGAAACTATTCGATTGTATGATATTATTGTTTATATTTTGTTCGGATATGTGGTTGTAATATGAGGGTTAAATGTATCAATTTTTTGGTAGAAAATTACAAATCCAGTGAGTGTTAGTTCTGATTAGAATTGAGCCGGAGCAATTAAAGAGATTACTTAATACATACAATTATTATCTATTTAAAGTTTATTTAAAGTTAAACTTTAAATAAACTTTAAATAAAAATGTTTCCATTCCTCCACTAGCTAGTATGGGTTCACTGTCATCAAACTAAACAGATTCGGTCAGTAGGTTAATCAGAGTTCCACTAGATGTACTGTCTAGGAAATTAATGCATCCATTTCCTAAGAAATTCCCCACCCCTTTACATCAAACACGCCGGTAACGTTTAACTGTCATGGTCGTCTCGTTACTTACCAGTTTCTGTAAACGTTGAAGCGATTTACGACTATGGCTTCATTCGTTTAGAAAACTTTTGATTGAAGTTGTAAAATGTCACCAGACATTGAAGTGTCAACACGTTTCATATTGCAATAATGGGCCCGATTGACTGTTACTTCTAGTATATTTATAGCCATAAGTATGACAGCCAATGTGTCATGATCATAGCCTTCTAAGTCAAGCTTATCGACTTTCTCGAGATGCTTAGAACTCTGTTTTTATCTACAATTGAAAAAATTGTTGTGAATATGTTTTTGTTATTCCCGACGTATTATTACGGTCAATACAGCAAATGTGTCTTTACGCGTAACAATACCGATACTATAAATGGTAATAAGTAAAATATTTTAATTTGATGTAGCTTTTGCATGTAGATAAAAAGAGAAATGTTTGTTTCTATTTATAAAATTAGAAAATGGATTTCAAAATTCAATTCTAATAAATCAACTTTTTTCATATATTCAAGGTATAGAGTTTTGAAACGTTCATTTCGCTTATCATTCGTACTTCCAATTCCTATATCTTACGTCTCAGTAATTAATTCTACCCCAAACTTGTTCTGTAACTAGATCGCACGGGTCAGAGTGTAGAAGTTATATGTTCCTAAATCACAATACATAAGCAATCCGGTACATGGTTGATCAAATGTTCAGACGCTTACATACTAACTATTCTTGTTTTACCAAGAAGCCAAATTGTACACTTTAAATTAATAAATCTTTTAGCCGAAATTGAGGCTCACTGATTTCTTACTTTTAAAATTCAAGAGGTGCCTCCTGTGCCTATAAAAACGACTGCCGGTGCCACTGCAATGCAAATAACTTTGATTGTTTCTCAGTAATATCATTTAACTAGGTCAGAATTTATTAGGTCACTACGGTCGGAAATACGGAACATATTTAGGTTTTTGACAATTTTTCCTGTTTTTTTTTGGGAATATGTTCAATACATCTATAACCTACCTATCGGTTTTCTGATAGTAAAAACACCACAAAGATAAAGACTAATTTAATCAAATATTTAACCAAATTTAAACAGAAATCATACTATTCAGACATTAGAACTATAATAATGCTGAGTATTAAATACTATTACTGTACTAATGTTTGAGAGTGCGGACTAAAAACGAAGATAATAATTATCGTTAAAGTGACTAAAACACCAAAACGATGGGAACAACTGCGGATCAAATACAATTCATTTTAAAGAATACGTACAATGTGATTCGTAATGAAGTACATGAAACCCAGTATCACAATTGAGCCCACATAACCGCTACAGTGTAACGGCAACATTCCGAATATTGCCAAAATACCGACCAATGTCAAGTTTACATTAGCACACCACTAAACATTGTTTACAATGACATAATGCGCATAACTTGTGGCCGACGAGAAAATCGTGATTTACGTCAGTTGGACCACAAAACTGGGGAAAGTTGGACAGCTAGGCGAATTTTATCAACGTGTTCTGTAATAACCTCAATTGTTTTAGTATACAACTTGAAATATTTACTTATAAAGTTGAAAAGTCTATTGTCCTGTATGTATGTCCAGCAGTGGACGTCTGACGGTTGATGTAATAATCTATCTGTGATAGCTCAATGGTATGATCAGTGGACTGTGCAGTCAAAGATCCTCGAATCGTTTTGTCAAAAGCCCGACCGTTGTAGTTGCTTCGACTTAGACTGAAGCTTGAAGGTTCTCGAAGTAATGGGTGGATGGAAAACCGAACATAATGGTCAACCAAATATACAATTTACATCACATTTCAACCGATCAGATAACGAATGGCAACATACGACTAATGACGTCACATAACCTGCTACCAAATACAATCAGTCACTTTCACTTGCATGCCTGACTGTCCGCCATAACGACAGACTGATAATATCTAACACCAAACTTTTTACTTTTAAGATTTGAATAATAATATATTTTTGTTTTCTTATGATTTTCTTACTGACCTTACTGTAGATGTTGGTGTTTTTGTATGGATCTACTGGTTTTACTAGTTTAATAAATGGGTCAACAAGGATGATTTTTAAAATATAAACAATCGCACTTAGTATGCGAGACTTTAGAAAATTCTCATATTCAAAAACTCAAATTTCACAGAACCTGGATGAATTTTACTATATACATTTACTTTTAGGTAATAGCCAATACCTATACTTGCTTACTGCCGTAATTGAACCCGCAACCCAAAGCTTACCATCTCAGGCAACCTTTAAAAATTAATAAGACTACACTATAGGTACATATATGGCCTTTTCATCTATTCCTGATGATTCATGGTGTATTATGGACCCAACTTTTTTGGACACTAAATAAAATGATGCGAGAGCGATACAACCTGCCACAGATCTGACATGGAGAGTTTTTGTTGACTGGTGCTGAGACACCTTCATAACGTTTCTGTGTTTGCAAAAATAATAATAATTATACTAGACGCATCTCTAAGGTAGGCTTTAGACTTTTTGTCTGAGTTTTCTTTGTTCTAAGACAATCGTAAGGAAATGCGCATGATTATGTAAAAGCTAATGGAACTGTTTCACGCGTCGTATCTTTCTCAGGATAGGTCACGTAGGCTGCAGGAGCTGGCTGAAAGCCAATAGCTTATAAATCGAGAACGGATGCACCGTTTGTTAGAACGTATTGTCTTGGGAAGCAATTTCTGTTTCAATGCTTTACTTATAACATTGTTTGTGAGCCAGCCAGCCCCAAAAATGTCCAGCTCCATCTTTATCATCATCATTAGAGATGCTCTAGGAATTACTTTATCTTCTATAATTCCTTCTAGACACACGTCTCTTAAAAGGCTGATGAGCCTCCATTTTCTTTGACTTTCTACGTGAGGCTTCTCTAACACCACATCCCAAGACTACTTAATTCCCATAAAAGATACAGTCAATTAACGAAAATCTCAATCAATTAAAAAACTCCTGGCATTATCAATTTATTTTGACATAACTTGTAATTAATTTATGTTTAAATAACATACTACCGTAAATAATTTTACTGTCTAACCAGATCAATAACCTCACTTATGAAAAAAAGGAAACTCCACTTTAAAGGTGACTTATTGACTAAAACCATATAGAGATTTGCATCGTCACTACGTGCTGAGGGTAACGGGAGTATCTTCCAAGACTGTAGCACAATAACCTCACCCAGATTTACATAAACCATCTACACTTACTTTACATACAATAATTACTTAATTACTCGACTAGACAGATGGTCGGTGATGGTTTTGGGCGATCGAATCCACAATCGGTTGGCAAATTAATGACAGCAAATCAAAGCGGCAAGTCATAAAAGTAAACAAGAAATAAAACAGGTTTGGTTATACGCAGACGATAGACTATCAACCTGTCACAACTTGTTCACTGTTACGGTATACACTTTATATGTGGCGGACTTGTGGCAGTCGTTACTTATCTTCTATTGGCTTCTGGAAATTACCGAACACAAAAAATAGACATTAGAGGACATTAAAGAAGAAGGGGAGTTGTTACAATATTTCCAAGACCTGAGCTCCATCTTCTGTCACAGTCAGAACGGTTGACTTTCAAATTGATTCAGTTTCAGTAATAATGTACAGACAAAAAGCAACATCACAATCTTAATTTCAACCTGTACTTACTATATACAAGCTAAATCGTCCTTTTTGTTGAAGGTGCTACGTCTCAAATTTGCACTACAGATCAAATTTCCACACAACCACTTACAAATTGATCCTATAACCGTCTTAGTTGCAATTTAATTAATGAGAGTGTTAATCTTTCCATTTTAATTTATAAATCTGTAGGTATATATCTGATTAAAACTATACTTTATTTAGTTTATTTAACTTTTTCCCACCTCACCAAAATTGAAGAGAATTCGATATTTATCCACTCTGGTTGCTCTACCGGACTTTGTTTTGCTAACGGTACTGTCATGCCTACACGTAGCGATTTTTGGACAAGATCATTGTCATAAACATCTTCATTTTGGACACAAACCAGGCTAACAAGTTACATTAGGTTGTGTCAGAATTTTAATGGTTCATAAGTACCAAAAAGGGAAGTTGATTGATGAGAGAAATAAGGATATGGACAGACTTGAATATAATCTTATACCTAATTCTCAGGAGAAAGGAGAGATCAAATGGATTTTGTCAGATCCGCTTCAGTTACGTGCTGTTTGATATTCTGTTTATTAATAGTGTTGTGATGTATCTTATGTCATGTTTATTTTACAAGAAAATTACCAGTTAGGTACCGAAACCTTTAGAAAATCTGCTCTGATTACAGCATCAGGGCAGTTTTTCTAAAAAAAAATAGATTGACATATTTTAGGGCAGACCAGATCTTAAAAAATGCAAGTTTTGATGACTTTTTTCTGTTTTTTAATATTTTGATGGGACGATATGATGATATCTCTTATAAGTTAGCTTAGACATTTATTTATTTATTTTAGACAGTGTGAATATACAAAAACGGTAACACTATTTAAATAATATTATGTAGTGACCCCCGTTTGTATCTCATTTAAAATTCTGCCTATTTGGAAGTCCTAAACGTCATCAATGAACTTTCTCTTTTAGCACCTATTACTATTGCTCAGCTAACCATAAGAGAAGCCGTTGATAATCCTGGTTGCGCAACCCAACCCCTAAATATGCGTGTACGTGTGCTGTTGACGGCAAAGAGAGTAGAAAGTTCGTTGTGCAAAAGTGAAAACGCCTAGGATGACCATGTCATTAAGCAATGTGTGACCGCCCGCGGCTCCGCTCCACATCCGTCGGTCAGAACACTCGGCATAACTAGTAGTTTTAAATGACAGCTCCAAAAAACCGCACTTATAAAATCTTCGTTTATTTGTTTTTACAAACGAGCGACTCAAGTCTCGATGAAGTGCGGCAGGTCAGGCGAACTCACGATGAACTGATTTTTTATAAGTATGATAACTTTATCGACGTACATGTATAAATGCTGGTCAAGTTTAAGCTTTTCCGATTTGTGATTATTCAAGAGACGCAAAGTAATCAATGTTCTTAATTAATATGAGTCTGTGGTTAACCCCGCAAATCGTTAAATACGGCTACCTCTTTTTTCATTTCAGGCCTCTTTTAACCCAATGGCTTATCGATCTGTTTCAGCGATATGGGTCTCAATTTCAATTTCCACACTGTAGTGTGCAAATGTTTGTAGTTACATACAGTATTCCGGATCTGTATATGTGTGCATGTGCCATTTATTTTTATAGCACCCATGAAACCGCGATAGAGGAGTAAATCCTGGAGTAATAAAAAACAAAGATTAACTTATTAACGCAATACAATATTCAGTACTATCGTATAATCATAAAATTAGGGGTTACCGCATTTATAATATATAATACAATACAATGCTTAGCTAAATAACTTACGTCGTAAAAGGCGGAGGTAGTTACAAGAGACACGTGCATGGCACACTGTCTGTATGTCGACTTAACTTGTTTTGATTGTGCGGGAACTAGTGAAATAGTGACAAGCTATTAACCTATTGCCATACAACAAATAAACAGCTTGTTTCAAGAAACCAGCTGTTTATCGCGCGGCTAGCTGGCTGAACGACTCAATCGGTGCATTTGGGCGTAAATACAATTTTCTTATTTCTTACGTGTACGCGAATATGTGTTGAAAGAAAGCCACTTTTTACGGGTTAATGTTACGTTTTTAATCCTGACGTGTTCGGTCGTTTGCAGCATCTATGGTCACTGGAATCATGGAAACATTATTTTCAAAAAGCATCTGAAGTCTCTACCTATCTTCTCCTTCCAAAAAGCATCCGAATTATTCCTCATAATGTATAGTAATTGGTAAACAATTGGTATACAAAAACAATTGATCTAACGACGACCCAATTAGCTCACCGGTATTAATGACTGCCTTCTGTGATAAGGGCCCGGTTAGAATCCCGGTAGGGCCAAATATATGTGGGATGGGCATGGACATTTGTATCTGTGTCGATGATGTGTCTGTGTATAATAATGTATGTATTTCCAACAAAAAACATATCTATGTAGTGTATCAACCACCTCGTATCCGTAACACAAGTTTCGTTAATTTGCTTGGAAGTTTCGGAACTGGATAGCGTTGTGTCATAATGTCCGGATAAAAAAAAGGCCTAAGGTACACATACACCGTCTCAAGAACGTCTGCTAGAAACCAAAAGCTGCGGTTATTTCAATTATATTATTATCGTGTCGCTTCAGTCACTACCCACACAAAATTGATATTGATCAATGATCATTTGAATTTGTTTAGTCAATAGGAACTTGTAATATTTATGTTTTGATGTTTAGTTATTGAGGATAGCTTTTAAATGTCTAGTTTTTGCATATCAATCTTAAAATATAATAAATATTTATTAGTATCGATGGAGATTTAAACAAAGGATGTAAACTTCTTTAGCCAATTTTCGTGTAGATTATAGCTTGTTTGTGAATATAATAGGTTTATCAAAAGGCTTAGTTCTTGATCCAATTCTAAAAATCCCTTAAAGGAAAGTATGCATTTCAAAAAGTATTAAAAATGCATATAGTCAAAGACTTAAAAACACACTCAAACCAACGTGTAATGTTGGAATTATATGCTTCATTATAATTATTAACGCCATGTTTTGAGAAATAAATAACATATAGAAACAATATCACATTACAAATGCTAATGGTGATGGCAGTGCGGTGGACGTAACTTTCATGCACGTCTTCAAACAGGTGCGCGACCGTCACCTACATACACACAGAGCCATCGAAATTCACACATACCGACTTAAATTGTGTACGACGTTAAGTTAAGTTGATTTATTTGAAGTGATTAATAAAATAATATGAATACTTTTCTAATTAGTTATGTTATATTATAATCTTGGGCAAACAATCAAGGAAAGCAAGTGTGGTTTAATTATATGAATTCTGGATAAATTGGCCTGAATTAATAACACTTCCAAATGAACCCAACTCTAATTTTTAACTTTTCGAAAACGCACAAACCTTGGAAAATAAATTAATTATACTATCGCACCTTCTATATTTAATTAGATTAGAGATAGATTACAAACCGTCTGTATAATTCAGAGTTATAATTAACCTTAATTTTATGTTTTCTACACATTACATAAATCTGTAGTCATATTAAGTTACTTACTAATACATTATTTATCTTCACACCTACAGATGACATGGACAGTAGGGCAGTGCACTGGGTTCGACTACTCGTCGGCTTGCGCGCGCCCCAACAGGTCCAGTCGCGGCAGGAAACTTCCTGACGCGCCGTGCGACCTCTCCAAGCACAACTACTGCACCACCCCGGGCAAGAACTACCCTTGGCACGCGATCCGGCGATTTGTTAGAGAGAATCAGGTCAGGAGATAAATTCAGGGAATAGTCAAAATTATCTGCCACTTGCCAGTTTGAGAACTCCCAGCAGAATTTAGGTGACGAAAGGAAATTAAGAATTTGTACTTAAAATGGTTTTATTGAAATAAAATAACGATTATGAAATTGATTCCAGGGCCTGATGAGAAGAATGTATGGAGAAGAACGTCAGATATCAATAATCAAGGCGGAGTTGGAGAACTTCATAGAAGACGAGGATGATGAAGACTTTGAAGAGAAGCCAGCCGATTTCGCTGAGGACATCATCAAAACTAAGATGATGTACACCAAAATGAGTCAAGGACGTGCCATGAGAGATAAACCACACTTCAGACCAATCAACAGCGAGAAAAACAAGAAACTAGACAACGACACACTAAAAGTGAAACCACTTGATACAAATCAAACAAAAGCTAGTAACACGGACAACGGCACAAAAACTGAGATGAGCAACGAAACGGTAAATGAAAAAGGTATATCATATAAAACAAAACTTGAAAGCATAGCGAATATAGAAATAAATAACTTAGACCCTGATGTTATTACTTTAGAGGCTGTAATAAAACAAAGTATAGAAACTAATAGCATATACCCAAAGTATTCGGGTAATTCAGTAGACGCGGTTAGTGAATCAAATAATAGTACAGGCAAAAATGCGACAACTACAGAAAGTATTAATACCGCAGAGACTACAACTGATGGATATGACACAACGACAGATGCTGGAAAGGACGCGTGGCGACCAATGAACGTTGACACCTCGACGTTACCACCGACGTTGCTGTTCTCGGAGCATGAAAAGGTCAAGATAACAGATCGGATAGATACTAAAGTATCGGATAAAAAGGAGGAGTTTCATCCGAAGCCGGCGGTGCAGCATCAGGAAACGATGAGGCCGTCCGTCATAAAGTTACGAGGAGCGTAAGTTTTGTGCCTTCTTTAGTATAATTTACTTTGATAGAATTGAAAATAACTTTGTCCAATGCTAATTAATTCCTGAATTCAAATTCTAGGTTTTACTATACCTAGAATTATTAGAATTATTTGGTTTTTCTAAGAAATTTTCAGCAGCTCGATATTCCTTTTTGTTCCTGGTTACTGATAAATGCCTTGCTTCAGGACTGATTATACCTATTGATTCTATAAATATTATTTTTTCAGTAACGCATGCGAGTCAAAAGAGCAGATAGCAGCGCCGTTCTGGGCGAACAGCACACGTGGTGAGCAGCTGGCTCTGCTCAACATGTATCCATACGAGCAGTACATCCATCTTGAGACCTGCGTGCACGAGCGCAAGCAGATGTACTGCCGGGAGGGATGCAGGTAAAGTAACCTACTATATTTTGGTTCTGCAGCAAATGACATGAATCCAAACATACTTAGGTTGTCAGCCGATCGGTTTCAAAATACACTTGTCTACCCATTACCCCAGGACTCTTAATTACATCCAACACGTCAATCAATACTTCAAGTAAATTCAAGTTACAAAGGCGAAATTGATGTGAAGTACATAATAATATACCCATAGGTCCTTCAGATCAGTTTACAGTTTATCTTTGTATCTACCTGCTTACTCAGGCATTTTCTATCTACTTCCAGATGCGAACAACAGTTCCGTCTCCACCGACTGCTAGCGTATGATCCTCGCAACGAATGCCGCGGTATTTTCGCCGAGTGGTTCAAGTTCCCCTCCTGCTGCGTCTGCAAGTGCTACGACGTACCCTTGGAGTTCCGCGCCCGTTCTCCACGGATTCTACATCCACAGTATGATGAGGACGTCAAGAGAGTGATCTATGAAGACGTAGCGCGGGACTGGTACTCAATGTCCGCTTATGGCGACGAAGATGATGATTTGTATTAGCGTACGCTCTTACTAACAAACTTTCCAATGTTCGCACAAATGTTCCCACCTAGGTATCTACATACTGGGACCGTGTTTGTAACGCGCCGGCGACCCGGACCTAGCGCGTCGCAAATGCATACGTTAATAATTAGGAAACCGATATTGCTGAAAACTAACAATTTAGTAAAGTGATTTGGCCGTTTCTTATTGTTGTTGATATACCAAGCAATACTTTTATAGGAGCAATTTTCTTTTGCCTCCATTCTATTTTCTATGGAGCAGTAATTAATATAGATACCGATGTAGCATCATTTTTTTCCAGATTTTTCTACAATCAGACTGATATTCTACAGAAAATGGAAACACATTTTAAAAAGATAACCCACCAGGATTTTATTATTTTAGTTTAGAATCATTTTTAACAACATTTTTTTATGTTTTTGTGACTCAGATATTATTTTGTCACTGTTTTTATAAAGTTAAATAAGTGTAAATAAAAATAATATTTAATTAAATAAATAGGAAAATTAGTTTTATAAAATATAACACTTATTTTGTAAGGCTAGTGAAAATGTTGTACTGAAAAAAAAGAATATAATACCCGTTGATTTTATATTATTAACAATAAAGTTATATTTTTATTATACTCGGCTATTTATTCAAGAACCTCCTCCCCCTATAAATATCGTATCTCCGGAAGGTCTTAAGAAGAGAGGAATTAGGTTACTAGTACAGTATTAATATTCTCACATCATACACTCAGCTCACTGTGGTGTTTTAGATTCCCCGTAATAGTGCGCGAGCTTATTGACCTAACGCGTACCTAACCTATACTCATCCAAAGAGAGAACTATGTTAAAATCAATACAGCAAACGGAATTCTCATGCTATCAGAATAGGCACTCCCCCAACGAGCTCTGGTAACCGTAATCACTTTCAGACACACTACTATTGTTGTTTCGCTGCGGACTGCAATCTTCTGCAGGGCTGCCAGTAAGCAACGATGCGGCTATGCCATTTAGTTTCTGCAATTATACCAAATGTGATGGTATTATATTATACTGCCATTGTATGTCGGATGAGTTTTTTTTTAGGTCAAATCTCTTGATTATTCGATTATCCTTTGCAGAATTAGCCGGACAACCTCTTAGCATGACCTTTTTTTTGTGAAGCGTCTTGCTTTTTATGATTTCTATCGAATTATACCAAATGATCATGAATACCACATGGATACAATACATCGTCCAATTATACCAATTTGGTATCAAAAGATTCAATCTTGGCAGCTCTGGTCTTCTGTCAGACGGAGGTACTTTCACAGTCGGGAATCTCGCTATATGATCTAACTCTTGAAAATCCAAACTCTACGAAATTATTCATCTCTCAGAGTAAGGATTCAAAATCGTTTGTCGTCTGTGCTCATTACTCTGTGTGTCTGTGGTCAATCACAATCACATAATCTGTATTCTGTCACAATCACAACACGAACACGACGGAGAAGCGTCACCTTCAACTGTTGAATATTATTTACTTAGAAATAATATAAACGGTTTTGATATAATTATAGTGATTAGTGGTGTCCAGTAAAATTTCCTCCATCTTCCGGAGTGTTATCTTCACAAAAATGGCTGGGCGAGTGGCAAAAAAGATAGAGCGTGTAAAAAAGGCGGCGCCGAAGAAAAAAGCCGGAGGTTACAAGATGCCTGAACCTATTCCTCCTGGTGAAATAATAAAGGATAATCTCTATAAAAAGGAATGGCGTATAGGATCGTCTATAGGTGTCGGTGGATTTGGAGAAATATATTCTGCCTGTGATAATAACAGCGCCAAAGGGTCTGATTACCCCTACGCCATAAAAATTGTAAGTTAACGCCTTTTATAAAGCGCCAACCAATTTTTACTATACATAGAATAATAGCAGGTGTAGTGTAAATTCCACTAGTGCACCAAGCTTAAACGACTGCGGAAATACAGGTCTTTAGCATGCTTTCCATACAATAGAAAAGTTAGTTTAAGTTTAATTTTGTTAGTCACAACTGTAATAATTAAAACTCAAAATGCTCCTATTCTTGCTCCTCTTCTCAGTTGCTTGATCTAGACAAATGAAAACAGGATGTAGTCCTACTCCCAAATTTCCTGTGACACTATATTTTGAAAACAATTGTTTTTTTATTTTAAAATCAACTTTTTGCTTTGAGACTATGTTTAGTATGCACCACATATTGTTGTTAATGGTTTTAGTTGAGCATCATTAAAATTAATGGTTATTTCTAATCCTAATGTTAACATGGCAGTCTTGTCTTATCTTAATTTCAAATATAAGTGTATAAATTACATTAATGAGTTGTTTTTGTTTTACCTACAGGAGCCACAGGAAAATGGGCCACTCTTTGTGGAAATTAATTTCTATATCCGGAATGCTAACAAAGATGATAGTAAGTGTACAGTTAAATGATAATTATGATGAGTTAAAGTGGAAATTATGTATACAAAAATTCAGAAATTAATTTTCAAATGATGACTGAAAGATCCTAGATAAAATACTTCACTATTCAGTCCTCTTTTTTAAAAATAAGAAAATTATTTTGAGATTCACAATTATTTATAAAAAAAAATTGAAACTTAAGCTTTTTTGTTGAATTTATAACTTACATACTAATAAAATAAAACAAACTATAACATTAGTTAAGTCACTTCAATACCACTTCTATGAAGGTCAACATATTGATATCAAATGCATTCTAATCAATATAGATTTCTGAGATAAGATTAATTAGTTGTATGATGCTTGACAAGTCATTAGTTAATGTATATATTATTTATGTTATGTTACAACAGTGTCCTTGTGTGATAATTTAAGTTGGTATATTTGTGTTATTATGTCAGTTATGGGTACTGATACTGTACTGCTCGTTATCACTAAATATAACTTTATACTTCCTGGCTTTGTGCATTTTAAGTCATAACATATGGTAATCTGTATGTTGGTTGATTTATTATTATAACTTCGGTTTTGGTTACATTTACACGAAATTAATTAGTAAAAACCATCTGTTAAGCAGGTTGAAGTATCATTTTAAAATTTAAATAATGAGGTTGAAAAAGGGGGTGGAAAATAAGCTACCCAAGTTAGTAACTCCATTTGTTGGCAAAAGCTAGTATAATTATTAGTAAAAGTAAATTATTACTTTCAATCTGGCAACATTTTGCAGAAGTTTTGCATTTGATAACCTCATTTCTGCATATGCAAATGTAAATAATTGTTTAACAATGCTGACAATACCATAATTGGATAAAACACCTGTTTCATTAAATATTTTTCTTTCTGATACTAATTTATTTAGTTTTTAACTCTATATTATTTTAATTTATATGGTATCTGAAGCCAAAAATATATTTGCTACTTGTAAATTATTTGCACAATTTTCATATTTAATGCATAGGTGTTTATTTAAGACTATATTAAGTCGTTTATTTAGGGATTCAGCCAGGACCTTGCGATTCGGTCGTAATAATTGATCCGTTGTTATCAAGGATGTCGTTATATCCAGTATTGACTGTGTAGCCTTTATTACTTAGGGTTAATGTAGCATTATAATGCTGATATTTTTTAATTGACCCACTTGTTTTTGAGTTTATTCGTTATAAATATTTTAAATGTCTTAAATTTTTATGACAATCCTCAGTTAAGACAGAACATGCAAAAGGTACAACTATTAATCTTTTATTAATAATAATAATACTCTATTGTAAATATTTCAGTTGCAAAATACATGAAAACCAAAAAACTATCAAGTCTGGGCATGCCAACATACTTCGGCAAGGGGTCACATGAGTTCAATGGAGTGACCTACAGATATTTGGTTATGGAGCGGTTCGGAAAAGATGTTTGGAGTCTGTTCAAAGAAGCTGGGAGGCTGTTCCAGCCCGCTACTGTTTTCCAATTAGGTTTACAAATGGTAAAGTTTAACTCTTTTTCAGCACTATTTTTCGGTGCAAATAGAGCCTTAGTGTTGTCAAATAAATGTTATGATAAACATAAATGAGTGTGATGTCATAGTCCTTGAATACAAAAATACATTAGACTGAAGCAATTTGTGGAATATTTTGAACATTTCAGAATAGATAATGTCATCGAAATTGATTGTCTTCACAAAGATTATTTATGTCCTATTATACATAATTATAATATGACATACAGAACTAAATATAATTTATCAGTATCTTTTTTCCTATTTATGGAGGTAGGTATTGCAATTGATTCGACTTCTTGGAACCGTGCAACTAGAATCATAACGTTTTAAAAGTGCTTGAAAAAGTTTATTTGAAATAAAAACCTTTTGATATTGATTGTAATCTTCTAAAAAATTAAAATGTTTTTTTTTTACTCCCTATGGAAATCAATCAAAAGACGCAATTTGGTGGTGCACCATGCAGAAGCTGATTACTCAGCCAATGTATCAAGCGTGTCCTCTAACTTTGATAATTTTTCTACTAGGTACTTAGTTATAAAGTTTTTTTTTCGGCAGTTGGATGTGTTAGAATACATACACAGCCGCGGGTACATCCACGGCGACCTCAAAGGAGCCAATATGCTGAGCAGTCTGAAGAAGACCTCCAAGAACCAAGTGTTCCTGGTGGACTTCGGTCTGGCCACGCGGATGAAGGAGGGCCAGCCCTTCAAGCCAGATCCACGATGTGCACATAACGGAACTATTGAGTACACCAGCAGAGATGCACATTTAGGAGGTGAGTGAGGATTTCATATGCTCTTTATAGATGTTGTGATTGTGAGCATAGGCATACCTAGGGGGGGAGCCGCATGGGCCGTGCCCCCCCCCCCCCCCCGAATGGTCCAGTGCCCACCCCAGGAAGCGCCAAGTAAGGGCCCAGTAAGGCCCCCCTATAAGAAAAGTCTAGATATTTGCATGGTTCTGAGTAAGGGAGTAAAAATGCCATCGATAGCAGTTATTACATATGTAAATATCAAATAGTATGATTATACTAAACTACAACTAATTACCGACTGCCCCCTGGCTGTGAGTATAGATGCTGTAGTAATCAGTGTATGCGAGAATAATAATATGATTGTGATAATCAATTATATAAAAGAGAGAAAGATCTCAAAGATACTCAAAGATCCTATAAAGATGTAGATTTCAGTGACAGCTGTCAGCTATTTACGTTGCAATGTTTATTTATTTTAATTGTTGACTAATTTCCTTTTTTCAGAGGCCACAATGCGCGGTGACCTTGAGATATTAGGGTACAACATGTTGGAATGGCTGACAGGTGGGTTGCCGTGGGAGAACTCGCTCAAAGTGCCCGGCAATGTGCAGTCCATGAAGGAAGACTTCATGAAGAACGCCAAAGCCCACATCAAGAAAATTTCAAGTAAAGTACCAGGTAATAGCTGTTCTTTTTTCTACCGACGAGACAAAAAACGGAGGAGGCTCTCACGTTGACGCGTATATTTTTTTTATGTACCGCATAACTTTTTACCGAGTTGTCAGATTTTGATAATTCTTTTTTTGCATAGGATATCTAAGTAATTTTGAGTCGGCGCCTAACAAGCAAATTAATTAATTACGTTATAATGTTTATCGAGAGGTGATTTAATTAAATTTTAAGGTAATTTAGTGATCTTTGTTTATTGATTGTTTGGCGCTGACTCAAAATTATTTAGGTATACTTACATTAGATTAACAATATAGTTATTAAGGTTAAATAAAGGTTTATTATTTTCGCTTTTAAGTTTTTTGGCGGTAAAATTTTTTGCTAAAAAGTATTTTAGGTATTCTCAGTCTTTGAACTTAGTCCCATAAGCATCATTCTAAAAATACAATTGCCTTAACACATGATCCATCTTCACAAAATTCAACTCTTCGAAAGATCAAGTAGAAGTTAAGCACGAAAGTTAATTATTAATAACATTATATTAAATTCGTATTATTGTTAACTGTTTACAGAAGCTCTCATCAAATTCTTTGAATACATTAACACATTGAAGCCAAATGATGTACCCGACTACAAAAAATGCCACAAACTGTTCGAGGACTACCTAAAGACTGAAGGCAAGTCTAAACATAGCGCTTTAGACTTTTCGACACCAAAGACAACAAAATCACCAAGTAAAGCGAAGGGAAAGAGGGCTATTGTCGAGGACAGTGAGAGCGCTGAAGAAGATGTTCAAGAGCCTGTAAAGACCAAACAAAATGGAGATGTGCCAAAGAAACGGGGACGGAAACCAAAGGCTCAGGCGGACGTGGACACAGAGAATGAGGTCCCAGAAGTAGTGAAGGAAACAAAGAAGAAAGGCAAAAGAAAATCCTCTGAAGCCATTAAGGTCTTGAACGGGAAACGGACGAGGCTGAACCCGGTGGCCACGCCACCAGCCAAGCACAACCACTACAACATCGCCACACAGACATCCGCTGAGAAGGTCAGGTCTAGCCCTAGATTCAACAACTCGAGACACGTGTCCTTCGACAGCCCAGTCTCCGAAATCGTCGGCGAGAGAAACGCGAATTCTATCAACACTAGCAAAGATATATTTAGCGATGATTCTGCAACTGTGACAATTGAAAAGAAGAAAGTGGTTAGGAAACGGGTGATTGTTAAGAAAGGTAGGTCATGGAAAGATGCACCGACAGTCACGAATGGACGGTCGCCACCCAAGTAAGTTTTTTATGGTGTTATTATACGCATACATACTGCTATCGCGGCATCGGCCATGCAAGGAAAAGACACTATGATAATTTTCAGAATTTATATGTCAGTGTTTCGAGTCTTGTGACTGATTACTCGCATATTATTGTCTGTTGTGGATAGGTAAGTGCTTTTTAAAGTTTTCATTAGGATTTTGAAGCCAAATAACTTAATCTAAATATTTGACCGCATTTTTAGTAAACCGTGCCATTCAAGTTACACAATAACTGCATGTAAACATTAAAGATTCCTTGGTTATTTTTCATTGGTTCATTGAATTGGTTAAGACGATTTGCTCAATACGCTAGCAATAACATTTTATACATTTTTAATACCTACACTGTTGTGCCTGTTACTGTTAACTGTGTCAGTAGTTATACTATATGTTCCATTATTGCCTATGTATTGTAGTCACTTAGTCGAAGATATTTAATTGAAGCAGTTTCTGAGATTATTTAACGCTTTGACCGCCACGTCAATAAAGAAAAAAAATGTTCCCTGCATTCCTGACATTTGCCGACGAAAGCGTCGTGAGTACGTTCTGATTTGTCGAGTATAGCCGACCGTGGCGGTCAAAGGGTTAACCGCGTATTGATTATTTATGTTTTACATTTTATTCATTGAGGATAGTCCCTAAGACTGTATAGGGTTTTAATCTAATTATGATTCACGTTGATAATTTCAGAGTGAAGGAAAGTTTAAAAACTAAACAAACAAAACTCTTCCTTTCTGATCTATTCCGATGACGAATCAATCACCTAGTACATACATTTACTTGTAATAAATATCCATTTATCGAAAAGTAATTAATATAGATTAAACTAACCAAGAATTTTGTACAATATAGAATATCGTTTTACATTAAGCCTGGACGAGATTTTTTCTGACACTTACACTTTCTTTAACTCAATGTTTCAACAGACATTCGAGTTTTATTTTTTTATAGGATTAGCAAAGAATAGAGCAAAAGGTTATATAGAGCACAAATCAAATAAGACGTTTTTCCACTCAAATCTTTCCACCGTATCGGTTTAATTACATTTTATTACGATATGTACTTACTTTAATTAGTTATAAGAGCCAAAATCCAATGTCGCACAACGCGTGCTATGTTTGAAAATAATACTTACCGCGGACAAGGATTGTTCTAAAGGGACTGGTTCCCCCTAAGTACCTATAAAACTATTGGTTAGGTAGGACTCAATATTAAAATAAATCTGATCAAAACCTGGAGGCACGGTAGTGGCCCCGCCAACCACATATGTATTTGGATTAAGGTGTTGAGTATGTGAAGTTAGACTTTGTATAGTTAGGGCGTGTAGAGTAAGAAGCTTAGGCTCTACATGAGATCAGATAACTTTGTGACAATGCGAGTCTTAGTGTCATTTTACATGAAAATGTTTTCAATGGGATTAGAAAATGGCTGTCACAATTGTACCTACTACTAAAGATGACGTAAGAATAGTCGTCACATTGCTGCGACATTGGATTTGCAACCCTATTTAATAACTAATCTATTAAAATGATACAATTATTGAATACTGTTTTGTTGTATTTGTTGACAGTTGAAACTCACTAAAACAGCTGCTACATGTTTGTATTATTGATAGGTGATAGGTATACGATTGTTGCAAGTGATTGACGTAGATACAAGATATGATATCGTGCATTTGTATTGTTTACGAGATATTATAAATACTTACGTTTGAAGAGCTGTTGTTAACAGCGCATGAAAGAGCATGTACAATTTCCTGGACGTATTTTTACATCTAATTTTTGCTATTTATTCTGCTTTATTTTATTTATAATACATTTTAGTCTGAATTCTCTTTAGCTTAATCTCCGATTGTTTCATTTTCTCCATATCTTCGCTATTACTATACAGTTGCCGTGTATATAGAAGGAATTAATTAAACCAAGGACTTTTATTCAAATGCATAATGTTAGTTATTTCTTTTTGTATTTAAGAAAAGTAAAGACATGTTTTGTGTCAACCTTGTGGTCAAGTTTGGCATCTGAAACCAAACGTTTTCAGATGGTAGATGAATGGTATTAGAAAGTATTTGTTTTTCCTTAAATAATAATTATTATTATAGTAGGTATGCCATTCGGGCGAATAAAATGTCGTTTTATTTTAACATCGTGTTTTAAATAAGCACACTGTTTTAGTGAGCAGTTTTGGAGTTATGTTTAATTATTGTTCGATCGAAATGTAATTATGATGTAAAATAAACCAATATTTGATTACTTTTTGTTTTATTGCTATTTATTAGAAAACGTGTATCTTCGCATTTATTCTCGTCGGATGTGAATGGTCACTGTAACCATGTTTTCTTTTTTTATTAGTACGTATTCTACTGTACACAGTTACACGTGTGCTTAAATTGAATTCTATTTCAAATATATTGACTAAAGGCACAAAAGTCCTAGTAGACTCAAGTATCGATAATTCTTGATACCATTTTACCGACTTAAAACGATTCAAGCGTTCTGTATGTATATTTTTCATCTTTACTTCTTTATATTATTCATAAGGTTATAATTATCTACTGCAATGGGGTACTATAATAAATAAACACATGCGCAAATCCAAAGCTTTTATTTTTCTTTTTATTTACAATAATATGAAAGTAAACAAAATTTAAATGTACCAAAGAAATTAGATTTAGATATTTTTATATAATTCAACGGCGGACACGCCGACCGAGTGGCACGCATCGATCAACGAGTCTGTAAACACGATTGACATTGTGATACTCATAAAGTGCACTGAGTTGTGGCCGCGGACCGGCCTCCACACACCGGCAATACTAAGTCTTACTTCGCATAGTCCGCGTGGCGTACGTACCGAGCGATTTATTTATATCTTTTGGTAAAATGTTTGCAGGCCAGTCCGCCGGCGACAAGGTCAGGGGTCGCGAAAACCTTGCAAGTTACAAAAGCTATGACTACACCTAGTTATAACGTACGCTCAGTGTGGTGATGTTCACTATACTATAACAGATTGTGATACGCGCGCGCGTCTGACGCGCCCCGCGGCGATGCTTCACATTATCTACATGGCAGTTGGAGCGGCTAAGCTATCATCGACTAAAACACAAAACGGTAGCACCATTTGTAAAAAAATATTATATTTTTTTATCCAACTCGAGTTTGCGTCATCGTGTCGTGGTCGACTCGGCGACATCACTGCAAGCGCTCGCAACATAGCGTGTCGACTTATTCCCAGGTACTAAAACATTATTTTTTTAGAAACTGTTCTAGGCGTTACAATAGTTAAACTTATATTTAAATCTTATAAAAAACCTTTACGCCGTTTACAGGAACATTTTTATGCAAAAATTCTGTTTAACTTGCAATGGGACTAGTATAGATTACTTAAAAAAAACGACTCCATCTTGTCATGACGTAACACACGGAGTTTGGTAAATTATGTTGTATATTTTTATTATTATAATTATGGATATATTAAAATAAGGCCGCATTCACACTAGCTTTCGATGTCGCACAATACAAGTCTCACCAATGTAAATGTAGCCAAAAGCCCCTTTTAAAATATGCTTCTGATAAAATTCTCTTGTACGCCTGTTTTGTGACCTTCCTGTGAATTGGCGAAGAGAAGTGAAAGCTCAGATGGGCCCAAATAAGCAGCCAACAAAATTACAAAATGAACTTTAACAATATCTATAAAGGTACCATATACCTAACAAAAAAAATACAATCAATATGCGATTATAATAATGAGCATTGAACATTTTGTTTACAACACTTTACTGAGTTACACTTGAAATACATTATTTAATGTTCTAAATTTCGCCTATAGAGTGTAAAATTCATATATCCCCGTGAACATGGCCCAATATTTATGTAAAATTTGATTAAACAGTTGCATATTTTAAAAGGAGATTTCATCCATTGTTCTACATAACGCTTCCGGTTCTCTGTACCCGTCTTTTCTTACACCTATGTTAAACTCAACACTTCTTAAGCTACGTGGAATAAAAGTAAATGTATATTATACAATATATATTGTTACAATAATATGTGTCTAAACATGGTACTACGTAACTGCGAGGTGGCAATCTGCGAATTGGCTTATTTAAATAAGCTGGTTGGGATACCGCTGTGAACTGTTTGAATCGTACTAGTAGCTAGATGTCAAGTTATTTTCCCTTAAGGTTTTAATGTTACTTTTTTTTTTCAATCAATATTATGATGAATTCTTCTTAATATTATCCTGAGGCAAAATTCGTATGCACGGACCGTAGCGCGTGGCATTCTGTAGTCTCTGCCTACCCGCATGGGAAAAAGGCGTGAATGTATGTATGTGTGTTATCCTTACGTAGATGTAGATTTCAATTGTAATTTTTCGTGATACCTGTATGACAAATTGGTATTCGTGTTATTGATGCAGATTTGTACACTGCAACAAGTATTTTTTTTTAAGTTAGAGAGCACGCCTGCTATTATTAAAACTGAATTGAACGAAGAATCAATGATAAATCAGTTCCATCATATTTTTCTAAAACTCGAAAATTATTCTAAACCCGTGACAAAATTCAATATTTTGCACTTCGAGTAGTTCGTTGAGCATCCCAACCAGCATTGCAAATATTGGCTCTAGCAAAGAGCGAGTTTAAAAAAAATAACATAAAAAAATCAAAACAATGGCCTTGCCAAATTGTCCTAAATTACTACTCAAGTTAACAAATCCGTGTAATACGACGATCGATTTACATCTATCATTCAAAACTAATATCGTTTTGGCATTATAACAATATGTTATAATAACTAGCTCGTTATATTTAAAATGCTTTTTTTCCTCCACAGAATAGGAGCAAATACTGACTCTTGTTTTTCAAATGATGTAGAGTTGAGTCTTGATATTTGTATTTTGGTGCCTTTTCCACTGGGACAAGATACAAGTATTGCTAAGAGACTGAACTTTTAAAGAACAATAATATTTTTCCTAATACCGCTTTATAAAAGAAACTATTTTAGCGATACAGTTATGATTATTCTATTACAAAAAAAAAACAAAACGCTTGTGCTGATTTTCATCTGCCATGAATTTAAAGCTAACATTTTACAGTACAATCCGAGAGAGAAAAGTCTTAACGTTTGACGTTTAACCTAAGACTTCGCCCTCACTTACGCGGGAATAAATAACTTTTTTTTAATATATAATTTGGTGTTGACTCAGTCACGCATTATCATACAGGTCCCATTACTTTTTAAATCGAGCGCGGGCAAAGGTAGCATTTTTTATTCTTTCTCTATTTAACTAACGTTACATTGTTTTTGGAAGTATTTGAACACAGGAGGCTAGTTGTTTTTTTTTTTTTTTAAGTCGGAATGTGGGACATTCTGTTAATATAGCTATTGATTTATTTTTGAGAGGGGCGTATGTTTTATATACGACCGTTTACTGAGAAAAGTTAAGTTAAATAATACTTTTCTCTTGAAAGAAATTGAATCATCTGCGCAAGGAAAAATCAGTTCAAAATACTAGTAACTGATTCTGATTCAATCTTAAATTAAATAAAGAAATATTTATATATAGCCCTTCTTTAGATGATTTTCTTCAGCATAATTATCTAAATGTTGCAGTTTGTTGTTTAAAGAAGTATGCTTTCTTAACTTTTCGCAGTACACCGCTCTTTAGACGATGACACATTGATAAAGCGATTACAAATTCATAATACTACACAGACTGTGGAAACAAGTTTAAATATGGTTTGTATTTTTTTTTACACCAGTAGAATGGCAAACATCTTACAGTCCGCCTGATGGTACGGTAGCCGCAGCCTATAGACGTTTGCAACACCAGAGGTGTCACTTGCGCGTTGCCAACCCTGTAAAAACCTTTACCTGTGATATATTTTTTCAAGTGTCATCGCTTTACCCATGCGGTGTAAGCCCTATAATTACATTTATGTTACATTTATTATAGAAAATATTGAAATTGAACTATATCGACCTTGATTCTACATCTATGTAGTTTAAAATTATCGTTACATTTTCTTCTACTTAACAACAACGGTTGTGTTGTCTTGTCTTGTTATCGAAGCTTCGCGAAGCTATGTTTACATAATCTTGTTACAAACGTGTGTTACTAAAAACGATTGTAGAAAATAATATTAACTTTTGTAGTATAACTTATTGCAATCGGATAAACATAACGGTGGAAATATTTAATAAAAATCAAACAGAAGTATCTCCCTTATACACTAAAAAAGCAAAAAGTGTAGTTTTATTTAAAAATGAAATCTCAGTTTCTGATGAAAACACAATCGATAGAATTTATCAACAAATCAACTTTGAATAAATGCCTTTAAAGGTGAATACAAAAGGATTTTCAAATATACAAATTATGGCCGTGTTCATTTTCTGATCGAATTCCATTTTGGTGTTGCCCTACTTAATAAAAAGAAAATGTTACTCATCACAATATTAACCTCAATAAAAAAATCGCAGCGAAGCCTCGTAACAAGAAAAAAAAACGTTAAAAATAATAATAAAAACCACCCGACTGTTAAAAGTGTCAACCGTTTTAGTTTACTTTAAAATATACCTATATAATTTTTCGGATATAAACAGCAGATATAATATAAAAACAGATTTGTATTGAACACATAATTTACGTAGGTTGTGTTATTTGGGTTTGTGGTTTAGGCATTAGTAATGTTTGGTATAATCGTTATAGATATACCATGGATTTTAATAATTTACCTTTTGCAAAAGGTGATTTGTTTGTTCCTTTACAGCATCAATGATCTAGGGTAGACTAACCAGACAAGACCATGTATCCTAAATGTTAAGATTAAAACATTCTACGTTGGTCTCGAAAAAAACGGTCAAAAGCAATTTGATTTCTGTCTAATTTATATTTTTTTGTGTTATTTGAGGCCCTGCCTATTTTGATATTGTTTTCCAAACAATAAACCCAAATAACTGCCACCTTATCATTGTCTAACTTGACTGTCAGCTTGACAAGCAATCGTTTTACAAAACGATCACTTATTTAGCCTAGGATGTTCCGTTCGCGATTATTTTACTTAATTTCAATAACTGTTTCGATTTGATTATATAAAATATACATTAGTGATCAAAGATATGGCTACATTTTTTATTACTTTTTTTGATTTTGTTTTTTTTTTATAAGAATACTGACTTCGGACGAAAGCGTTTCACGCAAGTTTTCAAAACATTTATTAATACTCTGTGTGGATCAGTTTTACTAAATTAATTGGTATTTTTTATATAATTTTGTAATATAGGGCAAATTAAACATCAAAATACTAGTCGAAGCTTGAGTACTCGACGGTGACTTCAAAAACGTGCATAAAACGCTTGAACGATAAATAAAACTACCTAAATATAGATAATATTTTAGTTTCGGCTTAAACTCTGCATAACCACGAACGGAACGCAAAACTGCAGATAACAAACAATAACAGTGTAGAAATAACATTTATATCGTGTTTAAAATTGCACAGAGTATTCTAAGAACACAGTAGGCAGTATGTCTCCGGAACATAATCGTGTATTGTAACTACTATAGGCCTCTCTCACAACCGTGGCGTTATAATTATTAATAAACTTTACTTTTAAGAAACATCTCGACGGAACTAGCGCGTCAACATTTAAACATTCCCGTGCACGAATTAATTTTTGTTTAATTTTTACAATTCTTAATGTTTTTCTTTCCGCGATTGTACTCTAGAGAGATTTAATAAGATCTAAATAAATAAATATTTAATCACAAATGAATAAAATAACATGATAATGTATTAATTAATTTAGTGAAAACTTTTGGAGTTAGACTTAGTATAATTTCTTATAGTGTCATATCATATATTTATATATGTTTGCTATACAAACGTATCACTGAAGTCTCATAACAATAATAATAAAAAATGTAATAAGAATAAAATTAATAACAAAATGTGTATACTATTATATAGTAACAAAAGCAAGCGACATCGAGTCTAATACGAGTAACAGGCAAGGCTAGAAGACTTCACTCAATTATACATAAATTAAAAATGTGTATACACATAATATACATTTTTACAACCACTCCCTCCCACTTCCCAAAACCAATAGACGTTTGTATAAGCTGTGTATAAATTTTTCATCTAGTATTTGCTACAACTTATGCAATGTATATTGATTATGGGCTAAGAGTGTATAAAAGTATACATCTTCAATATCACGTAAATCAAAACGGTGTATACATTTAAATATACATTTTTATAACCACTCCTTCCCACTTACCAAACCCAATAGACGTTTGTAAGTATTTGCTACAACTTATGCAATGTATATTGATTATGGGATAAGAGTGTATAAAAGTATACATCTTCTAGACTGACCTAGAAAATAAGTGTGAAGGATATCGCTCTGTATATAATATACTATCAAACTGTTTCTTTAAGGTACAGGCTGATGATGATGATGAAAGCAGCGGTGATCTTATCAGTTGCGTCTATTGAGGTGCATCATATGTATACTGAAATATACAGTAGGTATACATATTTAACTCAACAAAATATGCTCAAGTTTGGGTAGAATGCTAGCTATAAAATTATTTAAAAAAAATTGTGTCTTTTTCCTCAACAAATTAAACAACAAACTATGTGCTTTAGTGACTTATTATTTTTGTACGCAAAATAAAATAAGATCCTCATTTCATATTGATTTCTAGATCTTTAGTGTGGTGTATTATGTACGCAATCAGATATTATAAGATTTAAAAAGCGCCAAAAATATATGTATACGTCTTAACACCTAAATCCCGATTAAAATAAAAATGGTAACAGTATAGTGGTAATTGAAATTAAATTTTACCTGGACACAGCTTTGTGTTTGTTAGGTGGATGTCATAAGGATTATTGTTACTTGAATTTAGAACTATAGAATTTTATTTTTCTTATTAATTTCCTGATATACAGATGATCCACCTCATTAGCGAAGTTTTTTGTTTTTTTTTTATTATTTATCGGCGTGCACGCCGCTTTTAAGTGCATATCCATCAACACTGCATCTATATAGACAGCGTGCCTACACGTGTATGTCGATAAGTCACGCCGAACTCGATCATATCTCGCTTAGGAATAGTTACCAAACAACTGTCAAAAATACTAGGAATGAAGACGTAACTGGATGGAAGTATGAAAAATAGGCTAGCCTCCTATTACATGGGAACTCAAACATATCTTCGATATGTTGGTGTACATTAGTACACCTCTGTCTAACCCTTCGGGGAAGACAGGCGTGATGGTATGTATGTTTCAAAAGTATAAATTTAGACGCATAAGGTACGTAGTTGAAATCGTCTTAGCTGTTTAAACTACGTAATCACTTTTTTTTTTTTTTTTTTTTTCATATAAAAGTGAAAAAAATATCTGAGACGTTTAAAAAAATGGTAACATTAGAGACGTAATATTTTTTTGATACTGACAACATTCATTTAAAAATAAATGAACATACAAAATTTTGTTTGTTGAAAGCATATTTTCCCGGTTGACTTATCGACATGAAACATCAAAACCGCGACAAAAGTTTCAGTCTGACGCATTAATTTGACACATTATTAGCTTATCAATACGGCAACCGAATTTCACTATAGCTATGGCCATCGGGCCTAATGTCACTAGGCTTAAATTAAATGGCAGTCGGCTACGTAAGTAGGAGCGTCTGTATCGCCTCGCGTACACCACATCACTGGTCGAACAGGCAAATTTTATTCAGCTGTTCAACGAAATTTACTAGAGTCATCGAACTTTCCAATTTCAACACTGCAATGTCTGAGTTGAAACTAGTTTAGAGATCGTCTAGACTTAAATTACGCATACTTTCCATCGTATTTATTATTGTAGAGAATTTTGCTTGCTACGCTGTAGCTAAGTTTATATGTGGATTTTTATTTAACCAGTTATTTCTAGTTTTTTTTTTAAATTGCATTTATGCAATTGAAACGGCTATAATAAATGATGGAGGAGCGTAATTTAAGTGGAGAGTCCACCTAGGTGCGAGTCGTGTGTGGGCTATGTGGCGTCCTGCGCGTGCAGCTTGTCGCTGCGGATGAAGTCGATCTGCGTGTAGGCGCGCTGCGGGGCCGCCGCCGCCCCGCGCCGCGGCTCCAGGTCCAGCGCCGCGTAGTTGAGCGGCGCCGGCACGCCCCCCACGGCCCCCGCCCCCGGCCCCGCGCACGCCCCCGACGGCCCCGCCACTCCCGCCCCCGCGGGTCCGGCCCCCACGGGTGACCGCTTGTCCTCCACGCTGAACCGCACCGGCGCTCCGCTTGCGCCGCCGGCCACTACTAGTGTTGCAGTGCCTGACGTTTCAGCTGTAAATATTTCATTTAGTAATTTAAGAATGTATGTTTTCTATCGTTATGGCTGCTGATGCCTAAATAAATAATTTTGCCTGTATGTGTTCTACATCTTTATCGGCCTATGTTCGCCGAACGTTCGTTCGTAATGTATGTTAATGAATAGTTTAGTACCTTTAGTCTCGATAGGGTCAGGTACCCTGGCGATAGTCTTGTTAGCGGTGGGGTTGCAGGACAGCTCGTCGCCGCTGGGCTCGGGCGTCTTGGTGGGCGCCAGCGCCAGCGTCACGTACTGCGGCGACACCGACACCTCGGGGCTCCGCCGCGGGCCGGCCGCCGCAGCCTCCGGACTCCGCCGCCCGTCCTCGGAGATTTCCCTGACCGTCGTTAGGGCATGGTGCGGAGGGTCCTCCTCCAGGGTTTCAGTCGTTTCAGCCTCTTGTGGTGAGGCGGGCGAGTCGAGGGACATGTCGAAGAGAGTTTGGGAGCCGTGCGGGGTGCGCGGGTCCCGCAGGCGGCGGCGGTCGTCGGGCGAGGTGGCCAGCGGGGGCGGCGGGCGGCTGGCGCCGATGGCGATGGGCCGCGTGGCCGCGCGCCCGTAGTTCATCTCCACGTAGCCGTCGGGCGTGGGCGGGGCGGCGGGCGCGGGCGGGGGCGCGGCGGGGGGCGGGGTGCGCGGCCGCGAGCCGGGCCGCATCTCCACGTAGCCGGCGTTGCGCGGCGACATGTCCACGTACTCGTCCACGTTGGTCTTCGGCCGCGGGTCCACTATACACGTGGAAGGAGGCGTGCGCGACACCATCTGCGAAGTTACGTTGAGGTGAGAAAAAATACTTATTGGGTTTATGTCCAGAATATAAGTAAAGATTTTTTTTAATAAGTTTAGATTGGATTCTTGTGTTCGTCGGTTTCGTAGTTCTTCTCCTCCTAAAAGACTTGACTAATTTTGATGATTTCCGATCGGTAATATACAGGGTTATTTGTAAAACACCCGCAACAAAACAAAAAAGGCGATGCGACGCTCGCGCAAGCGCACAATTTGTGCGTGTGATATCAGGTATCTAGTCCTGCCAAGTTGCTGGTGTTTTTAAAATAACCCTGTATATATAGTGAGGTACTGACCCGTGCGGCGGGCGAGTTGATGGAGAAATCGATCTCCATGTGGTCGTCGGTGGAGGCGCGCGAGTGCGCGGCGTGGTGGCGCGGCGGGCGGGCGCGCGCGCTCACGCTGTAGGCGCGGTGGCGCGCCTTGGCGGCGGCCCGGCCGGCCGCGACCCCACGCTGTATATATAGTGAGGTACTGACCCGTGCGGTGGGCGAGTTGATGGAGAAGTCGATCTCCATGTGGTCGTCGGTGGAGGCGCGCGAGTGCGCGGCGTGGTGGCGCGGCGGGCGGGCGCGCGCGCCCACGCTTTAGGCGCGGTGGCGCGCTTCGGGCGGCGGCCCGGCCGGCCGCGACCCCACGCTGTATATATAGTGAGGTACTGACCCGTGCGGTGGGCGAGTTGATGGAGAAGTCGATCTCCATGTGGTCGTCGGTGGAGGCGCGCGAGTGCGCGGCGTGGTGGCGCGGCGGGCGGGCGCGCGCGCCCACGCTTTAGGCGCGGTGGCGCGCTTCGGGCGGCGGCCCGGCCGGCCGCGACCCCACGCTGTATATATAGTGAGGTACTGACCCGTGCGGTGGGCGAGTTGATGGAGAAGTCGATCTCCATGTGGTCGTCGGTGGAGGCGCGCGAGTGCGCGGCGTGGTGGCGCGGCGGGCGGGCGCGCGCGCCCACGCTTTAGGCGCGGTGGCGCGCTTCGGGCGGCGGCCCGGCCGGCCGCGACCCCACGCTGTATATATAGTGAGGTACTGACCCGTGCGGCGGGCGAGTTGATGGAGAAGTCGATCTCCATGTGGTCGTCGGTGGAGGCGCGCGAGTGCGCGGCGTGGTGGCGCGGCGGGCGGGCGCGCGCGCCCACGCTGTAGGCGCGGTGGCGCGCCTCGGGCGGCGGCCCGGCCGGCCGCGACCCCACGCTGTATATATAGTGAGGTACTGACCCGTGCGGCGGGCGAGTTGATGGAGAAGTCGATCTCCATGTGGTCGTCGGTGGAGGCGCGCGAGTGGGCGGCGTGGTGGCGCGGCGGGCGGGCGCGCGCGCCCACGCTGTAGGCGCGGTGGCGCGCCTCGGGCGGCGGCCCGGCCGGCCGCGACCCCACGCTGTATATATAGTGAGGTACTGACCCGTGCGGCGGGCGAGTTGATGGAGAAGTCGATCTCCATGTGGTCGTCGGTGGAGGCGCGCGAGTGCGCGGCGTGGTGGCGCGGCGGGCGGGCGCGCGCGCCCACGCTGTAGGCGCGGTGGCGCGCCTCGGGCGGCGGCCCGGCCGGCCGCGACCCCACGCTGTATATATAGTGAGGTACTGACCCGTGCGGCGGGCGAGTTGATGGAGAAGTCGATCTCCATGTGGTCGTCGGTGGAGGCGCGCGAGTGCGCGGCGTGGTGGCGCGGCGGGCGGGCGCGCGCGCCCACGCTGTAGGCGCGGTGGCGCGCCTCGGGCGGCGGCCCGGCCGGCCGCGACCCCACGCTGTATATATAGTGAGGTACTGACCCGTGCGGCGGGCGAGTTGATGGAGAAGTCGATCTCCATGTGGTCGTCGGTGGAGGCGCGCGAGTGCGCGGCGTGGTGGCGCGGCGGGCGGGCGCGCGCGCCCACGCTGTAGGCGCGGTGGCGCGCCTCGGGCGGCGGCCCGGCCGGCCGCGACCCCACGCTGTATATATAGTGAGGTACTGACCCGTGCGGCGGGCGAGTTGATGGAGAAGTCGATCTCCATGTGGTCGTCGGTGGAGGCGCGCGAGTGCGCGGCGTGGTGGCGCGGCGGGCGGGCGCGCGCGCCCACGCTGTAGGCGCGGTGGCGCGCCTCGGGCGGCGGCCCGGCCGGCCGCGACCCCACGCTGTATATATAGTGAGGTACTGACCCGTGCGGCGGGCGAGTTGATGGAGAAGTCGATCTCCATGTGGTCGTCGGTGGAGGCGCGCGAGTGCGCGGCGTGGTGGCGCGGCGGGCGGGCGCGCGCGCCCACGCTGTAGGCGCGGTGGCGCGCCTCGGGCGGCGGCCCGGCCGGCCGCGACCCCACGCTATACGCGCGCGGCGGCCGGCACTCCAGCCCGATGTGCGACGTCGCCGGCTCCAGCTGGTACTCGCTGACACACACACACACACATACATTATTGCAACTGTAGTAACCCCTAGTAGTGTCACTAGTGGACTATGAAAGGACCACTAATGACGTATGAAATCTACAAACCCACAATAGAAAGAAAGAAAGAAAGAAAATATCGTTTATTTAAAACAAACACAATCCACACACACACAAATATAAAATATAGCAACCTATTAAACATATATCTTATATACATAGTTATGTCCACTAAGTAAACATGCGATCCCGGCCGCCGCGCACAGTCCCCATCGCCCCGCCATCATTTAATACGGCGTCAGACATGCTACAGGCCGGCCGGCGCGGCGGCGCGCAGCGATTCTGCATGGACGCGCATACGCATTTCTAAAAATTGCAATACAATTTAAGTTAACGCCACCTAGACGGGAGTCAGCATCTTTATTATAAGTTATTAGCAGTGCAATTCCTAGTTCTGCGTGTACACTCAGCTTGGTGTATACCAAACTATACCCACATAGTGCCTAAAAAATGTGCAGCAAATGCAAGAAGGCCAGCCACATTACGGTATGTAACAATAATAGTTTTTTATCATATATTTTACAGATTTATCTCCTATAATCCGAGTACTTAATTTTGGTTTTTTTATATACAGGCCTCCAGACACCGCTGCGAAACATTTAAACCGGGCAGAAAATGGTAGAAACCATAAAACAAGCTGTCTACATAGGTTGTAGGTACACTACAGTGACGCGTCGCTGCAAGTCTCCACAGCCAGTATCACGCACAAGATGGCCGAACCAGCGGGTAATAATAATAATGCCAGCTTAATGTATACACATAGTTTTGTTACAACATTGCGGCAAGCACAATTTAAATCATAACATATTTGCAGGTCACCAGCCACAGGACACTGGATTGTTGGGGCGACTTGCAGCTATGCCACGCCACGGACCTCCCGCACAGATACATAGCATAGGTGCCAATTAAAGTAGGTAATGCGTAATTGTTTGTCAATGTACATTCCTAAGTTTAACGTAAGAAAGTAAGTTTAGTACAATAGGCCTAGTGTGGAATTGTGCGTTTAAAAAGGCCACAGCTCAGCAAATGCTGCGGATAGAATATCTACAGCGCTGATTTTCAGCTGAGGCCTGAGGACACAAAGGTAGCTATAAACGGTAGCCTTGGAATTTGTGATAGTCAATAGGCTAGCTTAGGTAGCTATGTAGAGTATAGGCTAGTCTTTCTTAAATAAGAGGAGAGCCGTGTCCAGCAGTGGAACAATTGGTAACTTATTAGATAATAGACGTCATTTTAGGACACACATTTCTTTCAATTTTTTTTGAAAAAAATCTAGATTATATATTTTTTTTGTTTTTTAAATTTATCATGTTTGTATGATACATTTTTTTTTCAAGATTTTTTTATCTAATCGAATATGCCTTTTCCCCCCTTTTTACGGGCCGTCTCGGTGTGTCGGACTCAGCTTGAGCGTTTACCGACTAAAAAACCGCACCCGTCAGCACCACCAACCCTATTGCCGGGGCCATGGGATTCGCAAAAGCATGCACCACAACCCCGGCGGGCTTCGGTCCAGCTCTTATCGCTGGACCCGGCTAGGAGCGAGGCATCGCTCGCCTCGCATCCTTCGCGCAGGCGCACGTACGACGAACACGCGCGCTTTCTACTTGGGGCCATTATCAGTTTGGGCGGCGGACTCCCCTAGTCGCGCCCACCCGCTGGCCACAGCTCATGGAAGCCGGAGGTCTGTTTGCGCCCTCCTGCGCACGGTGCGTCTACTGCGGATCGGGAGAGAGATTGTGATTTCTCTCTACCTTTCCGCCGGCTCTTTTGTACGCATAACTTGCTCGCAGTAAGAGGCGGCGGCATCCCACGCGTTCCCACTCCCGACCATAGATAGTATCACGGCCGGAAGCGAGAGTCACCGCCGACTGCCACTATGAGTTCACGGCGCTGCTCTGCCCAAGCCAGGCCTGGAGCGTGTGCAGCGCCGTATTCTCGGGGCAACCCACGCTTTGGTGACAACCGGGTGATGGCTCCCGGCCTATGCGACACAGGTACTTGCCGAAGTACTGTACTATAGCTCTAAGCCTTTTTATACCATCTTATAAACTTTATGGAATGCAATAAATAAATATGAATATGAAGCACCCTTGCCCAGACAAGACCTACGTCAGCCGGAAGCTGAGGGCGCCGTTACGCCTCTCAAGCCAATCCTCCATGATGGGTCTTACCGCCACTATCGTGGCGTGCCCTTTCCCCTTTAGTACCTTATGGGATCATTATTATCTATTGAAATAGTTGATTTATGATTCATCATCAGCCTATATTCGTCCACTGCTGGACGTAGGCCTTCCCTAGTGAACGCCATAGAGCTCGATCTTCGGCGCGTAATTATTATTATTGATTGATCGATTAAGTATTGATGTTGATTAAATGGCGGTCTCACCTAAACCTGGGGTCTGTGGAGGGCGTGCCGCTGCACAGCGAGCCGCTGGAGGCGGAGACCAGGCCGGCCAGCGGGTCGTGGCCGGGCGCCATGGGCAGGTAGCCCGCCGAGCCCACCGACGACGTGCGCGAGTGCGCCACCGACCCGCCGCCCGCCACCGACGTGCTGCACATATCACAACGTTTTAGTCAATATGTAAGTATATCAGCCTAATGTCGTCCACTGCTGAACATAGGCCTCCCCGAAATAACGCCAACCATCTCCCAGTCTTAGACAGCTTTATTGATTTATTTATTTAAGGATCTCCAAAAAAGAAAGTACATAATTTGTTACAGAAGATTGCACACATCACTTTAGTCTTAGCTTTATATCTTTTAGTAAATATATCACAATAAATAAATACTGCCTCTCAAGATATAGGTTTACACCTAATTTGAGTCGCAACAGACAATGATATTTATTATGATCTCGATAAATTAAGTAGTAAATCAACATCTGAGTGCCTAGTTAAACTTCTTAATATTTTTAAGGAAAAGTGTAGGTGTAGTATAGTATATACCTCATAAAATCTTTAGATATGTCACAGCAGTCTGGTTCCTCGGGGATGCGCGGCGTCCGGTACCACTCGGCCACCGCGTCCGCTTCATCCCGAGATACTTCTAAACCTACACAAGTTATTGAATGATAATAAAAACATTGACAGAATTTGTAGACTCATAAACAAATAGATGATAATCTAATAATACAAATACACACATGTATTAGATAGAACCTTAAATAAATTGAAACGAACATTCGAGAAGAAATTACTAAACAAACTCAAGAGAGTCATTCTCTTTAAAAGTCTAGACTGAGATATAGACATAACAAATATGTGAATGCGCGCCTATTACAAATATTGGAATGGCCTTTTGAATTAAGCGTAGGAGTCTGAATTCCCTGAACTTCGGTCGTACCACAATGTATTTAGACTGATTTATTTAGATTGAAAAGAAAGAGATGGCGCATTACAATATAAATAGCACCGTCCCTCTCTAACCACCTAAACAAGAATCCAAACATGTTCTGGCAGCCCTCGATTCGTATTCCTTAACTTTCTTGAGACCAATAAATCAAGAGCCTTACCTTCAACTTCAGGGTACCTCGGCGGGGGTCTCTCCACCTCGAAGGAGGAGCACGCTCGGGAAGGCATACTATCGCAGCGATTCCGTAACGTGGCGGGGTCTGCAGGCAAACGTCATTACGTACTTAGACATTAGAGACTAAAGTTGGTGACGGAACGTTTAAAAATGTGTGTGAATGAGCATTTTGTGTGTTGTCCATATCAAAATGCACTTTGCGTGAATGGAATGCAGTTCAGTTTAGCCTGTGTTGATTTTGTGATTAGTATGTTTATATGCGCGTCCGAATAACTTGTGCTGTGAAATGTATACTTTTTTTATTTAGCCCAGTATAGTTTTCAACATGAAATCAAGGCTATTTCTCTGGATTATGAATGTGCATTGTATATTGCATGGCTTCTAATGAAATTACTATAAGGTTCAAATTCAAATATTTGAAGCACATTTTGGAAGTGCTGTATTAAACTATAATAATTATTCTTAATTATGCAAGTACCATGTATATTTTTAGTATCATTGTACACTTAAAAACATGTAGAGAAGCGGTTACTTAACAGTTCCGTTTGAACGTTATAAATATATCACGTTTTGAGTACAGTATAACAAAAATTTTACTCTTCTACTTAACCAAGATTTGTAAGACAAATAAACTTATTTACAGTTGATTTAAATGCCTCTGTTTGGTTTGATGGAAAGCACATACGGTTTTGAAGTGAAAGCATGCTATTTAAGTACTATTTTGTGATGTGTACAGGCATCTCACACAGCTCATCACAGCTGGGCAAAAGATCCTCTCAACCATGCGAGCCCAGGGCGGGTTGGTAGACTACAAACGCCATCGAACCATTTCTTGGGCATGCAGATTCCCTCACAATGTTTTCCTTTACCGTTAGAGCATGAGATAAATATCTTCAAACGCATATGACTTCGATATTTAAATAATGTTTGCCTTGGAATCGAACTCAAGGCCTTTGGCTTCACATTTTTTTGTCTTACTACAAGGATATTAATAGTCATTGGCGTAGCGAGGTACGGGTAGAGAGGGGTTGCCTCCCCCTCCCCCTTATAAGAGCGATCGCTATAGTCCAGTGTATTTACTTTTGACCGATGTGTTACAAAATTATCTACCGATATTTTCTCTTTGTCTGTCTCTCCCCTCTAAAAAATCCTCGCTACGCTCTTGTCAATAGTTCATATGTATAATTCATATAATTGTCTATCTATGTATAGTGTATAGATTGTTATGTTAGTTAACTACTGGGGGATCTAAAATAGCCTTAATATACAAATAGTGTTAAATAAAAGCAAAGCATAGAACGAATTGTTTATTATTAAATAAATCAATTCAACAGGAAGATTAAATTGTTTGATTTTTTTTATTTAAATGTAGAAACTTGCACGTAATAAAAAATAGCAACCAATGTATTGCCATGTACAAAATATATTTTTGGAATTTAAAAATTAAGCATATAGGATAGGGCAAATTATTTCATACAAAGAAGGTGTAGGTAAAGAAGGCAGATTAAACAAGGTTCAACTTTAAAAACTTACCGCATTGCAGACTAAATTATAATAGTTACATTATCTACTAATATATTACCATTACCACAACACAAAAGCACACACAAAGCTATGCACACACACACACGAAATTTGTCTGTCTGTCCGTTCATCAACGTGCTCACACAACGTAACAATATAGACATGCCAGCTTAAAAAAACTTCATAATATTATTTCGTCTGGCAACCCAGACGGAACAAAAAGGTTAGTTATGTGCGGTGCGATGTACAGTTAATATGGATATGCGTGACAGAGGGAGCGTCCATATTACATGTAATGTTTACATTACATTGATGTATACAAATCACTTCATATTTTCTACCAATTAATAAAAGGCCGAAGACGTAATTAGCTCGTATTAAATTTAACAAATATAGTAGACACAACTAAAGCGCCGTCAATTAGTGTTTCGGTATTTGGCTTATTTTCTTATAGCACAAAATATTATACTTTTTGAAAGAAATATTTTCGGCGGTGAAAGTTTAAATCCAATTTTAGACCACACTTCCGAAGGTAGTAAAACATTTTTCATCAAAACAGTCGATCCGAATGTAAAAAAAAAACTTTTATGTACGTTGTATGGACGCCCCCAAAAGATACATACTCTTAGTATGAGCCGGCGACAGTTTATGTAAACGCGTGCCAGTGCTCGCTCGTCGCGACCACTGCGTTTTCTTCGCCGCCGTGTCCATTCCATTGATCGTTTTACACGACGAATGCGTCACGCCTTTCTCAATGAGCACGCGATCTACCTCTTCGCCAGTCAGAGGCTCGGATCTCGTCCTCCCGTGCGATATCTTCAACGGCTCTTGGAATAGAGGGTACCCGGTGGGCAAGGACTCTGTCCGGTGGTGTTTGATCACCCTTACCGGGGTCTCAGTTTTATCTGTTAGTGTGTTATTCTGGTTTTCGGCTGTGAAAGACAATGATAAGCGACAAGTAAAACATATATCACCCAGCTCACCCGGTGCATTGGTTATGATGGTATGAATGTGATTGATGGTGGAATTGCGTATGTACAGTTGACCAAGAAAGAGCTTTCAATCTTAATCCAATTTCTTCAAGAGGAACTGTTGTATTGGTAGACTCAAAAGCGAAAATAACCCCTTGACGTTGAATATGGAAGGAACCAATTTTTTGGCCGCCTGTAATTAGTAGCTTTAATTCTATTTTTTTTTTCATTATAGCTATGACTGTGATGAATAATGTCACAAATTTATAAAAAAACACGTTAAAACGACAATATTTACTGGCGTCATTAATAGCAGACGATCGTCATCGCTTACATCTGATAAACTGCTCTTATAAAAATGTAACATACTGTATTCTCTTCAATATATGTATTGCTCATATAACGTACGGCTTCACAATTCATATTTATTATAATAATAATAATTATACTTTATACGCCCATGCTACATTTTTATGTTATGAAGTCAAAAGTCTAGCCAGTACCAGAACTGAGAATCAACCTATGGATGGTTTTCATTAGTTTCAAGAATTGTTAACTTAATAGGGTTAAAAATTACTAGGTTAAAACATCAGATTATGAACCCGTAATCTACCATCGTATCCATTCTTCCACCTCTTTTACTTGAACAATCCAGTCTCCCACATATTACCCTCTCACTCTCACATGAATTTATATGGATGTGTATGACAATGACGGAGACAACATGAGATTACGACAATCGTAGCCAACCCCGCGACATGCAACAACAACCGTACATGATGCTCCAACAATGTCATGCAAGCGAAATTAAACTTAATTGCAATTAATATAAATAAGATTTTAAATAAAACGGCTAAAAACAAAACAAATTTAACTGTCCAGTACCGCATTACTAATACGATATTACTTGAATTTATCTTAGTACGTATTCCAACCTCCTCTTAAATTCTAAAAATAAAATAAAAATATAGCGTCACCACGCCGAAATGGCCAGTATTAGCAAAAGCTTATTAAATGTACAGAATTTTAATCCTTAAATAACTGTCTTAAGGATCATATTAGTACATCGCCTTTACAACTATGTTATACCTTTGGGTAAGCACATTTGTTCGTGCGGTAAACCACTAAAATAAAGCTTTTTTATTTAATTATTAATTTGGCGAGATCAATGTTAATACGCTATTAGAGTATGCTGGGTCAATAATTGCTAACCACAATAAAAATCAAATAAAAAAAACATAAAACTCAACTTGATACACTGTTTAAATTATAAGCGTCACATAGAACATAGTTTGCGTTCTCAGAACGATTCATACTAGCAAGTATCTGGATTCATTTAAATCGACAGTTAATCTTGATATTTATTTTTCTTTAAGAATAATAATAAATTATTGACCCTAAAAGCTTATATAATTACAGAATTAGTAGAGCGCGAAGTAATTAGTTTTTAGTTGTATTTTGTAAGCGGGCAAGCGGCAGATTTAGTCGAGTTTTGATTTATGATAGTCGAATGTTAGCGTTATTGCCTAAAACAAATAATATTCATCACTCTAGATTGTCAGCACACAAAACAGTTAGAACTTATTAGAATATTTAAAACAAAATTATTTTTCAAATGAAATAAAACTAGGAAGTTTCCAAATGCTCAAGAAGGTATTATAATCACGACACTGGAACGCTGAAGAATACTGAATGTAAAAAATCTGGACAGGTTTCCTAAAATTGCAGGAACTAAACTGGAAGTCACATAAAACGGATACAATTCTCACAACGAGAAAAAAAAGGATTCAGAATTCACACCAAACACAAAGAGAAGAAAAAAATATTTAAGGAAACTTGAGTGCAAATAAATAGACAGTCACATATAAAAAATACATTATAAGAGGCTCCGCAGACCAGAGACTTTCTATCGGCCAATATATATATATATTTACTCTAGAAATTATGATACAGTTACGCCACCTAGTTCCGAGCTAAGCAACGAGGTTTGTGTTACGGATACTAGATGGGTTGATATACTAAGCACATGATATTGTTTTTTTTGTTGTTGTAAATACTACATAATATAGTATTATACATAGAAACATCAAGATATGGACATTATGACGACTCGATATTTATATTGATTTAGAATCGGACAAAACTATCCGTTATTTTATTATCATTATATTGTTATAAACTCACACTTTATTGAATTATTTGTGAGTTAAGTGAAGTAAATGTTTAGTTCTGGAGGTAAATCTAAAATTATTAAGTAATTTTCTTGGGACCCCAGGATACAGGCTTGTCTGTGAGGACCAAGGAAAATCCTCATTAAATTGTTCTTTAGCAAGCACAAATGCCCTGTATGTAATTTGTATATTGGAGAATTGGATTAAACATTATTATTATTATTATTATTATAGAAAGTTTGTAGTCTGCAGGAGCTCTTAAAGTACAGTAACACGACAGGATAGCTATCATTCAACTATCGATAAATCAAAACAGCACACGTCCAGCCTCGTCGACACCTAGCGCCAAACTGTCATAACAGAGAGCAAACTCATTGCCGGAAGAACGCGTATATAGAAAATATTGGGTTCGCTTGTAAAAACTGATTTATTATTAAGTATACAAGGTATAAAATAATAAACTACATGAACTGTTTTTGTTATTAATAAAATATGGAATAACAAAAAACAAAATATACTTTTTACGGTGTATATCGCGGTATATTGATATTATTTATGCAGACCGACAGAAGTCTTCCCGTAACCATGGATGCTGTTAAAGATAGAGATTGAATAATATCAATATTCTCCGATAAAATCTATAAAAAGTAGTTGTTATTGAAGTTTTTTTTGGCACCTTTAACGTCTTTTTTTTTAATTACCCGTTTTATTTTTTGAGCTCGTTTTATTTTCTCATTAAGGTCTTTTCAACTCGATGGCACATTATTAAATTGTAGATACAATACAAACAACATTTTAAGTAGTGTTTTATATCATGTTACACCTTGTATACATTAAATATAATTTCAATTAAACAATACTATAGGCAAATAGGCGTGATTAGTCAAGGCTATAATTATTATTATTTTCGCAATGGGTTCTACCAATTAATTAAAACATCTGTAGGTACCCAATTGTATTTTAATAGACAAAAATGTATTTGGAATAAGAGAAACATTTTAGGAAGTTATTCAAAGCGAATCCAGTAAATTCTAATGCACAGGGTGTTCCGGCAACAGAGTGTGTATGATACAGGGTGTCGCCGTACCGTTGGGCGGCGGCGGCTCGAGCGGCGGCTCGTCGATGGAGTACGTGGCGCTGGCGCACACGCACTGCCTAATGCACGACCCAACGCACAGGCCCTTCTCTGCAAGAGACGTTAGCCTACATATTTAGCCCTTACATCTTCACCAATAAAGATCATTTTCCTGTACGTCACCTTATTATGTTGGGATAGAAAAATTTAAAATCAATACAGTATACACTGTTTTGATTTCAGATACATAATTTTTTTTAAATATTGATTATCTTTGCGTTACACTGTAGACAATACCAATATAAAAAAGGCGATGAAATCTGTATTATCAAAGAATTTAGTGCTAATAAATTCAGATTTTTTTCTTCATAAGTATCAAAATATGTACTACTAAAAATACTTTCTTTGATGTAAGGGCTTACATTCGTTTCATTTGATATTCAGTCTGTAAATAATACAGTGTTGTTGACAAAGATAATTATTGACATTAAGTACATTGTTAGTCACTTCTAGCTACAAGTGTTCTAAACTAAATAACAAGCATCTAACTTCTACAGGTGACATGAATGCAAGCAAAAATAGACTAGTCTACAGTAGAATAATGTCAAAGGAAAATAGCCCTTGAAACGATAATGATAAGAACTAATGAAGGACTAACTACATGAATAACAAACACATGGCCACTTTAGTAGTATGCGGAACGAGCTTAGAAGAAAAAAATGCTAATAGATGAATGGATGTGATAGATCGTAGTTGATACTTTACTAGCAATGCATGTTCGGTCCATCTATTTATCATCCAGGCGATGATGGGAAGAGCTACAGATGCTCTGAGAGAGTGGACATAACAAATAAATCAAACAAAAAAATGTTATAGATTTTATACCAACATCCTTGCTACACTTAATGGTAAGCAGTACCTCGGGATTATAAACGGTAACAAATCCAAGTAATGACTTTCGTGTTGGTCTTTTACTATACTTGTAACACAATATAATATCACGCCTGTACTCTAAAGGGATTAGGCAGTTTTACCCATAGTTTGCCGATATATTTTCCAGTTACCATGTAATAGGAGGCAAACCTATTGACAATAATTGTAACTCTGAGCTGCTATTGAGATTTTCTCAGAAATACATAGCTTAACATTACTCAACCTGGGAAGTGAAACCCAAGACCTCACACTCAACAGTCTAAGTAGTCGCGTCAACGTCATTTGTTTGGTAAGTCCAGCAAGGTATTGGTTGGTATTTCTGCCAAGAAACTTTCAAATAGCAGTTTAAGAGTTTGGAATGATGTCCAATTAATGATAGTAGGCTCATTTTTTAATGCATGGGATATAATATTATAAAAAATAATCGCGAATATTGGGCGTATATCAGCAGTACCAACTTTGCGTAATCCTACAAAGAATATCGGCAATCCTACAAAGAATTGAGGACTTTTTTGTCTAAATTAGATCAACTAACAGCCAATTTTTCTTCTAAATTCGTTTCGCATACGGGCACCCCAATTTTCCCTCAGTACGGTGACGTCACACGGGCGACACTTACCGTTGATGAGGCCGACGCGGCCGCGTCCGTTGCCGCCGCCGGAGAACGACGAACTGCGCCCGGTCGGCGCGTTGTCCGAATTCTTCGGCAACACGATGTGATCGCGCTCGTTCTCCGTCTCTTTCGCACAGTTGCGCATTGCACTGAAATTGCAAAAGTTGGTGAGAATACACGTATGTCCAGCGTTTCTATGAAAATTTCAGCCTCACATAACCAACCAACACTCTGTGGAGCCAGCTGTCGCCGGCGGTCTTCACGAATCGTTACGACCAGGGAACTTCAAAAAGAGTTTTTTTTTTTTTCTGAAAGGCTGGCAACACATTTGCATTCCCTCCAGTGTTGCAGACGTTCATAGGCGGCGGTGAGCACTTTCCATCAGGTGAGCATTCACCCCTTTTTGCATTAAAAAACGTAACTAAAATCTGTCTTTATTTTCTAGGTTAGTAGCTTCAATGTCAATAAAATTATTATTGGTACCAACGGCACGGCAAATTCTTTTAGGAAAAGGCGGGGGGTTTTTGCTGCGATTATGCAGTTATTCCGTCCTTGAATCTTTCTAACTCAGTCAGGTTATGAAAGTAATCCAACATTTCATTACAAACCTATTAGTGACATGTAATTTAGTTGCAGCCGTATGAATGACGTAATAGGCCAAAATGCTGCAGTATACCGTACATTATAAAATAGTGTTGATACTAGAGGAATAAATATTTCTGGAAATTCAAATTCTTTTTTTTTAGTTTTATTTCCTGTTATATTTCTTTCTAAAACTGGTAATTTTATTTTCACCCACCTATTTCCCCTTTTTAAGGGATGTATTCCGGGATGAAAAGTATCATGTGTGCTTCCCCGGGACTCAAACTATCTCTATGCCAAATTTCATCTAAATCAGTTCAGCGGTTACAGCGTGAAGAGGTAACAGACAGACAGACAGACACACTTTCGCATCTATAATATCAAGTATGGATTGGAGGGTAAAGGGTTGAGATACATATATCAATGTGTAACGTACTGATAGATGGTGGAGTGCATGCTCTGCGCGATGTTGGAGTCGTCAGTGTGCATCCACAGCTCGCCCGAGCCGGTCGTGGTCTGCCGCCCCACCTCCATGTAGAAGAAACGTTCGGAATCGCCACATCTGAAACATCAAGGTTACTTTGAGATGTTATACCCACATTTATATCATACTAGCTGCTTACAATTAGTAATTGTATCCAAACTGCTAATTTAAATTTAAGTTTCTACCCTATTTTAAGAAATTATCGATACTGCATACAAACTTACATCCCCGTTTTCGTCTTGAAAAAACTTTCCTATGTCCCTCCTCAGGATATGAACTATCGCAATACAAAGTTTCATCTAAGTCGGTTCAGCAGTTTAAGCGTAAAGAGATAACAGACAGACACACTTTCGCATTTATATTTTATGATAATATTAATAATAAAATAAAATAATAAAGTATGGATATAAATTAAATAATAAGTAAAGATAATAATTTGGACTGCACTGTTGGGCAAAAATACTTTCCAAATCTGACAGAGTTTCTATAACAAGTTTTCTCTATAGGTATTGTATTATTTTTTATATTACTAAGGTCTGAAAAAAAAGCGTTAAGCTCTCCTGACACGGAAAGCGGCAATTCTCGGCTAGGCACGCTAAAAATACTAGAGGTATCACTCTCACATTAGCTACGATACTAATATTTTACTAATTATTTTACTGGCTACCGGAACATAATTATGTTAGCAGATCTCTGGAGAATATTAACGAGCGAGTTCTCTTAGAATCTGCGGCAAATCCTCATCCCCAACCATCCGCCTAGGGGTCAAAAGGGCGGGTGGGACTATACCTAGAATATCGACAATATATCCACAAAAAACCGCACCCGCCGATGAAATAACGTCAAGATGAAATACAATGAATATCATCATCAGCCCATGATTGTCCCACTGCTGGGTACGGGTCTCCTCTCATTTTAGCGAGATTAGGCCCACCACGTGTCTCTGTATGCCCCTCTCGATGGAATGTAAAGTCTACCAACCCACGCCAGGCTAACATCAATATACTGCGATAAAATCCGTAAAAAACTACTCTTTTATTACTAAAAGTGAACTTTAACGTGTTATCATACTTTTTCAAGTTCAAGGAACAGGATAAATTGAAGTCGTTATTTATTTTTAGGTTCATTAATGGCTATACCGCATAATGCACACATGCATGGGAAGTACCTATTAAATTCTGCGAAAACCAACGTCACGACTACGCAAATAACAAATGGATTGAAGAACAATTAATTACATTTCTCGGAAAAATGCCTATTTCTTGCCGATTGAAGTGAATAATACTTAACAAAGTTTTATTCGAAGAATATAATGCTGTCATTGAATTTGACAATAACAACTGTTATGCGTACAATCGACAATAGGTAATCACTTTTCACTGCTATAAATATGGCAAGATGTATGAATGTGGACGAAGCAAAAGTTGTATGCAGGGATCGTAGCGCGTGGCATTCTCTAGTTTCTGCCTAGCCCCATGGGAAAAAGGCGTGAGTGTATGTATTATGATCAACCCACCGTTACTGTTCCACGGCTGGGCAGGGGTCTGCTCTCATTTTTGAGAGGGATTAGGCTATAGTCCACCACGTTAGTCTACTGCGGGTTGGCAGACTTCACAAGCCATCGACAAAATCTCTCAAGTTTCCCTTTGCCGTTTGAGCATCTGATAAATACGCACATAACTTCCGAAATGTCAGTGGTGCGTGCCTTGGGTTTGAACTAGAAACCTTTGAGATCTCAGTCCACTGTGCGCAACACTAGGCTAACACAGCTTTTTTTTTGTATGTATGTAAATTATGGCTAAGACGGTAGAAAATGTATACGCTAAGTAATGTCTTTATTTCAGACCCGACTTCCCTCTATGTTAGAGGGACTAAACTGACTATTCTTCAGAAACTTTTTTTAAATTATGACCAGATAAAGTCGCAACGTTATTAAGGCTTCTCTCCGGTGTAAGACTCCAGGTTTCGAATTCCAGAAGGTAGGAGGTATTCATGCTGTTCATACAAGCATTTGCTTGTATGAACAGCATGAATATTAGTACCTGAGTCATGTTTATTTAATATCTATAATAATAATATTAGTTTATATACGTTTGTCTTTGAACTAAAATGTTATTTATTACAATAAGGATAACTATACCAAAGGAATGGCTAAACCTCTTTCGGAATATCCCACATCCGATACCTAGCGGTTTTCCCTGATTAAGGATAAAACCACAATTCTGTATTAAAATATCTAGAATTATTTTAACTGCTAGCAAGGCAAAACTCTCACTAATTGACTTCCTTAAGATAATAAAACATGACGAATGTTATTTAATGTCAGAATTATTAATTTATCCATACTAATATTATAAGTGCGAAAGTATGTGTTGCCTCTTCACGCTAAAACTGCTGGGCCGATTTAGATGAAATTTGGTATGAAGATAGTTTCAGTTCCGAGAAAAGGCACAGGAAGAAGTTTTTGTCCCGGAAATCGTCCCTTAGGCGAAAAGATCGTGGAAGATTCAATGAATAATAAAATAATGATAGTTATGCATTTACCACTAATCAGATTGATGAAAAATAAGCTACCAAAATTACTAATTCTTTACAGACGAAGTCACCGGTAAAAGCTAGTATGCTATAATAATTTGACCTAAAACGTCTGATAATTACACGCGTGTTTGAAAAATGCTAACGGACAAAAAATGGATATGGCATATATTTCGTAAGTATATTTTTCTCATCATTAAGTAAATAGAATATAATTTTGATTAGATCTGAATTTGAATCTGACCGGTATACCAATACCAAATAAATAAATAATAATAGATACCAAGACTGTCTCAAGAGGCCGTTAGCCAGAGTTCTAGCAAGAGATCTTCGGTTCGATTCCCAGGTCGAGCAGTGTTTTGTGGGATGTTTATATGAAATTCTCATTAGCAGTTCTGACTCATAGATATTTGAGTTTCTCTTTATTTACTAGATATATCAGATAAGTTCCAATAATTGAGCAAAACACAGCTCTATAGCCAATCAGCTGTTTTCCATTAATAGGTTTGGTGGTAAAACCGACTGCCTACCGAAACTGAAGTTCAGAGATACTATGATCGCACAAACCTCCGAATGTTCTTCAGGGAGTACTCAACACGCTCCAGTATCCCAAGGTCGCTGATGACGTTGTTGTGACTCTTGATCTTGACCAGCGTCAATGTCTTGTCCGTCAAGCACAGGTTGTACAGACCCTGAATGTTCTTGGTCGCACCGAGACCTTTCTTCTGGACGTTTACCTGCCACACGTGTTCTGAAAGAACAAAATAAAGAAGTTTAGACATTGGTACAACTGTCACAAACAACGTAATATTGAGTTCCTTAAAAAATAAGTTTAAGTTTTAGTTTCGTAGTTTAAGTTTCTTTCCTTTTATCGTATGAAAGGCTAGACAATGTTTGAGTAATAATAAGAGGCCACTTTAATGTAGAAGAAGAAGCTACTAAACTGACAGCAAACGGAATTCTCATGCTTTCAGAATACTCACTCTCCCAACGAGCTCTAGTAACCTTACTCACTCGCAGAAATTACTACTATTGTTACTTAAGGCCGAGGTACTTTCCCAGTCAGGCAACTCTATTTGAGCGAGGAATTTCGCTATGCCCTACCCTCGAGACTCGTAATATCTTTAACTAAATATGTGCACCACCTACCCTACTTAGAGTAGGTCTACCTACCATAAGTTCTGGGGAAATAAAAAATATAAAAAAAAAAACTTTTTCGGAATTCATAGGGAACATTTATATGCAATCTTATGTATATATACATAGATTGATTCCCGGTCTATTAGCGATCAGCTGAACGCGACGGAGAATGGAACAGCATCGCCATCGGTTATGTAGTTGTGAATGACTTTTTGGTTATGCAGCACAAATTATAAGAAAGGCCACTTTCATCCAATATTCATCCACTCCTGGACTTACTGTCAGAAGGCGAATACTAGTCAAAAGACGTGTATTCTTGGCATGAGATGAATAACATGTCGAACCAATTAGTCCAGCGGTTGTTAACACTGCCTTCTGTGCTATGGGGTCCAGGGTTCGAAACCCGGTAGGGATAAATGTTTGAGTGATGAGCATAAACATTTTTTTTTTTTTTAAATAAATAAATAAAATATTCCTGGACATTATGACACACAGCGCCATCTAGTCCCGAGCTAAGCAGCGAGGCTTGTGTTACGGATACTAGTTGGTTGATATACTACATATATACTTTTTTTTTTGTTGTAAATACATACATATTATACATAGATACATCCATGACTCGGATACAAATGTTTATGCTCATCACACAAACATTTGTCCCTACCGGGATTCGAACCCGGGACCCTTAGCACAGAAGGCAGTGTTAACTACCGCTGGACTATCTGGGTCGTCTGACCGCGGTTGTTAACACTGCCTTCTGTGCTATGGGGTCCAGGGTTCGAAACCCGGTAGGGATAAATGTTTGAGTGATGAGCATAAACATTTGTTTGAGCCATGGATGTATCTATGTATAATATGTATGTATTTACAAAAGAAAAGTATAAACACATGTAGTATATAATAAACCATAAACCAACTAGTATCCGTAACACAAGCCTCGTTGCTTACCACGGAACTAGATGGCGCTATGTCAATGTCCAAGCTTATTTATTTATTATTATTTATAAAATTTGCACACAGCATAGAATTTTATGTACGGTTTGGCTATGGATTTTATTAAACTTCGAACAAAGTACAGGAAAATTTCTGTGTGATACTCTGTGGTTGTGTTAAACATTTATTTACTCACATTTTTAACCAAAACCGGCACTTGAAATAATAATATAATAATAATATTTCCGGACATTATTACACAGCGCCATCTAGTTCGGAGCTAAGCAACGAGGCTTGTGTTACGGATACTAGTTGGTTGATATACTACATATACATATACTTTTTTTTGTAAATACATAGATACATCCATGACTCGGAAACAAATATTGATGCTCATCAACCCGGGACCCGTAGCACAGCAGGCAGCGTTAACTACCGCTGAGCTAAACGGGTCGTCAAAATATTGTAGTACTAATGTATTTTTAAACATGAATACCTAGTGTATTAACAAATAGGTAGACATGAAATAACCATATACAAATATGACAGTATTATGTTATTAAACTTGATTATTGCGGCAAACAAAAGGAGGTACGTTCACCTATTTCTAGATTTTCAAAATAACATGTTATTGTAATACATATTTTTTCCTTTAATATTTGTTTACGTAGCCATGTGTAGTTATTGTTTAGTATTTGTAGGCATGTAACACTGTAACTGTTTTCAGTAAAATTTAATAAACAAGGTAGGTATACCTACACTTGTTATTAAATATATAATAAGTGGCGAGAAATCTAATTTAAAATGAACTTATGTACGATCCATGAATGATCCATGTCGTCGGGCCGTGATCATGGATGCTGTAAAGGATCCGAAACGTCGGGTTAAAATAATATCAATATACCGCGATAAAATCCGTAAAAAGTAGTTTTATTTCAATGCTTAAGCTAGGCTTCTAAAAAATACGTATTAAGTGATGGACCAAAAAAATATAAATGAAATATTAGCAGCGTAACAAAATGGGCAGTTTTATTATATTATAGCTGACCCAGTGGCGTAGCGAGGGTATTTGCCGCCCAGGGCCGTCTGGAAATTTGCCGCCCCCTTTTCTAGTAGTATAATAACGACGTGGCACTTGATGCCGCCCCCTTTCATATGCCGCGCGGGGCCATGGCCCCCTTTGCCCCCCAAACGTTACGCTACTGAGCTGGCCCGCGCAACTTCGTCTCCGTCACTTATGAGAAAGAATGTTAAGTAATGAATTTTCCTAGTTTTTTTTTTGCTACATTTTACATTTATTCTCCGCTCCTATTGGTTATAGCGTGATGTTATATAGCCTATAACCTTTCTCTATAAATGTACTATCCACCACAAAAAGAATTTTTCAATTCCGACCTGATTCCTGAGATTAGCGCGTTCAAACAAACATACAAACAAACTCTTCAACTTTATAATATTAGTATCGATTACTAGGTATATAAAGACACGACACGGCATCAAATACTAAAAACATTACAGCTTCCTTACAATAAATAACAAGCTATGTTATCTAACAGAATATTCCCAAGCGCGCCAATCTATACATTATTGCTAACTATACAATACCTAGGTCATTAGCGTTCAGTTATGACCTAATGACCTAAAAGTGGAAGTATTTCCACATCATCCTGTTTTCATAGTTCGAAGCTTCTTGAAACTTTCTTATGCTGTTATATGTATCGAAGATGACACGTATGTGTTTTAAATGCGATGTCGATTTTGAATAATTATGTCACTCAAAATTTAGTTCAGTTTTAGGTAGGTATATATGTATAGGTTTCCTACATTATAGGTTATATTATTTTTTTGCCTCGTTGGTCTAGTGGTCGTACAGTGCGACTGCCAAGCAAGAGGTCTTGGGGACCTGGGAGATCGAGTAGTGTTATTGGGTTTTTCTGTGAAATTCTCAGTAGGAGCTCGGAGTTTGGATTCGTGCCCGGTTAATGGCAATAGGCTCGCCCCCTATTACATGGGACCTAAAAAACATACCGGCGAAACGTGGGTACAATGTATATTAGTACACCTCTGCCTGACCTTTCGGGGACGACAGGCGTGATGGTATGTATGTATGTATGTATCTTATTATTTTTCTATGAAATTGTTAGTGACAATAAGACCGTCCCCTATTACATGGGACCTAAAACATACCAGCGAAATATGGGTGTACATTATTACACCTCTGCCTAACCCTTCGGGGACGACAGATATTTTAAGCTTTTTCATAATCAATACATTTCTTACGGCATTTCTACTGTCAGACGTCCACTGCCGGACATAGGTCGCCACGGCATTTACATAAGGTTGATATTGTCTACGTCCAGCAGTGGACGAATATGGGCTGATGATGATGATGACATTGTCGATGGTTGTTATTGCCTGTTAAGATGCGAACAAGTCCACTATCTCAGTTGGTAGTTCGCACTATGTGGTGGACTTATCTCTAATACTATTACTACATGACTTATTGATTATCTGTTGTGATAAATTATTTATTATCTATGACAACAGATGGCGTAGATATTTTTAGCTCACTATTATGTTATTTAGTTGGATGTGTGTCCTAAAAAATATCAAGGCACACAAACTCGAAATAGCAAAACACAATAATTAATTATGTTTTTTTATTTATTTAATGTTTCCTGTAAATGTGTATACTCCGCTTACTCTTCACACAATCTTCTAAACTTGTTAAATCGTTTGCCTTTAGTCAAATACATAATTTTATACGTTTGTAACAATTTCAAATCTATTAGTTTAAAAAATGGTTTTTTTTTATCGTCAGTCAGTTAGAATTCTATCAACGCACAGCCAAATCTACTAAGATTCGCAAGCAACAATTTTTTACATAGGTTAATTACATAAAGTGAACATTCGCTAGGAAAGGATTTTTGGAGGTGTTAACCTCAACTTTTAATTACTTTTAAACTTAACACGTAATACCTATTTACGACAAAATAAAGACATTATCCGCGTTTGTCTTTTTCTGCATTTAATTTTTTTGGAGGTATATAATTTTTATGCCCGACTGGGGAAGTATCATCTCCACCTTACAGAATACCGCAGTGAATCAACAATAGTTGTCTTTCTGCGAGTGAGTAACGTTACGAGCACGGGTAGATATTGGTATTTAATCCCTAATTGTTTTTTTTTTAAATAAAATATAGCTTATGTTCATCACAGATAATGTAGCATTCAAATGGGGAAAGAATTATTCTGTTCGGTCAGTACAAACAAACATAAAATCAAATCTTTCCTCTTTATAATATTAGTATTCCTAGACAACGCAATGGATTTTGATATGGTCTCCAACTTTTGATTTGGTTGTTAGTTAAGAATAAAGGCGTAACAATGTCAGTTGAACGATAAGATAAGTGACAAACAATGTATCAGCTGATTGCACAATTGTTGAAGGAAAATATTTATTAATTTACCTACTTTATGAACAGTGTAATAACTAAACCGTTCCAACTGACTACGGGACTTACCCTGTCCAACAAGCACGCGAAAAAAAAACCGTCAAAGTATAAACAACAAACCAAATGATACAGACTTCCACGAATTGCAATGAAATTATCTTTATTAGCCTATACATATGTATATAGGTTGGCACATCATATATCCATACTATACTAATATTATAAATGCGAGTGTGTCTGTCTGTCTGTTACCTCTTCACGCTATAACCGCTGAACCGATTTAGATGAAATTTGGCACAGAGATAGTTTGAGTCCCGGGTAAGGACATAGGATATAAATAATAATTCCACGCAAACGAAGTCGGAGGCATAAGCTAGTATTTTATAATACAGACCAATAAAAGAGCGATGAAGCCGAAGAACGGAAGTAGTCATCGAAAATGACATTTATCTACACCTGCAAAAGGGTAATGTCGACTGAAAAAAAAAACAGTCGAATTGACAACCTCCTCCTTTTGGAAGTCGGTTAAAAATAATCCCATGTCTACTGTCTTATATTATACTAGCTGAGTCCCGCGATTTCGTCCGCGTGCAATTTACCTAAAAACATAAAAGTTTCATATTAACTTTGCACCCCCGTTTTACCCCCTTAGGGGGTGAATTTTCAAAAATTCTTAACGGATGCCTACGTCTTAACATCTACCTGCATGCCAAATTTCAGCCCGATCCGCCCAGTAGTTTGGGCTGTGCGTTGATAGATCACTGTGTCAGTCAGTCACCTTTGAGTTATATGTATATATTTAGAAGATGGTTGTCCATAGCAAGCACGGCCCAAAAAAAAGCGCTAGCGCAACGAGTTGTCTGAGTCAGCGACAAGGTGGGATCTCCCCACATCTAGATTTCACATTTTTATAACTATAGTGTATGTATTGGCAAAAACCGTAATGATGTACAGGACCTACGTAATAGGATGCGAGCTTATTCTGGCAATAAGCTCGCTCGCTATTACCATCGGAGTTTGAATTAGCGCTGAAAATTTCATAGAAAAACGCACTTGGTATCACAAGAATAATACGTAGTATAGTGAGATGTCTCGCTCAAATTGAGCTGCCAGACTGGAGAAGTACCTCACAGAAGTGCCTTACGGGAGACCGTAGTCCAAACCGTAAAACAACAATATTGTGTTTCTGCTAGTGAGTAGGGTTGCCAGAACACGTTTATTTATTTATTTAAAAACGCTTAAACTATCATTACAGGTTTAGCAACCTAATGCGATAGCTAAGTACGTTACGTTAGGAGCGTGGCTATTCTGACACCATGAGAATTCAGTTTGCTGTCAAAACTGACAGCATGCAAATAAAGCAACGTTACTAAACAGTAACTCCCCTATTTTAAGAATTTTAAAACAGTTCTTACAGGTTCCACAATACGTGAGTAACACCTCTGGTGTTGCAGACGTCTATTTGCTACGTTCACTATTTATTATCAGAGGGGCCATAAGTTGCCACTGTCGTGGTATGAAAAATAGTACCATCAACCCATTAATGTCCCACTGCTGGGCATGGGTCTCCTCTCAATTGAGAGTGATTAGGCTATAGTCCACCACGCTAGCATACTGCGGGTTGGCAGACTTCACATGCCATCGAGAATTCTCTCAAGCATGCAGGTTTTCTCACGATGTTTTCCTTCAGCGTTCGAGCAAGTGATAAATACGCTCATAACTTCCGAAAAGTCAGTGGTGCGTGCCTTGGGTACGAACTCGAAACCTCTGACATCTCAGTCCACTAGTCACACCGCTAGGCTACCACAGCTCTAGATAGTAACTAAATGATAAATAAAAAGCACATAATTACCTCCTGCAAATGCTGTGTCACACAGAATTGCATGTTATTTAGAAGAAAAACATGTTTGTATCTTCAATTGACATAGAAAATATTGCTTAGACCGCACGTTGCTATATTTGCAATTCACGTGACACGCTTTGTAAACACAGTAGTTTACGAACACGACAATAAACAATGCAATTAATCAACGTACTTGTAAACACACAAATTAGTTAGCAAATAATGAGATCACTGGTTGACCTATGAGCTGAGTAACAGTATTTTGGCGCGTGTTTTTTTATTTTATCTTGCCATAGCGGTTATCTTCATTTGAAAAGAAATATAAGGACCACTACCACACATAAATGATATCTAAATAATGATCAATAATATGGTATTGCTGTTTCTTTTTTGGTAAGTGACATAAATTGCAGCTGCTTCAATATTTTATTATGTACATACATTGATCAACTCCCAAGAAAATTAATTAAAATTACCATTCTGAACTCTTTAAAAGTTTAAAGTAATAATAAACGCTACTAAAATTAAAAAATAACTGTGTTTCTAGCTGCCTCCCGCGGCTTTGCCCGCATGGTATATGTATAGGCAAAAAGTAACCCATGTGTTAATCGAGATAATAAACTATATGTATGCTAAATTTCATTCAAATCTGTTAAGCGGTTTTTGCGTGAAAGAGTAACAAATATCCATAGCCATCCATCCATACTTACAAACTTTCCCGTTTATAATATTAGTAGGATTATGATTAACGAAACGAACGTTGTAACAATTTCTTTTTTAATATAAATAAAAAAAAATAGTTATTAAAATTTTCGAATTATACCAATTTAATTCACATTTTCTTTATTACTTACTACAAAAGCGACATAATACAATGCATTTTATGCGTGGTGAGTAATATCCTATTATAGTACAGAGCCTAAATAGTATCTCAAGGATTCTTCAATATGGAGTCTGGGTTTTTTCTTACGGGTAAAGCCCATAATTGTTTTTAAAAACATTTTCCTACAGTATGATTGTTTCCCGCCGTTGGTGAAACAACACACATTGGCAAATTGTATCCTACGGCAATAAAATGCAGGGAATACACAAATATTTGGTCAATATCGATGCCCGATGATGATAAGCGCAGAATTCAGAATTGGTCCCCCTAAGACACGGATAACATGCAGATTTCCAATTTGACTATCTCTTGTATTATGATAGCCTAAGTTGAAATAGTTTATAAAATCGCGACTATCGTTTAAGTGCTCTTAGTACCGCGTAGAGTTTCGCACCTCACATTTACGAACTGACGCATCTGCATAACATATCGACACAATCATATTAAAAAACCCAATCAATTGAGGCTGAAATTGGAGTATAATGTAGCGCAATTTGATACTAAACTATAGATACGGGCTATGTTGATTAATTCATTCGGTTCATTCATAAAATTGTGTACACTTAAAACCTCACTGAGGCCTCCCTGCGTCAATTTACAGTTACTAGAAGTAGCTGCGTCGCGATACTTGGCCAAATAGTGTGACTTGGCCCCCGTCCACTTCCACACTCATCGATGTTCCTAAACTTTTCTCTAACACATCTGTGATCATACGGACATCTGCAATATGTATTCGCTAATGATTTTTTATTAACTGAAATTACCACAACAAGGTGTATAAAAAATATGTCTACGTATAAGATTAGGCTCATTCTCTGTGAACAAATAATATTGTTGTGCTACGAATTACAAATTGCGCGAAGCCACACGCAAGTAATAACACCAATAATGATAATGGTATCAGTTATTTTGTCATTAAAGCGCGAAAATTAAACTGATTTAGAAATCTAAACAATCTGTGACCCCGACGACCGCATCGTATCGTGTGAAAAGGGCCGCCACTCATTCCGCAGAGCTACTCGTATTAAGATTAATGATTGTATTCGTAGGTATGTTTAGTTGTTTACACGCAGCATCACAATATGCCGGGGGTCAACGACACCGGCTCTTACTTGCGCGCCTAAATTTCCATAGTACATGATTATACTTTGGTTTTTTTTATGGCATGTTCGCAGTCGGATATTTGTCTTTATATGCGAAGTAAGGTATTGGATTGTACGTTAGTGTTTCTTTACTGTCTCGCTAGCGCGCGCCGACGAGTTCGCCCGTGTGCTTTTCCGTTAAGTAAGACGCAATAAACTGCGAGTGATGCCTCCTTCTACGTACCACTGTCGTTCTACGCAGTGTTTTGGTTGCTCAGTTTGTTACAGTCACTTGTCGATGATTCACTGCTGTCTAGATTTATAATGAAGTCAGCCTTACAAATTCAATTCGCTTCTTGCTTTCAAATGATTCAACGATGATGATGGGTACTTATTAATCAGCCAAGGATGAAGAATCTGACTACAGACCCCTTTTTTATTGTTTTGGTCTTAGGCGTCCTTGGTTTTACCGCTAATCAACTAAACTAACAATATATATTTTTACCATGTAGGGACATGATTTTTTAGAAGGACCTTTTAGAAGTGTATTAATGATTTTCGAAGCAATAGAAGTCGATAGGCAGGTATACAGTTCGATATCTGCATACTGCATAGCAAAGGGCACAACGCAGCTTCGGAGTAGGTGTATGTGAAATGTCCTTAAAGGGTTTATTTGGACGAGACATACAAACACAGAGCGTAATAACAACATGTAATTGTGTGATGAAACATTTGGCAGACAAGTCTTTCGTTTTTGTTCGCTTTAGCATCGTGCCTTCCCAACTTTACATTTCCTTGGAATTTTACATTTCTTTATAACTACCCAGAAACCATCAGGTAGGGTAAGTTTGGAAAAACTATATAGATATTTTATAATATTATTGTCTGTAAGCATATGTTTACTAAGGCATAACTGATCACTTTTTGCACATAAACAATCAGAGAAAGATATAAATCTATTAAATAATATAAATATAACATACAAATTTATCAGGTATTAAATCAATCAAAGAAAATGTTTATGAATTAACTATTACTTATTTAATCTGTGACTACCTATATCTTTCAATTATATTCTAGCTAACTTAATTGTCTTAATGTTCAAAGATATTAAAGTTCAAAGTTCAATTTTAATTTAGTTTTTCAAATAGGTACTTAAAATCACTACGGGTACACACAGGGTATGGAAATATAATGGGAAAAAGTTCTTTGAACGTTACTTTCACTAGCTATCCAACGTTAAATACTTCATCAATAGCAGTCTGAAGTCTCCACCGATTCAGACCAATAATTCTAACATTGTATTATTTGATTGGCACTTACATTAAAAAAGTTATAGAAATTAAATTGATTTAATTTGCTGTTAGGACAATAATTGTTGCCATAATTCATATCATTTAATAAACTTAAGTAATTATATAATGGATTAAATATTATATTGCACCTTTCTCTGTAATAGGGGGTAGATTTAAACTTATCGTTTCAGGATAGGAACCATACAGTAGATACAAATGTACTTTTAAAGAAAAAAAAATAAGAAGAACATTATACTAGGTATGAGAGAATACCTGAAGAAATAATTAAGTATAATAGTATTCATATATTTAAATCTAAATTTACAAAAACATATTACTTAGTACCCTGTGAAATCACCAACAAACCAAATGCAAATATTATAATACCTAAGTAAACCTTTTACTGACTCATTTTAAGCGACCTGTTAAATAATCTTATGAAAAATAAATTGTTTAAACCTATTTAAACCCAACAAAGAATTCTTTAACATTCCCTACTTAATTAAAATACCAATTTCAAAAACTATGAAGGCTACATCTATTAAACTCAGAGGAATACTGATGCAGAAGACAAACCGTAAATCTGCCTATACAAAACACTCAATGTGCCAAATATTTAAAGAAATATTTCCTAGCTATGAGTTTACAAAAGTTAATAGAATAACTTGCAGTAATTAAGTCACTACGGATTATTAAGTACACGGTTTCTGAATTTTAAATTATGCAGGTATATGTCAGACAGATATTCTAAATTTCGAGGTGAATAATTACTGAGTCTGAATTATCTATTTAGTTAAATTAATTTGAGGCACAAGGACAACAATGTTCTGAAGTTTATATAGTCACCTCCCTAATTAGAAACTAATTATTTATTTGAAAAAGTACAGCATAAATTGACTTGGTTCACATTTTCCAGGGTAGCCCCATGAATAGTAATACCTACTTGCTCAAAGTTTACACTTGAACATGACATTGTTACCTACATAACCTTAAACAATGCAGCATGTACTCATGAAGTCTGTGCAAATATTGTCAAGAAGTTCAATAGTAATGTGGGTGCACTTACGTATTGGGTGTAGCAGCTCATCACTGGCATCGTCGTTTTGGTGCTGCTTCAGGATAGCACTGAGCCAGGCGTGAAGGTCCTGCTCGTTCTCCGCCACAACACAGAACTGCTCCTCTCTAGTGAATAGCGCGATAACGTGCTTCTGCTTGAGGTCCAGCCGGCGCATGATGTTGTAGCAGCTCTTGAGCGGCAGCACGCGGCGCGGAGCTGCTCCCGCGCGGTACTTCTTCTCTGACTCATAGTACTCCAGCCTTGCGGAATACTCCAGGGATTCAGCACGCAGCACGAAGTACTTCTTCTTCATCGTCTTCAGCTTCCGCAGGTGCCCTTGGCGAACCACGGCACCCGCGCCCCCGCCTCCCGCCGCAGACATCACTCCTGCATCCCAGTCCCGCACCTAACGACTCTGGCACATGCCAACCGATGACCTTGAAGTTGTTTACACGAATGATGAAAGTCACCCTAATAAACGGCGAATAGTAAAACACCGTCGGCGGACACGCGCCACGACTAAAAATACTTACAATAATCACCATAAAGTGCGTAAATACTACCTCGTTATGATAAATCGAACGGCATACGTAGTACCATAAGAATTTATTCCGTGGGCAGAGTCGTGCCGATTCCTCAATAACACGATAACACCAATGTTAAAAATCTTATCTTTGAGAAATAATCAAAATACATCAACAACAAACACTATTTCAGTCCATAATTTGGTACGCTCGCTATTACACTCGGTCATTCACAGACACTCGCGTTTAGAAAGAGATAAAATCATTCATAGTAAACGTAATTCGCACCGCACGCCCTTCCGTAGGTAGGTACGCAGGGCATGGAAGTCATGCCGTGGTCATGCCTCGCGACATCAAAACATTAGATTTTCACGTTATCACACACTGCTGATACACTCTAGTTTTATGAAAACCAATACAAATGATATAGGGCAAATGTTTTTGTGTTCGAACACTTAATTTATATAAAAACACGTATTTGCGCCTCGTTTTTTATGTGGCTCTTCACTATTGCGTGTCATTTATTTGTACGACGAAATAGTACTCTACTGATCCACTCGCTCGCTCCAGTCCACTCCGTGTAAACTATGTATGTTATCTTTATAATGTTTGTCGCGTAATCATTAACCAATCATAACGTGGAGTTTCGCTACGGAGTCAAACTTTCAGCATATCGTCTAATAGATTTTTTGTGCTATTTAATTATTAGCCAATCATAGTCTACAATTGCCAAGCTGTACCATCGATTGTGTGAGACCGTATAGTATGTAAGTACAAATGAATGAGGTACATTGAACATTTTCTTCTATAAATTAGTCTCCCGCGTTTTATCAAAACACGCAGTCTACATCAAAAACTATATTTATGTATTATGCATGATTAAATTAATATGTAATAATAAAATTTACAAATAATTTAAAATGAGAAATTTAAAAAATAATCTGAATTTGATGTTCAAAAGCTAGGTTTTTCATATCATATTGAAAATATTTGATATTCAGATTTTTGTAATCAAACCTTCCAACAGATGAAACAAACCACCAGATAAATATATTTTTTACTATAATTTTAAAAATAAAACGTAGTAAATTCATATTTTTGTAATAACGTGAAATGGAACGTTGAGCTGCTTTTGTTTGATTATATTTCAGAATAAGGATTTTATTATAGACCAATGGACTTCCAATTCATTAAACTTTCCGATAGTATATATTAGTTTATGCATTAAACATTAAGTTCATTATAATAATAATAATAATAATTGTTAATTGTTTATCATTATTACCCAGTTGGTGGACTGACGACCTGGTGAAGGTCGCTGGAATCCATTGGATGCGGGCGGCATATGACCGGTTGTCGTGGCGATCCCTGGGGGAGACCTATGTCCAGCAGTGGACGTCTAACGGTTGAAATGATGATGATGATGATTACCCAGTTTACCAACGTAGATTATATTAAGAAAAAAATACCACAAAAGAATTTATTAATATGTAATTAATAGTCAGTTATTAAGTATTATTATTCAATAGCATATAAAAATAAAAACCGTCATAGAAAACAATAAATCGTGAATATTAAATTAATAACAAATTGATTTCTGCTATGAATTAATAATGATTTATTAGGTTTACGCGAATAACCGATTTTTGTTTTCTGGTGACACTGGTTCAATATGTCCGACCATCATTCATTCATTCATTTGCCTTGCTAAAAAAGGTATAGAAACGAGAAATGTTGGCAAATTACTAACGATAATACGTGTTATCTTTCTTGTTCAAGTTATTATTGCTTTTGTTTTACACAAAAACTTGTGAATCGGGACGCGCATTGTTGATTATGAGCCGCTTTGGTAATACTCAATATGTTTACATTGTGAAATAAGTTCGTAGACAGTTCTGTCGCTGAGAAAACCATATTCATAGCGAAAGGAGAGTTTTTTTGTTGCGCTTGCTGTGTTTGATAAGTGATTTGGGTGTGCGGCGACGACGTCGATAGACCGTGTCTGTGTACTGTTAGTCGATAATTGTTTAGTGTGAAGGTGTTTCATGTTTCGTTGTTCGTTGCCTATGCAATCGCAACAGTCCCCGCTTTGCGGTGCAGTTTTGTAATAGTCATTAGAGCGTAGAAAATATGTCAAGTGGATTGACCCCCGTAAATATTGTAATTCTAAACTTATCTCGTTTAGTGGGCAATGTCTTATCTGTTTATAATCATATTATTGTGGTACCTTATTATCAATATTCAACAGGGCCCCTAGTGTAGCTGTGAAGTGGAACAATGGATGTAAATTTCTAATCAATAAGGTAATGATAGTTTGTTTTCATTGGTTTCTTATATTGTACTGGCTATTTGGGGGACACTTAACAATATTGTGTATGTATTGAAAGTGATTGGCAATTGAAGTTGAATTGAAGTTTTTATTCAAATTAAGGATGTACACAACTAAACAGGAAGTAAATAAAATTGTATCAATGAATAGCCATTACAATGTATTATTCTATTATTGACTATCAATTTCCTTTTAGGGCAATTCCATTAATTAATTATGTCATCACATTATTATTTACAAAGTATTTACTTTTCAAATGTAAGAAATGTGTTTACCTTCTATCTATACATCAGTAAAAAGGGTGAAAGTAATAATGCTAACATTGATGAATTTAAGAAAAGGACATGAATTATACATAAATGACACCAACCCTAAATAAATTGGAATATGGGTTGGAGAGTTAGGAATTTAAAGAAAACTTAATATATATTGTTGATTTCATAAATAAAGTCAATGTAAATTTAATTTCCTTTTGTTTGACACTAAAGTAATTACATCTCTCTGTAAAGGAGGTAATTGTTGTAATATCCTGTGACTGTAAATAAATAAATATCCTGTGACACACCTTGTACCTCATTTTAATTTTATATGAGTATAAGCCTATGTCATTTGTTAAAAAAGGATTTTGAATCATAAAATTATATTCTTTTACTATCTGTGTAGAGTTAAGTTACTACGAAATTATTGTATTAGAAAAGAAAAGTGTTTATTTTCTCAAGAATATGAACAGTTATTGACTTGCTTATAACATATACTTTCAGCACAAAAGCCTCAATTCCAAGACCAGAAATCCCTGGAACAAATATTTATATTACATTTGAGGATCAAAACCACTACCTGTAATGCTTAAGCCAATCAACCACCGTGCTGATTGAGTTGTCAAAATATAATTCAATAAAGATTTTAATTCTTAACTTTTTCCTCCTAAAAATCCATTATGAGCTTATTGCCATCTTCTTAGAGGTGTAGTTATATTTTGGAAAAGGATTTTATTTACTCTAGTTGACACAAAATCAATTTCCTGCATTAGTCAATGCTGTTTACAGTACACTGAAGATAAACTTATGCAATATAATAATATTTTATAATGTCCGGATAAGGACAAATGTTTGTGTGATAGGCATCAACATTTGTTTCCGAATCATGGATGTATCTATGTACAAAAGTAAAGTACATATGTAGTATATCAACCAACTAGTATCTGTAACACAAGCCTCATTGCTTACCACCGAACTAGATGAAGCTGTGTAATAATGTCCAGATAAAATATTATTATTATTATTTTCCATGTAATATATTTGTTTACATGCATTATGAGTGGAATGCTATATAACAAAATTCCAAATAATAAAAAAAACAGCTATTCTTTTCTATAGAATGCATAATATACCATTACATGACATGTGTTGTTCCTGAAGGGTTATGCAGAGGTACCAATGCTTTTATTTTTGGTCCCTGCAAGAAATGGCCGTGGCAAGAAACTGTGTGAAGGTTGAACTTGTGTCTGGTTGATGGCATATTCCATCACTGGTTCACTCCGACCGCTACTGAGAATTTGATAAAAAAACCTAATCACGCTTTGTTCGAACTTGGAATCAAACCCAGCTGTTGCTGTTTTATAGAATACAATTACCTAATTATATGTGTGTGCATAATACCCTCTGTTTGTTTGTTTTCAGATATATTATGGCATCTGGGACATCATCTTTAGAGAGTAATGGCAGCAATGGTAGGTTATATTTTATTGATTCTTTAATAGTACCTACTTAAGTTATTAATGGGTAAAATAAACACAGGAAAATTTGTGTTTATATTTATTATGACCTTATACACACCATACATAATTGGATAAAATATATTAACCACTATAATTTCTATATGTAAACATACAACCATCAAATAGTAGATAATAAAGGCTATTTAGTTTTAGTACATTGAAAATTAGTATGACTTTTTATGAAGTATATTGCACATCTAAGGTTTTAATCTTTTGCTATTTGCTATATACTGAAATAAAATAAAGCAAGGAAGCTGGGTTTGAGGTACCAAACCCAGCTTCCTTGTTTTATTTTTGGAATGAGATTTCAAAGGTCTCGAGTTTAAACCCAAGGCACACACCACTGACTTTTCGGAAGTTATGTGCGTATTTATCACATGCTCAAATGGTGAAAGAAAACATCGTGAGGAAACCTACATGATTGAGAAATTTTCTAGATAGCATGTGAAGTCCGCCAGCTCGCAGTAGGGTAGCGTGGTGCACTATAGCCTCTCAAATGAGAGGAGACCCGTGCCCAGCAGTGGGACGATAATGGGTTGATTGTGAAGGGAGCCGGTGCTCGGCATTGAAAGTGTAAGAAATCAGTTTGGAATAAACTTTGTTCCAGAATCAATATCCCACAATTACGTGAGCACAGAGCGCCACAACACAGCTCAACTGCCGACGATCCCAATCCCCATCGAGTATGACGTGCTCAGCTCCAACCAGTGCTATGAGAAGCAGAACTACACGGTTAAGTCGCACGGCGCGCACGTGATGAGCGGGCCGTACGAGCCGCTGCAGTATGACGTCATCAGTAAACAGACCAACGAGAGCTTGAAGCAGCAGTGCGAGAAGGCGCTGCACGACCTCAACCAGTTGCGGCGACAGCACACGGAGACTTCGCGGAGGTGTGAACATGTTATGAAGGTGAGAACTCCATCAACTTGTATACTTTCTATGTACTTTTTCGTGTTCAAGCATTCATGGGTATAGCCAGGATTAAGTATGAAGGGCGGAGAGAGAAAAAATGGTGGCAGCGAATTTTGTCACTCATCAGTCAAAAGTAAATGGACTGTACAATTTACCACTGACTGACATAAAAGTAAGCATATATATTTTTTACATAAAATGTCTGGCAATGACTTTTATTTAATTTAACCTGTGGTATCATTCCTGAGTACACCTCCCCTATTCATTCGATTTCTCTTGGTTCTGCCTTCCACATCCACCTACCATCTCAGTGATCTAACATGTCTCAGTCGAACTGGTTCAGCTATGTGCCACATTACCTTAAACTTCCTTTTGGACCTATGTCCTATATGATATGTGCAGTAGACGTTTTTCGACTGAAATGACGATTAACTTTGACAATGACAATTTAACTTTTTAAACGAATTGATTTCTTTTATCAGGAGTTGGAGTACTTCCGCGGTCAGCACAGAGCAGCTATGAACCAGCTAGAGGTGTCAGCGCAGGAGGCTAGCAGCCTCCGCGGCAAGTACAGCGACCTGCTCAACGACAACCAGCGGTAAGAGCTAAAGAAAATTAAAAAGAATAGTCCTAATGTAAGAAGGGTTTAAGACTCATCTTGCTCTGATTCTTCCAAAAAAGAAAAATGGGAGATTATATTCTCTGATCTACATCCCTGAGGCTATGGATAGGTAGATCATGGTTTGACAAGATTTTGATTCGCTATTCCAATACCCTGATAAATGTAATTCAAGTATTAGGTAACCACCAAGCGGGAGTGATTACGTCAGAGATACTAATTTATTATTACAGAATTAATTAAATGTATAGAATTAAATTATAAGGCAACCCAACTCGTCTATGTTTGGAAGTGAAAAGTAGTATGTTTGGTGATTCCCTGAAATAAAATTGTAGAGGAATTGCCTCACGCGCTTTTCTGTTGTCTTTTTTAGTCAAAGTTGTATTAGTCACATTCGGTATAATTCGATTTGACGTGTGCTAAGTGAATGTTCGAAGTATTTATAATATATTATTCGTTCTCAACTTGTTACTATAGCAGGCTACGAATCTGTTCCATTTACTCCTAGTTCTGGTGTACCACAAGGCTCCAAATTAGGACCCCTGCTCTTTTTGGTATTTATTAATGACCTTTTGGATTCGATTAATTGTAATTGTCTAGCCTATGCTGATGATATTAAAATTTATTGTAATATAACAGAGTTGAATGATTGTATTAAGTTACAAAATGATCTTATTGTTATTCAGCAATGGTGTATCAATAACAGGATGACGCTCAATGTGAAGAAATGCCAATTTATAACATTTACAAATAAATTAAACTACATTTCGTTTAAATACCATATAGATGGAACATTTTTGAATAGAGTTTCTGTCATCAAGGACCTGGGGATTTTTTTCGATACATCCCTCTCCTTTCGCGAACATATAGATAAGGTGGTAACTAAGGCTAATAAAATGCTTGGTTTTATAATACGTATGTCCAAACCATTTCGTAACAGCAGTAGCATTATTCTGCTCTATAATGCCCTGGTAAGGAGTTCCTTGGAATACTGCTCCTCAATTTGGTCTCCTTATTATGTAACTTATGCAGATAACGTGGAATCTGTCCAGGCTCGTTTTGCAAGATATTTATGTATAAAATATGGCATAAGAAAAACGATTCCAGACTATAGTGACCGATTAAAGCACTTTAACAAGTTTAAAAGAAAGACGAAATAATTCTGACTTACTAGTGCTTCATAAAATTATAAATGGCCTCTTAGATGCACAATTAATAAACAATTTTAAATTTAGACTGAGTCTGCGCAGTAAACGTCATCATCGTATTTTTGATATTCCTACATCTACTTTAAATACCACACTTAACAGTCCTCTAACACGGATGGCAAGGCTGTATAATGAAAGGTCAATTGCAATAGATAACCCTATTGATATTTTTTCTATGAAAATTGGTTCATACAGACACGCACTACTTAAACAAAGCAATTTAAGAATAATATAGTTTGTTATTCAACTATATTGATATGATTATTATCTATAGTACGTACTTACTTTAAAGTCTCTTTTTCTATATTCATTTTTAAATGTCATGCATACCTGTTATTTGTATGATTGCTAATAATTCAAACCTACTGTTATTATTGTCCTGTATCTTAAGCGATTGTACTGTTGGTGTGCTTATTATAAATAAATAAATAAATAAATATCGTTTTACATATTTGACGACACGTTTACCTCAGCGGTAGTTAACGCTGCCTGCTGTGCTATGGGTCCCGGGTTCGAATCCCGGTAGTGACAAATGTTTGTGTGATGAGCATCAACATTTGTTTCCGAGTCATGGATGTATCTATGTATAATATGTATGTATTAAAAAAAGTATATATGAAGTATATCAACTAACTAGTATCCGTAACACAAGCCTCGTTGCTTACCATGGAACTAGATGGCGCTGTGTCAAGTCCAGGAATATTTATTTACATTACCTATAAATTGTATAGGTAGTGTAAACTATTAGTATAATATGGTTAAATAATAAAAAAATAAATATTTATGATGAGAACGCACCTAATTGGATCTCCATTTGTTAGGGCCCGGTAATCCGTGTAATATGTCATCCCAATTTTTGAGTTGGCGTTCTAATTAGTTATTCATCGCCTTCGTTATACATGATTGGTTTTTGTTCCAGCTTGGAGCGCGAGGTACAACACCTACAGCAGAGCAGCAACCCTGAGGGAAGTTCCGATGCCCTCGTACACACGCTCAGGAAGTACGAAGCACTCAAAGAGGAACTTGACTGTTTTCAAAAGAGGTCAGTATATTTTCTTGATGTTACAACTGCCTTACAAGCTGTTAGTGGCTACCACAAAATGAGGTTGAAGTTTTCCCTATATTTTTTTTGTATGATCTAATCGCATACTGAGAACTCCACTTGCAGTATTCAAACCGCACTTGTATGTACATGTTGGCGTTCACCAATGCGCGCACTTTCGATCACAGTGGCAGACTTTGTCCTAAGCATACGGACACGTCAGACTAGACGAATTGTCGAAATTATATTTTTGGGGTAACACCTCAAAAATATATTGCTTCCTCTTTCACTTGATTGCAAACTTGAGTTCTACTTAAATTGTTTTCTTTTTTGTTTAATTTTAATAAGATGAATATTGATGGTACTTGTACTGCCAGTACAGTTAGTTGCCTGAAGTGACTGAAATTTCTTTAAACCGAAACCGAAGTGTGCATCAGTACTTAGTATTTTTTTAATTCAATGTTTATCTTTATTTTGTTTTAGATACGACGATCTAATAGAAACACACAATACCACATTAGAAAAGCTACGAAACGTACAAGAAGAGAACAGTAGACTGAAAACACAGTGCCACGACTTGACGCAAGAGAGAAATGCTGTTGTGAGTATATACCTTTTATATAATAAATAAAAAAATAAAAAAAAAGCCTGTATTTCCTCATCCTTGATTTCCATTTTGAATGTTAGTATATGTTTGATAGTGTTTACTTAGTTATTAATATTCTGGTTATTGTTTACATGTTAGTAAGAGTAAGTTTTTGCTATTGCATATGGCCCCTCCTCGGGTGTAGGCCTTCTCCAGTCCTTTCCACTCATCTGTGTCTTTGCCGATAGTTTGCCAGTCTTTTCCTATTAGTTTGGTTATATCGTCAGCCCAGTTTCTTTTCGGTCTTCCTTCCCTTCACTTGCTTTAAATTAAAATGGCAGTGGGCAGGTCACGTATCGAGATACACAGACAACAGATGGACAATCAATACTTTTATATAATATGAAAGTAAATTATGAGACCCGATTTGATAAAATGATATTTTGTTTGTGCTCTTTGCAAAGAAAGGTGGAATCGTGGTTTGTCGCATAGCACACAGTGAAGTCTCTTACTCGCTCTGGAACTACGATCGCTATAACACGTTAATACGAGTGCAGTAATGCTTTATAACAACTTAGTCCGAGTTAGATGGCAGGTATATAATGATGGAAAAAAGAAAAGATGAATAGTATATATGATAGATATGATATAGCTTGTTGCCATTTTTGTGTTAAGATTCGCGAGCGTAACGCTTTGAAGCAGCAAGTAGCGCACGTGGTGCGGCAGTGGGAGGGCGGCGCCCGGGAGCGAGCCGACATCAAGCGGCTCACGGACGAGAGGAACGCCGCCATGGCAGAGTACACGCTCATCATGAGTGAGAGGTAATTTGTCACACGCAACCAACTGTCAAACACACGCATAACTGTCAAACACACGCACAACTGTCAAACACACGCACAACTGTTAAACACACGCACAACTGTCAAACACATACACACCTGTCAAACACATATGCACATAACTGTCAAACACACGCGCACAACTGACAAATACACACGCACAAGTATCAAACTCAAGCATACAATTGTCAAACGAACACAAACACACAACTGTCAAACACACGCACACATATATGTCAAACACACACGCACACACCTGACAGGTGTGTGCGTGTGTGTACATACACAACTATCAAACAATCGCACCCAAATGTCAAACCCACATATACATACAACGGCTCCACGTTTTACGCATACAAAAATCTTTTTAAAATTAATAACGACTTGCGTTACCAGGGACACCGTCCATAAAGAAATGGAAAAGTTATCGGACGATCTCCAGGCGGCTCTGAAGCGCGTGGCCGCACTGGAGTCCGCGCTGCAAGCCTCCAGGGAAGAACAGAGAGCCACCGCTTTACAGGTATACATAACACATATTAGATATTTTTTTCATTTATTAGATAGTTCTTGGTTTGGTAGAAATACGGTAATAGTTTAATTTTTGTTAGATTTTTACAATAGGAAAAGATTATTGATATTGATAATCATTATGAGTCAAAAGGGGTCTACCATTGAGATCGTTATCCATCATCCTTCATTTTCGTCTTAAATGTATATTAATATACCGCGATAGAAATCTGTAAAGGTTTATTTCAATCAATCATGTAACGAAGGTTTAGGTGTTTTTCATAGTTGATAGAGATATTTTAATCGGACCATTCTAAATAGTGTATTATTCCGTTCAGGCGGAGAGTCTACGTCGTGAGATCGAGTCGGCGCTGGTGGATCGCGACCGCGCCATCAAGGAGTGCACCGATCTCAAAACTCCACAGAACACCTCCACACTAGGGAAGTCCAGGTAAAGTATCGTCGATTATTATCAGTGACTGTGTGGGTTTGTTTCTTTAATCCATATCCATTTTCCAATTTTTTATATAAAAAAATAAAAATTTCGCATTTATAATATTTTTTTATATGTAATTATATTATAAATGCGTAAGTGTGTCGTTCAGTCTGTCTGTTACCTCATCACGCTATAACCGCTGAACCGATTTTGACAAAATTTAATAAAGAGATAGTTTGAGTCCCTGGGAAGGACATAAGATAGTTTTCATCCTGGAAAACATCCCTTAAGGGGAAAAAAGGGGTGGAAATAAATTCACTTATTTTATTCTAGCAAAAGTTAGTAGTAATGTATAAGGTGTACGAAAACAAAGTATAATTTAAATCTACTTCGTATATATTTCATAGTTCAACGCGTAATCGTTAATGTAGTGATATCCATATTCCTTATGGTGCAACCGTATGTGTTGCATAAGCGATAACGATAACGACTGAGATAACAGTAACACAGTTAAATAGTTCAGTACACCTTCTCATCATCAACCCATTATTGTCCCACTGCTGGGCACGGGTCTCCTCTCATTTGAGAGGGATTAAGCTATAGCTACCACCCTAGCCTACTGCGGGTTGGCACTGTTGGCAGACTTCACAAGCCATCGAGAATTCTCTCAAGCATGCAGGTTTCCTCACGATGTTTTCCTTCACCGTTTGAGCATGTGATAAATATTCCGAAAAGTCAGTGGTGCGTGCCTTGGGTTCGAACTCGAGACCTCTGACATCTCAGTCAGACATCCCACTGGTCACAACGCTAGGCTACCACAGCTCCCATCACCAATACTTATTTGTTTGACAGACAAGACAACTCGGCGTACCACCACTTGGGCCTAGCAAGTGGTGTGGGCAATGACGGATTCCTCAACGGTCAACACTCCAATGATCCATCATTGGATAAGTTGCAAGGTAAATATCCTTACAGTAAATAAATCACGAAGAAAGAAGCTTTGTTTTATATAGTCATAGTAAAATTCTGTAGGTAATTTGGACCTTGCTATTTACTTCGATAATTTTAAAATGAAAATTAATATTAACAGCATTTTGTTTTTTTATTTGAGGCTTTAATGCAGTCGGTACCAAGGAGTAATCAAACTAATTAAAATCACTAGGTATATTTTTTTTACCAATGTGAAAGCTTCTGTCCTTTAATGACATGTTATAAAAACGTGTATTTGCCCAGGTCTTGTGGGCATGGTGGTAGACGCGGTGGACAAGGAGCGCGTGGACAACCTGGAGCAAGCCAACCAGGAGCTGGAGCGCCTGCGCAAGCAGATCGACCGCCTGCAGGCTGAACTCAACGACGCGCAGCGGGAGGCAGAGGTACGAACAGCAATCTGCTTTTGACCCTTGTTAATAATAGCATAAGGTCGAAAAAAGGGCACGGTAAAAAAGCATACAAATATAAAGACGAAATAAACGAATTGTAACAATATCCAGCCAACATCTATATGGTAAATAACTATAATACACCTTTATATAACCTACCGTGGAGACGTACTGTATCTTGTTAGATATGTATCACATACATAGCGTATTTAATTATCAATTTTGTTTGGAGTCTTTCAGTATGACTGCACTGCTGTTTATTAGCTGGTTATTAGTCACTATTATATTGTGGTATGTTTTTTTTTTGTTTCAGGTATCGAAACGGCGAAGAGATTGGGCGTTCTCCGAAAGAGACAAGCTATTACAAGAGCGAGAGAGCGTTAAAGCACTTTGTAATCGATTGAGAAAGGTAAGTCTAGTCTCAACTGTCCTAATATAATAAGGACCTTGTAAATCATCTGTTTATATTATTACTATGTGTTCATTAAGTTACTTTGGTAGTAAATGTCTGTTTGAGTATGAGTTTTATGACAATCTGAAGACCTGGAATCTTCATCATTTCAACCGTTAGACGTCCACTGCTGGACATAGGTCTCCCCCAAGGATCGCCACGACGACCGGTCATATGCCGCCCGCATCCAGTGGATTCCAGCGACCTTTACCTGGAATCTTATTGAAACAAAATTACTTGTTTCAGATTTTGACACGGTATAATTAATGTTATTAATCCCGACTTTAGAAGTAGTTTTGTTTTAGTGTCTATTTGCGTAAGCTTAAAAAGATGGTGGCAATGCAAAAGTCTGAGGACAAATAATAATGTATGTATGTATATTTTTATTAAAAGCGTTACGTTTTGCAGGAGCGCGACCAAATGGTCGGCGAGTTAGCAGACGCCCGCCGCCACGGGAACAAGAAAGAAGGCAAGGAAATGAAACGCTCCACTGTGGCCGACGACGACGAGCGGACGGACTGCCGGCGGCACGCGCACTCGCGGGACTCCGCCGTGGACGCCGACGCGCAGGTATTATGTGTAACTAACTGGCTACAACTATTATGTCGATGGCGGGTGACTCACGAGACACGAAGTCTCCCGAACTCAACCGAGCGGTGTGGCTGTAGGTTCGATACATTTTCTTCCCAAACCAGTACCGCAGCTATATTTTGCTGTCGAACTTGTTGAAACCGAACTTTTGCTCGGGCATTAGTAGTGTGACAATCCTCCCACCTATAATATGATATCCAACACTAGTTTAGTCTAATAAGGAGTATATTAATTGGACGTGAGTGTCATTATCATTAATGTAACGTAAACATATCATTGCCCACAGGACTTCGAATGGGAGATAATCGACGTGGAACTCTCAGGTCTGAATAAGGATGGCGAGCTCGGCTTCGAGCTAGCAGGCGGTCGCGAGGAACCCTACTATCCCAACGACTGCAGTATATACGTCACGGCCGTCAAAAAGGGCTCTATTGCTGATGGCAAGATCAAGTAAGTGCTGAATAACCATTGTTGCGGTTGACGAAATAAATTTATAAGGCGTTTGTCAGTAGAATAACCGCGAGGGGGCGTCCTAAAAGGATATATACCGATCTAATTGGTGAGCTTCTTCAAAAGGGTTTAGTGCGCAGTACTTGTTACCGGCGCGCTTGCATGACAAGATGTATGAATGTTGATGGTATGCAGGGATCGTAGCACGTGGCATTCTGTAGTCACTGTCTACCCCCATGGGAAAAAGGGGTGAGTGTATGTATGTATGTAAAATACAAATGACTATCTTTAGTGTGCCTTATGCGCGACCTGACCTAGCACGGTCGAAAGGCGACGGATTGGGATGGATTGCGTGAATTCTACGCGTCATACCCGTGGATACAGCTTTGCTTCGGATCAGAAGATTTAGTTTTATATAACCGTCGTAACGGAAGCGATCCTCGCGGGTATGTAATGGAACATACCCGCTGGTAAATGTTACAATGAAAAAAAATCTGGGATAGTTTAATCGACCTTGCGGAAATGCCAGAAATTTTAAGCAAACTGCATGTGAGGCTTGGACCACACAGCTCGAACTTGATAGGATCTTTACTAAGGACTGATGCGAAACGTCAAGTGAATGCTGCTTTAATATTTAAAGAGAGCTATCACCAGAGCTGAATTCGGATACATTGGCAGATTTAAAATATCAATGATATGTAGACCATTGTATATCCACCATTGTATATTGTTTTGAAGATGACAGTCAGGACTGGGGACATATTCTATACGGGCATTGTGTGCCCTCTCTCGTTCCATTGTTGAGCAAAGTCGAACTATACTTGGATCCGGAACCAAGATACAGCGAGACTACTTAATTTGATACAAGTTTGTGCGTAAGCGCATCACCATCTCCAAACACTTGGGATCCTAGGTGTCAACATCTCTAGTGACCTCCGGTTTCGATGTCATTTAGAAGATGAGGCCAAGTTGTCCTCAAACAAATTTGGTGGTGCTCAATAGGGCGAAGCAGAACTTGCCCTCGCGGCAAGTTCTTTGTACACTAATGGATAAAGGGTCCAAAAAAATGTCTTTAGTGTATAAGGTGTAAGTTTGGATCCATATGGAGTACTGCTGTCGTCTTTGGGCAGGTGCACCACGGAGTGCGGCCCAAAGACAAGCTGTGATGATTGTGGACGACCCCATAATTGATGACACATTGTATTGAGCCCTTAAGCCGGAGGAAAGATTTTGCCCCCCTGTGCGTGTTTTACCGCCTAAGTAGTGGAATAGTGTATGATGTCCACGGCCACATATAATGGCTCCTCTCGCCATCGGCGACGATTTTATTCTCACCTTAACATCAATATCATCGCGTACTGTACAGTGGAACTACATCCCACATACAATGAAGCTAAATGCAGAAGTTTTCCCAAAACACTACAGCATGGGGTTCTTAAAAAAAGAGTGAAGAGGTTTTTATACAGGGCCATTTTTTAATCACCGTCAACATTTTTGTTCACATTAGGTATCATTAATAGAAACCATATTTGCTAAAAAAAGGGTAGGTACCTGTAAGCGCGCGCGGCCGGCTGGCAAAAAGAACTCCCGTACATTCCCATATTATCTCCCGTACAGTACTGTAAGTTACCCTTACGATTGAGCGGAGGAAACTAACATTGTTGGTTATTTCGCCAGAGTGTCTGACCGCGTGACGGAGGCGTGCGGTGTATGTGTGTGGGGGAGCGCATCGGCGGCCGCGGGCGCACTCCGGGGGGCGCTGGCGCGAGCTCCTGCTGCCCTGCGCCTGCACCGAGCGCGCGCGCGCCGCACTCGCCTCCTGCTGCCCGACGCGCGCGGTCTGCAGCTGCAGCACGGTACTGCACCACACACCACACACCCTTTACATTGCGACGCCGCGGCGATGGCACAGACAGTCAACACACCATTTTTGAACAGTGTCAATAGATAGAGTTTCGCGCTAACATCAACTTCCTGGAATCGTGCAAATTAATGAAAAAGTTTATTTGAAATAAAATCGTTTAAATTTTATTTCATTTAAACATGTCATGTGCTGCCAAAGCATGCTACTTGGTAGTTTCATAACATGCCTTGTAATTTTATCATCAACAACATTTATGTATCATTAATATTCTTATGGTAACACGAAGGTTTGTGAAGAATACAATGCTATTTGTTGAATACACACATCTCTTATTTTAATATCCCTTACAGAATCTTGTTCCTAATATATGGCATTTATTTAACCGTACTTCCGGCTCAAACAAATTCTTAGACGACATTTAAAAAAAAAATGAAATATCAGAAACCAAAGTAATCTTCTTCTAAATACTACATGTAGGCTTAAAATAATTATTATCATTTTGTTACAGGTATTTTCATTAGCAAAATAGCGAATGGCAGCCCTGCTGCTAAGGAGAGCAACCTGTATGTCGGCGATCGTGTTGTTAGTGTAAGTGATATAGAATTCTGGTCCTATCATACATATGTATGTATGAAGCATAGATTGTACAATTATACTAGGTGTCAGGATATGACAAGACCATTTAATATTTTGATAGTTATAAGTTAAAGTGATCCCACTTAATTTTTTTTAATTTTATTCAGTATTCAAAAAGGACATTGACATCTCAGTCCACTAGTCACCCAGTAGACCATTAGGCCAGCCAGCCATTAGGCTACCTCAGCTCCTTGTATATTCCTAAAAAATGTCTAGATTGCGCATGAAATGGTTTGAGAAAATGGTGTCTAATTCACATTGTATCTAGCAGATTAACAACGTGTCGTTGGAGGGTATGAAGAGCGTGTCTGAAGCTATGGCGTTGCTCAACGAGTGTCAGTACGAGTCCGTGGCCCTGACGATACTAAGACCGCTGTATTCCTGCTGCAGTAACACCAGAGACAGGTATTTATAACAATATTCATTATTGAAATAAAAAATTCTTTTTACAGATTTTTTTATATTGATTTCTTACACTTACGCGAATATAAGACATTGAAATAAAACTACTACATGGTCACGGGCCGTCATGGATGCTGTAAAGGATCCGAAATGTCGGGTTAAAATAATATCAATATACCGCGATGAAATCCGTAAAAAAGTAGTAAAGTTTTTTTATAATTGTAATCCTGATGTTTTAGACACTGCAAAGCAACCGTAGGCACGGGCTACCGTAGTTTTCTTTCAATGTCTAATATTCGCATAAGTGTTAGAAATCGGTAATATCGGTAATTTTAATTATTATTATTTGTTCAATATGTTTTGACGGTTCATAGGAGCGCTGATTGCTAAATCAAATATCGCTCATTTGTCAAATTCAACTGGATTTGATAAATTAGCGATATTTGTTTGTGATAAAATTAACTATGTATTTGAACTCATACATAGTTAATTTTATCACAGTTATTGAAGGCTGTAAGTAAGTAACGAATAAGATAACGTTATAGAAAAAAGGACACACTGCGTCGAACCCAAATAGGTTAGGACAAGGAAATTAGAAGAGACAGAAAGAGAAAGACTTGAGAGACCTTCCATTTTTAAACCTGACATATTCATTGAAATTAACTGAAAGAACCTACCTACTTTTTTTTGTATACAACTCTTTTACCAATAATCTGTAACTTTGTGATCATTTTTGATCGAGCACAATGGCGCAGTTTCCGCTCTACAAATATCTGAGATAAAGGTCATTACATCATTATACTGATCTGTAATATCATATGATAGCACATTGTGAGCTGAGAAAGTGCTGTTTTTTGTAGATTATTATCAATAATACATAAAAATACATTTTTTTTTCTTCGTCGTCTTTGTGTATACTACTCATCTGATTACTATGGAAATGGTGAGTTTTAGTGTGTTTATCCATGAAGGTTTGGAATAAAAATGAAGGTTTTATTACATTACCTTAACTGTTATAGTTGAAAATTAGAAGTCTCTGACAGGTGTTAGAATAACTAAAGGTTTTTTTATTGTTACTTTAATGTGATACAACTATCAATAATTATACTATGTTATGATTAAACTATGGTAAATATTATGATAAGTGATATGATTTATCATTTTGATATTGATCTACGTTTACACGTAGATTTATTAAAATTACTCCCTAAGTATGTGTTACAGTTGATATTGTATTGCAATATTGAAATAAATTTGAATTTGATTGGATATATTGCAATGCATACCCTCTCAGTGTTAGTTATTTATATCTGATTATGTATACTTAGGCGAATATTATATTATGAAATAACAAGCTATGTACTGCTTACGAATTTTATGGCGCTCTAGTGATATTGTTCTAATTTCAACGTTTCGGATCCTGTACAGCAACCATGGTTATAGGTAGACTTTATGTTTGACGGTATTCAGTACCGTAAAAGGTAGTTTTATTTCAATATTTATTTATATTTGACATGTCCTTATTCATAAAACCTTGACTCTTAATGACTCTTAATGATTTTTTCAGTTAAGGACTTTTAGTTTGCCTCTCTGCCGTACTAATTACAGTCAGCACTCACCGTTTTACCGTATGTGTTCAGCCTACAATAATGTTTGTAACGAAATTGATATATTTAATGTATCCGTCCGCTGTTTAAGACTTTATTTGTCTAAAATTTTAAAAAAGGGTTATCCCTTATTCTACCGTGATGCACCCTTTGTATATTGCATGCAGTGTTCACTTCTAGAAGGTCATACACTAATACTGATTAATGTAACCGTTTATTAAAATGTACTTTTGTAGTGTTTTGTCCAGTTTAGTGAACCAACAATAAAAAAATTTAAAAAAACTGTTATCTTTTTATCGTCTTTTTGATGGATCGAAGTGAATATCGCAATTTGTTTTTATGGGTTATTTCAGATGCCAACTGTTTAATGTCAACGTCTCTATGATCATCATAATTAAAAACTCTATCATACACTTTGTCGAGTGTGCCCGTGACCAGGGATGCCTTAAAGGATCCGAAACATCGGGCATATAATATCATCACATCAGTTCCTAGTCGTCCACTGCTGGACGTAGGCCTCGACCTATCTAGCCGGGGTCCAGCGATAAGAGCTGGACCGAAGCCCGCCGGGGTTGTAGTGCAAGCTTTTGAGAATCCATCCATGGCCCCGGCAATAGGGTTGGTGGCGCTGACGGGTGCGGTTTTTTAGTCAGTAAACGCTCACATTGGGCGGAGTCCGACACACCCCGTCGCCTCCCCAGGCGGCGGGACGGTCCGTAAAGGATTTTTCCGCATTTTAAAAAAAAGGCCTCGGCCTATCATCATCATCATCATCAGCCTATATTCGTCCACTGCTGGACGTAGGCCTCCCCTAGTGAACGCCACAGAGCTCGATCTTCGGCTCTTCTCATCCAGTTGCTGCCAGCTGCCTTCCGCAAGTCATCGCTCCACCTGGCCGGCGGCCTCGGCCTATAATATACCGTGATTAAATAGTAAATAGTGATTCTAATTCAATTGCTAAACTCTTTGTTTTATTATTGAGAAAATCCCTTGAGTGTTCAGGTTTCCTTATGATTGATTTCAGAAGTGTGTAATGTATGTATTGATATTTAGTTATCATGACACTAGGCTATCACAACTTTGTTCCCAGAATATGTTCCTTATATATTGGACTGTACGCAGTTATGTAAATATTGTTATCTCTTTGACAGGGTCTTGATGTACGACCACTCGCGGTCTTACTCCGACAGTAAGATGGTGAACATTTGCTCGCAGACAGACGAGTCTTGGTGCCAGTTTGTACAGCCACCTTCAGATACCAAGGTAACTTTACTTTTTTTACACCATATACATGTTTTTTTAACATACCAGCTTCTGGCTCGCTTGATGGTAAGCAACCTATCAACATTTTTTTTAAAGAACCATTGCAGTCTTTTGGGAAACCAAGACAGGTAGCTCATTCTACACCCTGATGGTTCGCGGGATGGAACTTCCTCTGGGACTGTATACTACGCAATGATATTGGTTCTAAAGTGTGAGAATCAGGTTTTAAATAAAGCGGTCAACTAAAAAGCGATGCGGGGGCTGAACTCCTATTATTTATGTTGTTGTAAAGAATATTTCTTCTACAATCAAGGTTCAAATCTTTGAGATTTGGTATGTGTATCATTTATATTTTTCTAGGTCCACATAGATCACGGAATGCCGGATTTTGATAGAAGATACGTATATCACGTGGCGGCGGGGAGTCAGGGGAAAATTCCTCAGGAAAGAGGTAAGCTTGTCAGATACCAGGGGGTAAATTATATATTTTTTTAAAAGATACCATTTTAGACGCAGTTTAGTTAATATTTCGGAGCGGCAGTAGTTTTGATACAAAATTAGAATATTTTTGGAATATAGTCGAGAACACTAACTTAATAAACTTGCTACACATTTACAATCACAAACTACGCAATATATAAACACTCACAATTCAGTAAAAAGACCAACAAGTCCACAAGTCTGCTAAATAAAATATGATTGAACAATGTCGATTCGGTCAAAAATGTAAATAAATACTCGTTTGTCATTTGGTAGCAAACAAGAAATATTTGTGACAGTTAATTGACACTAATGATGTTTACATAATTAAATCAACTTAATTCAAACAGAGCTTAAATAGCGTCTAGGCTATAATAATAATATAATAAGCCTCAATCACAGGATAAAAACAGGTATGAAAACGTAGGAACCCAAGATTAAGTACATTTAAGGTTCTTTGTAGGCCATAACAATATTTATTCCATTACGCTGATAAATATGATAGCGATAAATACGTAACAATAACACAATACTCACAATACTCTAAAAAACGCTCACAACAACGCATTAACTTTACACTCAATTCCCTTGACGTAAGGTAAGGTTAAGTCCGTTGGCGGTTGAGCATAATTCGACCTCATTCCCATAATAATAATGGTGAAAACTCATCATCTGATATCAAATTGCACCTGATTCGACCTTACACTCATAATAATAAGGGTAAAAACTGTTCAACTGACGTCAGAATCGCGCCCCACTCGACGTATCTATGGTATCAGTAGATATGTATTGGCTAGATAAGATAGCACAGCTCATTGATGTCCGCAGGTACTTGGGACATGATCCGCGGCAAGATCGAGGCGGTCACCGGGCGCAGCAAGTCGAAGGATAAACAAAATAAGGTACTATTATTATTTGTTATTAACTTATGGCAGTTTTTTTTTTCAAATTATATCAAAAAAGTTTTTTTTTATTTGAGATAATTAATTTATCGTGAAGCTAATTGAGGAGGATTATATTTGCTATTTCATATAAATATTTCGCTAGGGTGCAGGAAAATAAATTTTATGAATGATTTAGTAAATTAAATTATATTGGATTATCCAGCATTCAAACTACCATTGTTATGCGACTAGGAACAAAAATAGGCTTAAGAACCATCACACTTATTTATTTTTGAGTCCGTATTTTTCCCACATCGTTACAGAACGTTTTAATAATATAATTGTGTAGTTTAATTAGATAACGGGTTACAGTACTTACTTAGTGTTATTTACATACATACACTCACGCATTTTTCCCGTGGGGGTAGGCAGAAACTACAGAATGCCACGCGCTACGGTCCCTGCATACCACTTAGTATTATTTACTGCAGCAATTTACTGTCAAATCTGATAATACCAATAAACAATAAATGTAAACAAGTAGACGTCATTACACAATTATTCGTAAATAGGATTTCAATATTATGTTTTATATGGAACTTGTTCAATGAAAGAAAACTTTTTATGCAGTATATTATAATGTTAATGTATTATTTGAACAGGTGCCGGAATCTGATGCGATTGCGGAGCTGGACTCCGTCATCGACAGTTATCATGGAAAAACAAGTGAGTCATCAACTCATAACAATCAATAATTTATTGTACAATTGACAATTATATAAGAAAATAACAAATATGTAACGCGCTTGTCATGAAAACTCTTCATTCACTGAAAGTTACGTGGAACTGATTTATCATAAACTTATTTTACTATTCCTCTGTTGGACACGGGTCTTCTCCCATTTTTTATAGGGGTTAGCCTAAAGTCAATCGCGCTAGCCTAGTGTAGCTTGGCAGACTTCACACGCCATCGAGAAAACCCCGATATGCAGGGAATACGTAACTTTGAAGTCTGTTTGGCGAGTCTGATAACACATCACCAGGCTATAGCCAAACTTAATAAAGTACCTTTTTTTGTTGCAGTAAAAGAAACAAGCAGTGTACTAAAACGTTCACGGAGAAAAAATAAAGAGTCACAGAACGACTCTAAAAATGGCGGGACGTGGCCCAAAGCGCGGGCAAACTTCATATTAGAAGAAAATTCCACTGGGACCATTGTTCAGCCGAGGTCTAGAAAAGAGAGACCGCCCCTTTCTATTCTCCTAAGTCCGCCTACAAAACTGCCTCCGGAACCTCAGAGATCGAATACGAACAGAAATTCGAATCCCATACCTTTAGGACACGCCCCCCTCACTCAAGTCACTGCCCCAGCGCGGCACTCAGTGTATAAGTCCATAGAATCTTCCCCAGCCATCGAACACTTTCCCAAACCCGCCCCTTTAGCCATACACAACCCTTTTGCCTCCCCCAACAGCATGAACTTCGAAAAAATCCGTACGTTAGAGAAGGACAAGATGTCTATCAGCGATTATTCCGAGCATGACGTCACACCGAACAGACTGAGCTTAGTTCTAAATCCTTCCGACGACTCGTTGGACTATCAGCCGGTGACCCGCAACAGGACGAAAAGCCCACACTCCTTGGACTTCATGGTAAATAAGGGCCCAAGCTCTCTGGATTTCGTTACAAGAAAATCACCCAGTTCTCTAGAGCACTCAATCAAGAATCATCCAGGAAAAGACTTATTAGATCAATATTATTCGAATAAGAAATCATCGTCACCTAAAACTGTGAACAAGTACCCTTCAGATAGTGACAGTTTTGGGCCGGATAGTTTAAATAGCAACGCGAACTTTACCATGACTGGGACATTACCGTCGCAGTCGAGGCTGCAAGCTTCTCAGTATTACAGAGGTCCGTTTGTGAACTCGAATCCTCACACTTCAAGCAGGTACCCGCATCTAGCAAGTCCTACAAACATCCCTCAGAGTCAGTCCGGCGAAAGTATTGGAACGAGTTACGACATGCACTCGTTCACCTCACATACGCACAATATGTCTGACCTACAACCGGTGCCTCGAACGACTCGAGCGGGGGACTACCACCATACCTACGAAACTGGTGGAACATTTCCTCGTAAGAAAGAAAACCAGAGGTTTCGTATCCCCTCCAACCCGAGCGTCACGTCAAAAAACTCAGCAGGAAAACTAAGTACAGGGTCCATAGAGAGAAGTTCTGAGAGAAACTCTCCTATGCCAACGTTTCATGTTGAAGTATTATCTCCGGGGCGGGGGGCGAAACAGTTGACGCACAAAACTAGGAACTCAATGCCTGAATACTGCGGCTTGGGATGGAATAAGCCGTTACCGGGGGAATTAAGAAGAGTACATATAGATAAGAGTCAACAGCCTCTTGGGATACAGATATACTGCCCACCGAGTAGCGGCGGCGTGTTCGTGTCTACCGTTAACGAAAACTCTCTTGCCAGCCAAGTTGGTCTACAGGTCGGAGACCAACTCTTAGAAGTGTGTGGTATTAACATGCGATCAGCGACCTACACGCTTGCCGCTCACGTATTGCGACAAATCGGGAACTCGATAACTATGCTCGTGCAATACAGCCCTGAAAAATATAAGGATGAGGTCGAAGTGCCAGGAAGTTCGTCTTCCGGGGAGAGTTCGCACGATGAGGAAGTTTCTTTGTCTGGTTCGCCGACGCCTAGGAACTCTCCAGGTCCTCAGCAGTCTATAAGACTAGAACAGCCTTCAACGGAGGTGGCGACGTTGCGGTCATCACAGACGAACAAAGACCTGCCTAGGTTTCTTCTCATCGAGATGAGGAACTGTTCTGACTTGGGTATTAGTCTTGTCGGAGGGAACGCAGTCGGTATTTTCGTGCACAGTGTCCAGATAGAGTCGCCGGCGTACAACGCTGGGCTGCGGACTGGTGATCAGATATTGGAGTACAACAATGTGGATCTGAGACGAGCAACTGCTGAGCAGGCTGCGTTGGAGCTGGCAAAACCAGCGGATAAGGTAAGATACCTTTATGAATTACATTTTTTTTTGTACATATCGCTGTTCTTCGTAAGCCATAGGAGATACCGAAATTTGGTTCTACATTTACTTAGTAGGATTTTAATTGTCATAGTTATGTTTTTTTTTCTGGGAAGAAACTACTAATTTAACTATCATTTAACTTTTTCTCAAATTTTGAAAATCTGATCTGTACTGTACGGTCAACAACAAAAATAGTTGATCTTTATCATCATTGATTGCATCTTATAGCAAAGCAAATCAACGAAAGAAAACAAATTATTTTGAAAAGGATCTACAAAGTAGTCTACGATTTTATTTGTTGACCCTACCTATAAATTCTGCCCCTCCCCCCTAGGTGAGCGTCCTAGTCCGTCACGACCTCCAACAGTACCACGACATAAAGGACAAGCCGGGGGACGCGTTCTACATCCGAGCGGGCTTCGACCGCTGCGCTAAGATCACGTCCATCGGGATGGACACCATCGACGAATACTCGCTCTGGTTCCGAAAAGACGAGGTGTTATTTGTGGACAACACGCTGTTCAACGGCTCGCCCGGACTTTGGAGGGCCTGGCAGCTGGACTGTAAGGGCTCTAAACGACATTGGGGCACAATTCCTAGTAAATTCAAGTGAGTGATTTTGTCTTTTTGTCTGTAAGCTTATGTGCTTACATTTCCCTTTACTTAAAATTATGACTAGAAAAAAGTAAATGCCAATCATCATCATCATATCAACGGTTAGACGTCCACTGCTGGACATAGGTCTCCCCCAAGGATCGCCACGACGACCGGTCCAGCGCCACCCGCATGCAGCGGATTCCAGCGACCTTTACCAGGTCGTCGGCGTCAGTCCAACTTGCCGGGGGCCTACCCACGCTGCGTTTTCCAGTACGTGGTCGCCCGAGAACCTTCAAGCCCCATCGGCAAGCAAGCAACGGAGATTTGATTCTAAGCATTACTTAGAATCAAATCTCCGTTGCATTTTAAAAGGCCTGGTTATATTTTAATATTAGGATATGAGGGTGTCCAGAACCCATAAGAAACTTTTCCGGAACATTTTTGTTATTCCGAGAAAGTTTATTTTGGAACCGAACTTAATAAGAGTAACCGCTGATATAGAGTACTTTTCGAGTGTACTTACAAGACCTTTACGCTTGATTTGAAAACAAAACACTGGACAAGGTGCTAAAGGTGTTTCGTATTTGCGTTCTCATCAGCCCATATTCGTCCACTGCTGGACGTAGGTCTCCCCTACGTTTGCGTTCAATGCTACAACAATACTTACCCAAAATCAGGGTTGAAGAAATTCTCCGGCGATCGATGGGAACGCTTGAAGGCGACGCGCAGCGACGAGCCTCGACGACGGCGCGGCGCTCGTTCTTCCGGCGCAAGAAGCACCGCGACAGCAAGGAGCTGGCGTCCTTCTCCAACACCGAGCTGGGCTGCTGGTCCGACAGCGGCACCCTGGCCGACGACGTGCCCGTACTCTCTTACCAGCGCGTCGAAAGACTGCACTGTGAGTTGTATTTAAGTATGTCGTTTTTATACAATTTTTATTTTTTCTTATTTTTAATTTACCAAAGCTCTCATAAGTCAATAGTTAAACAAAGTTTTAGTCATAACTATAATGACAAGTTCCCATACATGGTGGGCATTGGTACCCTCACCTAAATATACCAATTTAGCCTGCGTTTCTTCGTAGCATGAGGAGAAAATATGATGTAATTTTGGTGGTTCTGTCACAAGTTTAATTGACAGATTGGTTCGCTGGATACGGTGTCGTATACCTAAAATTGGGAATAAATGTTGCTGGTACTGTATGTGTGGTGTGGTTGTGCAGATGGCACGCAGAGGCCGGTCGTAGTGCTGGGCCCGCTGGCGCGCGCGGTGGCGGCCCGGCTGGCGTCGGACTGGCCGCACGCGTTCGGGCTAGCTAGAGGCGCGGCGCTGCCGGTGGCGGGCGCGGCGCCGGCGCTGCAGCGCGGCACGCACCTGGAGCCGCGCCTGCGCCCCGACTGCACGCACATCGACTGCATCCCGCTGCAGGCCATCAGGGACCTCGCCGAGAAGGTACGCTAACACATGTTCGGGCTGGCGATCAACAGAGTATCTATAAATAACCACAAATAAAAATTAAAAAATTGTATGCAGAAGTTAATCGGAAGTATTTAGATCTAGCTGCACTCTCCACGAGATTGACAACATTGTTAGCCAATCTCGATTTTCTTTTACAGATTTCATACAACTTCATTTATTTATTTAGTCTATAGAGATTTGGTTTCATTCTAAGTCGGCTTGTATAACACTATTTTTACTCCACAGGGCATCCACTGCATCCTAGACATAAGCGTAGCCACGATAGAGAAACTACACAAACAGCAGATCTACCCTATAGTGCTGTTTATAAAGTTCAAATCGTTCAAGCAAATCAAGGAAGTCAAAGACACAAGGCACACCGACAAAGTGTCCGCTAAAGCCGCCAAGGAGATGTACGAACATGGACTGAAAGTTGAAAACGAATATAGAAGTTACATATCAGGTATGTCTGTTTAGACACTTCTTTGAAAGTATTTTTTCTTTTGTTTCAATGGATTTTGTATGTATCTGCAATATTTACTTTTATTAATGAGGTATATGAGGGAGGTTTGAGAAGGAGCTAGTATATGTACTAAAAACAATGTTCTTTTACAGCGGAGATTCCAGCGGGCGTGAATATCGCGTACACGTGCACGCAGATCAAGGCGGCCGTCGAGGAGGAGCAGAACAAGACGCTGTGGGTGCCGTCCGTGCAGGCCTGACCCCTGCCGGCCGCGCCGCGCCCGCGCCCGCGCCGCCACAAGGCCGTCACCTTCTGCACGCACCGCGCCGCCGCGCCCCGCCCCGCGCGCCCCGCCCGCCCCGCGCGCCCCGCCTCCTACTACTCCGACCCGGGGCGCGACGAGCAGCCCGCCCGCCGGGACCAGCCCCGCAGCGACTCCACCGACTCCGACATCAGGTACTACTCCGAGCCCGACGCCAAGTACTTCGAAATCGATTACGAGTTCCTCAAGGAGCTGCGCCGCATCGCCCGCAACAACTGCCCCAAGTGCCGCAGGAAACGCTCGCGCCGGAACGACCGCGCCGACAAAGACAAGTCCTCGAAGGACAAATCTAAAACCCCGAGAAGCTCTCGCCTCAAAGAAAACTACGTGTATTGTAACGGTAGATATCACAGCGATAAAGAGCACTGCCAACTGTGCTGTAGGGTCTGCAACCGATCGACGGACACTCTCGATTCCATCGATGACGATCAATACTCGTTGGTATCAAGAAGCTACAGCCAACCTAGGGTTTCGTCTCGCTCAAAATCGACGCCCCGAAACTCCCGCGAGCGCAAAAACTCGATACAGTCAAACAAATCGGTGTCGTTCGTTACATCGAGTAACGATGAATCGATTAAGGACGAACCGAATTATACAGCTAAGAGTTTTACGAATGATCTGAAAAAGTTTTTATTGAAACCGTCGACGCCGCGACTCAGTTTACGTGACAAATTCATCACGAGTTTCAAGCAAGAGTTCGAGGCCACTAAAAAGTCCCCCAAACTAAAAGCCATTAAAGGTCTCTGGAAGTCTTACTGAAATAGGGATTTTGACCATTGACTGAGTATATCAATGCGTCAATACTTTACTTTATACTTGTGCTAACTTCTTTGTACATTTTTCTAATTTATCTCGGCATTTTTATATGCCGACAGCGCTCTATTTTTAGAGTTAAAAAATCTTCTATCGATAATCGCTTGGTAGAATATTTTTTATCAAAACAACGCGGTCAATAGTTTCGTTAAAAGATTCGATATTATATCAAATTAAGAATTTAATTAGTAATATTTAGAGAAAAGAGTTTATCGATATCAGAGAGCTATCGACTAGCGTGTATTGACTCTAACTGTCGATCTTTGTTCTAAGTTTATTTATTTTTCCCTTTGGTGCTTTTATTACTTTTTTGAGCTAGCTTTCAAATTAATATGAATATCCATTATTTAATAAAATCTAACTGATATTCAATTACAGCTGTAAATCATTATAATTTTGTAAAATTCAGAATATAAATTTGAAAACTGGCTCTGTTTATATATTTCTTATAAAAACGTAAGTGTTCATGATTGGTCTAAAGGAAACTGAAATCCAAGGTTTCGGTGCTATTGGAGAAAGACATATACATCTTTACAAAATGTATTATACTTCACATTATATACCCCGGTAATATGTATTTATATAAATATACACACAAATATATGTATCAGTTGTATTTCGAGGGCCGGTTCATATTGCATTGGGAATAGAGACGAAATTGGTATTATTAATTTACTATTCAATGGAAAAAACAAATGTCAAATTGCAAATCAAATTGTATGGTGGTTGAACAGTTTTGATCCTTAATATTAAGGATATAAGGTCATATTGCGATGCATTATATATGTATTTGACTGGATCTACTTAATTTGAACTACATCTGCAATTGCTGAATGATAGAATAAAAGAAGCTGTCCTATTTGAATTGTGTGTTCGGTAAAATTGATTGGGTTCTCCTGAGTTTAGAGGGTAGTTTCACATTTGTTGTTTAAAATGTTCTCTAGTCTTTGATGTAACATGAATCGATCTTTTGTCACATAATTCTTGCACTTATATATAAAATATAATAACATATTGTTATATCATCACTTTTACGAATACTTAATGCACTTGATATGAATAATCTTGGCCTATATTCTATGTACCAGTGTAATAATAATCGGATATTTTCATAAACAATCCGTTGGCGATATCTATCAAGAATAAATTCACGGACTGTATACGTGAAGCGAATGTATTTTTCCCGCTATTTTAAAAAGTAGACGTAGGTTATTTTGAATTCTAATTTCTACGTCCTACCAACCATTTTTCTATGACAAACATTTATTGAACCTTTTTTTAAGTACGCGAGTACTTTGGACGTTAATTTCTGTACTATATGGGACAAATATCATTAACAGACAAAAAATAATTAAAACTTAATAAAAAAATTGTAGAATTAAAAAAAATATAGCGAAAAAAAATTACATTTTAATTGTATTGTCAAAATTAGAATACCATTAGAAGTGTGATTCCATTGAGAGAGAAGGATGCAGATTTGGAAGATATATAGCTATCCTTTTCTTGCCACTTCTATTACTTTATAGGTCTGGGTGTTCCATACTTAGGTACTAATTAGCGGACCTGATAGATGAGTGTAACTTAGTGGGCCACTAGTGAGTGCATGCGTCCTTATTATACCTACATATTTATAAGACAATCGGGAATCTCGTATTGTGAACAAGTGTCTTTCTGTCTGTAGTCTTCATCATCATCATAATCATCGACCAATTAATGTCCCACTACTGTGGACCGGTTTCCTCTCATTTGAGAGGGATAGTCCACCACGTTAGCCTACGGCAGACTTCTCATGCCATCGAGAAAATCTTCCAAGCATACAGGTTTCTTCACGATTTCCCTTCACCGTTTGAGCATGTGATAATACGAACGTAGATTCCGAAAAGTCATTGGTGCGTGCCTCGGGTTTGAACTCGTATCTTTAACATCTAAGTCAACTGGTCACACCACAAGGCTACCACAGCAGTTTTATATGATGTGACAACACGTTCATACAAAAAATCCTGTGAAATAAAACTACTCAGTGGTCACCCTACATCATACAAGACCTATCGAATTGAAACTACATAGCTTTTGACTCTCAACCTTATCAACGCCACGTTTGGTGGTGAGTTTATAAAAATCATACAATGTATGAACAATAGCAATTACGCGTATTAATAGACCTAATGTCGCTAAAAATACGGGTCATTTTCATCTGTATGGATTGTGGAGAAAACAGAAGAAACCATTCCATATGTGTAGGTTATAAAAGACGGTTGTTCAACAATACGAATCCCATTTTGTATCACATATATTTATTACAGTAGTATCTTAGGGGTCACTTAGTGACTGTATAGTTACATTTTGTTGTTTATAAATGTTTATACATAAACACTAGTGTTTCTAGCTAAATATATAGACTTTTATATAGTCACTTATGCATGCAACTAGTACCTTAATTGTGAAGAGGTTTTAATGCCCCAATTGTGTAGGAGTGTTCTTGTTTGGTTAGGGTTGCCATCTGTTAACCTGGGTAAGAAATATAAAACGCCTGGCTATTGGAGACCGATAAATAGTTTCTTTAAAAAAAAAACGAGTTAAATAAAACAACGTTTTGATTGTCGGAAATAAACGTTTTGCTGAATACTTAATAAATTCAGTTTTCTAAAGAAACAGAATATAATCATATTATACGGATTTTTCTACCTACACTAGAAAAAATCCGGTCGAATGGCAACCCTGGTTGGTGAACAACTAGAAATAACTTTAAAAAGTTAGTAGTGTTGGTCGTAAGAAAAAGTGTTGTTTCACATAGTTTCATTATTATCAACGGTCTCGAAGATTAGTGGCAACACATAACAAAGTTTTAAGTCTACACAATTTAATAATATCGCACTCAATAAATCATATTACGTATACACAACGATTCTCCGCCACATTTATTTGCACTACGGCACATTTATAGGGCACAAAGTTTCACATGTGACTTAGGTAGGGCTGCCATCACCTAAATTGCCGACGCCGGATAAACTCGGCAAAAATCCCGGACATTTGGCCGAAATATAGCCCTTTCCCCGGACTACCCTGAAAAAAATTTTTTTGCAACAAAAATAAAAACACAACACTTAATTTTGTTTTTATTCAGACGCCGTGTCTAATTTCAGCGAGATTTTTTCTTTCATACATTGCTGCTTGACTAGCGAAAACTCTACGTTCGCATTGTGTTCGAATTTTCCCTGACAACAAAAGTGGTGCAACCCGGACACTTGTTATATATTATGTTAATTTTTTAAAACCTTTGCCGGACGCCCTTCAAACTAGGACCAATCCGGGAAATTCCGGACTGATGGCAGCCCTAGACCTAGGTAAACGTGTATTTGTTGCTCCGGTGCAAACGTGACTTTATGCCAACATAAGGGTTTAATATACAACTTCTTAAGACTGTAGTGCTAAGTATAAAGTAGTTGATATTGTAAAGAAGCCGTCTTTTGAAACATGTTATTTCTTTATAGTTTCCAGTTATGTACATATTTTGTCTCGTTTAGAGAATTTTTATTATAATGCCTATGTTGTACGAAAACATTTTATGTGATGTGTGCTGAACCCCGATTTCAGTATTTTCTTTTTTTCTATGAGCATATTTTTTTTGTCTGCTGTACTTTTTTTTACAATTTTTTTCTTGTGTCGAGACTTTTCTGTATAAAAGGTTTCTATAATTTCGTCATTTTCTGACGCTTCATCCAGTTCTCCTTTTATAAATTAACCTAACGTTATCACAGGGGGCAGGGGCTAAGATCCCAAGCGAAAATATTCGCTCGAAACTGACGATTTTAATAATAATTTATTTAGGTATTGGGGTGAAATCTGGCGTTAGCATACCATAGTATTATTTAAATAAATAATTGTATGTACTTTTAAAATCAATGACCTATTTCGGGTGCCAAATGATTTTTACAAACATTTGTTAGTTTTGACAAACTTGTGTCGGCTGTCGAAACTTTGTACTCGATTATTCTATTATTCAGGTACCGCAAAATAACGAAGCAAATTCATTTTCATAATCCATTGTGGTTTTCAAAGAACAATCTCTCCAATAAACTTTACTGCGCTATAGAAATATTGCAATGGATTATAAAATGAAACTTTCGAACGAAAGTTTTGAAAGTAACTTTTGTATGAAACAATTGCGTTTTTTTATATAGGTAGATTGAGCTGATTACTCCAGAGTTGTAACGCGATGTAAAGCGATCTCATTGATATTAACGTGTGATGAGGCTTATTGACACAGATTTTTTTTAATAATTTTCAGAACATTATTTTGTAGTTTAAGTTTTTTGTACAGACATTTGATATTACATTGTTTCAGTGCTGTAAGGTTACGAATGTACTATGGGAGGCATTGTGAACTCTTTTTAACTGGCAACACACGCTTGACCATTGCGGTAGAATGCTCTGTAGATTAAACATTAGTAAAGAAAATATTTACGAAAAATCGATCTGTAATGCACAATATCAACACAATACTAATTTCAAGTAAATATTAGAAGTTAAAATAAAACTTACGGATTGATATTAGATTACCGACATTTTGGATCTTTAATAGCATCCATGATCACGAGCCTGTGACCTGACTGTGGTGCTAGTTTTTCAATACATACTTATAATATTTCCTTCTAAACTCATTGTAGTACTGTGTCAGCACAACATCTTGGCACAAGTTTAAAAAATCTTATCTGTAAAGAAAAAATATTATAAATAACACATTTGTTTTAGAAACTCTAATTTTAACATTTTAGTGCCTCCTCTAGTACATTCCTAAGTTGCTTTTCGCAGTTTTTTTTTATATTCAGCTTCAAGCTTTTAGGTAGCAACAGGCCTAACGGCATTTCTAGACCATATGTTTTTTTACCTAACAATGATCGTAATAAGGTCGCAGTTACTGGTTTTTGGACTGATGAGTTAATTTTAACTAAAGTTAAAGTTAATTAGGTAGCGTTAGGAGTTTACTTACAGTTAATAACAGTTCTTCGTAGAAAGCGTGTGTAGTTTCTTTTTTATACAAAAAATATCTATAGAATGATAAATTGATGTTTAAATCAAACTTACAGCTCAAGGTTTTTTTGATGACAAGCTATTTTTTTAATGTTTAATTTTAAAATCATTACAGATGATATTGTGTGTGTTGACAGCTTTATCTCTTGATGGTTTTTATATCTAACTATTAATTTATTACTGTTATACTGTATACATGTTTTTTCGTCGTTTTTTTCTCTCTTACATCGCCTTCTATAAATTAGATTTTTTAATCCTTTGGTATCGTGCGGACGGTGTGATGGGTGATTAATTAATAATATGTATACTTGTCTTAATACTGAGGTTTCAAAAAGTGGACATATACAGTTAAATAAATGACGAAGAGCAACTGTTACCTATGCCTAAGCATTTCTACTCCAGCATAGTCGAGAATATTGATTTCTAAATTTTGTAAATTCATTGTAAGTAAGCTCCTTTGGTATATTGATTTTGTTAACATTTGAGATGGATTTGGAGAAATAGTTACCATATTATAATTTGTTTACAAAAAAACACATTGCACAAAAGTAACAGTTCAACTTATTAAGTTTAATTGTGTACTTTAATTTTTGATCTGATTAAGTTAAACATTAGTTGGTTGCTATGTTGCTAACATATTATTTTTAAAACTATACATATATACAATATTTGTAAATTAAAATAAATTATATATACTTAGTGATGTTAATTGATGTATTTAAAATGAAATTGACAATAAAATAAAAACAGTATTTAAATTATTGAACTTGGATTGTAAATTTTTTGTGGCGTGTGCTTTTCACAAACATTTTGATATCACTCAGAGTGTAATTTCGTTGTTTTGTTTAATATAAAAATGTTGTGAAAACCTTCGCGCCTGTATTCAATTTTCTTGTTTTGGAGATAAATATTTATATTATCTGTTGATGTTTGACTATTCTGTATTTGCATTGGTATTATTTTTTTGTTTTAATTTTTAAGCCCATGTATATTTCTACGGCCAAGTAGGTGATTAAAGAATAATTCAACGAATTGTTTACAATATAAAACGAAGCAATAAATAAATGAAACTAAAAACTGAGGTTTTATTCAATATTTTAGGATATTTTTTTTTGTTAATTTTAAACTAGTAACATACAAACATAAGTGAATAAGTGCGTTAGTAAAAGAAACAGAACTTATAGCCTTACTGAGGACCTAATAATTTGTTCCAATGTTACGTACGAGTTTGTTCGTTTATGTTTGCACCCGCGACACAGGGCATTTCTTGTTGAGGCAAGGTTTTTAAAAACTAAAAGTTATTGCTGCGAACAATAATCAATAGACGAGTAACATTTTTCGCTCGTCGTTCATTGTATAGACCATGCGTTTCTTTTATTCCCGAATATCTCTTTATATTCTTGCATAACACCGCTTGTCATAATAAGAAAAAATGCATTTATTTTTTTCTTATGTATATAACCCGTCATACTCAAGATACAATCTTCTCAAAGATGATTATGGGAGTGATCTACTTGACCCCACGCAATACTGCAAATGAACGTAGGTATAATTATTTTGAATTACATCCAAGCGATGCATCTATTATCCAAAGTGCTTGCTTGTTCACTTTCTGTAGTATCATTTCTAAGAAGGTGAATTTTAGTCGCCTTAACTTTAGGTATAGTGATAGAAAAGACGCGTGCCTTTTAGTATGCCTTTATGCCTTCTTTAAGACTCGCCGTTTTATTCGCCGCGATAGCTTGAAGGTTAAAATAGCTGTTAAGCCCTCGAGGCTACATCTACTTATGGCTTTTGCTTCATGAAGCTTAAAGTCTAAAAATGTGATTAACTTCTATAAAGCTTGTACATAGCTTCTTTTACGACTAACATTTTGAATCAAGCCATAAGTTTTTTCTTAGATTTAAGGAATTTCAATTTAGTTAAAAGCAAATCAGTATGTACCTATTTAACAATATGTATTATTTTGATATAGGACCTAATACTTATTTATTAACAAACGCATCAGTCGTAATACCCTATTTTTAAAAAACAAATCCGTTCCGTTTTCTCGAGTCAACAATGTAACTCAACTTGGACCTGCGCCTAAAAAAAAGAAAATAGCCAGAGGCTTGAACTTTGAGGCCGCCGTAGCTGTGAGTATAAGTTTTATTTTTCCTATTGCGTGCAGGTGCAGTACCTACGACGTACGCTTTCTCTAATTACTTTGGCAACTCGCGTCCACAGGATGTAGACGCTTACATTTGTGGGACGAAACTATTAAATAGATACGTCATTATGCGTAAATATGTATGTAACTTGGGCATTTGCATTAATGCAGCTCTGTAGTTAATGTAGACGACAAGTAATGGCTCTAATCTAAAGATGTTTCTGGTAAGATAATTGTTGTAGTTTTGTCGTGTGGTAATAAAACAAGAAAGCTTTGTGGCATTATACCCTTTGAAATGATTATCTAGATTTACCTTCTGCCTACTGTCATTTAACTGCGGATATGGGGTCATAAAGTTGAATTAGGCATCGCTTAAATATATTTTTACTAAATTTTAATATTATTACTACATTCCATATTTTATTTGCTTGTTTGTGATAATGTTCATAAGTCTATAAATGTCTAATCGACTAGAATTTTGTAATAAATTTCTATTTTAATCCTGATGATCTAGATAGGAACTTGAAATATTAAACATAGATGACAATACAAGACAATTAAGTAAGAGAAAGTAGAAAAAAATGGTGATTAAAGAGAGCAACATTGCTTTTATACTTTTTAGTTCGATTTAAAAACGTGGTAGGTACCTATCTAGATGTTCTAAATATGAACCGAAGTGTAGTCTCTAACGCGAAATAAAATTAAACGATCATAGACGCCGTAGTATTTTTTGACTATATTATAATTATTAAAAAAAATGGTTTAGGAACGTACACCCTTGACAAGCGGGTAACAAAAATCTAACCTAATGCAGCTCGGCTAGACAGTAGGTATAGGTAGTTTTAAGACCTTAGTTAGCCTGCAGAAATGTCAAAGTAATGTCAAAATGTGACCACAATGAGTGTCATTCTTGGAAAGCGCGTTTGTATCTAAAGATGTTCTGTGATATCGTATGTACGTTCCTACCTAACTGGATCGTCTCATGATAAGATTTATATGGCCGCAGGAGTTTACGAAACAGGATAAGCAGGTTTAGCGGAGTCAAAGTTGTTGGACATCATACCTATATATTATTTGTATTAGACTTTGTATTTAAAATAAAGTCAAAAATAGATTCTAGCGTGATGAAATTGCCTCCCTCAAGACATGCCAAAATAATAATCTACCTAATTAAATTCGAATGTTAGTTCGATAAATTGGCTCATTTAAACAAACTCTACAGCTCGATTCGCTATTTAGATGGGTAAGGGTACTTAGGTGCTCGAACTAAAAGGATAATAATTCCTTTTCAACTAAGTTCCACTTAACTATTCTTTTATCACGGATGGAGCTCCTTAACCGTAACTATCAGATATTCAAAAGCAAAAATATTTTATTTCTGATTTAAATCTTTGGAATAATTTCTTACAATAATATTATTTATTGTATCCCTATCCAGACCCCAAATTTTATAGCTATAGATAACGTACCATAGCTAATCCTAAAGAAAATACCGTAAAAATAAACAAAAACATCAAATGACTATCTCTAATCTCTTGTCTCGGCTGTGCTGTGGTTGGTTCGTAATTTGAACGGGCGCGTATCAAATCGGCAGTGTGACCGACGACACCGCGCATGCGCCGCGCATACCGCGAAAATGGCCGCCGCGAAATTTACGCGCGAAACGGAAAATATAATATGATGTATCGATATATTATTAAAAATGTAACTGATTAAATGATTATCGAAAGTGAATATAATAATTGTTATTTTTACCAAAGAAACGTTCGTTTACAATTATGAAACGATTAAAATGTGCTCGCAATCGGATTTTTACAAAGTTATATTTTTAGTGATATTAGTTTTGATAGAGAATGCCAATTGTAGGACAAATGAGTTTACGAGTGGTGGAGTGCAAAATGTATGGAACTCTTTGCACGGCGAGGAGAAAAACTCCTCGGGCAAGGAGCAAGGCAGAGGATTCCTCTTTGGAGGTAGGTGAATCGTAATTATTATTTTAAAACTTACGTACCTTGATCAGAATATTATAAATACCAGATTTCGTTACAATGGAAATATACATGCCCACTAATAATTCCACTACCATTCTATGCATATCGAGACTCTTGAGAACTATAAAAATCATTGACAAATCTATTTATCTAAGTATAAAATAGAAATGTATCACAAAAATATACCTATGTATGCGCATTACTTCCAGACGACTGTACCAAATTGGTTAATTATTTTATTATTGTGTTTGTTAGGTACTGTTAGGTTTTTAAAAAAGAATTAACAAAAAAAACGCACGATAAAATAAGTGGCGGTACGAAGTACGAAGGTCAGGTAATCGTAGTAATAGATAATATATCCGAAAATATATGCCTACAGTAAGTAACGAAGTGGTAGGACTTCAAAACACAGCCCTAGAAAATGTAAGTAGGTAAGGATTTATGTCTCCAATATTAAGTACCTAGACTTAGATTTTGACATCGATCTGCGGTGTGCACTACGGGTCGACATACAAATTCAACAAGGAACAAATATTTATAGCTTATTTAGGTCTGACTGCATGACCGGTAGTGCATTTATTCTTGAGGTCAGTTCACTGGCAATAAAAAGGTAACCAATACACAATACTTCAGTTGAAGTTGTGGTCATACGGTAACCTATCTAATTAAAAAAAAAACTGATTGGAGAACTCTAAGATTTTTGGCATACTTAGTTATATGGACAAGTTCAGAATGCAATTTATATTACTTATCATCTGCGTGAATTTAGTAATTTTATCCGCATACAAACTTCTATGCCCTTTTTATCCCTTTTAAGGAATGATTTACGGGATGTAAACTATCCTATATCCTTCCCCGGGACTCAAACTATCTCTATACCAAATTTCATCTAAATCGGTTCTGTGGTTATAGTGTGAAGAGGTAACAGACAAAGAGACACACTTTTGCATTTATAATATTAAAGTATTAATATGGATGGATGCTACAAATACATTAAAATAAAATAAATCACGTTCATATTGCCAATGACATAAACTGTCAACGCAAAACCGAATTTCAATAGTGATGGAGGCCAGATCGGCCAGAAAGCTATAAACGTTATAATTTAATTACCATTAAAGTTTTATGACATAGGTATGGTAGTAAAAAGCTGTGATAGGCTATAGGTGTGACCAGTGCAGTTTGAAGTCAAAGGTCCTGAGTTCGATGCTAACCACTGACTTTTCGTAGTATCATGCGTATTTATCACATGCTCAAACGGTAAAAGATAATATCGTGATGAAACCTGCATGCCTCAGAGACTGTCGATGGTAAGTGAAGTCTGCCAACCTGCACTAAACTAGCGTGGTAAATAAAGCCTAATCTTCCTTAATTGAGAAGAGACCCGTGCCCGACATTGGGAAATTAATTGGGTGATGATGATGATGAGTTACTTATTAATATTATATTAGTATCCCCAATACGTCCTTTTCGTCTACGCCATCTTTCCTAAAACACACAAAAGTTGTCAGTCAACATGTTTATGAGTGACAAGGCATCATAGAAATTGCCTGTCTTAACCTTATTAGCTTCTGTCACACCTTACTTTACTGTTTCTTATGCTTACGCAAATATTTAACCGGAGATTATTAGACACAGCGCCATCTAGTTCCGAGCTAAGCAACGAGGCTTGTGTACGGATACTAAAAGGTTAATATGGTACATATACATATACATTTTTGTAAATACATTCATAATTATTATACATAGATACATCCATGACTCGGATACAAAGTTTGATGCTGATTACACAAATATTTGTCCCTACCGGTTTTTGAACCCGGTACCCATAGCACAAACGGACCCTTCACAGTGGTATATCAACTTTATGCATGCAATAATTGATGGCCACACTGTCGCATTAGGTTTAAGTCCTGTAATGGTAGTGTTAAGTTGAATAAATAAATAAATAAATAAATAAATTTATGGACAATCCGATTTACACAGAAATAAATAATAAATAAATAAATATTTCCGGACATTATAACACAGCGCCATCTAGTTCTGTGGTAAGCAACGATGCTTGTGTTACAGATATTAGATGGTTGATATACTACTTATATACCTTTTTTTGTAAATACATACATATTATACATAGATACATCCATGACTCGGAAACAAATAAACATTTGTTTCCGAGTCATGGATGTATCTATGTCATCATGATGTATCTAGGTCATCACACAAACGTTTGTCCCTGCCGGGATTCGAACCCGGGACCCATAGCACAGCAGGCAGTGTTAACTACCGCTGAGCTAAACGGAAATAAAATCCTTACAGCCTGTTTACATGTCGTGACAAGGAAAAACCGCAAATAAAACTAAAAAAATAAAACACAATATAAGCGATTCGATGTCTCCACTTTCTCCCATACCTGTGGGCAGATGGGTAGACACTTTATTTTTTCCATTAAGCTTGTCCTTAAACCGGCTGGGCATCGTATCGGCACCCTGTTGACCCTTTAGCACAGTGACATGGAGGCTCCGCCAATAAATTATAGCCTTAAAGTTTCTTGCATACTTATTTGGCACGAAAGAAAAACACGTTCTGTATCATCTTCAATGAGAAAGTTATCTGCTTTATAGGACTTGGGATGAGCTGTAATGTCTTATTCTTTGTGGGTTAGTATGTTTTTAGGAATGTCCAAAAATATTTTCATATATTGCAAAATGTTTCCGTTTCGTTAAGACTAGAACTATTGCACCTCGTTGGTCTCGTGGTCGTACAGTGCGACTGCCGAGCAAGAGATCTTGGGTTCGATTCCCAGGTCGAGCAAATTGTTATTGGGTTTTTCTATGAAATTCTCAGTAACAGCTCGGAGTTTGGATTCGTACCCTGTTAATGGCAATAGGCTTGCTCCTGGGATATTACATGGGATCTAAAACATGCCGGTGAAACGTGGGTGTAGTACACCTCTGCTTAATCTTTTGGGGACGACAGGCGTGATGGTATGTATGTATGTATACTTAGATACTATTTTATTTATTTATTTATTCAAACATAATTATACAGCTATTATCACAGGGTAACCTAATACAATAGCGTAGTTCTAGTAAGTACTTATATCTAATATATTATATAAAGTCTTTATTCTCTTATATCTGTAATTCAACGTTATTTCTTGCCTCTGACTCTCAGTTTAATGAAATTGTATGAAGTTTGATTGTTGTAGGTGCATAATTAATGTAGGTACTTAATATCTATATAGTACTAAATCAATACATATACATAAATGTAACATAAAAAAAAAGTCGTAGAAAAAACTTGACAGGTCGTCATATAACTTAAAAAGTTGTCTAATATTGACTACGATGAATGATTGATTCATAAAAGTGTCTACACAAAATCTGTTTGCAGAACTAAACACAATTTATCATTTATTTGCTTTTAAAAATAAATTCAAACATTTTTTATCGCTCGTTATTTAATGTGAAAGTAAAATTAGAACAAAAATACTGAAATAAATCAAATGATAATATAAATTTCGCCAGATAATATCACATCAAGATTAGATCCACTTTCAAAACTTTTCAAATCAAATTCAATGAGTTGCGTTTCGTGTGCTCACTGGAAACGTCCAGTAATACTACATTATTTACTCGAGAGTGGGAGAGAGTGGATAGAGTGCTCCATTTTACGTGTTAATTAATAAAATTATATCCACAGAAATATTACTTACTTTATTAGGTAGTTAGATGATGCAATTATTTTATAAAGTCACTTATAGAATAGAATAGAATAGAAGAATTTATTTCCAAGAATATGGTATTTACAGATGTTCAATTATTGTTGTTCTGCATATTCTGCCAAATGTGGCGTGCAAATATTTAGGTTACAAAATTAATACATATGGTAATTTACATAGGATGAAACACAGTTTGATTCAATACATCATGCAAATGGCGGTCGATACAATGCTAAGGTCGATTTAAAGTCAGGAATAACATTAATAGGAATAGGACTTGACCAACACTGTGCAAGGTTTCGTAAACAATGGCATGCAACCCATTGATTTGAATGATATTTTGATTGATTATACGTTGACATGAAGACACGTTTTTACGGATTTTATCTGTATGCTTATGACCATTACTACTATAAAGTATCCAAAATATCAATACACTGCAATAATATAAATGAATACTAAACAATTAGTTATTCCATTTTTTATGTCTTTTTACCTACCATTTTGTTCGTTTGAGTTTGAGACTAATGCCATATTTGCATAATCAAAAAATGCGTCATCCTTATTTTATCATAAGTTATGTTATAACGTTTTGTAGACTCTTGGACTTCATAAAATCTTCTATGTATTAGAAACCATTGTTTGTCCTCTAATCGCTATGGGAGGGACGCGTCGACGTTGTCGATAAATCACAAAGTTAACAATATTGTATCGCCATAATTCACTGGCGAATCTTGATACACACGGGTCGGTTCCCATCGCAGATTAGTATTCCCAACACGTCTACAAAGTAAAATAAAAAACGGAAATCTTGCACGGATCTAGGTTTTGGGGTTAGGACATCGCCATAAATATGTGTTTAATTCGAAATATGTATTGGAAAAATTACAATGTTGTAAAAATGTCATAAAGTAAGCTTGGTGAAGTCAGTTATTGGAAGACCAGCAGAGATTTTATTACAATAATGGGGTTATAATAATCGCATAAAATGCGTCTTCAAAAGTGAATTATCGGTTTATATCATGCTTATTACTATATTTATATTTTATAGCAGTATGCTTGTTGATGAGCGGCGCATAAATAAAGATAATTTTCTTTCTAAGTTATTATTTACTTTTAAGACGCCGACCCAATTAGTCCAGCGGTAGTTAACACTGCCTTCTGTGCTATGGGTCCTGGATTCGAATTCCGGTATGGACAATAAATGTTTGTTTGATGAGCATAAACATTTGTATCCGAGGCATAGATGTATCTATGTTTAATATGTATGTATTTACAAAAAAAAGTATAAATGTAGTATATCAACCAACTAGTATCCGTAACATAAGCCTCGTTGCTTAGCTCGGAACTAGATGGCGTTGTGTCATAATGTCCAGAAATATTTATTTATTAATGAAACTCTGTATAAGAATGTGGACGAAGCAAAAGTGCCTATGGCATTAAGTCCGCCTTTGTACATGTATTACCTATATATTTGTGCATAAAGTTTTAATAAAAAAAAATAAAAAGGGGTATGCTATATACGATCTATCTTAGCGCGCCGTATGTTACTGTAGTTTCTGCCTACCCCTACGAGACAGTATGAATATTATCTTTTAAACGCTTATGATCGCAAAGTAAAAAATACTTACTTCTTTTTCGGGTAAAAACATGTGCCCGGATTGGTCAGTTACGGACACGTACTAAACTTCCGTATGAGTCTACCTCCTACACACTTCATCGCGACTTCCTAAAAGGTCTAATTCAGGTTGAATCGCCCAAATGTACACTACAAATGTAGGTAATATTTGCCTTTATTCATAGTTGCAAATATATATTTTTATTTGTTCTAAAGAGATTTTATATAATAAATTGGAAATTATTATGTTTTATTCCGAAATTCAATAACGCTATTTAACTTTAATTAGCAGTTATTGATACGAAATAAGTAAAACACAAAAATATTAAAGAGGTACTTTATTATTTTTGATTAGAACACAATTTTGCGACTTAGATGCGACTTGTGTTTTGAGATTCTTATCATTAAGTTATGTTTTAATATCAAATAATACATATTCATGTCATATTTTAATATTTCTGGTTTTACATTAGTCTTTTTAAATTCCATTTTAAGGTACATTTACTTCTAAAAATGAAAATTAACATTCCATTTAGATAAATTACCATACCGTTGCTTACATCAAAACATTTCCTCATCTCCCTTTAAAAAATTATAATAAGTAAACAAATATCCCCCAAAAATGTAAATGCTCAATATTTTATGAATTGCCGCATATCGAAACGGTAACGTTGAGATTATAAAAACGTTGCGTGGATTTTTATAATATGCGGCCCGGAAATAATGTGCGCGTCTTTAAATATTGATGGCGGCACATCGTTACATTACTCTGGAGGTGTTTCCTTAATGAAATGAGACGAGACTCAAGCTGTTTCTAAACTCAAAACATAATTTATTCAAAATATACCAAATTTAATTGTATCTGCTTAAGGCCTGACATATACAAAAAACAATCAAATTTGGTCCTGGCGTTCAAGAGAAGTCCTGTGACAGAAATAAGAATTATATGTACCAACATATGAAGCTATATACATACATTATGTAAGTAGTCTTCCCTATATGATGCAAATTTATCAACCACTTGCCAGTATTCACATCAGGGGTAAAAGTTGGGAACTTCGGAACAATGCCTCTCGGGACTTCACAGATCAACTGATTGACCTGATATGGTTTAGTCCAACTTGGTAAGCCGATGTGGTTTGTTCTGTTGGATATGACAAGGGAAATGATAAATTATACCATTAATGGGGTTAAGCAGTTGTGTAGATTTTGACAACAGCACTTTTACAAAATTGTTAAACAGAGAACAATCTCAAAGACATTAAAAAAATAACAATTTATGCACACACAGACAAATTATTACATAAATAATAGACTATACGAAAGTTAGATACATGGTCATAACTCATACTTCCTCAGATTGAAGACAAAACGAATACAAACGCTCAAGTTTATTGAGAAAACCGACTAAAAAGGAGGACTGTATTTTGTTTATGTTTGTTACCTCATGACTTTCGACTGGGTGAACCGATTTCGGTGATTCTTTGTTATTTGAAAGTTGGTGCTTCCCTTGGGTGTGTCCCATTTCAATTCGCTGTCTGTTTTTTTTTCGACAATAATTCTGTCGTAATCATTAATTTCATTGGAGGTTCCAAGACAGTTCCAACCATTCACCTATTTTCATAGACTCGATTTGATGATTTTCTGGATCGTAATTATTGTTGACCCTGGTTTACAGAGAGTTAAAGTCGACACTCTAACTGCCTGTACCCGATAAAAACAAATAAATGTAAACTGAAAATCAGAATTTGGCTTTAAAATAGCTTGGCTACTCATGAATATAGCTTCAAGCTGCAAAAAGAGAAAACCTTTTTGCAGCTTGAAGCTATTAATTATTATATAACTTCATTCGCGTCTCCGATTTATTAATACCTTTACAATTAATGGTCCATTCATTCGCAGATCAATAGTTCATTTGGAGTTACCGTGACTATGCTGTTGCTATCTTCATTTTTGCAATCAACACGGAATTAGATTTACTTTTGCAGCTGAACTTGCTTTTCTGCCGCTCCTTAATCGCATTGCCGGGGCTCCACTACTGCTCTCGCTGCTAATTACAAACTTTATCACTTCTAGCTTATTAATGTAGACACAACCCGTGTTTTTCTCGTGGGCAGTGAGTTCTTGAAGGACTTTGAAGAAATATTGGAATGGAGAAGAGAAATTATTATAAATGTACATGAAATTATGTAGGCAAGTACATTAACTTAAAATTATATTTTCTTTGAGAGGGATTCTAGAGGACCATTAAACAAGTAGGTACGTATTATTTATACACTATTACTATTATAATTACTATACTAGATTACTATTATATTGTTATTGTAGTGGATCTTTCTCTAAGCATTAATTTACATGGATTTCCACGAAGATCTCGCCAGCCGCATCCAGCGTATTCTAGCAACCTTTACCAGGTCGTCGGTCCACCTTGCCGGGGGCCTACCCAATATAAATATACCAACCGAGATAAAACCTGTAAAAAGTAGTTTTTATTTCAATGTTCTCGTTTTTTTTACCGAAACCATAACTGCACTACAATAAAGTCATGTTTTCTCAGTATTTTTTAGTTAATGGTTATGTATGTACTATGTACAATTGTACATACATCATGATGTAAAAGTACCTGTTCATTGTCTGAGTGTTTTACAGGTGGCAAGATTCCCTCATTAAAAAATGTTCTAGGATAAATGTCTATCACATGATTGTTGTACTCATAATCTGTGTTATTTTAATGCCTTTTTCTTTGAAATAGGCGCAAGAACATTCGTAAAACAATAACACAATGAGTTAATCTTTTATCTTAATAAGTTGTTTTACTTGTTATGCATCGCGGCGTGATTTCACTATCGTAAAATGTGTAGTAGAAAATAATTGTTACTATGTAGACGAAAGTTTCACTTATTAAGGTTGTTATATTAATTCGTTGTCTGTTCGGCGTGTTTGTAATTAAACTGCGGAGAAATTGGATATCGATTCTCGATGTCAAGGGCTTATAATATGTTTTATTATTCATATTATAGCATGCCACCACGGTTTGTGTAGCTGAGGTGTGACCAGTGGACGTAGATGTCAAAGGTCTCAAGTTCATAACCAAGGCACACACGGACGCACCGCTGACTTTTCGGAAGTTATGTGCATATTTATCACATGCTTAAACGGTGAAGGAAAACATGGTGAGTAAACCCAGAAAAGGGGAGTTTTCTCGATGGTATGTGAATACTTCACATACCATCGAGTGCAGTAGGCTGATGTGCCAACCTGCAGTAGGCTGATGTGGTAGACTATAGCCTAATCCCTCAATCCCCCTAAAATGAGAAGAGACCCGTGCCCAACAGTGGGACAACACTGGGTGGATGATGATGCCACCACACCCTTCATCCCCGAAGGGTTTGGCAGAGATGAACGAATGTAAACCCACATTATACTGGTATGTTTTAGGTTCTAAGTAATAGGGCGCGAGCCTTTTGCCGTCAACCGGGCACGAATCTAAACTCCGAGCTGCTACTCAGAATTAAATAAAAAATCCAATTATACTTTGCTCGACTTGGAACTCAAAAACTCTGACTCAGCACTTTCCGTCTTAAGATCACTAGACAAAAATTTGCCGCCCCCTATTTTAAATCCTAGTGGTATAACAAAACCGGCCGAGAGTGAGTCGGACTCGCGCACGAAGGGTTCCGTACAAAGTTATGCAAAAAATTACGTTTTTTGTATTTATTTTATTTTGTTTTTAGTATTTGTTGATGTAGCGGCAACAGAAATACATAATTTGTAAAAATAAAAGCTGTCTAGCTAATGCGGGTCTTGATATACAGCCCGGTGACAGACAGACAGACGGAAGGACAGACAGCGAAGTCTTTAGTAATAGAGTCCCGTTTTTACCCTAAAAATACGTAGCTCTTGCTGCCGCCACCCTTCATAATTATGCCGCCAGGGAACATGGCCTCCCCTACACCTACCTACGACCTACGCTACACCACTGCCAATATACCTACCTATAACAAAATTCTGTAAAATATTTACAAACTAAAGATAGTGCACCATTCTTCAAGAGAACGATGGTGTTTTATGTCCCATACCTATATCTAATAGCAGACTGGCTTATTGCCGTCAAACAGCCACAATTCCAAACACCGTACTGGTATAGAAAAAGAATTAAACCGTAAAACTCTATAACATATTACTCAACGGAAGAATCCAACAGGGCCATTATTAATTGTCAAAAGTAGTGCTTGAAACTAGAACATCACTAAAGTACTACTATATATGTAGTATAGTAGTGAGGCGGTTGAAAAATAAGCACAGTAATTTAAAAAAGAAAAGAAACTATTTCTCGTAAAGCCACTAGAGAACTGCACAGCTTGTAGCAACTATGTATTTCTTTATGTTAGATGGCCAATTGGCAGAATACTAAGTACATTTACCGGTTCAGAACCCGCCAGAGTCCTGCCGTCGAGTATCCGAAGCGTCTAGAAATTATGATTCAGATATAAATATTTGTACTTTCACTAGCCTTTGCCCGCGACAATGTCTGAGTAGAATTCGTTATTGTATCCAATCAGAATTTTCAACTAACCCGTATCTTTTAAAAAAAATATCGATTTCGCATAATTCCACCTCCTTTGGCGCCCTTTTATGGGTTGATTTCCGGGACAAAAATTATCCCATGTCCTTCCTCGGGACTCAAACTATCTTTATACCAAATTTCATCTAAATCTGATCCGCGGTTATAGAGTGAAGAGGTAGCAGATAGACAGACACACTTTCGCGTTAAATATTAAGTATGGATGGCCAATTGGCAGAATACTAAGTACATTTACCGGTTCGGAGCCCGCCGCAGCCAAGTATCTGTAACGTCTAGAAATGATGAGTCAGATTTAAGTATTTATACTTTCATTAAATGGTTGCGGTCAGATGCCTCTAGGCTATAACATTGTTAAGCCTTACGTCCACGCTAAGCATGCTAAATTTAAGGTTGTTTTCTGCAAATCAATAGCAATATAATAATAATACAATATTTTCCTCGCGATTTCATCTGCGTAGAATTTTTTACCTCTCTTTTCACTCCCCTAAAGGGTGATATAACACTATACTATATCCTTCACTCAATCAAAACTATTTCTGTACCAAATTCTGTCTAAATCGGTTCAGCGGTTTAAGCGTGAAGAGGTAACAGACAGACAGACATACTGTCGCATTTATAATATGTATATATTTAATATAAATTAGTATGCATGGGTTATTTAAAGCGGTTTTTTGCAATGTAAATTGAATATACTATCTAATTATATTATGTAGTTTTGTATGGAGACTCTCAGTCAATACAACAGCACGTTTATGTAGAGCAAAGATTTATTAATCTATGCTATATCATATTATAAAACTGAAGAGTTTGTTTGTTTGTTTGAACGCGCTAATATCAGGAACTACCGGTTGAAATTGAAAAAAACTTTTAGTGTTGGAGAGTCTATTTATCGAGGAAGTTTATAGGCTATAGAACATCACGCTAGGACTTATAGGAGCGGAGCATAGATGAAGTTTAAAAAACAAACGTCCACCGTGTGAAACCGGGGCGGGCCGCTAGTAAATAAATAAAATAAGTACATCTTGACATTATTACATAGCGCCGCCGCCGTTTAGTTTTAAACTAAGCCACGAAGCTTGTATTATAGATGCTCTAGATGTCACAGATTTATATTGTCTATAAATACATAGATACATACATATAAAACATAGAATCATCCATGACTTCTCAGGTACAATCAAGACATTTGACTTACCGTGATTCGAACCCAGGATTGTCACCATAGAAGGCAGCCTGGTGTGACCAGTGGACGGTAAAGTCAAAGGTCTCGAGTTCAATCCCAAGGCATGCACCACGTTTCAAATTCAAGCACGTATTTATCACATGCTCAAACAGGAAGGAAAATATTGTGAGAAAACCTGTATGCCTGAGCGTTTTGAAAATGGCGAGTAAAGTCTGATTACCTGCTCTTGGTTAGCATGAAGGAGGACATTGCCTTATCTCTCTCAAATGAGAGGAGACCTAGATTATTTATTATTTATATTATTGCCTAGAAGAAAGACAATAAATATTTTGACGAGAGTTACAGTTGTCTGGCTTTTAGCTGAACTGGGCCATTTGGCACAGCCGTGGGGCACACAATGAGTTTGTTTATTGTCCAATGTTTTTTTTTTTCTTTCTTTTTTATGTTATTGTGTGCATTGTTCGTGACTGTGTCAATAAATATTATTTTCTTTCTTTCTTTTTCTTTCTTTCAGTCTCCCGCCATTATTATGGGTAGGTAATGCTAATTTAAACACCATTTTTTCTTCCTGCTTAGCAAGAGATGTTTTAAAAATTCTCTCTAAAAAACACCGACATCAAATGTCAGAACTGAACCAAATTGAAATGAACCACACGGAAAGCACCAGCTTTCGGTTCACCCAGTCTAAAGTTAGGTATAAGGCAACAATTATTAAAAAAAAAATAGTCGATTTGATAACCTCGACTTTTTTTGAATTCAGTTAAAAACATGTTAATTTCTCGAGTATTCTAAAGAATATATCAGAAAATATTATTATAATAATTGTCGTAAGTCATTAGTATCTCAAGGGAGATAAATGACGCCAACTTTTACTTTTTCCCTTCAGATAGAAGTTAAAATTTTATAGCAATATATTTTTAATCTGTCACTTGGTGTACTGTTCCTGTCCTAGATTCCGCAGTACAATATCATGTAGTGAAAGTGGAAGGAGTGGGAGGCCACAGGAGACAGGCCAATTGTTGCATTTACAATGTCTGAGTTTATCATTATTTACTGTACCTAGATATAAATCGGCACAACTTATCTCCTAAAATTCAATTGGAACATTTCTTATCTAGTATTATCGAAATCTATGAGGGAAGCTGTACAGTACCGGATTAAGGTAACTGGATAAGCAACCTCGGGTGGTGGGCCCAAAAAAACCTCAACCCACATACATTACCAAAACATAGCCCTCAGCACCGTACAACCTTGATTGTCCACCCGTATTAATTCTAGATCGTGTGCCCCTGCAGTAGCTTTAATAACTTACAGGCTAATCTGGATTAGCCTGTAAGTTATTTAAAAATACTACTGCAAAAACTAGGTAGGTACCTGGGTACCTACCTAGTTTCAGGCAGCTCAATTTGAGCGAGGAATCTCGCTAGGCCCTATCTCTCAATAGTTAAGTAGTGTTTACTTCATTGAATGTTCTTTCCATATCCTCTTATTCTTATCCACAAGATACGAAGTCTTAAAACGAGGAAAAATATTTGATCAAAATAGATTCGGGTAATATGACAGAAAAACATTCTGATTCAGATTTTTTCGCCACGGTTCGATCAGCGCACATAATACATTTTTAACTACGGGCAGTTCTTCCGGGTCTGGTCTGATTTCGAGAAAAAACTTCTCGTAATTAAAAAAAAAACAAATTTCACAATTTTCTATTGCAATTCTAATGCCTTAACCCTAATAACAATGACACATAATATCCAGTTATGCCAACAAAACAGCTGTTACTAGCCGAACTCAGTTTTAAAGTGAGAACGTCCATAAAACCTTGAAGTGGCTATAAAAAATGATCAAAACACAGAACCGGTACTTGCTATACGGCACACGGATTCATCTCGCAAGTGTACCACGGGGTGAGCGGGCGGAACCTGTATGTGGTATAATAATGTAAGAATGCTGTCACGGCCTTAACCACAAACAGGACAGACTCCCGATTAGGAAGACCACACGTGGGGACTGCGGTTGGTGGCGACGTAAGCGGGCGCGGAAAATGTTCTAACTTTGATCGATGTTTGTAAGAATATTTTAGTTACCACCTGCTGAAACCCATCATTGTTGACCCATTGTCACTATAAGCTTTGATTGGATTTAGGCTATAATCTACCACGCTAGGAGTAGCTTAACACCTCTAGGTCAGGGGTCGGCATAGTCAAAAATTATTTTTTTCAAATTTTTTAAACAGCCACATTTTTTTTTCTTGCTAAGAGTAAATAATACCTATTTTTAAATGTTTTCTTTTTCGGTAAAATTAATAATATTGGCGTATAGAACTAAAGAGCCGCAGCTTCACATTAAAAGAGCCGCATGTGGCCAATGGGCCTGTGTAATTAACTATAGCTTAAAAATAGCTTAGTAGTTAGTGGGTCAGTTAATTAGTCGATGTTGAATTCCGCTAGTGTATCAATACGCTGTCCCTTACACAGTGTAAACATACCTTCAGGGTTGTCTAGTATTTTATCCATTTTCTACTTATTGAGCGGAGTAGATTCCGCTAGGTTTTTCTATTAAACTGAGATTAACATTTATGATGAAGTTGGACCAATGTTTATGGAGACAGAGGTCAATAGGACTGCCTCGTTGGTCTAGTCATAGTAAGTGCTACTGCTCGATTCCCAGGTCGAGCAAAAGACTATTGGGTTTTTCTATACAATTCTCAGTAGCAGTTCGGAGTTTGGATTCGGGTCCGGTTGTTCGCTAGAAATTTGTTACATAGGACCTAAAAATACCGGCGAAACGTGGGTACATAAGTACACCTCTGCCTTACCCTTCGGGGACGACAGGCGTGACAGTATATTATGTTATGTATGTTGAGATAAAATATAAGATGAAGGTGGACCAATGTTTATGGAGCAGAGGTCACTGGGTCGATTATATTCCATTGGATAGGAAACACTTTCATATATTTAAATAAATTATAATTCAATAATTGTTACGATATTTATGGCTTGGTAATTAAATTGGCGAAAAGATTAATTTGTGTGATTTATTTTACGCATAAGAATTTGTGCGAGTGTGATGGTCTATGATGTTGTCTTTGTCAGTTATAGGTACATATACAATGTGGGGAGGACAATATGATCATAAATGAAACTTCGTATAAGTCATGATATTCCCAACCGTCACACAAAAAATCAAATGAATATATCCAGTAGTTTAGCCACAGGACATTATTTTTCATTTTAAGTATTTTCGACATGATGTTTTGTAAACAGGAGAGCACGCGACAGGTTAACGACTTACGTTGCCAGCTCGCCACTTTAAAAACCTACGCCTTTTCTATCAAATTTATTTTCTCAATGCAAATTATACTTTATGCCCGAGCCATAAGAGTCATAAAGCGTGTCATCACAGCTAGATAAGAAAATATGTATGTGCGAAAGAGATAGGTAAGTTTGCTTGTTTCCTCTTTGCTTACTTGTCGACGTGTCTAGGTTACGCGGTCAGTGTGTCACCGGACGTCCTTACTGCCTGTGACGCATTTTATTTTCTCTGGAATTTCGGATGCGCCCGCGCCCGTTTGAAGTCGCCGCGCGAGTGTTATCGTATCTTTGTTGTTGTGTTGTGTTGTGTTGTGCGAAATTTGACGCTTTGTTTTAATAGTGACAGGACACATAAACGTATTATAGGTACTTAGTTAAATAGCTAAGTGAACTTTGCGAAATTAGACGCTTAATACTTGGTGTTTCAAGGTTTTATTATTAAATAATCATGCCTCGTTACAATTATACCGCTTCGGAGTACACTGATATGATTTTAATTTATGGGGAGTGTCACGGTAATGCCGCTTTAGCTGTACGGACATACCGTGAGACCTATTATCAAGAGTGAGAAATAACATTATACGTCGGTGTAGTTTGTGTATTCAAGAACACGGCGGACATATTGAAAATAAAAAAATTTAATGACTGGCGACATAATTATGTGATCGAAAAGTGATTGTGAATAATAAATTGATCAGTGAATAACTCGCGGGTGAATGATGCCCGACTATTTGGTTAATATTCTGTGATTTGATTTGTGTAATTGAGCATTAATAACAATAAGAATAATGGCGCCAAACATTACGTCGCTGCGTCGGCCACAGCTTTAACATGAATGAAACCAAGCTGCGTTGCCATTCTTATCGCAGGTCAGTGTACCATTTTTATAAATGGTGTTTTATTTTGTTTGCAGTTTTAAGCTATTTAGTTTGTAAGAAAATTTTTTTTTTTTTAATTTCCATGTTCGGATTTATTTGATAGTTTACAAATGTTTCTATAAACCAGTATTGCCAGTGTTTTCATTTAAAGTCATATTGTCATCTCCACATTGTATAATGAATATACATACATACATACACTCACGCATTTTTCCCATGGGGGTAGGCAGAAACGATATAATGCCACGCGCTACGGTCCTGCATATACCACTTTTGCCTCGTCCACATCCATACATCTCGTCATGCACGCACGCCGGTTACGAGTACTTTTTTTTTTTTTTAAGTAAATATTCTGCGACATTTTACACATCACCATCTAGTCCCAAACTAAGCAGAGCTTGTACTATGGGTACTAGACAATGGATATAAATACTTATATACTTTTTTTTTGTAAATACATACTTATAATACATAGGAAATACCCAGACGAACACAAACACTTATATTCATCACATAAATATTTGTGTCCCATGGGAATCGAACCCACGACCTTCTAGGGCGGTGCGTGCCTTGGGTTCGAACTCCAGACCTTTGACATCTCAGTCCACTGGTCACACCACTAGTCTACCACAGCTCATCGTCATATCAATCGTATTAGTAATATATTATAACTGTAATATATATATGTACAATGTGGAGATGACAATATGACTTTAAATGAAAACACTGGCAATACTGGTTTATAGAAACATTTGTAAACTATCAAATAAATCCGAACATGGAAATTAAAAAAAAAAAATTTTTCTTACAAACTAAATAGCTTAAAACTGCAAACAAAATAAAACACCATTTATAAAAATGGTACACTGACCTGCGATAAGAATGGCAACGCAGCTTGGTTTCATTCATGTTAAAGCTGTGGCCGACGCAGCGACGTAATGTTTGGCGCCATTATTCTTATTGTTATTAATGCTCAATTACACAAATCAAATCACAGAATATTAACCAAATAGTCGGGCATCATTCACCCGCGAGTTATTCACTGATCAATTTATTATTCACAATCACTTTTCGATCACATAATTATGTCGCCAGTCATTAAATTTTTTTATTTTCAATATGTCCGCCGTGTTCTTGAATACACAAACTACACCGACGTATAATGTTATTTCTCACTCTTGATAATAGGTCTCACGGTATGTCCGTACAGCTAAAGCGGCATTACCGTGACACTCCCCATAAATTAAAATCATATCAGTGTACTCCGAAGCGGTATAATTGTAACGAGGCATGATTATTTAATAATAAAACCTTGAAACACCAAGTATTAAGCGTCTAATTTCGCAAAGTTCACTTAGCTATTTAACTAAGTACCTATAATACGTTTATGTGTCCTGTCACTATTAAAACAAAGCGTCAAATTTCGCACAACACAACACAACACAACAACAAAGATACGATAACACTCGCGCGGCGACTTCAAACGGGCGCGGGCGCATCCGAAATTCCAGAGAAAATAAAATGCGTCACAGGCAGTAAGGACGTCCGGTGACACACTGACCGCGTAACCTAGACACGTCGACAAGTAAGCAAAGAGGAAACAAGCAAACTTACCTATCTCTTTCGCACATACATATTTTCTTATCTAGCTGTGATGACACGCTTTATGACTCTTATGGCTCGGGCATAAAGTATAATTTGCATTGAGAAAATAAATTTGATAGAAAAGGCGTAGGTTTTTAAAGTGGCGAGCTGGCAACGTAAGTCGTTAACCTGTCGCGTGTTCTCCTGTTTACAAAACATCATGTCGAAAATACTTAAAATGAAAAATAATGTCCTGTGGCTAAACTACTGGATATATTCATTTGATTTTTTGTGTGACGGTTGGGAATATCATGACTTATACGAAGTTTCATTTATGATCATATTGTCCTCCCCACATTGTATATAGGTATAACTACGTTACATATTATACCTGATATAGGCGTGTATAGATTAGACAAATTGACTGTGTAAACAGTTCTAAACCCAATGTATGATAATTAAGGTCATGCCTTTAGGCATGGTGTTTCTAACTTAAGCGGTTAGACCCTAATGGATTATTACTTCATAATTTCCTCTATCATGCAACCGGTTAAGGGTGAAGGTTAAGCAGGAGTGTAGTGACGTCATCTTGAAATGGATCATGTGGAAAAGGAATTTGATTTTGTGAGTACACTTCAATAGGTTAGTTTCCTAAAGCGTCTGTTGTACTGACGTAAAGTCGAGCCGTTGTTGCGGTTTATTTATAAAAAAATAAAAAAAATATTTCTAAACATTATGACGTTGAACATTGTGTGTTTTGTATCAGAGTCATGGATGTGTCTGTGTATAATATGTATGTATTTCCAAAAAAAGTATATATTTAGTATATAAACCAACTAGTATCCGTAACACAAGCCTCGTTGCTTAGCTCGGAACTAGGTGGCGCTGTGTGTCATAATGTCTAAGAATATTTTTATTTACTGAACAAAATCTTCTTAGAAGAAAGGCAGGCGAATTCGGGCCTGAAGGTTACTTTTGGCTTTTGGGGGCTGTCTTTATTACCGACATTCAAAAAGGCTCTATTAAATTCGGCTTACTTTGAATAAATTATATATTGACTAACTTTAGAGGGATTTCGTCTTTGTGAGTGATTTCAGATTATCGAACCTTTAAACTCACTCAATAGTCCTCTTGTACCTTTCACCTTTAGCACCTTACATATAGGTACGTAGGTAGGTATAATCAACATTATATGTAATTCTAGATCCTACTACTTTCTAACCGCAAGACAGCATCAGAAAACCTCAACTAAACACATTTACGTACAACTTTTTCTTTATAAATGTTGAGTGAGAAAATAATGAGGTAACGTGACTGCACTCACGGTGGGGCCATAGAATATAAAGGTGATACAGAAGGACAACACCGTTGATCTCATAGCACACATACATATACAGTATCGCTGTAGTGCATTGAGGATAGGGCTGTCACAATTAAGCGATGTTAATGAATCATTTCATAAAAATATACCCACATTATTAAAATTATTTTTTTATGAACGAAGTTAAAGGTCATATAATAATTTATTATTAGTAGGCCATATTTAATTGATTCCTGTTGAACTTCGACGAAGAAGACAGTTCTAATGCCACCAAAGCAAAGCAAAAGTTCTTATTTATTATTCTGACTTCTTAGTTTATGGTAATCAAATTTTATAATTTATTAAAAATTACAATTTACCAAAAAAAGTGTGATGTAAAAAATATTTAGCTTATTTCACTTGGTGTTGCCCTTATTATTTTAATTCACACTATCTTTTGCCCGAGATTTCGTGAGCAGAGAATTTGTAATTATATTCAATCAGCTTTATCATTAATCTGTTTCTTTAAGTCTTTCTATACTATAATAGTTCCCCGAGCTATTATTGGGAATTTCCTGATGGAAAAACCCTATAAAAAGATGCCCGTTCTGGTAAACGAACTCACGACCAACAAACACAGCAGTCATTCCAGCGAGTAACCGCTGTGACCAATGACCAGGCCGATCCTCGCAGTTTGGAAGATGGTCGTTCCAATAATTTACCTCAGTTTATTAATAATATATTTAAAATAGATTGCGATTTCTAATCACTTGTTTAGCAATATCTATATTATGCTAATTCCCTGTATCTTGTTTAACTGGAAGTTGGTCCTAACATACATAGCAAAATGCTAAACCGACATCGATTGGAACTAGTTTAGATATTTGTAGTATTTTGTATCGGAAGAATTTTAATTATATGAGTATAAAATCAAATACTAACGGTAAAATAATATAAGATAACGTATTAAATATAACCTGTTTTATTTGACATGCCTTTATTAGTTAATTTTAATTTGTAAGCGATTCTCTAAAATGCTGCTAAAAATACCTACGGAGCACATATTTACATATACATATAATACATATTGAAATGACAAGAAATGTATTTCTGGACTGCTCTCACGTCATCTCTCCTTTTCTCTCGCTTCATTTCTACGTGGATCAAATCTGCAACAGTTATTTTATTACGTACCATCACGCCTGTGGTCCCCGGCGGGTAGCTTAGGTGTACTAATGTACACCACATTAGCCGTATGTTTCTTGTCCCAAGTAATAAGGGGGCAAACCTATGAATAAAATATACGAATCCAAAATCCGAGCTGCTACTGAGAATTTCATAGAAAAACCCAATAATACAGCTTAACCTGGGAATCGAACGCAAGACCTTTTGAACAGCACTACACCGACAAGGCACTGTCTTTTTATGACACAAGCACCTATATATCTTTCTTTTCAACCAACTTCAAAAAAATAAGGAGGTTCTCAATTCGACTGAATATTTTTTTCATTTACTTAAAAGAGTTATAACGAGACTTAATTTCAAAACAACAAAACGAGTACCGTTGTAACAACACAAACTAATTAAATTTAGTGTCACTTAGAACAACAAAATATCTCTGTAATTACTGTGATCCGTTTTGGCGTACTTGTTAATTCAGTTCGGGGTGCTTATAATCAGATTAGTCCGGTCTTTGAAACTAACTTCGTGGTTTCCACTGGCTCTCAACTCGTAATTGCCTGTGGGGATTTGTAATTGTATAAAAACTGGCTCAGTTAGAAATGGAGCTAGATTTATCTATCTTCTTATATATAAAAATCTCGCATTACGGTGTTTGTTGCCGAACTCCTCCGAAACGGCTAGACGGATTATTATGAAACTTTTGGAAGTATTCAGTACCCACTACACAGTATCGGGAAAACATATAAGCAGTGGAACATGTAATCCTTTTTTTAAGTCATTTAAAAACAAGCCCGAAGAATAAACTGTAAATAATCAATTGAACAAAAATAATAAATAATAAATTGTTCTCCGAGTTTGTTTCGGCATTTCTTCTCAGAGGTCGTCAGTTAGGAAATGCCGATACCATCTAGATCCTAAAATAATGTTGCACATGACTTGTAAAAGTGTCTTTAAAATATCTATTTACAGAAATAAATAATCTATAATCATTTGTATCTAAGCCTGAATAATAATAATAATAATTTATTCGACACCAGATTTAGATTACAATTGGTTCAAAGACAAATCACAATTTGGAGAACAAAAACAGGTACCTACAATTAGTTTGAACCGCTGTCTCTTAAAATAGGTTCGACCTGGATTTTGGGAGTCAGTGTTCCTTCATAGTTTTAGTAAAAACACAATAACCACCAACGGAATTCGATGTTTATAATAATAATATCACAATTAAATTTTTTAAACTAAGGTGGTCCCATTAATTTTGCCATACATAAGAAATTAATGTATCGCATTATTTAGTTCTAAAAATGTAGTATTATTACCACAATATATAAACTAAATAACTGATAAACTTGAAATCCAGAACTAAATAAAATATTATTTAATGGATAATACAACTTTTGATCAGAACAGGCTTTAACATACAGGTATATATCTACAATATAATATAAAAAAAACACGTCACACGTTCATATAACACGTATTTCATACCACACTTCTTAAAGACACGTACAAAAATAATGTGTTAGGGTTCTGTAAGAAAATGCGCATCGCGTGGAACCATTCCCACAGATGTCTGGCATTCGCTTCAGACATTCCAATGTTCTGTGAACTTCTCTCAAGTCGTGTCTAATAGCTTTTGATTTAGAATAGAATTAGAATAACAAGCGCATGCATAAGGTTGCTTGTTTTCTCATTTATTATCACGCGATGCATGATATTTATGTCATCATTCTTTATTATTTAAACTTCCATTGTTATTAAAATTTTTACAGCATGTATACATACAGAGATTACGTGCGGCGATAAAATTCGCAAACATGTCTACTTATCATATGCTTACCAGCAACCGCCATTATTAAAAAGAAATTTAATTTACTGATAGTTTTTTTTCTTTCTTATTCCTACTCCACACATGCTTGAACTATGACAGGAGTATTAAGTTTTCTTTAAATGTGCTCATAAATATGTACCTATCTATTTAAGTATGTATGTAGATGTTGAAATTGTATCTAGGTAAAACCAGGGCTTTCCAGTACCTGACACCATGGCGCCTGTTATCAAAGTTTTCAGGTCATTACACACGTCACATATTATTGGGAGCGTGAGGTTTACCTCCTGCGAAAGTATAGTTCACTATAAACATATTTATATCTGTAGGAAAGTGTTTATCTTATAGTCACATGCGTTAGTTGTTTTATTTCATGTTCGGTAATAACAAGATACTTTTTTGATAATTTTTATTTGTATTAAAGTACCTATGTATAGTTACATTGACGACAGTACCAAATAGTTTGGTTATCCAACAAGAAAAAGAGAGAAATAGTATTAAACACCGGCACTATCTAGGAATTAAAACATTGACTTGTGTCCTTAAAAAGATCTATTTACAGAAATAAAATATGATTTAATTACACATATTGGAAACTGATAACCAGAATAATAATTGTAATACGTACAGCATGGCCATTGAATTTAAACGTCAGTATGCTCATGTGCCTACTTAGAGAGAATGATTATTAAATAAAATATTCCATGGAGTATAGAATGACCACTCTTCAAAAACCAAAGCCACTGTCTTTTTAATTATAATTGTCGGGAGAAATGGAGTCTCCGTGAAGAGATTTTATAATATCAAGTTGTTATTTAGTACATAGTAAATAACACAAAAAACAATCGAAGTTGAAACATATTCATATGATAGAAATATATTCTTAAACTAAAATAGACCAATCATTCAGTTTAAGAATATATTTCTATCATGGTCAGAAAGTCTTTTAGGGCGTAGTTTAAAAACTTATTACATTTTTCAAAGTCCATAAAAACATTACGAAACAATTTCCCTACAAATCATTTGGTAGTAACTCAAGGCCCATCGCATCAAGAGCTTTCAATATGCAATACATTTATGATGAGCTCCGTAATGGAATACTTCAACTTTGAGCTAAAGTCGAGACTGAATTTAAATTCAAATTTATTTTTATGTTATCCTGTGGTCATCGTACCGTGGCCTATCCTTGGAGGGAGGATCTATAGGTGGTACAGAGGCTACAGTTTTTATAACTGGCAATGTTGCTACCCGAGACGAAAGGCTGTAAAATTTTTTTTTTTTTATGGTTATAAGTGGGCAAACGAGCACGCGGCTCACCTCATGGTAAGTGATGACCGCCGCCTATGGACATTCGCAACACCAGAGGCTTGCAAATGCGTTGCCAAACCCCTTAGAAACCGTTCAGGTTTCTTAAAATAGGGAGTTAGTAAACTGACAGCAAACGGAATTCCCACTCACTCCCCCAATGAGCTCTGGTAACCTTACTCACTCGCAGAAAGACAACTATTGTTGATTCACTGCGGTCTTCTGTAACTTCATGGACTGAAAAGATTTTTTGACAGGGTCGGCAACTCGCGAACGACACATCTGGTATTGCAAACATCCAGAGGCTACAGTAATTGCTTACAATCAGGTGAGCCGTGAGCTTGAAAAATTTATATATTTGGTCACTTGATACTACACTTGGACACGATAAATTCAGGACAATTTTAGAAGGGAAGCGAGGAGACGGAAGTGAGAACGAATTGTTTCAAGAGATCAAAAAGAAGTAAGATAATATAGAACAGTGGCGATTGATCCACTAACAAGATTGGAGCTCCTTAATTAAAGACAAAGAATTGTTGTAACATTATTTTCAAAATTTTATAAGGTTTTTGTATAGTTCGTCTTACTTTAACTGAGAATTAAGATTGGCTTCTCTTATAAAAAAACTACGGGGATTTTTTTCTCATCGTGGGTGTATTTACGATTAAAAAAATTTAAGATCCGGAACAATTAATTGTATCCCTGCCCTAGTGATAATTTGTATCGTGCGGTGCCTGCTCTTTTGACTCAACAATAACGCCGGTCGTGTCATTTGAATTAATATTTAAAAGATGGCTGTGGAATGAACTACTTTCCGAGGTTTTCCCAAATGATAACAGCATTTTTTCTTGAAAAAGTTTTTACACGGTCGGCAACGCGCGATTCCTCTGGAGTTGCAAACGTCAAGCTGAGGTAGGTATACTAATGTACCCCTACATTTCGTCGGTATGTTTTTAGGCCCCATGCAATAGAGGGGGAGTCTATTGCTATCAACCGGGCACAAATCCAAACACTGAACTGATGCCGAGAATATCATATAACATAGAAATGACTCTTTGTTCGAAATGGGAATCGAAGACGTCTTGCTCAGTAGTCGCACTTTCCCATCACTAGACCAACGAGACAGTTATGCTTAAATCAACGTTTTATTACGTTGTTTCAGACTTATTTACACATCATAATGTATTGTAATCACAAGTAAAAGTCGTGTACCTAATACGAGCAGCCATGTTGCAGTGAAAGTGTAACAAAGCAGATGATCGGTCGGGAAAATAAGAATAAGTATTACTACTATGTACCTACTGAGTGGTTCCGTAATATAGTTGAAATGTTTTAAGGTACAGTCTAACAACCTAATTGGTATACATGTATCGACCGATCCATGTGTGGATGTAAACCAATTAGCTTGTTAGAGTGTACATATAGGTAAATACACAAGGCGAATATATGGAAATAAAGTTTGATTTATACAATATATTGAAATAAAACTCCTTTTTACGGATTTTATCGCGGTATATTTCTATCTATATTAATATTATTTTAACCCGACGTTTCGCATCCTTTACAGCATCCTTGGTCACGGGGCGACTGAGGTGTTGGTCGTCTTGAAGTTCTAATTACTAACAGCTACCTTACATTTTAATTATTATTGACAATCCGATTTACACAGAACGAGCTCACCGTGTCACCGTGTGAATAGTCATTTTATTTCAATTTCTAATATTCGAGAAAGTGTAAGAAATCAATATGATAAACAATATATCTAAACATTATGACACAACGCCAGCTAGTTCCGAGCTAGAAACGAAGCTTGTGTTACGGATACTAGAAGGTTGATGTACTACATGTCATCAACCCATTGATGTCCCACTGCTGGGCACGGGTCTCCTCTCAATTGAGAAGGATTAAGCTATAGTCCACCACGCTAGCCTACTGCGGGTTGGCAGACTTCACATGCCATCGAGAATTCTCTTAAGCATGCAGGTTTCCTCACGATGTTTTCCTTCACCGTTTGAGCATATGATAAATACGCACATAACTTCCGAAAAGTCAGTTGTGCATGCCTTGGGTTCGAACTCGAGACCTTTGACATCTCAGTCCACTGGTCACACCGCTAGGCTACCACAGCTCAGCAGCACAATACTACATGTGTATATTATATTTGTATACATTTTTAACAAAAATTATTGATGCTATACATTGGCTAAGGGATTATCATGATAATTATCATATTGATTGACGTTATATGAGCTTTCACACAGTTAAGATAATTATCACGGAAACCGTCATCCTGAGTTACATATTAAAAGCTTTGAACTCATCCAAACCAGAAGGTTATAATCATCCAATCTATGCCTGACACAGATGAGACGTCAACATAAGCCGTTTTAACGAGTAATTACGCATGATAACCTTTTCGACATGAACGTGTTAATTAAAAAAGTTTTGAAACTCGGCTTTGGAGGATAAAAGTAATAATAATAATAATAACATTTTCCGGACATTATTACACAACGCCATCTAGTTCCGTGGTAAGCAACGAGGCTTGTGTTACGGATACTAGTTGGTTGATATATTACATATAGTATACTTTTTTTTTTGTAAATACATAGGTACATAATAATATAATACATCCATGACTCGGAAACAAATGTTGATGCTCATCACACAAACATTCGAGTCATTCGACCCTACCGGGATTCATAGCACACTAGGCAGCGTTAACTACCGCTGAGCTAAACGGGTCGTCAAATTCGTCAAGTCGGGTATGGTATGATCGGCGCTGGTATATAGGTGAAACTCATGGCTTCATTTATAAATCGTGGCCTATTCAGTTCTTTTCAAATTCAGTACTGCCTCGTTGTTCTAGTCAGGTTCAATTCTCGGATCGAGTTGTGCTATTGGGTTTTCCTATGAAAATCTCAGTAGCAAGTCGGAGTTTCAATTCGTGCCCGTTTGACGGCAATAAGCCCGCCCCCTATTACATGGGACCTAAACCTCTGACGCTTCGGGGACGATAGGCATGATGGTATGTTATTTCAAATTACCTGCGATCCTCGCGAGATAACTTGACCGCTCTGAAGTTATATGCAATGCTAATGCTGTCTCACTCACTTTCAAGCATTCCGCCATTTTTTATCTGCACTGCTGTTTAGAAAGCCTAAGTTCAGACTGGTCAAATTTGTGACAGAACTAAGAAAAGTTTTGTGTCTAAATGTTGGAATATTAATTTCATCAAGTACGAAATTAAGCTTGTAATTACGTATTATTAAAGATACCAGTGTAGGAACAAATATTTAAAGGCTCTTAAGATGATTTATTGGCACACGAATGTTACTTTGTAAACGTAAATTACTAGTATGTTTGACGACGAAATAATTATATTGAAGCATGAAATTAATGATAATTACGGAATATTTAGACGATAACATTAATCATAATTAAGTTAGATATAAAATTATCACTTATCAAATCAGGTTTATCAGAGCATCAAACGAACAAGTATAATACTTGTTCGTGATTTCCATGTTAAAGGTATTATAATTAGGGCCATGTTCGAATTAGGGTCAGTAGCCACTAGAGCGAGGCAATATGAATATGTGTTATGTACAGTAAATCAATATAAATAAAAATGAAGCGCCGCAAATGTTTGTACGCGCATAACTTAGCGTGATTTTAATGGCATTTTCTGCCTCGCACACTCACTCTGTGGAACCAGCTGTCGCCGGCGGTCTTTTCATGCCATTATCACTTGGTAATCTTCGGGGAGACAGCATCATCATCATCATATCAACCGTCAGACGTCCACTGCTGTACGTAGGTGTCCCCCAAGGATCGCCACGACGACCGGTCCTGCGCCACCCGCATCCAGCGGATTCCAGTGACCTTAACCAGGTCGTCAGTCCACCTTGCTGGGGGCCTGCCCACGCTGCGTCTTGCAGTACGTGGTCGAAGACAGCATACTTATTCCTAAATGGTCGGCAACGCATTTGCACGTCCTCTGGTATTGCAGATGTCTATGGGCGGCGGTGATCACTTACCATAAGGTGAGCCTCCTGCCTGGTTGTCCTTTTATTTCCATAAAAATTCATCCGAAGTACTGCATAAAATTTTATCATTCTTTTATAATTTTGTTTGTTAGTGTCAGGACAAGGTATGAATAAGAAAATGTAAAATAAAGGAAAGTAAAAATAAGTGACGGTACGTAGTTCACTGGGCCAGCTAGTCATCATATAAAATGTAATATGTTCTTAAAATACTTCTAATGGTTGTGTGATGACCATGGACATTTGGAACTGAGTCATATAAAAAAACCAGCCGTTATTACGCAGCACCATCTAGTTCCGAGTACATATTACAAATATTCATCTCATCACACAAAGTTTTGCCCCTATCGGAATCCTTACTGCAACCTTTTATACCGCTGTACTAACATGATAAAAAATATTACATGTTTTCTATTTGAAATATTGTCTCAGCTCCTTAATTTCCTCTGATTTTAAAGGTTCACTGCCGTATTTAAAAGTGAGGAAAATTATATTTAACTTCGTTAAGGCTTCTTATAATTATATTGTTGTATATTACACCTACCTACTTGTATTTATAAAGACGGAACTCTAAGCGCCCAAAAAGAACCGTTCGGAGAGACCGACACTTGTTTTTTTCTTATTTGTGTGTTCTAATTTAGTTCATGATAGGGCTGTGCCAAGTGTCGAAATATACACATTATACTAAGAATATTATAAGATTGTTGTATTGATAGCTGATACTAACGCTAATAATAATTACACATTGAAATATATAATCGTTTTTGTAATAATATAATGCAATAACATTCGTAAAAAGTACTAAGTATCTTGAAATATGCACAATATTATGATTACTGCTTTGTGACTGAGATTTTCTGCAGTGACCGAGCCTTCTGTTAGGATATTGAAGATATAAGGGATACTGGATAAAAACAATACAATAATACTCGCTAAAAACAAAAATAAACAGCATCAATTTCTTTAACCGTAAATAACCGTAAAAAATCGAATTTAAAATTTCAGTAGTCAAGCTTGACCACACAAACAATGTGGTAATTCCTTAATTAAATTTTAAACGAAATAAATTTCTTTCACCAAAGACTATTTGAAGACTACTGCTGTGGTAGCCTAGCGGTGTGACCAGTGGACTGAGATATCAGAGGTCTCGAGTTCGAATCCAAGGCACGCATCACTGACTTTTCAAAAGTGTTTGTCACATGCTCAAACGGTGAAGGAAAACATTGTGAGGAAACCTGCATGCTTGAGAGAATTCTCGATGGCATGTAAAGTCTGCCAACCTGCAGTAGGCTAGCGTGGTGGACTATTGCCTAATCCCTCTCAATTAAGAGGAGACCCGTGCCCAGCAGTAGGATATTAATGGGTTGATGATGAAAGACTATTTAAGGATTAAAATATATATTTACTATATAAACAGTTTAATATTTTCCCCCATGGGAAAAGGCGTGACTGTATGTATGTATGTATAAACAGTTTAATAATGACAGCCCTATATCACAATACGACATCCACCGCGGAGCATTGGCCAAAAGTAGGTAAACTAAAATAACTGCAAACTGTTCAGATTATTGTTCTATCTAACTGTCCGGTTAAATTGGAAATTTCATTTTTTGTACTTGTATAAATAAACATACAGTGCTATATTCTATTGTACTGACATCTTGCATTTACGCGAATATTAGAAATGAGATAGAAACTTCTTTTTACAGATTGTATCGCAGTTGATATTACTTTCGTTACGAGTACTATCTAACAAGTAATTTTATTTTACTATAGGTATTGTATTGTGTCAATATTATTTAAAAGGTATTTTTTTTAATATTATTAACAAATAAGTATTATTATTGTAATACAATGATAAAATAATATAAGGATTCAATTTAGTGATTAAACAGAGACTAAGTCAGACAGAGCGTCATTAATATCAATAAAAAATATAAATGTTAATATAATTGATTGCATAACTATAATAAAAAAAAACTATAATAGTTATTGTTAAGATAAGGTTAAATTCTCAAATTAATTTCATCAATTTCAATCGTTCACCTTCACCCCATAGCAAAAGAACACTTGAAGATCAATGTAAGGTTATTATTAATTAAAGAGCTCTGTTTCCTTTAATTTTACTTCCGTTATGGTTCTAAAGAAGTCGTCGTGTTGTATCAAATGACCAAACATATTTCCTCTGCTATTCTCTATGGTTCTTAGCAGTTGTCTTTTATCGCATACAATCACAATCAATGTAAGGTGTAGGTACATTAAAACTGACCGTGACAGTGCTTTAATAAATGAGAAAGTATGTCTCGGTATTTTTACGACTGAAGCCATTTCACAAAAACATCGATAATAAATTTCTCATTAACCCATTTAATGTCCCACTGCTGGGCGGAAGTCTTCACTTATTTGAAACGGATTAAGCTATAGCCTGCGACGCTAGCCTACTGCGGGTTGATAGACTTCACACGGCATCAAGAAAATCTCTCAGGCATGCAGGTATTGCAGGTTTCTCCGCAATGTTCTCGTTTGAGCATGTGATAAATACACACATAACTTGGTAAAGTCAGAGGTGACTGCTTTGAGATAAAATTTGAGTTTTTTTTATTTTCCCAGTCAACGATAATTGGCCCAGTAAGTCTATGGTCATAGTAATACTATGTGTGAGTTGTCAATAAAATTAGAGCAGCTTTTAGCAGCTTTTAGAGTTGTGGCATTCTTATATCAATTAACCTAAATTGATCGATAAAGCTTTAACCACATACTGTGGACACCACACACCAGTGGTCATTTTACTCTCTGTGCTTGCGGCCGTACCACAGTTCTGATGCACACTCTCCGAAATTTATTCAGTAACATACAGACAAACTCACCACCCTGCGACGATGTTCAAGGCTTTGAAGCCTTATTTATAGGTACATATTTAAATACATGTGTACCGTCACCTATTTACTATATTCTTATTCATTAATTGAAAATCACAATGCCATTAAATATTAAACTAAAATCTATGGCTAGTAACCAAGAACTCCAATCCTGTAAACACTTTTGCTTAACTTTTACAAAAATCTTGGCTCTTTGTATACAAGATTTTCATATTTAAATAACATAAAATCCACACACCACGCTTGTTAGAATATATTATTTTATATTTACAGACTTATTTCTAAACAAAAATCCAACGTGGTAGCGCAGGAAAATAAGTGTGGCATATTTACTGCATATTCAATGTGCCAGAATTGAGTGCGGTGATCGGTGTTAGAAAGAAAATCTGTATATATATATAAATATATGTATGGAAATTTTCTGGCGACTCAACATGCATTGGATAAGAGTATCTAGAGGCATTGCATGTCGCCAGGGATGAATTTAGGCTTTCAAAGCGAGCTTGCTTCTAGAACTTCTTTCTAGAATTTTCTGTTCAGAATTTTTTAACACGAAGTATTGAGGTGTTGTTATGAACGGGACTGGTCGGTTAATGTTATACTTTCTTCATTCCATTTCTTCTTGGAAGGCAATTCTCCTTATTGAATTTATTCTCGATAAAAAAAAAGTTTATCTCTTATTAGATTTTCTTATTGATAAAATAATATACTACTCGACAAAGTTCGACGTATTAATGGCATTTTCTTGTAAAAGTTCTAATTCTTATTGTCTATTTAATTTGATTTCAGAAAAGCTTTTTGCGATGGCCTTATTCATCATGTAGGTATTATTTAAAACCTTTTAATCAACTCTGTGTATTTTTTAACTACAGCAGACATTTTGGTAAAGACACATTTTTAAACAGTTAAATGATGTTAGGTTTTAAGGTGTACAAGAACTTTGTTTTTCACATGTGTCACCATAATTAGCGTCTTACAGTTATATGTATATTTTATCACTGATAAACTTTAAATGTTATTGCAGTAACGATTCTTCGTACTTGAACTTTGTCCAGTGGGGAATATGATCGTGTTTCTTGCCATTCCTTCTCTATAACATTTAAGTCTTACAACAGATTGAAACATTAAAAAAAAACTGTAACAATGGTTTATTTATTTTTGTAATGATATCCCAAATCCCAAACTTGGTAATAATTTGCTAAGCATTTATGAAATATTAAGGCAGTATCTGACCAATTCCACGAAGTGGATCTAATAGAATATTAGCAGTAACTGTTGCTATTTTTGCAAGTGACCGAGATAAAACTCATTAATAATAAATTAGGTAGATCTGTCTGTAATTACTTAATATTCATGCGAAATTATGTCTAATACTATTAGGTATTAAGGTCTATATTCCACTTGGAAATACAGCGAAGTTTTTCTATATTACAATACGAAGTAGTAGGTAGCAAAAAAGTACAGTGTACCTAATTACTTAGATTTAATTGCTCGTGAAATAGGTTAACTTTATATATACCTACATAGCTGTCGGTTATCCTCTGTCTATCTAATTTATTATTATTATTTGTAAGTGAGAAATTGTATGTTTGCAATACATACATACATTCACTCCCTATTTTTTATAGGGTTAGGCAGAAACTACAGCATGCCACGAGCTACGATCTCTGCATACCGTTTTTGCCTCGTCCACATTAATAAATCTTTGTCATGCACGCGCGCCGGTTATGAGTACTGTCCGTCTAACCGTTGTAATAAAGGTATATTAACTATGTACCTTTGTAAACGTATTTATAATCACTTGCACAGCGAAATGGTCGAAATGCTACCGTTTTTTTTATTTTATTAAAGAAGAAACGAAGAATTTCTTATGTGTGGTAGGTGCATTAACAAATACAAATATTAATCATTCACAAACACCTAAACAAGGAGCAACTACCTGTACGCCATACATAATATACGCATATTTGTTCCGTACAGGGATCGAACCCGCGACACGTAGATGCCGATCCCTCGACCAACAAACTGTGCCGTCAAATTAATTAAATTCTATGAAAATAGTCTTTACGCACTCCGTCTCTATATAAACATTGATAAAGAAATAAAGTGCTGGGGCAGGAGTATTTTAGAAAGTGTGAAATAAGAATTTAATAAGCCCTTCAAGTATCGCTAAACGGAAAACAAACACGTTATTTAAATATAGTAACTATCAACAATAAATTACTGTACGGTTAAAGTATATAAATAAAGGTAGAACTTGTAATACTAAAATAAGCTTTAGAAATTGAAATTGGTACTCATTAAAAACATTCTATTGCAGAAGGTAGATTTGTATACGATAAGTAGGTTTAATGAAATTATTTTTGTTCTGCAAATATAGGTACTTAATTTTTTTTGAGGACACTACGAGTCTATTAATTATTACATAGTTGGTACCGGTCTTTCCTAACTCACGACCTCGGAGAAGAAACCGAAACATTCAGAAAATCTAGTATCTTTTAAAATGTAACCATTGCAATATTTAATATGTGTCATGATTGTAAGAAATTCTAAAATTTCAGGTCCTTGAAAAATCTTGTGTTATTGGGTAAATAGATTATGAATCAGGATAGAGGAATATGCGTATAACTATCGCCAAATTTTCAGTATTCTAAAGTATTTTATGACTGAAATATTTACATGAACAAACAGATTAATATTACGTATACCATGATTTAAACCTTTCTTTGCTTACCGAGCCACAGGTGTTAAGAACAAAAATACCCTACGACAACGCCAATAATGTTTATTTTGTTTCAACACGTTTGTTTCCCGTCACCTCGCCTAATCCGACCCTGTTAACACTTACATTTTTGGATAATATTCCGTTGCTTAGCACGCGCCCCGGTTTCTGCGAAGACCCTCCTTAAATGCTGTTTGTTTTTTTTTTCAAAACAAACTCTTACTCCAAAGGCGATGTTTATCTTATGCAAATTACTAAAAGGCGCGAATTTAATACTTCTTTCAAGATACTCCCGTCTTCCTTTAAACAGTTTACCTTTAAAATTTGTTAAGTTACAAGCTTCTAAATTTCTATATTTATAACTTGTTAACAGTAAATAATCCTGTAATACTTTATTGTTCGGATCGACAGATATCTTTCACGAAGTTGTAAGAGTTTGTAAGTACTATTATTTGGTGTAAGGCTTACACAACAAAGAAATGTTTTCCACAGATGTTACAGAAATACGTATCTATTATTTTTCACTCGGAAAATATTGTTGTTCTGCTGTAGAAATACTGTGAGTGACGAATATGACACCGAAAGTATTTTTAGACCGTTTTTTAACTCTCTTTAAGTGAATCGATAGCTTGAAATATATAGGCCAAGATTCTGACTTCCCAAAATGATGAGCTTCAATTAATAATAAATATTTCCGGACATCCGGGATATACAACATAATAAAATACTTTTTTTTTTTTGTAAATAGGTACATACTTATTATACATAGATACATCCATGACTCGGATACAAATGTTGATGCTCATCACACAAACATTTGTCCCTACCGGGATTCGAACCCGGGACCCATAGCACAGCAGGCAGCGTTAACTAGCGCTGAGCTAAACGGGTCGTCAACAATTGCTTGAAAACTGTGAATAAAGATATCATAAGTGTGAATAATCATATCACCATTATTTCAATGGTGTGTTAAGTCTGTCTTCACGCAGTAGGCTAGCGTGATGGACTATAGCCTATTTCCTCTCAATTTTAGAGCGGACCCATGCCTAGCAGTAGGACAACGAATAATGTCTAAAGAAGTCTCTTCTTGAAGATCTGCGAGAGAAAAACATAAAGATATTTAAACACGAGTCTATCGTTGTTGCAGGAAGTCTACTCTCTCTCGGCAAAGTCCTCAACTTCTTCCCAGTGGGTGGGGAGAGGGAGTGCCAGCCGGAGGGGCATAACATCGCGAAGGCAGGCATCTGCCTCAACCCTTACGACTGCCGCCAAAGAGACGGCAGGGCTTCAGGTGACTGCGCTCAAGGACTTGGCGTATGTTGTGTCTGTAAGTATTGCTTATTTTTTACATACAGCTGCCTCGTTGGTCTAATGGTCTGCTGAGCAAGAGATCTTGGGTTTAAAACCCAGGTCAAGGATAGTGTTGTTGAGTTTTACGATTTTACTATAAAATTTTCACTAGCAACTCGGAATTTGGATTCGTGCCCTGTTGATGGTAATAGGCTCGCTCCCAATACATGGAAGCGAGCCTATACCGGCGAAATGTGGGTGTACATTAGCACATCCTGATTAACACTTCGGAGGCGGCAGATATGATGGTATACTATGTTACTGATGTGAGTTAAGGGAAGTTACGTCACTATCAATCACCAATTGCTCCAAGCAGATGTATGCATACATTTGTTATAAAACATTGAATAAGTTTCTACAATAGCAAGTTCACTCTCCTGTCAGTAGGTACTATATAGTAGTCCAAATGGAAGAATTAGTCTTATATCTGAGAACATTAAACGCAGTCTGGGTTCAAGGAAAGATTTTACTTGAGCTACAGACTACACAATAACACAACAAACAGTTTATCTTCCCCGTTCCCACGATCATTATTTGGGACAAACAATACATCACAGTTCACAGTTTAACTCAGTTGAATCTGTAGTTCTAGTTACATTTGATTAATCACTATCTCAGCTGTTTCATGCCCTTGAATAGTTTTACGCCGCACTTGAAAACATTGCGGAAACTTTGTTGATTGTGTACGAGTTTTGGGCTCTAAGTGTTGTGAAGTAACTTCTCAAGTAGCAATTCATTCGAGTTTTCAAAGTGTATCTTAGCTTTTTCTGTAACATATCCTACGTTATTAACAATGTTAATCATGTTTTTATTTAAACACTGGGTTTTTTCCGCGATTTTGTCTGCGTATAATTGGTATTTTGGTAAGCATATTCTTACGAAAAGTTAAATAAATACTATTGAAGTGTTATAGTATTTTCTTCAGTTCGCGCGCCGCGTTTGTCAAGGCAACACCTCGTTTGTGTGCCTCCGATATTTATTTTCTAAAAAAGTGGTTTAGAATTCATGTTTGTACCAATAGTTTGTTAAGTACTCCTGCTCATATTTCACCGAAGCTAAGTGAAGTTTATTTGACTACTATAAGTGCAGTGTAACCAAAGTTATAGCAAAAATATTTCCAACATTTTAAATAACGGTCAAAGACCAAGCGTATTCATTCAACATCCAAAGGCCCGTGCTACACGCACCGCCCGCGCCACCTCCACTGCCACTATCGCTGTACTAGTCGCACACTTACTGCGCGCTGCTCACACAAGTTCTGTACGTCATTGTCGCCGCTCGCTGTTGCCGTGCTGCTCGCACACTTACTACGCACTGCTCACACAACTACCAAACGTCATCGTCGACGCTCGCTGTCGTCGTATTACTCGCACACTTACTGCGCGCTGCTTGCACACTAACTGTGCGCGAACTGTATAGCCGACTTACGCATGACCGCTTTGTTTACATATTGCGTTAGGTCAGAATAAAATATTCGCTTTTCTCTCAATAACGCTTTCCTTGCAATAACACTTACGCTTTTACTGAAGACAATATGAGTTGCTCTGCTTGTTGTATCGATATTTGTGATGATGAAGAACGACTTTGCTGCATGCAAGAGCATTGTGGTAAGCTTTTTCACCTGATATGCATTGGTAAAAAGAATGTTCCAAGTACGGACGAAACATATTCGTGGGTCTGCCCTGAATGTCGCTGCTCCGTAAAAAGAGGTGGAGATAATAGTTTCACCCCTGTTGGCTCTAATTGGCCGGATCCAAATGTAACACTGAGAAGGACAAGGACTCAAGTGGCCAGGAGTAGTTCTTTCACCGACTCCGATAATGATCATACTAGCGCTATGTTTGATCTACGTTCTGAAATGGCAACTTTGAAAGATCTATTAAACAGAGCATTATCCTTGGTGAGTAGTCATGAATTAAAACTGGAAAGATATGCCGTTCAGGTAGAGCAACTAAACTCAAGACTTGAAAAATATGAAAAGTCGGGAATTTATTATAATGGAACGAGCGAATTGCAACCCGCACCTACACGTGGCTCACTGACTATACCTACCAAACAACTGATAAAAAAAGCTCAAAGTGTCGAAATTCAAGAGAAAGAAACCCCTATCATCTCAAGCTTGCATTCCAATATTACGGACACCCAGCCGCTTACACCTAAACACCAAGCAATAGATACCTCTGAGACAATGAACTACCAAAATCAAGCAATAGATAACAGTGCACAGAATAATATTAGGATTGAAATGACAGGCAATATGGAAGTCAACAATGAGGAGTGGACTGTGGTGAAGAAAAGAAACAACCGGCGTGCACCGCCGCTGTGTGGGACTGCTGATCCTGCCGTTATTAGTTTGAAAGCTGCCGAAGCTCGTAAATACATTCATTTATGGAATATGGCCTCAGGTTTGGAAGAAGTACGTCAGTATCTAAAACAAGTATGTCCAACAGCCACGATAGAAGAGATTGTACCACGTGGAGATTATAAGTCCTATAAAATCGGCGTCCCAGTTCAACATTACGACCAGTGTTTCTCTATAAACGTCTGGCCAGTCAATGCTAGAATTAAACCTTGGATAAACTACAGGAAAACAGTCCATCCCACCAGACCCACTAATAGTGCAATAATGGTGCCCAGTCAACTGCAGTCCTTTCGTGGCCCCAGAACAGCAACACATCAAAGTTAAACACATTAACGCTTTCTACCAGAATGTCCGAGGTCTAAAAACCAAACTTTCAATGTGGCGAAACAACCTCGCCATCTCAAATTATAACCTCGTCGCTATCTCTGAAACATTTTTGGACTCTTCTGTTCACGATCCTGAACTCGAAAGTGGTGACTGGAGTGTACTGCGCCGTGATAGAAAAACGCCGTGTGGAGGCGTCTTGCTGGCGGCACGACCTTCTATTGTACTACGCAGAAAACAGGAGTACGAGACTGACTGTGGGGAGGATCTGTGGGCATCTTTTACCTGGCGTGGTCATCCATTTCTCATATGTGTAGTGTATATAAAGCCTAGTGCCAATGATGAGGAATATATGCGTTGGTTTTGTAAGGTTGAGAGTTTTGTGCACAGTTATACAGGATCAATCATTATCATGGGTGACATTAATCTCAATAGTGCTTCAACTTGTATTAAAAATTATTATGCCTATTTTGTATCTTTTTGTGCTTTTGTTGATAAAAATGTAATTCTAAATAGCCACGGAGGAATGTTAGATGTAATATTAGTCCGGGATGGCATCCAAGACGCGGTAGTTAATAGTGTAGATGGACTTGTGCCACCCGATGCTTATCATCCTCCGTTGAACATAGAGATAAAGGTCGAATCAGTTCATGGATCAAATGTTATTCAATCGAGTAACATAAATCCAGCAAAGGATTGGAATTTTAACAAATGTGATTTCGTACAACTTTACCAATCCCTGTCCGAAATTTCTTGGGATCCAGTTTTACACACTTTTGATGTTGAAGATGCTGTAAGTAAATTTTATAATAACATCTACAAAATATTTGATAACTACGTGCCTAAAAAACATCGTACCAAATCCACTTGCAAACGATATCCTGTTTGGTTCACCTATGAAATAATTAATGATATTAAACTAAAAGTAAAACTGCATGCAATTTGGAAACGTACCAATCGCAGCGATGATTACAAGATTTTTGCGGACCTCAGAAACTCCTTAAAACATCGTTCTGCAGAAGCTTATAGTTTGTACATGAGGCGCATTGAAAATAATATTAAAAGCAACCCTCTTGACTTTTGGCGACACGTTAACAGCTTACGATCTAAGGGAGGTTTTGAGCCTAGGGTTAGCTATAATGGCGACTATTTCTCAGGTGCAGCAGCTGCTGAAGCATTTGCGAAATTTTTTGCTAGTGTATTTCTACCTGAAATACCCCAATTAAATGCAGCATGTGTTAACAATATTGAAACTAATTCCAATAGTAATTACATAAATGTTTTCCAATTTACCCTTGCTGACGTCCAGTACGGTATTGACAAATTAAAACCCAGAAGCTCTATAGGACCTGATAGTATTCCACCTTTCATTTTGAAACATTTCAAGGAACTATTTTCCGCTCCTCTATGTCACATTTTTAATTTGTCGTTAAAGACAGGCATATATCCATACCACTGGAAAATCTCGCGAGTGACACCCATACCTAAAACTACTAATAAATCAGCTGTTGAAGATTATCGACCTATAGCTATATTGTCATCGCCAGCTAAGATATTCGAAAATGTTCTCCATAAACTTATATACTCTCAAGTTGAAAAATATTTGAGTAACAACCAGCACGGTTTTAGATGCAAAAGGTCTGTCAATACCAACCTGCTGACGATCACGGAGTACATTTCAAAACATCTTGACAAGAAGCAACAGGTAGATGTACTTTATTTTGATTTTTGTAAAGCTTTCGACAGAGTTAATAATGACATCTTGCTTCTTAAACTCAGCGCCATTGGTTTCTGTCCAAACTTACTTCGACTTTTAGCTGACTATCTTCGTGACCGTCAGCAAATTGTAAGGCTGGGTATCTATGAGTCTCATCCCTACCATACACGCTCTGGTGTAAGTCAAGGATCAATACTTGGGCCTCTATTATTTATACTCATGGTAAATGACCTACCATTTGTAGTAAAATTTTCAGAGTGTCTTCTTTACGCAGATGACCTCAAACTTTATAGTGTGGTCCACACCGTATCGGATTGCGAAGCTATGCAGAATGATATAAATGCCATATATGACTGGGGAGTTCAAAATAAAATGCAGTTCAATTCGTCCAAATGCTATGTAATGACCTTCGGTCGAATGCGACACCCAATCAATTTCGATTACAAAATAAATAATGCTTTAATAACCAGATCAACCAACATGAAGGACTTGGGTGTCACATTTGACCAGAGGCTTACTTTTCACGACCATATTTCTACAGTTGCCAAAGAATCTTATAGAAGGCTAGGGTTTGTTCTCCGGAACGCCCGTGATTTCCAAAACCAGCATGTAATAAGGCTTTTATACAGCACACTTGTCCGAACCAAGCTAGAAGCCAGTTCTTCTGTGTGGAATCCGCACGAAGGTAAGTATGCACTTCTTCTAGAAAAAGTGCAAAAAGCATTCCTGCGATTTCTCTACAGAAGAACTCTCGGCTACTATCCCTACCTCTATCCTACCAAGTTCCTCTTAGGCTGTTTAGGGTATCACATGCTGGAGACCAGAAGGGCATGTGACCAGGTAGGCGTTATGCTTAAAATATCTAAAGGTATGACGGATGCACCGGATATCCATAATGAGCTGATTCGACTCTACACACCGAATAACTACCTCCGTTGCAGAAAACATCAACTGCTAGATGTGCCCTTGTGTCAGACTGCAGCACGTGCTGCGTCTCCTGTACCGCGCGTGTTAACTGCACTAAATAAGCTCGTGGAAGCCAACCCGGACTGTGATATCTTTGATGATAAATTCGCCAATTTTATGTGTCAGTGTTTACAATTTTGTGAAAATCATTTTATTTAATTAGTTTATGTTTACTCCTTTTTTTTTTCCCTTATATTTACATTTGTCTTATCTTTGATTTATGTAATTGGTTTATTTAAGCCGTGTAAATCAAATAAATAAATAAATAAAAATAAATAAATTAAGAAATTAATGATTCCCCATTTTCAGTAGTCTTTAGGCAAATAAAATGATAACATACTTAACATACCATGACAATGATTTCATAGGTAAATGATGATGGTAAAGATCTATTTAGCTCAGCGGTAGTTAACGCTGCCTGCTGTGATATGGGTCACGGGTTCGAATCCTGGTATGGCGGGATACCAATTACCCCCGCTATTTTGTTTCTATGTGACATCATTACTCAATTAATCAATTAAATTTGAGATATTGTTATTACTTAGTTTTCTCTAAGTATTTACTGTAATGCCATACCAAAAAGAGAATAGCGGATTTCGCTATCTTTTATTGACGTAATAAAACACAGCTTATGATCTTCAAACGGCTATACAGATTTTCTTGAATGACAGGTAAGAAACACACTCTTCCCACAAACAATCTCAATCGGTTCACCGGTTTAACAATTACAAGCTATTTATTGTAAGTATTATAAAGGAGATGTTCGCTTTTTGTATGGAACTTGGTTTTTTATTCCGAGAAAAATCTAACCAGCATCAAAGTCTACTCAAATAAAAACGACAAAAATATGGAACTTAGAACTACTGAAATAATATTTTTAAACCCCTCCATTTAAGCGAAAAATGATATCTTAGTAATTGATGTTATTACTATTTTATTAGTTGTTGGCAACCCTTAAAAAAGCTCCGCCACACTCGATAATGTCATAATTGACAAATAGTAACTGGCGTTAGAGATGTGGCAACTTAGGATAAAACACGCTTCAAGTTACTCGGATTGAAATTCATGTGATCCGGGAGTTCGATAATATCAATTATTTTATTGCGATACCAAAGTATCAGGTATAAAAGAAGACATTTATTTTCTAAATATATTTTAAAATAGATAATATAACATAAAAGACCCAATAGAAAAAAATCATTAGATTTTCTAGGATAAATCGATTTTCTTGGCCTGAAAAATCGATTCTTCGATTAATTGATTGTAGATCCCACCCCTATTGGCCTAGCGCGTCGTGGTCTGATTCTGATCTGTGAAGATCGTCACATCCATACTTACTTTACTCTTTGGTCACATCACAGTATCGTTCGTACATAATGAGACAGTATTAATCAGAGGAAGAATAAAGTGACGCCACATTAGTAAACGAGTGTATTACACATTATTATATTTTATTGAAAGTGGCAGAGAATAGTTGGCAAAAGTGTATTTCTGACGATTATTGTAGTTGCATAATTGGGAAAAGGACTGTTGGAAGCTGCTGTGCTCATGTGATGACAATTGTCTGGTATCTTGGATGGGCTCGGCATCAAAATAATATATAGCTCCACTGCTTTTCTTGACAGTATTTTAATAAGAGAAGACAGGAAATCAATAAATAAATACTATTTATAAACTTGTTTTATTTATACAAAACTGTACATTACGTCCAATTATAGCTTGGTATTAATCAGTTTAATAGCATAATTTTCGAAAGCCTTTTCACCCACTTCCGATCTTGATTCAAATACAAGGAATTCTCTTATTTTTATTAACTATGGTTTCGATCAGAAGATAACATTGTTATTCATTATCTTCGACTGATAGTAAGCTAAAACCGGGTCTTAGTAAAATATTGTAATTTACACGTGAACATTCAGTGGTAGCTATGACTAAATAGCGTGGTCTCAGTTATTGTTGGATAATGACACAGAATGACATTTTTGACTAAAAATAATGTAATAGCGATTGTAATTGATTGTATTATTGTAGTTTTTTTTGTTTTGTTTACAATAGTTTACATTGACAGATCATCAAATATTGATTTTGATTGACACTGACGGTTATCCTGTGTCTATTTTGACAAGTTTACTTTTTTTTGGATGTGTTCACTTTATTAATCTAGCCACATAAAAAGGTTCGTTCGTTTTAGAAGTAAATTCTCACTAAAATAAAAAACGATTTTTCCCAAAATAGGAGGGCTTTAAAAATGCATGATATAGTCAGAAGCCCTAGGTTTTAAGAAGTCTATCCAAATATATGTGGCTTATCCTGGTTAGAATTATTAAATAATAAAAAACCATTTCCGGACATGTCCTTTGTAAGGAGGTTACACATTATTGATCCAGCCGCTATCAAAAAAGCATGCATGACACTTATTGATTTCTTATTGAGTGCATCACAAAGTGTGTATACCTACTGAGCCTAGGGTTAGCCATTAAGCTTAATTTTTACAGCATACACGGTCAACATCCCAACACCTCACAGGTAAAGTTTGTTAGCCTTTTCAATAGGCTACCGCTTTCTAGCGCCGCTCATACCATATTGGCGTATTTTACGACACATTGTTGTAAAATGCAATCTTAGAATTTCTAAATTCTCTTTTACGTCCGCTTTTCCCGGATTTTGTGAGTTGTTCCACTATTATAACTTTACACAAGCTAGTATTGTTTTTTCCGATGACTTTCACTGGATGAGGACAACTTAAGATTAGACTTTGTGGTATTACCTAGAAGATACTTATGTCCAGCTGTGAGCAAATATAGGGTTAAGGCGACTGCTGTGATAGCCAATTGGTGCGACCGGTAGAATTAGAAGTAAAGGGTCTTAAATTCGATGGCATGCACCACAGACTTATCGAAGATATAAGCGTATTTATCACATACTCAAACAGTGAAAGGAAGCATCGTGAGAAGACCTGCATGCCTGGTACACGCGCTAGGCTACCGAGGTGGAATATATCCTAATCTCTATAAATCTTAAGCCCAGCGTCCCTTTACACTAAATGGGTTGATGAGGAATGTGTTATGTAAAGACAACATATTTCTAGACCACCACTCACGGAGTGATTCTCACTGCACAACTCATAGAGGAACAACTCGTTTCACTACATAGTCTTTGCCGTATATTACTTGAATTGTCGCCGTTAATATTTTACGGTCAGGCCATCAAAGATTCCGACAGACGACAATGTAATTTACACGATAGCGTCTATCTTTCAGCAGCTACCTCCGTTACACAAGCCAGTCGTCAGTACGTCGGTTGCGGTTTCGACCGATGCCCCTAATGTCTGCAATATCCGGGCAGTATCGTCCAATGCCCAATGTTCTGTTTTGTCGAATTATATATTTGAGTTATGTGTTGTTGGGCAGTGCTGCAATATGTGCAGTATTTGCGACGATTGTCCCTGACAATTTGTCTATACTACCATTGGTAACAGGATTGTTAATTGGTATAACTTTTAATTAAACATCATTTACCTATCTACTATCCAACTACTCTGTACGAGTCACTTTTCTACTACTCTACGCTGGCCTAGTGTGTTGGCAGTCGTCAAATCATCATCATAACCATCATCATAGTCCACCCATTTTATGTCCCACTGCTGGGCACAGGTCTTCTCTTATTTCAGAGGTAGTACGTTGGCCTAGTATGGGTTGGCAGACTTCACATGTCATAGAGAAAATCTCTCAGGCAGGTTTACTGGCGATGGTTTTCTTCACCGTTGCAATGAGTGGTTAGCAGATGATTAGAAAGAGATACAGGTGTGTCCATTGGATCTTGAACTCTTGTCTTATGATTTAGCAGTCTGTACTGTCATTGTTTTTTTATTCAGATACAATAAATATAAACGGTAAATATAACAGTCGGAATATTTCGTTTGTTCCGCGTTCGCTCGAAAATAACTTTATACTAAATCGCTCTAAAATAGTAGCTTAGAAGTTAACGCCAGACTTTGGGCAGTAATAGCTTATGTCAGCCAGAATTTATGCCAGTTATTTGAGACCCTGATAGCATGAACTGTAAAAGATAGATAAATGCAAAAGGCGAACTTCAATGTGTTTCATTGACTTCATGCAATATCCAATTCTATTGATCTAACATTTTTCTTCTAGCTTCTTAAATTTGGGTAGCTTTTGAGTATTTGCCTATCAGTCAACTATTAGATACTGCATCATAAAAATAATAGAAAAAAAGTTAAAAACATTAACATTACACAGTTTCAAACATTTGAACGCTCTATTCCAGATGAATCAATTAATCACTGCTTATCAACTTACATTTCTTTAAAAAATAGGTTTTTTATGTCATAAGTTTGGCAACGGCCTGCCTGATGGTAAGCGGTCACCGTAGCCTATAGACGTTTGCAACACAAAATTTCACACCATGATTTGGATTATCTCTAGTATTCTGTGCGCCTTTATTTTTTGTTTATTTTTTTTTATTGCGATAAGGGGGCAGACGAGCAGGCGGCTCACCTGATGGTAAGTGATCACCGCCGCCCATGGACATTAGCAACACCTGAAGGCTTGCAAATGCGTTGCACACCCCTGCAGAAACCGTTTTAGTTTCTTAAAATAGGGAATTTCTAAACTGACAGCAAATGGAAGATGCCCATGCTGTTAGAATAGTCACTCCCCAACGAGCTCTGGTAACCTTAGTCACTCGCAGAAAGACAACTATTGTTGATTCACTACGGTACTTCCCCAGTCGGGCAGCTCAATTTGAGCGAGGAATCTCATACAGACATTAATTTCAAACACAAACCTAGAACATTAGTAACATTAACATTGCAAATTAACATCATCATCATCAACCCATTATTGTCTCACTGCAATTCATGGATCTCCTCTCATTTTTTAAGAGGGATTAGGCTATAGTCCAACACTCTAGCCTCCTGCAGTTTTGCGAATTCACATGCCATTGAGAGTGTCCCTCAAGCATGCAGGTTTACTCACAATGTTTTTCCTTCACCGTTTGAGCATATGATAATTACCATTATAGTTTCAAATTTACTGTTAGTTACCTAGGCAGTATTTAAAGAAGCCCAAGCTTTATCCAAGAATATTCAACAGCGCCCCTAAAACTGACATATACCTTCTGACCGTATTGTTGTCGTGGTACCATCAAGTATTAGTTATTTCAGGATCTTAAGTGCTCGCCATGCGTTTTTGTTTGAGCTGTCCAATTTATGTCCTAAATTCATAAAATATAATTTCTCTGTTTATTGCAAGAGTATATTATGTATATTGATGGAGCTGTGGTAGCCTAGCGGTGTGACCAGTGGACTGAGATGTCAGAAGTCTCAAGTTCAAACCCAAGGCAAGCACCACTGACTTTTCGAAAGTTATGTGCGTATTTACCACATGCTCAAACGGTGAAGGAAAACATCGTGAGGAAACTTTCTCGGAAGGATTTTCTCGATGGTATGTGAAGTCTGCCAACCCGCAGTAGGCTAGCGTGGTGGATTATAGCCTAATCCCTCTCAAATGAGAGGAGACCCGTGCCCAGCAGTGATACAATAATGTTGTGTTGTCATGTTGTGGTACTGTGTTGTTACGGATTGGAGTACTTTAATGCCGCTGCGTTTCGAATAATTGAATATGATAAGAGAAATCCATAGTAGTAATATAAATGTGAAAGTATATCTATCTGTCTGTTACCTTTTCACGCTTAAACTGTTTAACTGATTTAGATGGAATTTGGTGTGGAGATAGTTTGAGTCCCGAGAAATGATTTAGGATATTTTTATCCCGTAAATCATTTTAAGGGGTCAAAAATAAGCTACCTAAATTACTAATTCCACGCATAGTTACGGTCAAAAGAATCATCATCAAATATATCGTAGATTTAACTGACCCTAGACATAACTGAGTCATCAGTTTCTGTACACGCCAGTCAACACTAGCCTTTACAATTTCATGCTCCGGCACTGACCACGGTTTGAATAACGGAATGTCACAAAACACGTACGTGTAGTGTCAAAAACTAGATGTAATTTAATACTAGTCCACATGTTCGAGGAATCTACTTTCCACAATGACTGGCCCAATGAGTAATGTGAGCAAGTGACGATAACAGATGTAAAAGCCATTATATTTTCATTTTGGACTTTGAACTGGTATACATTATGTGTCCCTCAATGATATGGTATACACTTGCGCACTTGCGTACATACATGGGCGTACCTAGGCAGTTGTGTGTGTGGTGTCAGTTTAGTAACTCCATTATTTTAAGAAACCTAGGCGATTTCTACAGGGTAGGCAACGTGAGAGCGACACCTTTGGTGTTGCAAACGTCTATAGGCTACGGTAACCGCTAACCATCAGCTGGGCACGTTAAAAAACGTTATTGATGTAAGGGACCGTATCTACCAATCACGAACCTCATCCTACACCGCGATAGTGAAGGTTTAAGGCGCATATTTCATATACATATACAAAACACATGTGTTCAACCGTCAGGTGGTACCCTGCCAAGCACAACACCACGCCTGGTCGGAGGATCCTCCTTTTCCAACGGAGGGTCTAAAACCTCTTTTTCTCCATATATTCTATTTAAGCAAGAAATTTCCACTACCCGCGCATCACACTAATTACTTGCACGCAAATTTATTTATTTATTTATTGCACCATGTAGTTTACAGAGAACATACTTAAAAAATAGTTACCTTAAACATACATAGACCCTGTAAGGGTGTAGCACGGAATTCTTACATTAAATATATGTATCTTAACACTAACAGCATATATGCATAAATTACTTGGTAACTGCTCACGAACACGTCTTGAGGTGTGTTGAAGCCTTAGCGCTATATAGATTACAATTTATACAATGTACATTGTATTAATGTAGATTTAATTATTGGCTACAAATTCGAGTAATATTTTATAGAGATCGCTCGTTAGTGGTGTGTTTGCGCTGACGACGACGGTCAATTATTCAAGTGCCGTGTAGTGTGGTCAAGTTAGCCATTTTACTTGGTTATCCATTCTGTGTAACTTAGATGCATGAAAATCTTACCGTTCATGCACATATGCAAATATTGGCACGCCTTAACGCAACGACCTTTAGAATGGTTATGATTTTAAACAGTATTTATCATATTATTAAGCAGTAATACTAAAGTAAGATTCTTCTTAATTTAGTAAATGGTGCGTGCCGGGACCGTAACGGGTAGAAATATTTACACTCTCTGCCTACCCCAGTGGGAAACAGGTTTGATAGTATGTATGTATCTTCATCGTCTGTATATTAGCACCTTTATATCGTCCAAACTAATTTTAATATGAAGTATTTAGTTCCAAATTAATCATTCCAAAATTGTCCTAATGAGGCATTCATATCAGTTTCAGCATCATCATCAATCACCAACCCTTTAATTGTCCCAGTGCTAGGTACAAGTCCCCTCTCATTTTTGAGAAGGATTAGGTTCTAGTTCACCACGGGGTTGGCCGATTTTACACGCCATCGAGAAAATCGCAATTTGCGCACGTGATTAAGATATCAGTTTAGAAACACACTGATAAAAATGTGTATTAATTTAATAATCCTACTTCCTACTAATATTATAAACGTGAAAGTTTGTAAGTATGGATGTATGTATGGATATTTGTTACTCTTTCACGCAAAACCCGCTTAACAGATTTGAATGAAATTTAGCATACAAATAGTTTATTACCTGGATTAAGACATAGGCTACTTTTTATAAACGAATATCTTAGGAGTAATCATAAAAAAATCATCATACTAGGCTACTACAGCTCTTTATCGCGTTCGATGTGTGTCATGTCAGTTTTGATAGCTTCTCCTTTGCTATGTACGCTGTTGCTATGTAGCGACATAGACGTCGCTACACATAGTGGATCACATAATTATATAAAAGTAAAAGTAAAACAGTGATAGCAATAAATGCATACGTTTGCATTTATTTTTGCTCCCCAGCAACGTGTTTCATCGTTTTTGGAAATTCACCCCCTAACGGGTGCGAAATGAGGAGGAGAAATGAGTAGTCGGCGCGGGCGAAGCTGCGAGCATCAGCTAGTATTACATAAATTATAACTGCGAATAGCAGTATCTTATTATGTTTATATAGCCAATGATTCTAACATTGACCTAAACTTTACCTACAAGAATAGGAGCGCGAAAATATAATATAATAACTCAATTAACATAAAAGTAAATATATGTAGAATAATATTAATAAATTAAATTCTCTTTTGGATTAGTTTTGAAGTAAGAAGCGTGTCGACTCGTATATTATGTTAATCACCGCAGTGTAAAAAGTTTGCCATATTTTATAATTAGTCCACTGCGAAACAGGTTTGTGTGACAAGTCTTGTTGGTTTTGGTTTTCTTAGGCTGTGTACGCAGGTGAGAAGCAATTTGCTGTATTGCATGATGCGAAACTATTTCATATACACCTATCGATGTTCGTAAATAAAACGTGGCGATCCAATTAGTACAACATGTTTTGAATAAAAAATGTTTGTAGAATCTATTTAAATCATAACACGTAGGTACAGTCGAACAAGCTAATTGGTTTACATCCACACATACATCGGTCTATAGTTGCATGTATACCAATTAGCCTGTTCGACTGTACATAGTTTCACGCATGTAGCTTCAAATGGTTAGGCAGTGTAGTAGGTCGGTACTGATGTGCACTTAAAGTCCATTGGTATGTGTTTAGGTATAATTTATAAGCTGATCCGGGCACGATCTTCAAACTCCGAGCTGCTACTGAATGTCATAAAAATATTTAATACAGTTAATTCTACAGTGCTTTCTTATAGTTTATAAGAGTGTACGACTAAAGTGTAACACTACGCCGACAGACTGAACGCCGAGCGAGCGAGCGTGCCGCAGCAGCCAATTTTTTAGTGTCCTGTCGGCGTAACGCCCCGTCGAAGTAAAGTCTGTCGGCGTAGTGTCTGTCGGCGTTTAGTCGTACACTGAGTTTATAATGGATTAGGCTTTAGAGCTAGAGTTTAGTTATGGGCCAATTAAATAGTAGTACTTGGGTATAAGATACAGAGATATTGATGAATAATAATGAATATGAACCAAATGTTCGTGCGAAGTGTGTACGCGGGTTTACATTTAAGTAGTAACAAATAGATTTTTTTAAAGGATTTGTATATAAATAACTTAGTCGTATTTCTAAAAAAATATACTTAATGTCACATCTTACTTAGCATATATCTTAAAACTCTCTAAGTAATAAATTACCTTTCGTGACAAATGAGTGGGTAGGTGTTTAAACTTGTCCTGCAATCAATCAACTAATAAGTAGATTGATTGCAGGACAAGTTTAAATACAGCTTTGATAGTACGTAATGATTAATTATATTACGCCTTCTCATAAGTACTACATTAGCAAGTCAAAAAAAAACTTTTTATGTTTTTTAATACCTTTTGTCCGCGACTTCGTCTGCCTAGCCCTAAATCACCGTTTTCGCAATCTTAAAGATTAATTTCGGGAATAAAAACTATCCCATATCCTTCCCTGAGACTCAAACTATCTCCATACAAAATTTACTCATTTACTCATTTATTTATTTCGTTCCATAATGTAAACATACAGATGGTAAAAAAAAAATTATACATACATACACTCACGCCTGTTTCCCTTGGGGGTAGAAAGAAACTACAGAATGCCACGCGCTACGGTCCCTGCATACGACTTTTGCCTCGTCCACATTCATACATCTCACCATGCACGCGCGTCGATCACGAGTATTGCGCACCTGACCCTTTTGAAGGAGTTCACCAATTAGGTCAGTGTATGTCCTTCTAGGGCGTCCCCTCCCCGCGTTTCCCCTGAAAATTTTATCGAAATCGGTTTAGCGGTTTAAGCGTAAAGACGTAACAGACAGAAAAACAAACATACGTTCACATTTATAATATTGAAGTACAGATATTTAAAACCTTGAGAAACTATCTCACGAGGAATTAATCCTTGATCTTACCATTTACGAAGTTAAGGTTTGGTTCTACTGGACATCAGTATAATATATACCAAGAGCCATTATTTCCTGACCTCCACCGTAAAAAAAAAATCGGTTCACACGGTTCTGGAAGAAAGTAAAAGTCAATGTTGATACCGAAAGTGATCTACTTACAACTTATTATTATTTGCTTGCGGCATTGATACAAATATTCAATTTAATTTATCTTATATCAATAACAGCACTATTCATATTTTATTCCATTATGAACCTTGGACTTTGAGTTATTTTATCGTGGTGTTTTGATATTATTCAATTAATATTGAAATAAAATTACTTTTTACTTCTGTTTTATGTGTGTTTTCTCACCGATGTTTAAATGCTCATTTGTCGGGATGCCCATGATATAAAATGTAATCGTTGGTATCTTGATATGTAATGGTTGGTAATTGGTATCTTGGTCTGAGTTATAAAATTGTAAAACCAAACATTATATTTCATTTTCATTTTTTTATATTGATTTCAATAAGATAAATATTACATGTACTTTTGAATTGTAAATACAAGTTGCACGGTCTGAACTCTGTTAACCCGCAGTAGGCTAGCTTTGAGGACTAGATGGTTAAATCCCTCCCAAATGAGAAGACACTCCTGCTTCCCAAAGGTGGGAAAATAATTTGGTTGATATTGATGAAATTACAAGGCTCAAAAATGCTAGTGCAACATCAGTCTAATATTTTACGGTATGTTTTTGTAACTGTCAATTATAACATCATCTAACACACGCGTCAACGAGTTCATCGTGCGAGTCATTAAAATCAATTAACAATCGCATACATGGCCTTAATCTACACCCAACTTTATAATTTCCCTTCGAGAGAGAAAGTAGATAGCCATTTTAATTGAATGAAAATAAAAGCGGGCTTCAAAACCGATGGAATAACAACTCACATAATGACACGATGTAAGGGTATTATTATGAAAAATACTGAGATTCGACTACGTATGCCTCCCATATCAAACGTGATGGGAATTTCAAACAGAATCTACGCCCCCGGCGTGTGGAGGGTTGTTTAATGAGACACACGGCTGAATATATCATTTTTCATTATTGTTTTAACGTAAAATAATATCAGTCTGAAAAGCCCTTCTCAAAGGCCTATATCAATAAGCATTGATCGTGTCAATTATAACTCATTTGTTAATTAGTCAACCCGTTAGTGCAACGGTATTAGGGCTGTCTTCCGATCTGGGGTTCGAGTCTTGGTGGCGATCAAACTTTGTGTATATTATTACGTTCATGGAAATGTGTACCTGAGTCATAAATGTTGTTCGAAGTATGTACGTATTTACAAAAAAATAAACTGTATAATATCCGTACCACAAGCCTCGGTGTGCTTTGTGTTTAGATATATTTTTTAGTTTTCAAGTACTATCGCGCTATACTAAGTTTATAATCTTTTGACTTATCGCATTAATGTACGCTTATCACACGTTAAAAACTATTTGCTCGCATGTTTAACCACACCAGTCGGCTAGCATAGTGGACTATAGCATAACTCCTGTTAGCCTCAGGGGGAAGTAGGAGGGGAGCGTACTTTAATACGGCTATATAGAATTGAGTATTGTTCAAGGTTGATACGATAATTTCATCATCAGCCCATTACTGTCCCACTGCTGGGCACGGGTCTCCTCTCCTACTGCGGGTTGGTAGACTTCACATGCTATCGAGAATTCTCTCAAGCATGCAGGTTTCTTCACGATGTTTTCCTTCACCGTTTGAGCATGTGATCAATACGCACATAACTTCCGAAATGTCAGTGGTAGGTACGTGCCTGGGCTTGGACTGGAGATCTTTGACATGTCAGTCCACTGGTCACCAATAGGCTACCACAGCTCTCACTTGTTACAGTCGAGGTATCCTGCGGTGGCGCGGTGCAGAATAACCTGACGTACTTCATGTCGCCGGGCTTCCCTGAGCTCTGGGGAGGCGAGGAAGACTGCAATATCACCATCGAGAAGACCCACGCCGGCATCATGCAGCTCAGGATTGACTTCCTGCATTTTACCATAGTGAGTATATTGTATATGAGAATATTTTGGCAGTGATATTGCATCTAAAAACATATAATGTAAAATGCAGTGTGAGTTTGTTATCCTCTCTCAAATGTTCTGCTGATGGAACGGATATGTGTCCAGTCCGTTTTGAACTTGATAGTGTACACACGTTATGCTCGTGAACAGGTGCTGTCAGTTTGGACTGGTCGGCTCTTATATTCTTTATTTCTTCATATACCAGGGTCAACCAAACAGAACGACAGGGGACTGCAATGAAGATGCCATGATTTTGGGAGATGGAGACAGTAAGTTCACATTATGTGGACAAAATCCAGGACAACATGGTGAGAACTTGTTATTTCGTTCATAAAATAGGCTTTGCGTACCTTTAATATTCAGCTTAAAATAAATTCCAGTTAGGTACTATTTATATAATCTAATTAATACTACTTAATATTATGCCATATGATATGACAATAACAGACAGAGGTGTTAAGGCCCTTGATGTTCTTTTCATCTTTTCAGTCTACTACACATTGTCTACTGCGAGCGAGGCGCGCGAAGCCGGCGATCTGCCCGGAGCGAAGACCATCAGCCTGTCGATGCGCATGCGCAGCGGAGAAATGCCGCGCATCTGGCTCATGAGACTGGCGCAGATGCCGCTGGCTAACACCGCACCACATAGCTGCATGCAGTACTATACACAGAACAATGGTAGCTGTTTTATTTTTATATGTAGTTAGTATTTTGTCGACATAGATTAGATTAGTGATTAATGCGTATGAGTCTATGTAAATAAATAAAAAACACCAATTAGTTGTGCATGAGCATATTCTCTTTAGTGACTCTTTGAGCTTCCTTAAATAATGTTTTGGACACGATTAATGATGCAGTAGAAGCAGTCATTGAGCAGGTCAATTTAGAACTGCATTAGCTCTCTTCTCAAAATGCTATTTTAGACGTCTTAATAAGTTGGACTTTTAAAGAGACTATAATATTTTGAGTTTGTTAATTTTATTATAATTAGTGTACTTACTGTGATCCTATTAACTAATGGTTTGCATACCCGCAATGAGAGTAAAATATGTCCTGCGCTGTAACTCGATTTACCATTTCATGTATCCACCATATTTCAGCACATAAATGATTTGATTAGATTTGGTTATGGTGTTTCATAGGAAGTATTATTTTCCTTATTCCTTCTTCAATAAATTACTCTTTTTGTTTGGTACAGGAACGATAAAAACATACAACTACGCGACGAACGGTCGCCACCTGGCTAGTCAAGATTACAAAGCTTGCATCAGAAGAAACAACGGCTTCTGCTCTGTCAGATACACTCCTTGCGATGGCCGCTCCTTCAGGATAGGACCTGGGAGCGGTACCCCAGTAGTCATAGACCCAGTTGGTGAGTATACTGCTTTTTTTTAACGACCTTATAGTCCGACGGATGGTAAGCGGTTTGCGGAACTAGAGGTGTTGCATGCCCATTGCCGATCCAGTAAAAAAAAATTGACTTCTTTCTTGAAGAACCCCATGAACTGTAGTTATTTGGAAAACCTTGGCAGGTAGCTTATTCTACAGCCTGATTGTACAGTCGAACAAGCTAATTGGTTTACATCCACACATAGATGGGTCTATAGTTGCATGTATACCAATTAGCTTGTTCGACTGTACGTGGAATGAAGTTCCTCTGGAATGATATAGTATGCGATAATATTGGTCCTAATTTGTAAGAATGATTTTGCTGCTGCTGGTGAGAGGTGGTATGGTAAAATACTAAAGAATGTTTCTGTTACCGGTAGTCTGTATTATCCGGTATTCTATACAATACCTAGGCAATGTATAGAATTCCTAAAACGTGTAAGTAATGTATGAAATATTATTTATTTTATACTTTGCCTAGGTATTCTATACAATACCGAATGTGCAGCCGGTAATGTACTTATAGCCAGAAAAATTTTTAGTTTCACGTTAATTTTATTGTGATTTTTTATTTTATTGTGAATTCAGTTCTGGGGCAGAGTTACAGTTCAAACCTAACCTATTTACACATGGCCGGTGCAACAGAAGCTACTCTATACAATCTCTAGGAATTGTATACATTACCTAGGTAAAGTATAATAATATTCATTTCACACATTGTCTGGACGCCCAAGATAGTTTATACATTGCCTAGGTATTGTATAGAATACCTGAATTATACAGGTTGCCGGTAACATTTCTAAATCACGCTATCAAATAGCTTAATCTTTAAGAAAATGAAATCAATATTTTATTAAAATAGCAGTCATCCGTGCTTAAGAACCCAAAGAGTTATTTATGGGCAAAGTTAACTAACTTTATCTGATTTGAACTACCTCCAGTCAAATATATTTCCAGATATCACCGTTTAACATGCAAATGAAAATCAGAAGAATTTCAGCTGACCATAATTATTCATGTTTATTACACGACCATTCATATCCCAGTTAACTTTTACAACAAAGCCCATTTGTTATAAAGTTTACGCCGGTTGGATTTGAACTCGTGACCTTCGCAGGCGCTCGCACTAGTCGCTGAGTTATCGCCTTATATAACACCGACCCTTGCCTTTATAAATGTAGGGCTTTTAAAATTACTTGTAAAATGTTAATAACTAGTGTTTAGCTTGTTTCATTATTTCGTTCTAGCATTTTCCCGGGACTTCATCTCTGTAGAATTATTATGTTATTCTGCTTTTTCATAAATTGGGTTATATATTTCTTACTACCTACCCCCCTTTTTAAAATTTTCAAAGGATGATTTTGGAGACAAAAAAAAGCAACTGCTATTGAGCATATGCTTAATACTAATGTACTAATAAAAATACTAATAATATCACACTTGGAATAGAGCCCAGTCACCGTTAGGATATAAGGCGATAATCTAGAAAACTCCAATTTGAGAAAAGTTCGTATATCTTTAAGTCGTTGCCATATTTAGTCCGGTATAGATTATGTTTATCTATACCGGACAAAAAATGGCAACTGTAAAAAAAGACATAAAACTCAATACTTTTTACGGATTCTATCACGATATATCGATATTGTATAATTACGACAATACGCTTTATTTTCATCTTGCCAGCAGCGCAGTCGTGTTTAAAAAATACACGTAACTGTCCTTTAATAGGCAGATGTTTTAATTGCCGCAAATAAAGATTTATTTCAATCTGTATAAATAGTTTCACATAATATACGTTATTAGGTAAACCTAAATCATATGTTTGTATAATCAAAGTTACTACCCCTAAAACAAGGAACTATTGAACTTAGATTTTTGGATTTTACTGATGACTATTCATTAGTAATAGGTAAAGATTCATTATTAGACGTAAGGCATTATTCATTCCTGTCATCCCTAATAGACACACAACAAGGAGAAATAATACCACCAGACACGCAGCAAGATGAGATCGAAGGATCTGGCAACGAACCTCAGATGGAAGCTCCTGGAACTGCATCCGAGCCAGGAATGCTCTCCAGGGTAAGAACCAGTACACCAAATCACCTTAATAATATTCTAGAACAGGACTCGATGATCTAAATCTAGGCAATAAGCCAGACAGTGATTCAAAAAATATTATGCATTAAAAATAAATACTAATATTTTATATAAAAAACTAATTTGGTCCTAAAAATTATTAAGCAGAAAAGGCTAGAAAACTTTTTCGTTCTTACTTTACATACTAGAATCTCTAAAGAGCCATTAATTTGGCGCAAACACTGCAAAAAACTGTAATATAGACTGCAGTTAGCTCACTTTGTGATTGTTTGCCTACTTCAAAACTGTGCACCGAGGAAATCTTCAGTAAGTAAGCTTTAAACTTGATGTTTTTTGCAACGGTGGTCAAAGAAAACTAGAAAAATCGTAGTAAAAAGATTTTTAATTTGCTGATGGATTTAAATTAGTTTTTCTCGTTACATTTAGGAAAATAGAATGAGTGCTTTGAGTACATGTCCAGATAAGAAAATGTAGGATATGATTTTGCAACTTATAAATTATATGGTGAAGATATGATAGTATTTTAGGCTGTAAATATAAAGTTGAATTTAGGTGACAGGGTACTGAATTATAGTTTTTTTTTTTAATAATAAACGATCATAATGTATTTATGTTTGTTTATAAGCCAGACATTATAATAATTACAAAATATACAAAAATTTAAGGCCCACAAAATTAAGACAATAACTTCATTCTTGTACAGATTTTTTATTTGTACATTATTGTGTGAAACTAACCATCCAACGGCCCTAAAAGCTTAATTGCTTAAAATTATTATCCAAAGCTTTATATAAATATTTATCCTAAAGAAATTCTTACTGCTTTTCACTTAAGTAAGAATAATTTAAAGACATCATATTAAAAGCTTAATAATTATATTATATTCCGATCCCCACTTAATGAATAATTTATCACAGCTTAATAAATATCAAGATATGGCGAAAGGAACCCTATTATTCACGTTTCCAGCGTTTTAATTTATTTAATTTAATTACCTTAATGGAGAAATTTGATTTTTGCGATTCAATTTAATAAAACGTACAATTGGTCACATTCAAGTTTATTGTTTAAAAAACTAGTACATTATTACCTAGATCCTTTTCAACGCAGTCATGGGGCACACTTCCTTAGAAATTGATTGCTTTGCCTTCAAATTATATATTTTTCAAGTATGTGCCCACACTGACTTTTTCTTTAAGTGTGGAAAAATTCTTTACGAACCTTGGCTCGAACGAAGGCTGTGTCAGACTCCGCTTGAGCGTTAACTCGTCAACGCCACCAACCCCATTGCCGGGGCCATGGGATTCGCAAAACCATGCACCACAACCCCGGTGGGTGCTCACACTGCCTAAATAAATGCTTTTTCTTTCTGACCAGTTTCGAATTTCTCCATTCGTATCTATACATTTATATACAGCCCAGCCCTGTAGCTAGCTTAACATCCACTAACCACATCTAGATCTGGACGTATATCTCGTCTTGGATGTGGGGTCAGGCGCGGATGTCCACCTGGTCGCGGTGGTCGCCGTACACGCAGCACTACACCAGCCAAGACGATGGGTTCCGGTACTTCGGCTACGGGAACTTCGGAGTAGGCCTCATGGGCTACGGGAGACAACGCTGTGAAGATAGAATCACTATACCATGCGAGAATGAGTATTTAATATCGGTGAGTGTATCTAGATGATGTAATGATGTTGTATTATTTTTTTATTCTCGTTAATTATAGAGTGGATATGTTACCCTGTGAGTTTGTAGGCATCGCTTGACATAGTCAGTATGAGTATTGGTTACAATCAATTTTAATTTTCAAGATAAGTATTTTTTTCTCAGGCATGCAGGTTTCCTTAAGATGTTTTTCTTCACCGTTTTAGCATGTAGTTAATAGGCACGCACCTCTAAAAGTCAGTAGTACTGTTAGGCACTGGTGGCCTTGAATTTCCATAACTCCATGAGTTCCGTAAGCATAGCTGAGAGATTTCTTCTATAGGGTGTTAAGTCTTCCAATCCGCACTAAGATGCAAGCGTGGTGGACTTATCCCTACGAGACCCCAGTAGTGCCCAGTAGTGGGCAACATTCAATGAGTTGATGATGATGAATGACTACAAGTACTCCGTAGAATACACATTATCTGCTAAATTTAGTAGATTAAAAATTTATTAATTAGGGAAATGACTTGAAGAAAATATCTAATATTAATTTCAAATATTCAATCTCATTGAGCAAAGAGAACTTCAAGCTAAAGAGTCTAATTATAATAGTATCAAAGCTTATAATTTCCATTAGAAGATGGAATATAAAAGAGAAACTTCGAAGGTACTTGTGAAGTTCATAATCAGGAGCGGAAGCAATATTGTAAAACTTCTATTGAGTCTGACTTGGTTCCTAGTGTTGATTTTGCGAAATATTCTTTGCTAACTTTTGAAATTGAGAGTGAAAAGGGTTTCTCTAAACTCAAAGGGAATAATAATAGTAGAATACAGAACTGATGTAATAAAAAAGACTTGGCGGCTTAATACCTAAATAAACCTATAGTAATTGTATTGAACTACAATAGAACAACATCAAATGATAAATTCAGAATACTGATGAGTCGCATTACAAACCATTGAATTATAAGTATTGTAAGAAGTATAGTAATATTTTTAATTTATGCTGATGTTACACAACTATGACCATTTTTTTCTGAATTTCTTGCCAGTAATCATTAAATCAAAAAAAATAATATGTTTTACAAAATGTATAACTACATAGATATCTTTGTATGGAAAGTACTAACGTACAATACACTACACAAACGATCTTCTTTCTCAAAAATATTCATTGTTTTTGTGTCAACAAGAATACATAAACACACTTCAAAGAGAAATAATAAATTGATAAATCAATGGCAAACTTTCCAGAGTTTACCAAGCTTACGCAGATTGGACCGATAATGTTACAGCAAATTTATGTAAGATTCTAATTGCCGGATGTAATGTAAACATCTATCATGTTTGTTGTTTCCTGAGAGAGATTAGGGGAAGGTAAACATTCCATGATGTAAATAAAATGGCTCCTTCAAAATCACAACATACTACGCCATCGCATATAATGTTACGCCTGTCTCTTAATGGGGTAGTGTAGAAAGATGACGACCTGATTGGCGCAATGGCTGAGCGATCGGCTTGTGCGTCAGGGGTTGCGGGTTCGATCCCTGCACGGAGCAAATATTTGTACGTTCTACAGGTAGTTGTTCCGGGTTTGGGCGTTTGTGTGTGTGAAAATTTGTGTTTATAAACGCACCCACGACACAGGAGAAAATCCTAGTGTGGGGCAACGTTTAACAAAAAAAAAAGATCTGCGCGCAATAACCTCATAATAAGTATCCATTATTTACCTAGCTCTAGTATGGTTTTTAACCTGACCTTCTATAGAAAGTCTTTGATTTTACTGAAGTTCAGTCTAAGTCTTCAATCCACATTCCTTGTCTCGTATTTTAGTTTGTCAATCTTCTTTCATCCATTGTCATATGCATGTATATCATTCTTGAATTAACATTCTATTAGCCCAGTCTCACTAAATGTTATGGCTGATGCATGGACGTATAAAAAAGGCGGACTTGATTTATACGTCCATGGGTTCATGATGTATGTTTATTCACAGTTTGCTAGCATGTTTTGGTCCCATATGATAAGGGATGAGCCTTTGAATTGGATACCATACCTCACATTAAACAGTCATTGTCATTTAAAAAAAACTCACTGAATTAAAAAAATAGGTTTATTTCAGAAAAAGAAGTTATTTATTATAAATGAATGATTATATCTTATTTTCATATACTTTGTCAGCTTAGAGAAGCAATATTAATGGCTTATAATTTACTTGTACATCTTAAAGCCAAAATTAAAATGTGTCATGTATTAGTAAAATTATTAACTGTTAGTGTTGATATAAACAAATGGCTGATTATTGATATGATGATGACTCGTTTTCGCCTGATCTTGCTTATCTGCCCATGTGAAGCCGTGGCAGCCGCTAGTGAGGAGATAAAGGCCTTAAATCTTGCAATCTTCAAAGGTCCATAAGGTCCATAGGTCCATTAGAGATTTCTTAAAATATTTAATTCTAATAAACACTTTATTTTCCACCTTTTCAGAGCTCATATTTCGGAGCAGGAGTCTGCGATCCCCATCACTGCGGCAACACCTTCTGTCCAGGTCAGCAACCCCAGAACTGCTACGTGGAGACCTCAATAACACCCTTCGCGGTATCCGTGCACTTCGGACCACCAACCCTCAAGCGGAGTCCAGAGGAAAACATAGGAACGTGTTTGAGATACACACAAATGCCATGTGATTATTAAAGTTATTCTATTAGATAGGGAAAAAAATGATATTTTCTATAAACTGTGATGATCTTATGGTGTGACCAGTTGAATGTGAAATAAAAGGTCTTCTGGTCAATCTTAAGGCCCGTGGCAAACGCGGCGGAAGGAAAACATCGTGAAAAATGTTTTTTCGATGGGCCACTTTCGATAGGCCATATAGTCCAACACACTAGGTTAGTGTGTTGGACTATAGCCTAAATCTTCTCAATTAAGAGGAGTTCCGTGTCATTGGGACAGTAAATGGGTTGATGATGATGATTTTTAATTTAGTTTTGGTGAACCATATTTCTTAATATTATGACACAGCGCCATCCAGTTCCGAGCTAAGCAACGAGGCTTGTGTTACGGATACCAGATGGTTGATATACTACATACCTATACACTTTTTTTTTGTAAATACATACATATTATACATAGATATATTCATGACTCGGATACAAATGTTTTATGCTCATTACACAAACATTTGTCCCTACCGAACCCAATAGCACAGTAAGCAGTGGTAACTACCGCTGAGCTAAACGGGACGACAAACCGACTAAGTCGTTTAAAAAATGTTGTTGGATTTTTTATCTGAGCTTTTATTAATAAATAATGGCAAGTCTCCGTAATACATTTAGCGTATAACAAGATTACGCTATAAAAACAAAATGGCACTTTGTAGGCGTCATTATTAATTTTATGCAGCCGAGTTTTTAATAAGGAGTACTATAATATTTAATCTCGAAAAAGATTGGTTGGTTGTGCTATTAATTGTGTAATAATATAATAAACAAGAGATGATTTATTAAAAAACTGACACAAAAGCAAGAGATTTTTTAAATAATGTTAAAAATATACATCTTTTTCTTTGTATATACAACATTTTGCCAATTATTGTAGACTAAGAGTAGCTATAAGTTTTTTTCAAGCCAGTCGTCGTGGCGATCCTCTGAGGAGACCTATGTCCAGCAGTGGACGTCTAACGGTTGATGTGATAATGAAGAGTATAAGTTGATGTATTAAAAAAACTCAGAAGTTTTGGGCCCATTTTTATGTACCTATGACATATAATAGTATAAAAGCGGGCATTTTTGTTTGTTTTCTTCATATAAGTACAAACATTCTCAAAATATGTAGGATTTTCTCCTGTACCACGGTTGCATCAACAATGGCATAGTTTCACGTACACAAACATCTGTAGGCCATACACATATTTGCTCTAAGAGTGAATCGAACTTGTTATTACCTACTTGCGCAAAAGCCACTGAGCCAGTAGGCCAATCGTGCCGCGATTTTATAATCGAAGTACATCAAAGGAGACATAAATAGGTGTATATGTACATACATTCACGGCTTTTTCCCGTGCGTATGTGTCATTGATTTTGATGGCGATCAAACGTTTTGATATAAGATGACATAGAGATATGTGGAGCTCAGAGAGGGAGGGGAGAAATGAGCTCCGGTAGCGCCCCATACGCGGGTTTTATCTGAAGGTGCAAAATGTAAGACATTTTTTTATGTCACTTGGATGGCATATATACCCACCTGACGGTAAACGGTTACCATAGTCTATAGACGTGTGCAATCGTCTGCGAGTGAGTAACGTTACCAGAGCTCGTTGGGGGAGTGACTATTCTGACAGTATGGAAATTTCGTTTGCTGTCAGTTTAGTAACTCCCTTATTTTAAGAATACTAAACGGTTACGGTTTTAAAATAATGAGAGAAGACCCGTGCTCAGCAGTTGGCCGTTAATGGGTTGATGATGATGATGAAACGGTTTCTGCAGGGTCAGCAACGCGCGTGCGACACCTCTGGTGTTGCAAACGTCTATAGGCTACGGTAACTATTAGGCGGGCCGTAAATATTTTTCATTCCCTGTGGTATAAAAAAAGCAAAAGATTAAGATTTGGATATTTCTTGTTTCTTTAAAAGCTTTTATACTACAAGTAAATGGTTTGTTGTCAGACGAGAAAACATTAGATTTAATCTTAAAACTATCAATCTAGTCTAGAGACGAATTTCTAGCACAAAAAGCCACAAGCATCGGTTTTCTCATCAAACAAAGTCCTTTTCTGTAAAACTTAATTCCCGTTGATTAATTACATTATTTGTTAAGCCCTCTCTAGCTTAGTGGTCGCGTTAACGTTGGAGTGCGAATACAAATGAATCAGTTTCAATACTATCGTTGTATTAGTTAGGAATTCAAAACTATGAGTAGGGAATTACTTAAAAGTGATCCAAATTTTGATGAAAGAAGGAAAAGTGTCTATGTATAATAAAATTATGTATATAAAATATTTATCTAGTGTCATCATCATCATCATCAACCCATTATTGTTCCCACTGCTGGGCACGGGTCTCCTCTCATTTTTAAATGGAGACTAGGCTATAGTCCACCACGCTAGCCTACTGCGGGTTGGTAGACTTCACATGCCATCGAGAAAATCTCTCAAGCATGCAGGTTTCCTCACGATGTTTTCCTTCACCGTTTGAGCAAGTGATAAATACGCACATAACTTCCGGAGAGTGGAGTGGTGTATGCCTTGGGTTTGAACTCGAGACCTCTGACATCTCATTTCATTTACAGAGTCGGCAAAGTGTTTTTAATTTAATTTATAAAACTTAAGCCGTATATTGCTCAAATAATATAACTTATTAAAAAACTTAAATAATAATAATAATAGTTGTAGCTTGAGTAATTGTTTTGGTTCCTATAATATTATTTAGTTTTGATCGCCATTTTAGAAAATTTATGATAATTATTTGTAAAAAATGTATCAAATATATTAATTTATTAAATTAAATAAGCATAATGTAATTAAGTGTTAAGCTTTTTACGAAATTGTATGTAGCAGCTTGGAGTTAGGGCATGTGCCCGGTTATTAGCATTTGGGCTTGCCCTCAATTACATAGGACCTAAAAATATATATGGTGTACATCAGTAGCCCTCTGCGTTATTGTATGTATAATATGGTATATTCTTAATATACAATATGTTTTTATTGCTTTTTTTATCGTAGACTTTGACGTCACATCCATGAGAATTAAAGAATTTGCTTAATTTTATTTTTAATAATTAAAATGAAACTACTTCTGACGGATCCATGGTCACGAATAGACTACACCAAGGATGCTATTAAGAATCCGAATTGTCTAGGTTAAAATAATATCAATATACCGCGATAAAATCCGTCAAAAGTAATTTTATTTTAGTCTGTTCTTGTAAGTGTAATAAATAAACAATAAATCTATTTAAAATATTGATATCCTACTAATATTGTTAACGCGAAAGTTCGTAATTATGGATGGATGGATGGATGGATGGATGGATGATTGTTACTCTTTCACGCAAAAACCGCTTAACAGATTTGAATGAAATTTAGCATACATATATACAGTTTATTATCTGGATTAACATATAGGCTACTTTTTATCTATATACCATGCGGGCAAAGCCGTGGGAGGCAGCTAGTTAGGCATAATTCTAAAGGAATAAAGTTTATAAAACATATTTGGACCCTTATTTGAATGAAACCAATATTGTCTATTTGTAGAACTTATTTTCTTAGCTATTATTAGTAAATTATTTTATACACACTGTTATTAATTAATGAACAAGTTTTGTTCATTTGAAATGAAATAATTAGTTTAAGTGTCAAATATTATTAAAATATGCTTGTGTTAATTAGCTGTGCCATTGTAGAAAAAATATTATGTTTTACATAAACATAATATTTATATATATCAATCATCATCAAATTTATATTTAGATATATCAACCAAAAACAGTATTTTTCTTTGTTCGTTTGTTTTACTTTTTATGTTTGTAAATATATTGTTTTATTTTAAGAAATATTGCATTTATGAAACGATGTGATTATATTTATTAAAATATTTATTGAAAAAATAAATAGTTTATTTATTATAACTCTTAAAAAAGCTGTGATAGCCTAGTGGGCTATGAAGTCAGAGTTCTTAAGGTGGAAGCATAATCATTAATATCAAAATTCAACAGAATTATAATCATTAATACAACCCTCACATTGCATACTATTGGATTGAATGACTTTTTCATGAAATAGACAATCAATATAGTTATATGCACTTTGAGGGCTGTTTTATTGATTTAAATGATTATAATTCTATAACTATATAGCTATTACAGGCGCGAATCATATTTTGTTCAATGTACAGCCTGACAATGACCGGTAAATTGCAAAAAACGTACGAAAATTTGAATTTCGCGGGCTAGCGTGGAGCTTCCACCTTAAGTTCAATTCCCAGGAACACTGAATTAGACAATTATTTGATGTTATATTATAGTAATTAAAAAAAAACATCCTTCGTTACTCACAGATAATAAACCTATTAAATAACCTTTTATACAAAAAAATATTTTAAATCAGTCAAGCCTTACTTTTTGGACTCATCCTCTCCAAATAAACATACAAACATCAAATCTTTCAAAAATTCAAATGTTTTATTTCTATGAGACCTATATTACATTCGAGCTCTGTGGCGTTCACTAGGGGAGGCCCACGTTCAGCAGTGGACGAATATAAGCTGACGATGATGATGGTGATATTACATGTGTTTTTGAATTATCAAAACTGGTTAGAACAATTACTTACTAGAACGCAGATACCTGTATATTATTATTGCTTCATATTTGACGACCCAATTAGTCCAGCGGTAGCTAACACTGCCTTCTGTGCTATGGACAAATGTTTTTGTGATGAGCATAAAACATATATCTATATACAATGTGGGGAGGACAATATGATCATAAATGAAACTTCGTATAAGTCATGATATTCCCAACCGTCACACAAAAAATCAAATGAATATATCCAGTAGTTTAGCCACAGGACATTATTTTTCATTTTAAGTATTTTCGACATGATGTTTTGTAAACAGGAGAGCACGCGACAGGTTAACGACTTACGTTGCCAGCTCGCCACTTTAAAAACCTACGCCTTTTCTATCAAATTTATTTTCTCAATGCAAATTATACTTTATGCCCGAGCCATAAGAGTCATAAAGCGTGTCATCACAGCTAGATAAGAAAAAATGCATACGAAAGTTATTACTTTCCTGTTACGCACTCATGTCAATCGCAAAATATGTATGTGCGAAAGAGATAGGTAAGTTTGCTTGTTTCCTCTTTGCTTACTTGTCGACGTGTCTAGGTTACGCGGTCAGTGTGTCACCGGACGTCCTTACTGCCTGTGACGCATTTTATTTTCTCTGGAATTTCGGATGCGCCCGCGCCCGTTTGAAGTCGCCGCGCGAGTGTTATCGTATCTTTGTTGTTGTGTTGTGTTGTGTTGTGCGAAATTTGACGCTTTGTTTTAATAGTGACAGGACACATAAACGTATTATAGGTACTTAGTTAAATAGCTAAGTGAACTTTGCGAAATTAGACGCTTAATACTTGGTGTTTCAAGGTTTTATTATTAAATAATCATGCCTCGTTACAATTATACCGCTTCGGAGTACACTGATATGATTTTAATTTATGGGGAGTGTCACGGTAATGCCGCTTTAGCTGTACGGACATACCGTGAGAGGTATGGGAACACGCGTATGTGTCCGACCCACGGGCGCACTATTGTACAAGCTGTCCAGAGGATACGGGAAAATCAATCTTTGATCCCGCACGTAGATGGTGCTCCTCCACGTGCAAATGTGATTTCAGACGAAAGAGTTATTAATTATTATGATCGTAATCCGACGTCCAGTCTGCGTAATGCAGGTCGACATTTTCGTGTAAATCACAAAACTATTCAAAAAGTTTTGAAACGTGACAAACGCAGACCTTATAAGTACAAGAAAGTACAAGCATTGTTACCGAGAGATAAGCCAATAAGAGAAACTTTCTGTCGCTGGTTGGAAACCAAACATCTCGAGAATCCTGACTTCCTGTACAATGTGCTGTGGACTGACGAGAGTACATTCACAAGGAATGGTTTATGGAACCGACAGAACCTTCGGTACTGGAGCCGCGTGAATCCGCATCTAGTACGGGAGTCTTCACACCAGTACAGATTTGCGGTCAATGTGTGGGCTGGCATACACAGAAATACTATTATTGGTCCGGTATTTATTGATGGCAATTTAAATGCTGTAAAGTTCATTGAACTCCTCGACGGATCCGTTTCCGAGTACACGGACGAACTTTCGCTGGACGTGTACAGGCAGATGTGGTACCAGTTAGATGGAGCACCAGCTCATTCAGTGGTGTCTGCAAGAGAGCGTTTGACTCAAATGTTCGGACAGCAGTGGATTGGCCGTTTTGGACCAGTGCGGTGGCCAGCGAGGTCACCAGATCTCACGCCCCTGGATTTCTTTCTGTGGGGTCACATAAAGAATGAGGTATACTCAACAGAAGTTACTACCGTTGAGGAATTAAAAAATAGAATAATAATATCTTTTAATAAATTGAAAGAAATGGCTGCTAATGGTGACCTATTATCAAGAGTGAGAAATAACATTATACGTCGGTGTAGTTTGTGTATTCAAGAACACGGCGGACATATTGAAAATAAAAAAATTTAATGACTGGCGACATAATTATGTGATCGAAAAGTGATTGTGAATAATAAATTGATCAGTGAATAACTCGCGGGTGAATGATGCCCGACTATTTGGTTAATATTCTGTGATTTGATTTGTGTAATTGAGCATTAATAACAATAAGAATAATGGCGCCAAACATTACGTCGCTGCGTCGGCCACAGCTTTAACATGAATGAAACCAAGCTGCGTTGCCATTCTTATCGCAGGTCAGTGTACCATTTTTATAAATGGTGTTTTATTTTGTTTGCAGTTTTAAGCTATTTAGTTTGTAAGAAATTTTTTTTTTTTTTAATTTCCATGTTCGGATTTATTTGATAGTTTACAAATGTTTCTATAAACCAGTATTGCCAGTGTTTTCATTTAAAGTCATATTGTCATCTCCACATTGTATAATATGTATGTATTTACAATAAAAAAAAAGGTATGTATTATATAGTATATCAACCAACTAGTATCCGTAACACAAGCCTCGTTGCTTATCTCGGAACTAGATGGTGCTGTGTGTCATTGTGTCCAGGAATATTTTGTGCAGGAATATTTATATTTCAAATTCCACGTACCTAGTAATGTTCATAATGGGCTATATCCCGCTCAGTTTGACACACATTAGGGAGGCCATTGAGCTCCGATACTTGCTAATGCCGATGAATGGCTTCGATTGTGTAATGGCCCGCAGTAACACTCATGTTACAACGATGTTAACACACCTGATAATGTGTATATGGGACGTATATAGGATTCAAGCTAGCAATTACACGCTGCTTTCTCTGTTCGTGATCGAAAATAAACCCTTAGGGCGTGTCTTGAGTTATGAGATCTGTATTTATTTTTATACTTAATTAGCCCGCACAATCTTCACATTGATGAATATAATTATTTAATAAAAATAACAAATTACAAACTTAAAATTGAATTTTTGAAACGGATTCCCAAATATTTTTTAAATAAAATATTAAATATTAGCTTATGTTCATCACGGATAGCGTAGCAATCGAATGGTGAAAGGATTATTTAAATCGGTTTAGTAATTTCGGAGTCTATTCAATACAAATAAACAAACAAACAATCAAATCTTTCTCTAGATAATTTTAGGACTTGTATTATGGCGAAAAGCCAGTTAGGATCGTTGTGAACAAAATTGATATAGTTAAAGTAAGTACCAACTAGTTGAAGCACTGTCGACGTAATGTCGATGTAAAACACCATTGCTCCAAGAAGCTTATGAACAAACACCAAAATTCCATCAGATTTGATGATTCTTAAAATTAAGAATAACCCAAAATTCAATACAGAAATTGAATTGTTTGAAATCAGGTTTAATGTCTTTTACCATCTATCCCCATCCCCAAAATTTTGGGTCAAGATTACCCAGGTACTTGACCAGCGTTCTAACAAAATCTAAATATATATAACTCAAAGGTGACTGACTGACTTAGATAGTGATCTATCAACGCACAGCCCAAACCACTGGACGGATCGTGCTGAAATAGGGCATGCAGGTAGATGTTATGACGTAGGCATCTACTAAAAAAGGATTTTGATTAATTCTACCCCCGAGGGGATAAAATAGGGGATGAAAGTTTGTATGAAACTTTGTCAATTTTAAACCGATCGGGCTGAGACTTTGCATGCATAAAGCTATACCTAATTAATAATAATACTTCTTAACGCGAGCGAAGCAGCGGGCAAATGCTAGTCTGGTCTAAATTCTCTTTGCTAGTCAGGCAATCGGATCCAATCATCTAAGCCTATTGGATGAGCAACAACGGCCGGCGTATCTTGATGTAACGAGAGATTAGCTTCTGTCTAGATGTAGAATAAACCTTCGTTGATTTAAAAGCCTATCTGACTGTTTGAGCACTGTTGAATTCGACGAAAAAACTGTGTTCAAATATATTTTTGATGGATGAAGACGGTCGTCATTGGCTGCGTAACTAAACAAATGAAAATCGGTTGTCAAAGAGAGGAGAAAATAATGGTAACTATATTTTTACTACAATTAAAACCTTAAAGAGCAGTGCAATTTCAATGTCTAATATAATCGTAAGTGTAATCACTCCTATTCAGTATGTATAATTTTGCTCCTGTTGTAGTTTTTTAGTGGATATGCGTTGTAATTAAATTTTAGCAAAATAAAAAAGAATTACGCTTTCAGAACGGACACTATCAGAAACTCACAGTATCAGCATTGACGCAGAGCATAAAAAAGAGCAAAGCTATTTAGTTAGCCACTAACCGATTCTTTTATGGTGGGTTCGAATCCCCCGGGAAATCTTTCTATCTGAAGGTACTTTGTTTGCAAACGCTTCAACGACAGGAGTAAGTCCTGTTGGGAATAGTTTTATTAATAATAAGAAGCGCAGGTCAAATCAGTGGCACATCTAAAAGTTACTAATCTCTATCAAACCAATGCTTTGTTCAATCAAATTAATACACGAACTATGTATGTTTGTTCTGGTATGTAATCAAACATTGATATCTCAGGCTGCACATAGCTGCCCATTATTACAACACGATATCTATTAGATTGTTACAGCTTGATTGGCTTGGAGCCAATCAAGCTGTAACAATCTTAAGGATGTGTAACAGTAGTATTCAAGAGTAGGTATATTTAAATCCAAAGATGACCTGATCTTTGGATTTAAATATACCTACTCTTGAATACTACTGTTACATAAATGCAAAAGCTGTAAAAACAACTGGCTGACTGGTTTTCAAGTTTCAAATAGTGATGCTGCTAGAACCTGATGCTATAAAGACCTAGTGGACCAGTGTCGAGTGGACTACATCGTGAGGAAATCCACATGTCCGAGAGATTTTCTCAAAGGCGAGAAAAGCTGCCAACCCGCTTTAGGCTAGTGTGGTGGCATAATCCCTCTCAAATGAGAGGAGACCCGTGCCCAGCAGTGACAGTATTTTATTTTAAACTTGGCCCCACACTAGTATTTTCTCCTGTATCGTAGGTGCGTTTACAAACATATATTTTTACAAACACAAACGCCCAAACCCGGAACAACTGCCCGTAGATCGGATAAATATTTGCACCGTGCGGGGATTCAACCCGTGACGCACTAGACGCTCGTTCAGCCACTGCAGCCATCGAGGCGACATCTTCAGTGTCGGAGTACCGTAACTAGATGCCCTGAACAATCTTCCTAAAACCGAGGGCGGTGGGTGACCTTTTTTTTAAGCCCCAGCACCCATGATCGATTGACGACCCTGTTAAAGTATTAAAACGATTGCATAACACACTTACAATTCCTTTTCCATTCACTCAATATCCTTCACACATTCAATCATCAACTCTCACTCTCATTCGTTTCCAACAACCCAAAAGGGCGGCCTTTTACCGGCTCCGAACAAAAACTCTAAAAACATTGTGAAGTGATCTGTTTTTAAGTGTAATTCACACATCAAGGGACGTCCCAGAACATTAGGTGCACCTACAAGATTCAAGAACGAGACCAGGAACCGTGAGTACCCTTCCATTGCTTTCCTGTCCGTTTTCCGTGCTGTGCATGAGTTTTAGCAAATTAACTTGTGGTAAAACAGTCAATATTCGAAGGTTAATCTTATATTCATAACAACCACCCACATTTCTGGTACTTCGAGCCGGATTCCTATACATGAACCTCTAATTTGCTTAACTTAATTTACGTCTGGCGTCCATATTGCTCATAAGTAATATATCATATTTAACACTTAAAACACATCACAAGTATTATCATATTCGCTTATATTTATAAATTTATATCATCATAACGAGTGTGGTTTTCCAAGTTTTTCAAACTTCGAAGTCGAAATTTGAAACTTGAACCAGTTTTGACCAGTTCGGGTACCTATAGGTACATAGATACTTTTTGTTCAGCCGGTACCGGCGTCATCGCACCCGTGTTCCAATCGCAAGTGAATCTTAACATTTTATCATTTTAGTTCGAATGAGTGATCATTTTCAAGCATTGTTTTATGTGTAACATGCAGCACTAAGACAAATTATTAGCACAACATAATATTATAGTTAGTGTAAACGTAACATAATTATAGCGTTTTCACATTTTATCAAACATTTTTATAACATTGTTAACGTAACATAAAGCGTTACAATAGTTGATCAAAAATAGTCTTTGTGTCATTATATTTAGTTGTAACATAAAGCGCTAAATAAAAATATATATAGACTTATTAAATTACATAACATAAACATTTTATAATTTCGTTGTAACGTAAACAACATTATTAAACATCAAACACAAATTAATTTGTTTCTCAGTAAAACATATTTTATGTAAATCTTATTATCAAAACATATACGGTCCTTCGAAATAATATCATTTGCAGAATTTATATCCATCCAAATATCCTTCAATTTACGTCATTTTTATTCTCTGTGGTTTGCGTCACTTCATTCATTCTACTTTAGGGATAACAGCTCTAAAATAATACCACAATAGGAAAATTTCTACTACTTTGGTAGATTTATTTGTAATATTTGGGGAATATTTTCTACCGTTACTAAATAACAAAATAACATTTATTACGTTCCCAAACGATATTTTAAACATTAACATTTGCTACCAGTTTTTATCATAACAAAATTAACATAAAGTTGTAATAATCGAGATTGTTCCTTAATATTTATACAAAACTATTTTTTTCATTTGTCGAGTATTTTATCATAATCAGTAATCATGAGTGAAGCAATGTCAGCTCATCATGAATCAAAACGCAACATAGCTTATAAAAGATTATCGGATGCAGTTATCTGCGCTCGCAAATGTATAAAAGATCCAAGTGTTCTCCCGCGTTTCGAAACATGGTGTTCGCGGTTAGAAGCTCTTATGGAAGCGTTCAATGATTCTCATATAAAACTTTTAAGCGAATATAAGAATCTTAAGCTTGGTGAAGAATGCATTTTGAAAGAAACACATTATCAAGAGGAAGCAGATGATATGTATTTTGAAATCGTAAAACCTGAGCATAAAGATAAATTTTTATAATATTAGTATAGATAATTGTAGAACTTGTATTATGGCGAAAACCCACTTCAGATTGTTGTGACCAAGATCGATATACCTCAAGTAAGTACCAACTGGTAAAAGCACAGCCGACGAACTGTCGATGTCAAACACCATTGCTCCAAGAAGCTTATGAACAAACCCCAAAATTCCATCAGATTTGATGATTCGTGAAATTAAGAAAAACCCAAAATTCAATACAGAAAATGACTGAGCCCCACCACCTGTTTGAAATCAGGTTTAATGCCTTTTACCATCTATCCCCATCCCCAAAATTATGGGTCAAGATTACACAGATACTTGACCAGCGTTCCACCGATTTATAATATATACCAACAAAAGGTAGAACGTACAGCCCAAACCACTGGACTGATCGGGCTGGCAGAAATTTGGCATGCAGGTAGATGTTATGACGTAGTAATTTGCACAAGGAAACCCTATGAATATTTTAAAAAAATATTTTTGAAAATTCACCCTCTAAGGGGGTAAAACGGGGGTGCAAAGTTAGTATGAAACGTTTTTTAATTTATATATTATTAAATTAAAAAACGTTAATATTAAAATTTATATTAAATAGCACGTGGACCAAGACGCGAGAATCATCTAGTTATCCATATGCTTCCGGGAATCATAATAGTACTTACAGTTAATAATAATAATGACCAATTCCATTGCTATAGAATATAGCACACGACCCATTTATTCCAGGTTCGAATCCCGGTAGGGACAAATGTATGTGTGATGAGCATAAACATTTGTATCCGAGTCATGGATGTATCTATGTGTAATTTGTATGTATGTAAAAAAAATAGTATATATTATGTAGTATATCAACCATCTAGTATCCGTATCACAAGCCACGTTGCTTACCACGGAACTAGATGGCGCTGTGTAATAATGTCCGGAAATATTTATTTATTTATAATGTTATCCTAACAACCTGTGTAAGATCTTACACTAATATACATTAATAATAATACAAAACGATATTTTTCACGGATTTTATCGTAAAATCCGCGTAAGTGTAAGAAATCGGTTTGTACCCCTTTGTAAGCATATTGTGAGCACGACGATAGAGATTTAGTTAAAGAAAATATTTATTACTAGCTACCTCCCGCGGCGTTGCCCGCATGTTATATAGATAAAAAGTAGCCTATGTGTTAATCAATAAACTATATGTATCCTAATTTAATTCAAATCTGTTAAGCGGTTTTTGCGTGAAAGAGTAACAATCATCCATCCATACATCCATATATACATCCATACTTACAATTTGGCTGGAGGCACTGGCTGGTGCTTCGCCAAAAAAGTCCGGTTACATTGCAAAAGCTCCTTCGAGCTAACAATGAAAGCCACAAAAAAAAACCATACTTACAAACTTTCGCCTCTAATTTCCTTTTATCTTTCAACGAAAAGTAGAAAGATAAATATATGAATTCCTTTCTTAAATGCTTACTAGTCTAATACCTAATAATTTTCTTAACAAAGATAATACTCGTATTATAAAACGAAGTACCGTTTTGATAATTGGTTCTACGGATAACAAGATATTTACTTTATTTATGAATTCCCTAAATCCACAGTTGGATTTGTAGGAAAATATCCAAAACTTTATAAAGCTTGAGAACTGTTTCATTTTAAATGTTTCACAACAGAATTAGATTACTCAAGACGAAGATAAGTATTCAATTATTTACTGAATTATTAAAATACGAAGACTTTTCGCTTTGCCTTTTAAGAAATTTGTTAGTCTTAAAATAAACGTTATAGCTACACTAACTTCTTAGTCTGTTTTTGTTTTTAATAATTAATAGAAATCAAAGGTATTGAATTTTAAACCAAGCACGCACTTTTTTAAATTACCTGCGTATTTATCACATGCTTTAAACGGCGAAGGAAAACATTGTGAGGAAAATGCCATTAAAATCTATCAATGATTTTCTTAATGACGTGTAAAGTGATCTAACACACAATAGCGTGGTGGACTATAGAACCTTAATGAAGAAGAGGAAATCCCGTGCCTAGCAGTGGAGCAATAAAGAGGTTGATTATGATGATGATGATGACGGTGAATTATCTTTAAAATATCCGCTTTGCTGTATTAGTTTTTTTTTTTGCCGTAGGATGTTTCATGTTTACATAGCAAATATAATCTAAAACGATGAATAATAAAATATTCATAAACTTACTTTTAACCCGATTAGCGTAGCGGAATTACGCCTGCCCTCGATTGTAAGGGTCTCAGGATCCATTCCCAGTAGGGGCAAATGTTTGTTACCATGCGGACATTTCCGGACATTATTACACAGCGCCATCTAATTCCGTGTTAAGCTACGTGGCTTGTGTTACGGATACAAGATGGTTGATATACTACATATATACTTTTTGTTGTAAATACATACATATTATACATAGATACAGCCCTGACTCGGATACAAATGTTGATGCTCATCATACAAACATTTGTCCCTACCGGGATTCGAACCCGGGACCCATAGTACAGCAGGCAGCGTTAACTATCGCTGAGCTAAACGGGTCGTCCGTTTGTGTGATGAGCAAAGACATTTTTATGTGTAATAAGAATGTATTTATAAAGAAAAGTTGGTAACTACTGTACTATTTATTATCCGTTATACAAGCTCCGTAGCCTCGGTCCATAACTAAACAAAAATTAAAGACAAGACAAAACACAAAAAAAATAAAACGAGAAAACATATAGAATATTATAATTAGTTTGGCAGATCTCAGCAAGGAAAAACAGTGTGGCACTCAGAATTAATTGGGATTATGTTGCAACAAAAGAATTTAAGGAATATTATTATATCATATTGTCATTACACAACACATAGGTACTCTGTTTACGTAAATCCATCAACGTTGACATTATCAGCTGATATTTCCACTTGACAGTAAGATCGTTGATAAGACTTCAGATATCGCGTATAAAACACTACGTTTATCTCAACTAGCTGACAGAAGGTACTATCACCACTTGTTGCTAAACACAAGATTTTCTAGAGAAAGTCACTATTTATTTTCGTTCTCAAAACATTTTATTTAATCCCTGTGACAACTTTATTTGGATCGAAATAATTCCTGAACATTTCCAGTGTATGTGATAAAAAAAAACGAAAATGAAGTTAGTACAGTTTGTCTATAAGGATAATCCTTCAGATGTTCGTGTGGGTTATTTGGCAGATGATAACGTTGTTCATATAAACAAAGTTGATCCTACAATACCTAGGACACTTATAGAAATTCTCAAAGAAGGAGTATTGGAAAAGGTGAAGAGGCTACCAAATACCAATCCAGAATTAGTTCCCCTATCAACAGTGACTCTTAAAGCACCAATTCATGGAGGAGACAAAGTTCTATGCGTTGGATTGAACTACAAAGACCACTGTGAAGAACAAAATCTGCCAGCACCAGAAATACCATTCATCTTCAACAAGTTTCCAAGCACCATCGTTGGACCTAATGATACAGTGAAATTGAAGCCTGAGGTCTCCGAAAACGTTGTTTGTGAAGTGGAACTGACTGTTGTTATTGGAAAAACAGTTTCTAAAGTCAAGGCAGAAGACGCATATGATTATATCCTAGGCTACACTATTGCTCAGGATATAGGAGCCACTGACTGGGAAAAGAATAAAGGTATCGGGCAATTATTGCTCGGTAAGGCTATGGATACTTTCTGTCCTATCGGTCCTTGTATTACAACAAGTGATGAAGTAGGAGATCCCCAATCTTTAGGCATCAGATGCATCGTCAATGGAGTGCAAAAACAGAAAAGCAATACAAATCAATTCATTCACAAGATTCCTGATATTATAGAAAGACTGTCGAACTTATTCACGCTGTACCCTGGTGATATCATCCTGACTGGTACTCCTGGAGGAGTAGGGGTCAACAGGGACCCCCCAGAGTTCCTGCAGTACGATGACGTCATAGTCAGTGAGATTGAGAAGATCGGAGTCATGATAAATAGAGTCGAAAAGTTTTAAGAGTTTGTTGAAAATTTTGATTTATCTAGAGTATATTTATGAGTAAAAATATGTGATTTAAGATATTGAATTACAGTATATATACTATCAAAAACTATTAAATGATATCATCATGATGATGATGATGATATGCTATAATGTTTTCCGTAAGTCAATAATTCAATAACCTTTATATTAATTAGTTAGTTATGAAAGCAATAGACAGGGAATGGTTGGGAGAATAGCGGAATATAACGAGGAAGAAGAAAGTAGCAAATAAGATATACAAACATATTATTTTAATTAATTTATACCTACATGGCAATATTTTACCAGTAGGCTATATCCATTTATAATTAAAATGATGAAACCTAATTTTCATCAACTGTATGATTTTCTCTTAAACCCTCATAAACACAAATACTCAGACCCTAAACCTACAGATCATATAAAATATTTTCGAAAATCGAACTCACGATCCTTGGCAATCTATCCCATGGCTCAGCCACTATCATCTCATTCGTCACATTTAGTCAATATTAATGTTATTAAAAAAACTGATTTTAATTTTTTAAATGGCATTTGTTTCTTGTTATGAATCCTCAAAAGCTAAAACCTTTTTTAATTATGTGAAATCATTCGACGTATGTCATAGGCAAATGCTTGTTCCATGTTCGAAACTTAAAATCATATATCGAACAGAGCTTAACAAGAAGTGTGAACAAAAAGTTTTAATACCCTCACGGCATCTGGTTGCATGCAAGTTGTACCGTTCACTTAGGGGTTGGTAATCCTCTGTCGTGATGCCCAGACCATTGCATTATAACTCTTATCTCGTCCATATAGAGACGAAAGGATAGTACCTAAATTAATTCCTATAAATAGCTGTTTTGAACAGCTTTTCATAAGTCAATGTTTTAGATTAAACGTTTCGTAAGAATTAAAATAAATGGAAATACGTACGTACATATTACACATAGAATCATCCATGATTGCTTAACAAACAAACCTTTGTCCCTACCAGAATACAAACCAAGAACTTTTATCACAGAAAGCAGGTTTAGTTTAAATATATGTCATTGTGTAGTTACAGTTACTAAACAAAATATTTGCTAGTATGTTGATAATTACATAATCATCATTATCAACCCATTTACATTTCTACTGTTGGTCACAGGTCTTCTTTCATTTGAGATCGATTCATTAAGAAAATATGTCAGGTATGCAGGTTTCCTTACGATGTGTTCCTTCACCGCTTGAGCATGAGATAAATACCTACGCAAATAATTTTGAAAAGTCAGCCTTATCTATGAATTCGAGACCTTTGACATTTCAGTACACAGCAGGCTGAGTAGGCTGAAGCCTAGGGCGGCAGATTTTAGGGGGCGGGACATTCGGTCATTTTTTTTAAAGTAAAAAGTTATTTCTGATATTCGCTGATATTTCCCTGTTTTGATAAATCGAAACGCGACGATCGTGGACAAATTATGGAGTTGTAATTTCATTGACAACAAAAAACTGTAATAAATATGACTGTGATCAAAATTTCGAATGTGTAAGTCCGCCACTGAGGCTACCACGGATTTAAACTACGTAATTACAATCATAATGGTATAGCTACATTGTGTGTTCATTAATATTTCAAATACTACAAATAGGTTACAGGAAATTTGGGCATCCCGCGGGAAATTACTATTGTGGTCAGTTCTATGTTATTTCTATTCCTCTTTCGTCCGTGGTCTCCCGGCGAGAAGACGTGCCGTTGGCTTATTTTAATAAATAATAAACAGTAAAGTTCACAATACAGTGCTATAATTTTGCTAAGTAAGAACAAGTGTTACTCTTTAATAACAAGTGAAGCTCAACCTGCTCGACCTTATTCACCACGTCAGCTGTTGGCATCGCTCTGCGTACAGGACCCTGCGGGGCTCCCCTCACACCCGCAACGTTAAAGAGACAGGTGACTCTGCATCTCTGTCTAGCAACACTAGCTGTGACGTGTGCGCAATTCAAAGCCATTCACGTATTTAAATAACGTCGCGTTATATGCAGGTATACATACATATTTATGCATAACGCTTAAGCTGTGTCCAGAGACTGTGATTCTCGAAAACGAAACAAATAATATTTTTTTAAGAACACTGGCGGACGGTGCTGTCATTACAACTATTAGATACTTAATCTAGTATTATACAATATAAGCGCCTGTCCTATTGAAGTTTATCTTCTTGTCTCACGTTATTATGAGTACACAACGCACTCCACCGAAATGTATATCTGCGTCCGATTCAGATCTATCGACGCGCGGAATGGAACCGGTTTTGAGCACACCCCACAATGTTACATTGCGAAACATAAACAAACGCGTCAGACTGGATGACGACAATAACATATCCACTCTAAACAGGGACTCAATAGAGGATATTAAAGAACTACTAATGGTTATGATTACCCAGCAAAACCTTAGACTGGATGCTATGGATAGTAGTATACGCGAAATAAAAAACCAATACGTTACCATGACTACTATCGAGAAGAACATTACCGATATAAAACATCAAAACTGTGAAATACAGACAGTAAATAAGGATATTATAGGGAATATAGACTTCTTATCCGGCCAGATAAAAGACATTGAAAGAAAATTTGATAAGTTTGAGGGTGAACGTAACCAGATCAGTGTAGAAATCTCACTGCTACAAGAAAAAATGGAAACCATGGAGCGTAACTGCAAGAAGACTAATATAGAGATAAGAGGTGTTCCCAAAACTAAAAACGAAGGGAAACATGACTTGTACCGGATGGTGAACTGCTTATTTAATGTCACAAAAACTGAAGTACAAGATATACATATCACAGACGTGTATAGGCTACCCTCAAAACTGAACACTCAGACTAGTACAGTTGTGGTCGAGTTTACTAACACTCTGATCAAGGAGAAAGTTCTAAAAACCACTAAGACCTGGAATTTAGAAAACAAAAATAATGAGCTAAACACCAACCATCTGGGTTTTCAGGGTTCTCCAGGCGTTATATACATTTCTGAAAACCTCACAGCGAAGACGAAAAGGCTGTTATTTCTTGCTCGAGATTTTGCTAAAACAGAAGCTTATCAATACTGCTGGGTAGCCAACGGTCGAGTGTTCCTCCGAGAAAAACAAGGGCAACCTTCTGTACTCATTAAAAATGAAAATACCCTCATGGAACTAAAACAAAAAAGCCAGAAAGACAATTTCATCGCAAAATGACTATTTGTATTTATTGTTTATCTTTGTTTATGCATGTCTGTATGTAATGTAATTTACTTTGTTATCCTCATTTTGTTTCTAGACCACTATAACACAATGTATCAATACACACCCTACTTTCTATCCACCTACAACTACCAAACTTACACATTATTCATAAGACACTACACAACTTACACTAAGCCTTTCACATATATGTACACCTGGCACTCACTCTGTAACACAACTACACTAACGCATCACACTCAAAATCATACTCAATATTCTAAAAACAAATCTGTTCAGTGCAAATACCATTACTCAACGTTCACTCCTCATAAACACACTATGATTGTTAGCATTAGCCTATCTTTTACACAGATACGCATTTCCGCACCTAATAGTACACTTAAAATGGGACATATTTATTCTTTGACTTTTAACCTATGGCTAACTTAATACAAATCAATAGCGAGATCGATAAAATAAATTATACCTCACAGTTTAAACTCGACTCTGTGGAAACTTGCAAATCACATATGGGTGATATTGAGAAGCAGTACACTGTAGTCGTGCAAAACATAAGAAGTATGCAGAAAAATTTTGATAACTTTCTTGTTTTATTAAGTCGCTTTTCTTTTTCCCCAGATATTATTATTCTCACAGAATGCTGGCTGGATAACAGTTCTCCTTGCTTTAAAATAGATAATTATGATTACTTTTGTTCTAAGGTGTACTTCAACCAAAATGACGGTATTGGCGTTTTCGCTAAATCATCTCTTCATGTAACTGTTTCAGAACCAACTTTTAAAGAGTCGAATTGTTTGCTAATTACTGTAAAGAATGAGCTGTCACTTATCGCGTTATATAGATCTCCATCTTTCCCTAATATCACAAGGTTTTGCGACTCTCTCCTGAAAGTAATAGAACTTTGCAAGGGTGATACATGTGCGATCGTGGGAGATGTAAATCTGGACATCAAGCCTGGGTATACTGATAACAGAGCTTCAGAATACTTAGAACTGACTGGTCATTATGGCTATTTCCCTGCTCACACATTTCCTACGCGTGGGACAAACTGCCTGGATCACGTGCTATTAAAAACCCATAAGGATGTGACCTCAATTGTGTGTGAAACTGTTATTACCGATCATGAAACGATTATTTTTGGTGTCCACAAAGCTCCCCAAAAGCCAAATGTTCAAAGACAAATTACAAATATTGACTATATTAATCTAATTAAGGACATTGAGAATGAAGATTGGGACTGGGTCTATGGATGTTGTGATGTAACTAACGCAGCTCAGCTTTTTGTTAATAGTATAGGTGAAAAAATTTGTAAACACACTAGCAAACGTGTTAGTCATAGTTCAGAGATCATCATAAAACCTTGGATCACAAAAAATCTTCTAAAATGTATCAGACGTAGAGACCTTATGCATATCGAAGCAAAGAAAAAGAAAAATCGTGATAACCCTGTCATCCAACTAGAATACAAAAACTACCGCAACTATTGCAACAATTTGATTACCAACCTAAAACTTGAATTGAATGTTGAATGAACGGAAGCGATTAAATAATGCTGTAGGAGATAACAAAAAGCTGTGGACTGAAATTAAAAATATATGTAATATTAAAAGTGCTAAAAATGAGACCGCTCAACTGGTTTCAAATGACAATCCTGTAGCGTCGTTAAATAGTGTAAATCACTATTTCTCAACCATTGGCGAAGAACTTGCAAGTCGTACACTTCAAAAACTGAATATTACAGAGGCTGAACTAGCCAGAGGCGCTAAGCATTACTCCGCCTCCAATAAAGGCCCAAACTCCTTCTTTCTTGTCCCTACTGATGAGGTCGAAATACACCAAATTATTAATAAACTTAAGGTAGCGTCAGCTTCTGGTAACGATCATATTAATAACAAGATCCTCAAAGCCTGTGCTCATGTCTTAGTCAATCCCATAACCTTCTTATGTAATTTAAGCATAACAACCAGTACAGTCCCTACTTGCTTCAAGACTGCTAACGTCTGTCCTATATATAAAAGTGGTGACCCTAAAGTTCCATCTAATTATCGCCCGATCTCCTTGCTGACAACTCTTTCTAAAATATTGGAGAGAGTTGTCAATAAGAGGCTCTTGGCGTATTTAGAAAAAAACAAGCTCCTTTCCGATAATCAGTTTGGTTTTCGTGCTGGCAGATCCACGGAGGATGCAGTAACAAACTTAGCAGATTTTATCTCACAGAACTTAGATAAAGGCATGGCGTGTACTGGCATCTTCCTGGACCTCGCCAAAGCGTTCGATACTGTTTCTCGGAAGTTGCTTATACGGAAGCTGGAGTATTTTGGAATTCGTGGCAAGGCACTAGCATGGTTTGGCTCTTATCTGTGTGATAGAAGTCAGAAGGTGGTCGTGGGAGACTATTGCAGCGAACTAAAAACAATCAATTACGGTGTCCCACAGGGCAGTGTCCTTGGCCCTACGCTCTTTATTATTTACATAAATGGTTTATGTGCCTTGGACCTGCCTCATGCGAAAATAATTACATATGCGGATGACACTGCAATAGTCTTCTTTGGCAAAACCTGGAACTATGTTCTGTCTAGCGTAGAAAGTGGTCTGCAAAGGGTTGCTAATTGGCTCCAGTGGAATCTGTTGACCCTCAATATAGAAAAGACCAAAGCTGTCCATTTTTATGTTTCCAAACGCTCCTCTCCAAGGTGCACAATGTCCCTAAGACTGCACTCTTGCTCTCTGTTTAGCAGCTGTAATTGTCCTCAAATTGACCAAATCAACTCAATTAAATATCTTGGGGTCTATCTTGATAACCAATTATCATAGACTAGTCATCTTGATGCACTAACCAGTAGGACTAGAATGCTTATGCGGACTTTTAAGTCTTTAGGTAAAGTCGCGCTAGAAAAAACCCTAAAAATGGTATACTTTTCCCTCTGCCAGTCATCTCTTAATTACTGCATTACTGCGTGGGGTGCGGTGGGAAAATCGCATATGTTAAAAGTTGAAAGAGCTCAACGTGCACTGCTAAAAACAGCTTTTGGTAGACCATATAGATACTCCACAAATCTACTCTACGCAGAAATAGGAGTGCTCAGTGTCCGTCAACTTTATATACTCTCTATCACTATGCGATTTCATAAAAGCGCCCTGAGTAGTGCCTTGAGCAGTCACTCCGGTCGTAGACTGGTCTGGGAATCGGTAAAGTGCAGGAAAGCAATTGGTAGTAGATCATACCTCTTCATGGGACCTTATATATATAAAAAACTTAATACTAAACTCAGGATAGTTCAACTGACAAAGAATAAATGTAAAAGACAAATATATGAATGGCTTCTTAGATTAAATTATGAAAACACTGAAGATATATTGAAAATCATACAGTAACAAACATTAAACGCACGCAAACACACACTACACTCAAGTCGACACACACACACACACACACAGACTCACACACACACATACACACACACACACACACACGTTTTGTGTTGTTATTATTGCTCTAATTTTGTTTTACTTGTTTTTATTTTTATTTTTTATTGTTTCAAGTATATCTAATTGAACGAAAGAGACTAGACCCCACGACACAGGGAATCCTAGTGTGGGGTCTAGGGAATAACCAACATAACTTGTGATTTTTTGAACAATAAAGAAATTATTATATTATTATTATTATTATGTAAGCTTTTGCGTAGTCATATTAAATAGCTTTTATTAATGAAAAACTTAAAATCATTTGTATATTATTATTTGAGTTCCATTTTATAACTTGCTTTCGATAAAAGTTACAAATTGCATATTAGTTTATTTTGATTTGATTTCATTTAAGTGAAATTATAATATTTACGTTACATCGTGCATAAATAAGTTCAAAAAATTAAGTAGGTACCTAGTTTGTAGTCAACAAGAAACTCTTTTACTTGGACTGTTTATCTTAACTTAGTTTAAAAACATAAAAACTACTGGCAAATTAATGACGCCAGTAAAGTGATAACTTAAAATCTTTCCGAAACGCGTTTGGCCTCTATTTATCCCAAATTTTATAATCCATGTAAATGATTCAAAACGTCATGATTAAAATAATATCAATATACCTTAAAAAGCACTTTTGTTCTAATGTCTAATATGCAGTGAATCAACAATAGTTGTCTTTCTGCGAGTGAGTAAGGTCACCAGAGCTCATTGGGGGAGTGACTATTCTGACAGCATGGGAATTCCGTTTGCTGTCAGTTCAGTAAGTCCCAATTTTAAGAAACCCGAACGGTTTCTAAGGGGTTTGGCAACGCATTTGCAAGCGTCTGGTGTTGCAAATATCCATGGCCGGCGGTCATTTTGCGTCACTTTTGCCCCTTATCACCATAAAAAAAATCTAATATGTATAAAAAATGTTGCTAGCGTCAATAGCCTACAGTTACAATTTACCATTAAGCGGGTTTATGTTTGCTTGTCACACACAATAAATAAAAAACATAATATTAAGCACCTTTCAGAACATGCACGCTGATAACAAAAATAAAACTTCAAAACTAATAAAATATTTTGTTTGTTGCATGACAAATGGTAATGTGCGGATGTCGGTGCATGTATAGAGACCATATATGTATGTACATAATGTACAAAATAAACGTTAGATACGTTTGTTGTCATGTCCTGTAAAATGTATGTGTCGTGATGCATGCTCTCTGTAGAACTCAAGTTGTTATGTGCGATCACGATGTTTCCATTACTAATACTCGCCATAAAATTATAAATGCAAAAGTATGACAAAACAATCTGTCTGTTACCTCTTCACGCTTAAATCATCTTAGCTGGGATAGGGATCGAACTGAGGACCTTTAAGTCTACAGTCCACTGGTTGCTCCACTATGCTTTCATAGATCTTCGTTACATAATCTGTTGTTACGCGAAAAATAAAAACATGCTTTACCTAGAACATATATTCTGTACGTTGCACTTACATTTAGGTATTTAAAAATGCCGCTGAAATAAAAAAAACTCTGTTCAAAATATTATTTGATTTATCTATTGTGACAGCCCTTTGGTGGTTTAATGAACAGTGTGATATTTAATAATAATAATAATAAAAATATTTATTCATCTCCACAAATTACAGGCTTCACTTATAAACTACAGTTGACAGAAACAGTTGAGGAATTTGTAATTTGTGGGAGATCTGGAGTCTAAACTAAGCCTAGGCCTGTATTTCAGAACTCCAGGCCCCCCTTTACATCTTAATTATTGTAATAATTGTCAACGCGGTACAGAACCAATTTATTTATTGTTTGCATATTATTATTATTATTGTTGACGACCCGATTAGCCCAGCGGTAGTTAACGCTGCCTTCTGTGCTACGGGTCCCGGGTTCGAATCCTGGTAGGGACAAATGTTTGTGTGATGAGCATCAACATTTGTATCCGAGTCATGGATGTATCTATGTATAATATGTATGTATTTACAAAAAAAAAGTATATATGTAGTATATCAACCTTCTAGTATCCGTAAAACAAGCCTCGTTGCTTACCACGGAACTAGAGGGCGCTGTGTCATAATGTCGAGAGATATTTATTTATTATTTATTTATTATATTTAATTTATTTGACATACCTGTAAAGCGCCTGTATTATTTACGTTAGCAATTTTACACATTGACACAACTTTTTGCTGCTATATTTTACTAATGATACTTAGTTTTACTTAATTCACCAATTCTTCGCCGTATTGTAATAATAATATAACTATAGGATAGAATAAATAATAGGATAAGAGCTCAATCAGTACAGAACTTTTTGTGTTTTTGAAGGTCACATAAACCTACTTTTTATACGTAGGAATAGATTTTGTGTAGATTATACTATAGATTCAATAGTTGCGTACTTTCTTATAAATCACTGGTGCCTATAACATGAACGTTACGAATGCGTATCAAGTCGCATAATGTAGGTAAGCAGGGCGTGCATCGAACGTATGCGTTCCGCGTACGCCAAGACATTACTTACAGTAGGGTGCCCATACGTTTGTGGGGATTATCAGAACTGTCAATTTTGAAATAAAGGTACTTTTTAAAGATTTTATTGCGGTATTGGCAGGTATTATTTGACGTTTCCGATTATTTACAGTATACATGGTCACGTCTAGACATACAAAATCCGTAAAAGATAGTTTTATTTCAATGTCAAATATTCGCGTAAGTGTAAGAAATACACTATCAGTTTTACTTTTAGTCGTCCAAATCTTCGGTAATATCTTTCTAAAGTGATCATGTACTGTGTAACAGTTATGGACTTGTGGTGTGACTAAGGGACTGTGAAGTCTCGAGTTTGATCCCAAGCCGCGTACCACTGGGTTTTCGTTGTAAGGTTGATGCTGATGAATTGTACACTGGCTGTAAAAAAATTGCAGACTTGTAACTGATTTTTACGGAGTTTTGATAATACAAAAGTACCTCAAATATTGTTGTAATTGCAATAAAACATTTGCAGTTTGACCTTTTTTGTATAATCAATGTATTGCTTCTCATTAGTTAATGCCAAACATGTTTTCAGTGTCATAATTGGATGGTTTCAGTACATTGGTTTGCAAATAACATTAATTCGTGGCGTCA